>JASDDO010000022.1:871644687-872244687 GCA_030015575.1 Agapanthus africanus | reverse complement strand
TGCCTGAAGAACTGGTCGCTGCGGATAAGTAATTGCGGGCCTGAGTGCAGTAACTGGGTTCTGTCTTTGGGGACAAGAACCAATATCGTGAGTAGCTGAGCCGCAGACTAAGCAAAGGCGGTTAGCTCGACGGCAGTGTTCCCCTCCAAATGGCGGCCGAGACGCGAGGACGTCTTGCCTGAGATTCGGGGCAGATGCTATATGGTTTTATCCGTCCACCTCTCCGAAGATGCCAAGTTGATTTATGGCGCCGTGTATCGGAGGTTTAGACGGATGCGGCCGATGTAGCAGACTTCGTCAAATTCCCCCTCGCTTGAGGGGTTTTTGATTGTGGGGACGCTCTTTCCTGCAGGCGCAAGCCCCTGCAGTTAATTACGCTACCGCATCGCGGTAACAACTTTCTCCTTCTCCAGAATTTCACTTCGTGTCGTGGATGTTTGTTTTGTTTGTGGTTGCCTATGGATTGTATACGGAGACTATTTATTTCGTCGCCCGTAGGACGTGGATTGGTCCAAATCCGTATTTACTTAAATTTGGGTTTGGTGTTTCGGTTTAAGGATACGTCAGCCATTTTTTAGGCTAAGATCAACTTAAACGTTTGTTAAGGACACGTTAGTCTGATTTGAGACTAAGATCAACTTAACGGAAAGCGTTATTAGGGGCTCTATTGTTCCAGTTTAGGGACGTAGTGGTCCATTCAACATATTGCCGTCGAGACCCGTCACCTCTCTGACGACGTTGAAGGATTACAACGACAGGTGTCAGAGGAGTTCAGAGATGTACCCTTGAACCAAAGTTGATTAGGGAATATGTAGTCCGGTTTGGGACTAAAGTCTGTTTAAATATTTAAGGATACGTTAGCCATATTTGAGGCTAAGATCAACTTAAACGGGATCGTTTAGATCCGACAAAAGAGCATTTGGGAGCTCTATTGTTCCAGTTTAGGGACGTAGTGGTCCATAGGTAGTTTAGGGATATTGCGGTCCATTGGATATATGGCAGTCGGGACCCGTCATCTCTCTGACGACGTTGAAGGATCACAACGACATGTGTCAGAGGAGTTCGGAGATGTACCCTTGAACCAACGTTGATTTAGGAGAGCAATCTTGCTCAGTCAATTTAATTTGAGAACTTATGGCCATGATTGGGCTAAGTCCAGTTGAAAAAGTTCAACACTTTTATTTGTTTTTGTTTGGGCTCTGCCCATAAAGGATGCAGAGTATCAATTTGTTTTGGGCTCTGCTCATTTTATAAATGATGCAGAGCACCAATTTTACTTGGGCTCTGCCCTTTTATAAAAGATGCAGAGCATCAATTTTACCTGGGCTCTGCCCATTTATTGCTTTGCAATTTATTTTGGCCTACTAGGCCTTTTTGATTTGGGCCTGGCCCTTTAACAAAAGAAATGCATTGCATTTGTCAGGCGCTTTGCGCTAATCAAAGAGCGCAAGCGCTTGTGGTGATGGCACGTGTCATGCAAGCGCAGTGCGCTGCGCTAGTGCGCTACGCTTGCGCTGCTGACACGTGGCGCGCTCTGGTGGCTTGCGCCAATTTCAGAGAGCAAAACTCTATTTCAAAAGTGCATAACGCAAATGGTTCAGATGCTGACACATGGCGCTCTCTGGTGGCTTGCGCCAGCCCAAGAGCACAACAGCGTAGTTTTTCAAGTGCAAAGCACTATTAATTTGAGAATCTTTTAGATTCAAGAACCAATGGTTCATAAAAGAAGTGCAAAGCACTATTTGATTTTTTAATCTAATTTAGATCAAAGAAAAACAAGTTTTTCTTATTTCAGGAACCAGAGGTTCATAAAAAGTGCAAAGCACTGTTTTTATTTTGTTTTTTATTAAAGATCATTGATCTTGTTTTTAGATCAATGATCTATCAGAAGAAATTCTTCTATCTAAAAGGTCTTTTACCTTTCTTTTTTTTTTCTTGGAATTTCTTCAGAGTTTTCTCTGCTTGAAATTTTTGATTTCTCACAAAAATGTTGATCCCTTTGAATTGAGGTCTAGGGCCTTTATATAGTGCCCATAAATTTGTTAAAGAGATCTTTCTCTGAGTGATTTGGGGAATTTTCCCCACCGTTGGATTTTTGATCCAAGGGCTTCTGTTTTACAGAATGCAATCTTCTTGTTTTAAGAAGAACAGAAAAATCTTACTCGAATTTAATTCTGTTTGGCGCAAACGCCCCAGCGCGTGACACGTGTCAAGCAGCGCATAGCGCAGCGCAACTGCGCTGACACGTGTCGCGCAGCGCAACGCTAGCATAACTGCGCTGCCACGTGGCGCGCAGCGCAGAGCGCAGATCATCCGAAGCGTTGCTTCATTTAATTTTGACTTTAATTTTCACTTCAATTTCAAAACAGAGGTTTGCTCTGATTGGGGGAAACAGAAGTGCTGCTTCGTCTCCCGCCTTGGAATTTGAACAAAACTTTGCTCTGATTGGGGTAAACAGGCAGTCCTTCATCATTTGTCCAGTTCTCTTGCAGTCGGTGCAAAAGGCTGGGCTGGGACGATGGGTTGGTACTCCGGGTCGTCTTGGCACGAAAGGTGGCCTGGACGAGGCTCCACCTGCCATCTGGTTGGCAGGGCGCTTGACTCCTGCAGACTGAGGTCTGCCCCTTGCTTTTATCACTGTCTCATAACTGCGGGCAGCTTCTAGAGCATCTTCATGAGTCAAAAACTTTCCCGTGGCTAGAGCCTGAATCTCCGTGTCCAGTCCTTGTTGAAAGCGACAGGCTCTGATATCGTCCGTCGGTATCAAGTGTGCCGCGAATCTGTTTAAAGGTTGTGTTAGCTGTGCAGTATGTGATTATAAAAATTGAACTATTGTGACATATCTTACCGGCTTAACATGGTGAATTCAGCGTCGTATTCATCTACTGATTTGTCCCACATTGAACCCTGTTGTAGATGAATAAACAGCTGCTCCATTGCAAACCTGGCAGTCACAGGGAAGTATTTCACGTCGAACTTCTCGCGAAAAATCTTCCATTCAATCGGCTGTACCAGACGGCTTTCTTCCGCCTTCCACCAGTTGCGAGCATTATCCGTGAGCTGTAGTTTTGCTATGCGGACCCAAGCGATGTCTGGCACTTGAGCTGCTGCCGGATCGTCTTCGATGCTTTGTGCCCATTCTTCAGCTTCAAGAGGGCTTCCTTTACCAGAAAACTGCTTGGGATATAAAGCCCTGAATTGCTTTACACCCGGTGCGTCGGTTTCAGGACGGTTCAGAAGTTGTTGTTGTCCCTCGAGAAGGCTGCGAATCGCCTCAAGTAGCACTGTTTGCTCGGTGGGTGGTGCAGGAACTGCTGGTGCGAGAGGTAGTGTTGGAGGTGTGTTGTTGACGTTGGTGCTGGTGTTGTTCGGGGAATTCATAACCTTGAAGAAAAATTTGGGTTAGGACAGATTCAAATACATGAAATGATAAGATTCAAGGAATAGAAATTTTTAAGATTCAAGAAACATGAATTGTAAAGAATGTTTTAGTTGCTGGTTCTTGTGTTATATTGCTTAGGTTGTTCACGCAGACCAGAACTGCATGATAGGGATTCATACAGCTCGGACCTGCATGGGCCACCGACAAAACCTGTCACACCCCGCTTCCCGGTGTACGGCGAAGGAGACGCGACGAGGTCCGCTACGTATATACTTAGAAGTACATACGCTAAGCGTATCTAAGCAATATAAAGTAAATCACAAGAGACAAGAGATATAGAAATAACAGCAACTTTATTAATAACATTCTTTTGTACAATGCATGAAAAGTAAATACAACTGAAATGAAAAGCGATGCCTAAACAGTGGCATAACAGAAAATGAAAATACTGAATAGAACAAGGTACAATATCTAGAGCTCGGGGTCTTCGTGAAACTGCTCCAAGTCTTCACCGGTGGGCTCGATCTCAGCTGGGTCCAAAGCACCTGACGACATTCAAAGAAGAAAGAAATAGAATGCCGTCAGCGAACAGGTCGCTCGGTAAGTCCCAAAGAATAAGGAAGAATTAGAAAGACATAATAAGAATATTTTCTAAAGTATTATATTGTAGAATATAATAGAATATTGTGTTAACGCCGTTGTTTGTAGCTTGGTACAGAAGGATGCCAGTGTATACGAGAGGGGTCTCTATATGCTAGAGACCAGGGCAAACGGAATGTACAAGAAACCGTTAAGCCACGGTACAACAGCAACGGAATATGGTTAGGTGTCTTAATCTGACCACCTCGTGCCACCTTTAACACCTTCCGTACCAATCTACCCCTTAAACCCCGTAGTGTTTTGATTGTATTGTTGTATTGTATTGTGTAAGTTGGATGACCGACCAAAACCATGATATCAGTAAACATGTTGTAACTGCATAATCAGGTAAATGGAATAACGGAATAATGGATGTATATCCATGGTTTGATTCGGTCAAGTTATATAGATTGTTAACTGGATTCTGAGATTCATGTGTTCATATTGAGTTGGAATATTAAAGAATATAGATTGACTTGAATCATATTCAAGTCAGAAATAATCAGACTCAAACCTGAGTCAGACTAAAAGATATGTAAGTCGAAGTTCTATAATGGTTAGGGTCCTTATTGTAATTCATAAAACTTGAGGAGGTTTTATGTAAAAATACTTTTGCATAGTTTTCAAGATACACCTCAATTATTTATTATTCGTCTTTATAGTTATAATGAGTGTGATTCTATTTTGTCTTATTTCTAGTGAAAATATCCTAACTACATAAATAAAGGTATTAATTTATAATATTGATTTATTTGAAATTCATGGTATTTTAATGTAACTTTTAATCTTGTAATTTTTAGGAAAAGGTAGAAACTTTATCTTATAATAAAATAGGTGTTTAAATGTTAAATATACATATGTTTATACAAAAATAAATTTTAATAAATATTTTATTTTCCAAAAATCTCATTTTTCTTAAATGTCGTATTTTAAACCTTTCGAGACCGAATGCTCCTTGCGGAGGTCTGAATCTCGCACTACTAAGCCCGAGGGTGCACGATAAACCGTACAATCCCTAACGGGTTCCCTAAATATGGGTTGTAGTGGCGCTTTGCAAAGATTTTATAAATACTAATCATTTAGAAAACGGTTTTATAAAAAAAATAAGGTATTTATTTTTAAAGGGTGTAAATTTCCGTATTTTAGATTCTAGGGTTTCCTAAGCCAACTAGCCTATTTCTAAATGGTCTAAACGACAAGTCATTAGAAGCCTCTAATCGCCTCTTCACCGCCAATTGTGGCCAGATAAGTACAAGTGAGGAAGTAGGGATCCGCTCACGAATCGTGAGACGGGCCTTTTAAAGTTACCTGAGCTCACTTGCCTAGCCTAGACACCACAAAGTCGGGTTTAGATAAACGATCGATGTCCATGACATATCGTATTTCCTATTAAAAGATTTTGTTTTAAAATCGTATACAACTTAGAACTTTCAGAAAAGGTTTATAAAGAAAATAGTATTTTAATGTAAAGTCTTGTATTATCGTATTCTAAGTTTTGATGATATCAATTAGGGTTGTATTTGCGTGTGTGTGGAGGTAGGTCATTATCTCATGATCTATTTTAAGGTATAGCAAAGTTTATGGGTTAAATGAGATAAACTAAATATGGTGGTATTTAATTGCGAAAATACGGTATTTGCAAAAGTTATCATTTCATGTGAGAAACTTTATCCAAATTGATTTTTAAGTGATTAGTAGTCAACATGAATATGTTTAAGCATTATGGAATTAGTGACAAGTGAGTTTTGATAGAAAAACCGAATCGGAAACCGGTTTGTTCCGATTTCCGTCGGGTTTTAAAAAGTCGTATTTTATGAAAGAATAGAAAGGTAGAAAAGAGGAACTTACGGGTTTGGACAAGCTAGAGAGTGCTAGGAAGGTAGTGGGTTTGTCGGTGCGTCGAAACGTCGTGAAGAGTCCTAGTATGATCGCCGGGATTCGCCGTCGATTTCGGCAGCGCTTCGCCTTTCGCTCGTTTTCTAACGTACCGAGTTCTCTTGAAATTTTTAGAGAGTGGACTTAGAAATGTAGGGTGAGAGGGTAGAGGGTTGGGGTGTTTATATAGGGTTAGGCTAGGGTTAGGGTTTTAATTAAAAAATATATATAAAAATATAAAAAAAACATTAAAAAATCATTAAATTTTGGAGTAAAAGTGATTTATTGAGAATTTGATAACCGATCAAGAAAATTAAAGTATTCAGGTGAGAAGGCCAGGTCAACACGGAGAAATTCCGTGTTGACGACTCGGCCGTCCGGCCGACTCGGCCGAGTCGGGCCAAGTCAAGGGCTCATCGGGTGGGGGGTCTTCTGGGGGGAATTTTGGTGTATTTAACTTTTTGGGTTCAGTATAAATTTTGTGAGTTATGGCGGTTTGACTGTTGACTTTCCAAAAAATTTAAAACAAAATAATATAAAAATAATATGGGGCATGGGATTTGAACTCTGGTGGCTTGGTTCAGCAGTGCAAGGTATTACCAATGAGCTACAAGCTCCTTCTTGTAATTATGGAGTGAAATAAATACTTAAAGAGATATCAGCTGCAATAAATACTCCAGGTATACATTGAATTTAAATCAATTCTTTGTACATTAAAAATGGAGTTGTTACATGGACTATGATGTCCTTAACCTCGACCGTGATGTCTTAAAACTAACATTGGACTGTGAGGTCCTTAAACTCATGGACTATGACGTTCTTAACCTCGACCGTGATGTCTTAAAATTAACATTGGACTGTGAGGTCCTTAAACTCATGGACTATGACGTCCTTAACCTCGACCGTGATGTCTTAAAACTAACATTGGACTGTGAGGTCCTTAAACTCATGGATTATGACGTTCTTAACCTCGACCGTGATGTCTTAAATCAACAACGGACTGTGGAGTCCTTAAATCCACGGACTATGATGTCCTTAACCTCGACCGCGATGTCTTTAAACTAATATTGGACCGTAATGTCCTTAAACTAATTATCGACCGCAATATCACTAAACTAAACAATAGAGCCCAATTGCTCTCTTATCGGATCTAAACGGTCCCGTTAGGTTGATCTTAGTCTAAAATGAGACTAACGTATCCTTAACTAACGTTTAAGTTGATCTTAGTCTCAAATGAGGCTAACGTATCCTTAAACCCAACCCCCCAAACCCAAATCTAAGAAAGATACGGAGTTGGACTAGTCCACGCCCTACGGGCGACAACATAACTTAGTCTCCATATACAATCCACAGGCAACCAAACACAAAACAAACACCCACGACACGAAATGACCATCCGGAGAAGGAGAAAGTTGTTACCGCGATGCGGTAGTGTAATTAACTGCAGGGGCTTGCGCCTGCAGAGAAGAGCGTCCCCATAATCAAAACCCCCTCAAATGAGAGGGAATTTGACGAAGTCTGCTACATCGGCCGCATCCGTTTAAATTTTCGATACATGGTGCCATAAATCAACTTGGCATCTTCGGAGAGGTAGACAGATAGCACCAATTAGCATCTGCCCCGAATTTCAGGCAAGACATCCGCCGCGTCTCCGCCGCGTCTTTCGGCGGTGAACAGACCCCAGCCATGTTCTTGATCATTCCGAGCTCACTATACAGCCCGACTTATACTGTGAGCAACAACTTGTGGAGATTCTGGATAGAAAAGTTAAGTCACTTCGGAACAAGAAAATCAACTTGGTTCGAGTGATGCAGAGAAAAGACACTCCAGGAGAATCAACTTGGGAAAGGGAAGATGAGATGCGTGCAAGATATCCTCACCTCTTTGTAAACTAGTCATTAAAATAAAAGTTGTAAATTTCGAGAACGAAATTTTTTATAAGGAGGGTAGACTGTAACAACTCCAATTTTGGTGTACAAAAAATTTGTTTAAAAATTAATGTATACATGGGGTATTTGCATTTACTGAGATTGCTATAAGTAATTAATTTGCTTTTTAATAGTAAGAAGGAGCTTGTAGCTCATTGGTAATACCTTGCATTGCTGAACCAAGCCATCAGAGTTCAAATCCCATACCCCACATTATTTTTTAATATTATTTTCTTTTTAAAATTTTGGAAGTTCAAGAGTCCACACGTGCTAAACCCGTAAAACCCCACTACACTAAATAAACAAACTGGACCAGAGGGATAATGAAGCGACGGGGGACACTCCGGGCACCGGACTCAGCCGGGATCGGCCGGACCGCCGAGTCCCCAACATGAAAAAGTTGCCTCTTGGTCTCCCCTGCACTCCTGTATACTTTAAATGTACAGACTATTACCCGAGACTCTTTAAAATTCTATTTACTCTATTTTTAATACATTTTAATACAATTTAACACATTTTTTTCAATTTAACCTTTCACCTACCCTAAACCCTAGCCTTACCCAATAAATACAACCCCTAAACACACCCCCTCACTCCAAAATTCTGATCAAAACTCTCAAGAAATTCCTAGAAGCTTAGTGTATTTTTGGAGTTAGCGAAGGGCGAAACTCCGACGATTTTCCGACGACGACCCTAGGAGCTCCTGGCGACGAAACGATACACCGGAACTTACGTTCACTTCCTCTTCCTCATCCCTAACATCTAAGCCAGTAAGTCTCACCTCTCTTGTAACACCCGAGCCCAATAATACTATTTTTGTTACTGGTTGAGTGTTTAACATTGCTCATTGCAATTATCTTGCTTGTTTGGTTCTTGTTGCAAAATTTTAACCGGCTAAGTCATTTTGCCTATAACAAATTTTAACACCTAAAATGAAATTAAAAATATCCTCTTTGGCCTACTCGTCACCATTAGTCGCGTGGTAGCGTCCACGCGTCGAGATTTCATCCCGTTCGGTGAAACGGGCGAGTTTGGACGGCTACGCGCGCGTGCAAGTGTTCAACTTGGGGGCATGCATTTTAATCATAAGACATCTCATTTTAAAATTTGGAACCCGCTTAAAATCCTATTATTTGAATTTGAAACATTTGGGCGCGACCCGGGCGCAATTTGGAAATGTTTCATTTAGCGCCGAAATACCCATTTAATTTAAAAAAATCTGAAACTATAATATATATTTTTCTGTTGCTTATTAATGATTTAAATCTCTAAATCTTTATTTAAATTCCTTTTCACATCACCCCGGCCAATCACGAGGCTCTATCCCTCGTGGGCCCCTCCGTCCTCTCTCCCTATCTCTATCTCTCTCATCCTAAAACCTCTCTCTCTCCTAAAATCTCTCTCTCTCTATCTTATATTTTTCCACTGTTCCTTAATCCTTCGTCCTCACGAGACACCTCCCACGAGAAACCCCATCGACGAACCCCGAACCCTAGCCTCGTCGTGCCGTCGCCGCCGCAGTCCCCGCGCCGACAAGACCACCACTATCATCCTCGCCTCCGCAGCCTCGACCGCACCCCCTCCTTCCTCCGTTCTCATTCCTTACAGCGCTGCAGCCAACGCCACCGCCCTGCACCGCTGTGCTGACGTCGCCGCCGCCTCCCATCGCCGACGACGTCAACTTCCTCCCTTCACCCTTGTCCCGACCTCTTCACCGTCTTCCTCCTTCCCTCGCCGGCGCTACAACTAAACCCGACGCCGAACCCTAGCAACTTCTCTGGTTCGCCGGAGATCGCCGCCGTCGACTCTCGTCGTCGTCGCCAGCGCACCGCCGACCACCTCCTCTCCCCCCTGCAACCCAGACCAGACCATTACCTCCCCTCATCGCGGCACCATCAGAACCAGCAACTTTCAGCCTAGTCTGCCGCCGTCGCTGCCTCGCCGGCGCCCCATCGCCGTCGAACCTGTCACGGTTGCCACCCTTGTCATCCCTCGAAGTACTCCAGTCCGTGTGGCCCCGCTGTTCGTCGTTTGGACTCGATCCGTGGCCCGTGCAACCGTCGCGTGTTTTCCGCCGACGCTACGTTCGTGTTTTCCGGTTTCCGAAACCGTCGAGGCAAGTATCCGAATACTTGCTCTAACATGCTAATATACAAGATCGAGTCTTGCTATACATTTAATTATCATATCATTTAATATAACAACACAGTTGATGGTAATATCGATATTATAGTATAACTTAGAATTGACGGTTGCAATTATCATTAACATTGAATCATTATAGTAGATTCATGTAATTATTTGGTCTGCTATTAATCCATGCTTTTAACTAACTAAGTCAATTAGATCGTCCTTGCTTTTATTTGTTAGATTATCCATGTGACAATTATTTATACTTTAGTTTTAATTTCATATATTTTCATTACCTTCTGTTATTGATATTGCACTACCTTGTGATTATTGCACCCCAAAGGTGCTCGAACCTGTTAATAAGATAATACAAAGCACCATTGTGATTAAATGAACTGTTATTGTTATTTACTTTATTTCCTGCTGTTGTTCCTTATTTCGCTTCTATACCTGTTATGAGCACACATTCGATTGCATTACATATTGACCTAACCTTGCTACACATGATATATATATATATACATACCGACTCAACTTGTTGTACCATGACCTGACTTGTTACCCGATCTCATGCCTAATGCCAACAAACCTGACTTGGGGTCCTCATGGACCATTCCTGTTGTCTATCCAGACAAACCTGCTTTTACCTGATCCTGTGTTGGCATTAGTTCTTGATTACTGAATACCTGACCTGACATACATAACTTGGGGGTATGGGGAAATCAAAGGTGAAACCGACTTGTAACTCAACAGTTCGATACCTGTTCTGATCAGTCTTACGGGCTTGGCCAGTCCGGGAGTGATGATGCTGACATCACTCGTCCATCCTGCTACCTATTACTGCCTAGCGGCACGTCTCGGATTCAGCCCCGAGGGTCTTGACCGTGGTCCCGGGCATGCACGGGATACTATTGAGTTACATCGACGAGTCATCAATTGATTTCAAAGACTTTAGAATAGAAACCCGATAGAACAGTATAGTTACCCACTGCACACTACCCTGCACTGTTACTTTATATTATTGTTTTATTCATGTTCATCCCTGCATTGCTTATTATCATGTTCATATTATATTACTGGTTGACATGACGCGCTGACGTCTGGGTTTTGCATGGCCCAGATTCTTTACCACTGTCGACGACCGAGCAGGAGTACTTCAGCCAGCAGGCTGATCTGTGAGTTCCATAGTGATTAGTTTATTTATTTCATTTCATTTCCAGATGTGAGCCCGCATTATGGGACGTACTATTTATTTATTGTATTGGATCATTTGCTTCCGCACTTATTGTTCATTGACTCTTGTTATTATGGATTTGGACATGTGTTAGATTAATTTATTTATCTTGTTCTTGATATCTCTACAGCCGTAATATGACTGTGGATGGAAACTTCCTACCCACAGGTAGCATGGTTGGCTATGTCACGTGCCCAATCTCGCGTACTCTGGGAAGCGGGGCGTGATATGGTTCTTTTGGTATCAGAGCCATAGGTTAGTTGGGTTGATTCTTTTGTAGTTGGGTATTGTACCCGATACACGAATCAGAATACCCGTGCTTAGGAAACATGTCCTACCACCTTGACCGTTTTACCATTCTTGAATCACATTCTTCCTGATTATATCTTGTACAGCGTGCAAACTTACTTTGCATTGTCAACTCGAAAACCTAATTTCTTGTTATCTTTAGGACTTAGGCGACTTGGGTGGAGTTAAGTAATTGCGGCTATGATACCGCGGCATAGCTACAATGCGGTACTCTATTTAAGTATCTTGGAGTTCTAGCCTTGATTTATATATTGAATCTATCATCATGCTAATGTTGGGTGTTTTGATTTCAGGACTATGGCAGATAAGAATTTCAAGACGTATCAGAGGCGCGTGGATGAAGCCGCGATGTTAGGAGTGATACGTGGGATGTTGGAGAATCAGAAGAGGCAAACTGAGCTGATCCAGCAGCAAGCAGATTCATTTCAGGAAGGTTTGCAGGCCATTCGGCAATCTGTAAACACAGCTGTAGCGAAGCCAGTTGACCGAGTAGGGACCGTGGCAGATTTCAGACGTTTGGGTCCTACTACTTTCACTGGTCTAGAGGAGCCGTTGCCAGCCGAGCAGTGGCTAGTGGACACGGAGAATTTGCTGATTGCGGCACAGATCCCAGAGGACAAAAGAGTTGATGTGGTGCGCATTCAGCTGGTGGACTACGCCCGAGAGTGGTGGCTTGTGGAGGAGAACCGCTTACCCAAGCCAATTAGTTGGGCGGATTTCTCTAAAAGTTTCCTGGAGAAGTTCTTCCCGCGGACTGCACGGGAGGAAATGGAAGAGAGATTTATTGGGCTGAGACAAAATGGAGCATCTGTGGACGTACATGCAGCGGAGTGGACGAGACTCAGCCGCTTCGCTGGACCCTTAGTCGCCAAGGAGGCAGACAGGGCGCGAAGGTTCTTGCGCAGTTTGGATGTGGACATCCAGAGGCAGATTGTCTCCCTGGGTTTGACCACTTTCTCGCAGGTTCTTACGGCAGCCAGGGAGCAGCAGAGTTTGTCGGGAATGAAAGGGAACCTACAGCAGACAGCAGTTGCGGCCAGGAAGCCCGCATTTGTACCTAACCGAGATCATGGGCGCAGAGGTATTCCAGTGGACCGTCGAGGTGTAGCACCCATGAAGAAACCTGTGATCGTTGATCGAAGAAAGAGCGTGACCTATGACTACTGCCATTTACCTGGGCACGTGCATAAGGAGTGTCGAAGGAGACTGGGACTTTGTCTGGTTTGTGGAGCAGCCGATCACGCAGTTGGTGCCTGTCCGTCGAAGCTTCGCACGAGAGATGATATACAGAAGCCTCCGCAGAGACCGTTCCAAGGGCAGAAACAGCTGACTCAAGGACATAATCAGGCTCGAGCTTTCACGTTGACAGCTGAGGAAGCTAAGGCATCAGGAGAAGTGGTTTCAGGTACTTTACTCGTTCATGGTTTTCCCGCATTGGCATTATTTGATTCCGGAGCATCCCACTTTTTTATGTCATCCAAATTTATAACTACACACTCGATTACCTGCACGACCCTGTCTAGTTTTTGGGACATACACACTGGGAATGGGAAAATCATAGCTAGTAAGGAATGTAGAGATTGTACAGTTGTTGTGTGCGGACGGGAGCTTTTTGCAGATTTCTTGGTGATAGATTCGGGCAGCTATGAAGTTGTCTTGGGAATGGATTTTCTTGGCACTTTCCACGCCCACATTGACTGTAGGGCAAGGAAGGTAATTTTCCAGATTCCCGGACACCCTGAGTTTACCTTTACTGGGGGAAGCAGTTCTGTCGGGCCAGTCGAGTTTAGGGCTAGGCCGACAAACAGTGCTCTTGCGACAATGGAAGTCGATAGTAATGAAGAGCCGGCAGTTGTTCGCGACTTTATGGATGTATTTGAAGATATATCGGGCTTACCGCCGAAGCGAGACGTGGAGTTCGCGATTGACCTTATTCCTGGTGCAGCGCCAGTATCAAAATCTTATTATCCGATGGCACCAGTGGAATTGGAAGAAGTTAAGAAACAAGTTGGTGAATTACTTGAGAAGGGTTGGATTCGAAGCAGCAACTCGCCTTGGGGAGCTCCAGTTCTTTTAGTAAAGAAGAAGGATGGCACGAGAAGGATGTGCATTGATTATCGAGAATTGAACCGGGTGACTATTAAGAACAAGTACCCGATCCCTCGCATTGGAGAACTTTTTGAGCAGCTTAGTGGCGCGAGAGTATTCTCGAAACTGGATTTACGATCCGGATATCATCAGGTCCGAGTGAAAGCAAAAGACATTTGCAAGACGGCGTTTCGAACTCGATATGGACATTTCGAGTATCTGGTGATGCCCTTCGGAGTGACGAATGCGCCGGCAATATTCATGGATTTGATGAACAGAATCTTTTCACCATTCTTGGACCAGTTTATTGTGGTATTCATTGACGATATTCTGGTATACTCGAAGAGTCCGGAGGAACATGCTGAGCATTTGAAGATCGCACTGCAGACGCTGAGACAGGAGAAATTGTATGCGAAGATGAGTAAGTGCGAATTCTGGCTGGAAGAAGTGAAATTTCTGGGGCATGTCGTGTCGGGCGATGGAATCGCCGTCAATCCCGAGAAGATTGCAGCAGTTCGAGATTGGCCAATTCCAAGGAATGTTGCGGAGATAAGAAGTTTTCTTGGACTCGCCGGATACTACAGGAGATTTGTGGAGAACTTCGCTCGTTTGGCAGAACCGTTGACCAAGCTTACGCGCAAGGAAGTACCTTTTATTTGGACGGATGGATGTGCATTGGCCTTCGAGAAGTTGAAGCAGAAGTTGATAACCGCCTTTATCCTGACCGTACCAGACAATTCAGGAGGACTGGTGATTCACAGCGACGTATCTGGAAAAGGATTGGGATGTGTTTTGATGCAGAATGGGAAGGTCGTAGCTTACGCATCGAGACAACTGAAGACTCATGAGAAGAATTATCCGACTCATGACTTGGAGCTTGCGGCCGTGATCTTCGCCTTGAAGATTTGGAGACACTACCTTTTGGGCGAGAGAGTCGAAGTCTTTACAGATCACAAGAGTTTGAAGTATGTGTTCACTCAGAAGGAGTTGAACATGAGGCAACGCAGATGGTTGGAGCTGATGGCCGACTATGACCTTGATCTTAAGTACCATCCGGGAAAGGTTAACGTCGTGCCGGATGCGCTTAGTCGGTTACCAGCAATTCAGGTATTGACTGCACAGAGGGAGATCATTGCGGATTTTCGGAGATTTGACTTGGAGGTTGTGCTACCACATGCTACGAAGCAGTTGATGCAGTTGCAAGTACAGTCGTCCTTAGTTGAGAAGATTAAAGCGGCACAATCGCAGGATCCTAGACTGCAAAAGTTTCGAGAGCAGGTTGAAGCCGGACTACGAACCGATTTAGTGATCCACGGAGATGGTTCGTTGAGGTATGGTAGCCGTGTGTGTGTGCCAAAAGGGGGTGTGCGTGAAGAGCTTATGAAGGAGGCACACAGTTCAGCTTACTCGGTACATCCAGGAGGGACAAAGATGTACCGAGATATTCGACAGCACTTCTGGTGGGAAGGTATGAAACGGGAGATTACTCGCTTCGTGGCTAAGTGCTTGGTGTGTCAGCAAGTCAAGGCTGAACACCAAAGGGTTGCTGGTTTGTTGCAACCACTTCCGATTCCTCAATGGAAGTGGGAACATATAACCATGGATTTCGTGACGGCTTTACCGCGGAGTCCAAAGGGCAACAATGCAGTATGGGTGATTGTCGATCGGTTGACCAAGGCAGCTCACTTTATTCCTTTTCGGGTTGGCCAATCGACGGAGACTTTGGCAGAGCGGTACATGCAGGAGATTGTAAGATTGCATGGAGTATCGGTGAGCATCGTGTCCGATCGGGACACTCGGTTCTTGTCACACTTCTGGAGGAGTTTACAAGAAAGTTTGGGGACTCGATTGAAGTTTAGCACAGCTTATCATCCTCAAACTGATGGACAATCGGAGAGAACGATCCAGACCCTTGAAGATATGTTGAGGGCATGCATGTTGGACTTCAAAGGTTCTTGGGAGGATCATCTACACCTGGTGGAGTTTTCATACAACAATAGCTTCCAAGCGACTATTCAGATGGCTCCGTTTGAAGCGTTGTATGGTCGTAAGTGCCGTTCACCTGTTTGTTGGGATGATGTTGGTGAACGAAAGTTACTGGGACCAGATTTGGTAGTACAGACAGTCGAGAAGGTGAATACAATCAGGAAGCATATGAAGGCAGCTCAAGACAGACAGAAAAGTTGGGCTGACACGTCAAGAAGACCTCTAGAGTTCGCTGTGGGTAATTTGGTATTCTTGAAGATATCACCGACTAGAGGGGTAATTCGCTTTGGGAGTCGGGGAAAGCTTAGTCCTCGATTCGTTGGACCCTTCGAGATATTGGAGCGTGTTGGAGAGGTAGCGTACCGTTTGGCGTTACCACAGTCATTGGCAGGAGTGCACGATGTGTTTCATTTATCTCAACTACGGAGGTATGTTCGAGATGAAACCCACGTCTTGGATCATTCGGAGTTGATTGTACGGGAGGACCTAACTTTTGAGGAGCGACCGGTTGAAATCAAGGATCGAAGAGAAAAGGTTCTTAAGAACAAGGTTATCCCTCTTGTGTTAGTTTCTTGGGGTAATCGATCGCATGGAGAATCCACTTGGGAGCGAGAAGACGAGATCCGGCAGAAGTTTCCTCACCTTTTCCTGTAGTTAGCTATCTTGTATTCTTGGAATTTCGAGGACGAAATTCTTTTGTAGTTGGGTATGATGTAACACCCGAGCCCAATAATACTATTTTTGTTACTAGTTGAGTGTTTGGCATTGCTCATTTCAATTATCTTGCTTGTTTGGTTCTTGTTGCAAAATTTTAACCGGCTAAGTCATTTTGCCTAAAACAAATTTTAACACCTAAAATAAAATTAAAAATATCCTCTTTGGCCTACTCGTCACCATTAGTCGCGTGGTAGCGTCCGCGTGTCGAGATTTCATCCCGTTCGGTGAAACGGGCGAGTTTGGACGGCTACGCGCGCGTGCAAGTGTTCGACTTGGGGGCATGCATTTTAATCATAAGACATCTCATTTTAAAATTTGGAACCCTCTTAAAATCCTATTATTTGAATTTGAAACATTTGGGCGCGAGCCGGGCGCAATTTGGAAATGTTTCATTTAGCGCCGAAATACCCATTTAATTTAAAAAAATTTGAAACTATAATATATATTTTTCTGTTGCTTATTAACGATTTAAATCTCTAAATCTTTATTTAAATTCCTTTTCACATCACCCCGGCCAATCACGAGGCTCTATTCCTCGTGGGCCCCTCCGTCCTCTCTCCCTATCTCTATCTCTCTCATCCTAAAACCTCTCTCTCTCTCATAAAATCTCTCTCTCTCTATCTTATATTTTTCCACTGTTCCTTAATCCTTCGTCCTCACGAGACACCTCCCACGAGAAACCCCATCGACGAACCCCGAACCCTAGCCTCGTCGTGCCGTCGCCGCCGCAGTCCCCGCGCCGACGAGACCACCACCATCATCCTCGCCTCCGCAGCCTCGACCACACCCCTCCTTCCTCCGTTCTCATTCCTTACAGCGCTGCAGCCAACGCCACCGCCCTGCACCGCTGTGCTGACGTCGCCGCCACCTCCCATCGCCGACGACGTCAACTTCCTCCCTTCACCCTCGTCCCGACCTCTTCACCGTCTTCCTCCTTCCCTCGCCGGCGCTACAACTAAACCCGACGCCGAACCCTAGCAACTTCTCTGGTTCGCCGGAGATCGCCGCCGTCGACTCTCGTTGTCGTCGCCAGCGCACCGCCGACCACCTCCTCTCCCCCCTGCAACCCAGACCAGACCATTACCTCCCCTCGTCGCGGCACCATCAGAACCAGCAACTTTCAGCCTAGTCTGCCGCCGTCGCTGCCTCGCCGGCGCCCCATCGCCGTCGAACCTGTCATGGTTGCCACCCTTGTCATCCCTCGAAGTACTCCAGTCCGTGTGGCCCCGCTGTTCGTCGTTTGGACTCGATCCGTGGCCCGTGTAACCGTCGCGTGTTTTCCGCCGACGCTACGTTCGTGTTTTCCGGTTTCCGAAACCGTCGAGGCAAGTATCCGAATACTTGCTCTAACATGCTAATATACAAGATCGAGTCTTGCTATACATTTAATTATCATATCATTTAATATAACAACACAGTTGATGGTAATATCGATATTATAGTATAACTTAGAATTGACGGTTGCAATTATCATTAACATTGAATCATTTCATGTAATTATTTGGTCTGCTATTAATCCATGCTTTTAACTAACTAAGTCAATTAGATCGTCCTTGCTTTTATTTGTTAGATTATCCATGTGACAATTATTTATACTTTAGTTTTAATTTCATATATTTTCATTACCTTCTGTTATTGATATTGCACTACCTTGTGATTATTGCACCCCAAAGGTGCTCGAACCTGTTAATAAGATAATACAAAGCACCATTGTGATTAAATGAACTGTTATTGTTATTTACTTTATTTCCTGCTGTTGTTCCTTATTTCGCTTCTATACCTGTTATGAGCACACATTCGATTGCATTACATATTGACCTAACCTTGCTACACATGATATATATATATACATACCGACTCAACCTGTTGTACCATGACCTGACTTGTTACCTGATCTCATGCCTAATGCCAACAAACCTGACTTGGGGTCCTCATGGACCATTCCTGTTGTCTATCCAGACAAACCTGCTTTTACCTGATCCTGTGTTGGCATTAGTTCTTGATTACTGAATACCTGACCTGACATACATAACTTGGGGGTATGGGGAAATCAAAGGTGAAACCGACTTGTAACTCAACAGTTCGATACCTGTTCTGATCAGTCTTACGGGCTTGGCCAGTCCGGGAGTGATGATGCTGACATCACTCGTCCATCCTGCAACCTATTACTGCCTAGCGGCACGTCTCGGATTCAGCCCCGAGGGTCTTGACCGTGGTCCCGGGCATGCACGGGATACTATTGAGTTACATCGACGAGTCATCAATTGATTTCAAAGACTTTAGAATAGAAACCCGATAGAACAGTATAGTTACCCACTGCACACTACCCTGCACTGTTACTTTATATTATTGTTTTATTCATGTTCATCCCTGCATTGCTTATTACCATGTTCATATTATATTACTGGTTGACATGACGCGCTGACGTCTGGGTTTTGCATGGCCCAGATTCTTTACCACTGTCGACGACCGAGCAGGAGTACTTCAGCCAGCAGGCTGATCTGTGAGTTCCATAGTGATTAATTTATTTATTTCATTTCATTTCTAGATGTGAGCCCGCATTATGGGATGTACTATTTATTTATTGTATTGGATCATTTGCTTTCGCACTTATTGTTCATTGACTCTTGTTATTATGGATTTGGACATGTGTTAGATTAATTTATTTATCTTGTTCTTGATATCTCTACAGCCGTAATGTGACTGTGGATGGATACTTCCTACCCACAGATAGCATGGTTGGCTATGTCACGTGCCCAATCTCGCGTACTCTGGGAAGCGGGGCGTGACATCTCTCTTCTCTTTTCTTTTCTAAAAATACGAAATTCCAAAACCCGACGGAATCGGAGTTAATCCGATTTTCGATTATAAAAATTCAACATTTTCTTAAAAACAATCATACTAAACCTTTATATGTTGACTATTAAACATTAACGAATCATATTGAACAAGTTCCATATCAAAAGGATCTCCATTTCAATTTTATCGCTCTTTTTCAGTATAATACTATGTAGTTTTATTTCGACATTAAAACAACCTTAATCTTGCTATACCTTTAAGTAAATCACGAGGTAATGACCTATCTCCTCACACACTCATATGCAACATAGCACAATACCATTCGGGAACATAGAATAAGGGAAAACGAAACCTTTCAAATAAATACCATTTACTAATAAAACCGTTTTCTATAAGATTAAGTGTTTTACAAATATTTGCAAAGTGCCGCTACAATCTATTTTGGGGAACCAGACTGGGATGATGCGGATTATCGTACATCTCTAGGCTTAGTAGTGCGGGATGCAGACCTCCGCAAGGAGCATCCCGTCTCGAGAGATTTAAAATACGAAAATCTTAAGAAAATGAGATTTCTAGAAATATAATATATATTAAAATTTATTTTTATATAAATAAATAAATATATATATATGTATCATTAAAATATCTATTTTGTAATAATAAAAATATTCCAACTTTTTTCTAAAACCACATGGATCACTTTACATTAAAATACCATGAATTCCATACAAATTCAATATTACAATTAAATACCATATATTATAAAATTAGGTTATCTTCACTAGAAATATCACAAATATAAAATCTATATTTATTACAACTCTAAAGACGATAATTAAATACTTGGGGTGTATTTTAAATTATACAAAAGTATTTTTACATAAAACCCACTCAAGTTCTATAAATTACCCTAAGGACCCTAGTATTTAAGCGGGACCAATCTCTTGAGACTCAAGGGGCAGGAGAAGTGGGTGCTTGCCTATTTAAGGTAGACAACTTAACAACTGTTTTATCAACACGGTAATCGTCTTTGAAAAAGACACAAATCCTGCCGCCCATATGCAGCGGTTACCGATAACATCAAAACCTAATTCAAGACTTCAATTTCTTTTCTAATTGTCTGACTCAGACTGAGTCTCATTAATAATCTGACTTGAATATGATTCAAGTACAATCTACAATCCAACATGAAACATGAATACGTATATTCAATCTATTCAATCTGTATTGACTGAACTGAACCATGGATATACATCCATTTACATAATTCTCCAGTTACATCCATTTACTGATATCATGGTTTCGGCAAGTCATCCAATTATACAATCTATATTACAATTTACAATACAACACAAACAATACAAACAAGATATCGCGGGGTTTAAGGGGTAGATTGGTATGGGAGGTGTTAGAAGTGGCACGAGACTGTAAGATTAAGACACCTAACCTATATTCCTTTACTGTTGTACCATGGCATAACGGTTCCTTGTACTTCTGTTTGCTCTGGTCTCTGGCATATAGAGACTCCTCTCGTATACACTGGCATCCTTCTATACCAAGCTACAAATAATAGCGTTAACACTAATAAAATATAATACAACTTTAAAAGCTACTCTCTTCCTCTGTCTATTCTATTTCTCCCTTATCTTTGGGACTTACCGAGCGATTGTTCGCTGACGACATTCCTTGTCTCTCTTCTTTGGAATGTTGTCAGATGATCTGGACACTCAGGAGATCGAGCCTACCAGCGAGGACTTGGACCGCTTGCATACGATCCAGAGCTCTAGCTACATTGTACACTTTTATTTCGGTACTTTTCTTTTCTGTTTTGCCACTGTTTAGGCATTGCTTTCATCAGATGTATTTACTTTCCATGCATTGTACAAAAGAATGTGAATAAATAAAGTTGCTGTTTTATTATACCTTGTCTCTTATGCATTTATATTTATATTACTTAGATATGCTTAGCGTATTTACTTCAGAGTAAATACGTAGCGGCATCGTCGTGTTCTCTACCCGTATACTGGGAAGCGGGGCGTGACATAAGCCCTCATCAAGAGGCACGGGCAGCAACCCTGCTCGGCCCGTCCTTAAGGATTCAAGCCCTCGCCAAGAGGCACCGTGCAGCAACCCTGCTCGGCCCGTTCTTAGCAGGCCTCTTACGGCCCCTCCCGCGCTAAGGATCAAAGCCCTCGCCAAGAGGCACCGGGCAGCAACCCTGCTCGGCCCGTCCTTAAGGATCTAAGCTCTCGCCAAGAGGCACCGTGCAGCAACCCTGCTCGGTCCGTTCTTAGCAGGCCTCTTACGGCCCCTCCCGCGCCAAGGATCAAAGCTCTCGCCAAGAGGCATCGTGCAGCAACCCTGCTCGGCCCGTCCTTAGCAGACCTCTTACGGCCCTTCCCGCGCTAAGGATCAAAGCCCTCGCCAAGAGGCACCGGGCAGTAATCCTGCTCGGCCAGTCCTTAAGGATCTAAGCCCTCGCTAAGAGGCAACCGGGCTCTCCCTTGCTCGGTTATCCCTGGTTGGTAGTTCCCTACCCCACGACACCAGGGATTCAAGCCCTCTCCAAGAGGCAACTGAGCAGCTTCATAGCCCAATCCATCCTTAGCATGCTTCCCTATGCCCTCCCGCTAAAGGTCAAAGCCCCCGCCAAAAGGCAACTGAGCAGCTACCCTGCTAGGTCATCCATGGCTGGTAATTACTACCCACCGACGCCAAGGATCAAAGCCCTCGTCAAGCGACCATACACGTCTAAGCGATCCCCACCTCGACTTCAGGGCCATAGAGATACCGACCCTTCACTGGTCTTTACACACTTGGCAAATTATCAAATTCAACTCGACGTGTGATCGCTAAATGAAGAACCGACCTGACATGAAAGCAGCACCGTGCAAATGCAAATGTTTACCACAAACAAAAGGAAAATGTGCACGCAAAGAAACTGAAAAAAGATTTTTTATTCACAAAAATCAAAAGTCTCTACAAGGGTATTATGGGCTCCCCAGCCTAACAAAAGTGCCCGGAGGCTTACAAAATTTCAGACCAAAAGAGAGAAATAAGAAGACGAGGGGCTTCAAGCCTCAGGAGCGGGGATGACCTCAATGAGCCGCGCCTCCACTATGACCACCAGAGCGGCATCTTTAGGGTCGGCATCAACGGCGAGAACTTCGGTGCCGGGAGCCGGGGTGACCGACTTACCCCTCACGCTCCCACCGGGGGCCACTTTCCCTGCATCGTGTCTGGGGGCGATCCCCTGCGCGTCGTCCTCGAGAGGGTACACGGCCCGGAGCTCGGCGTAGGGAAACTCCGGCATCTGAGCCTTGACAGAGTCGAAGGCGTCGTGCCAAATGACTCCCCCGACTCTGGCAAGGTCGGCGTAGAACTGATCCGACTTCTTATAGTTCTCCACCGCCTTTAGCACCCGGTCCTTCGCCGCATCGTTCTCCTTCCAGAGGGTGCTCGCTGTCTTCTTCATGGTGGCGACGAGCATCTTGGAGTCCTCCAACTGGGACCCGGCTGCTCGGGCGGTCTCCCGGCACCTGGCGGTCTCCCGACTCGCGGCCGCCACCTGGTCTTCAAGAGCAGCGATCCTCTCCCTTGCCGCCTCCAACTCCAGCCTCGAGCTCTCCTCTCGTAAGGAGAACTCGCCCGCGACCCGCATCGCCAGGGTAATCTCCTTATCCTCCATATTGACGACGAGGGCGACATGGTGGAGGACCTAAAGAAAAGAAAGAGGGTTAAGAGGGAAAGGAAGACACCCAACTACGCGAACAAAAATGCTGAATGAAGAACTGAGTGGGGTGCGAACACTAACCTGCAAGACCTCTTGAGCTATGGCCTCCATTTGGGCACGGAGGGTCCCCCGAGGGATTCTGCCTCTGGCCGATCTCTCCATCTCCGATAGGAGGGTGTCGGTGACGGAGAGCCCAGAAGGCACCTCAAAGCGAAGATCCTCGTCGTTCACGAGGATCGGGGAAGCCGGGGTGCGGGGCGACGTCCTGTGGAACCACTTGAGGAGCGACGCGGGAGAACCGGTCTCACCTCCCTCCTCGGCGGCCCGGGGCTCTTGTTCCCGAGCACGCTTTCGTACAGGTGCACGACTGGACTCTGGGGCCCGGGGTACATTTGGGCACCTGGACGAAGTGGCCGCCGATGGAGCCGGAACCGACGACGGGCGAGAAGAGCCGGCGCCTCCGGCCTTCTTCCCCTTCTTGACGTCGACCACTGCCGCCCGAAATTTGCTCATGTCCATGGGTACTGCATAAGACGAAAATACGAGGAGTCAGCAACGGCAGGAAAAATGAAAAATACATAAGTCTAAAGAGGTCGCCTGAAAGCCCCTAAATTACCCGCGTACTCGACGGGGTTAAGCCCGACCCAACTGAGGGCTCGCTCAGACAGCAGCACATCGTCTCGAGGAAGGGGCTCCCATTCAGACACCACCACTGCGTCAGGATCATTTGACCGACTCATTCGAGGACAGCTGGCTCTTAGCCACTGGGTGGGTACAAGCCAATCCTCGCCCTCGGGCGGGGCGATAAAGAAAAACTTCTTCCATTCATGAATGGAAGAAGACACTAATACGACTCCCAACCCGGGGGCGTCCCCCCGCTGTCTTCTAAAGGAAAAGTACACCCAGCTCGGCTCGCCCCTACGAGCGCCAGGGTGGTTTTTATAGCAAAGAGAAAAGAGAAGAAGGTTCGGGCTAAAAGGGATCTGACACAATTTCAACCGGACCAGGAACCCGAGGAGGATCCTCCAAGAGTTTGGCACTAGCTGGCCCGGAGCTAACCCAAAGCAACTCAACGCCTCACCCACCTCAGGGGAGAAGGGCAGACGCACCCCGGCCCAAAAGTCCTCCAGGTACAAGGCAATCTCCTTGCCCTATACCTGGTTTGCCCTCTCCCCCTCCTCGGCCAGATGAAGCGAATAGCCGGGAGGAATAAAGAAACGGGTCTTAATGTTAACAAGCTTTTCAGCACGCCTCAGTGAGGATCGCACGCCAAGAACACCTGCGGCCTGTGCTCTGAGAACCACCCTATCTTCCCGGGTGAACTCCAACTCGGAGGGGGAAAAGAAAGAAGTAGAAGAGGAAGAAGCAGAAGAGGAAGCTTCAGAAGACCCCCTAGACTCTACCCGCACTACATCTACAGACTCCTCTGAAGAAGATATCTAACCCGATCAAAGAAAGGTATCCCCGGGAGATTGATAGCACGGAATCCGAACTGAGGAGAATAGCGCCGAGCTGACATTACTAAGAACGAGGAAATTATGAAGAGGTATAGGCCCTGATGGGAATCCCACCTCTATTTATAGCTACCGGCGCAGGCATCCTACGGCTCCGATCGACTCCCGCCAAAACAATGTTTCGCAACTAACTGCCGACAACGTTCCACCTACCGCACTCGCATTGGACGCGTCCCTTCGAGCGTAAGGATGCCTGCGATGCGTCTCGCCAGCCAACCAACGCCAGACACGTGGGTCGTCACTTCGACGGGCGTACACATGATCCGGCACTTCATCTTTAATGCAGGATCTCTCCCCCGATCCGCTGATGTCATCAAGAAAATACCACTCTCTGCCCGAGATGCACGACCGACGATATCTTCGAACGAGAACTCACCTCGGATGATCGGTCAGACCACTCTCAACCCGACCCAGGAGCGGGTCGAGACGAGAGTGGGGGGCTAATGATGAGGCTCGATATCGTGACTCTCCAAATACAGACACGTGGCAGATGACGTGCCCCAGAACTACAAGAAGGGATCAGGAACTTCAGTTGGGATCGCACCTCGGATTCCGGACCGAGGAGTCTCCTGACCTTTGGCGACCTTCCAGACCTCTCCCGGCTCGCTCCAAGCTATCATGGTACAAAGATGTCTCGACGCCCCGCTCGTTTCCGAGCCTCCCATCGAGCTCATCCTCTTCGGTCTCATCCTGACAGACCCATAGCGCCGATCACAGGCACCTACGCCACGGCTCCGCGAATCTCGCCTTGCGTGAGATATCCGCCGTCCACGATCCCACATTCCGCGCTATCACGATCCTCCATTAACGAGCCTGTCTCGCCATTAATGCGGGATCCCGCCTATCACGCGGGCGTGACGTCATGGGCGTAACGGTCGGCGTGATTCTTGCGCCTGCCCGCCATTGCTGTCGCTATATAAACCCCTCTCTCAGACGATCGAGGTACGCAATTCCTTCCACTAGGCCGCTACTCTGCCCAACTTGCACCACTAACTTGATCGTCGGAGAGTCCTCGGTGGCACAACCACCCCGGGACTTCTTTGCAGGTAGCTCGGCCACAACCACTCAAAGCCCATTGAGATCCACACTCTTCAGGGGTCAACTCTCCAACTCAATCTCAGTCGTCCATCAGCCCTTGCAGCGGATCAACGGAGGATAACATCTAAAAGAGATCTAGAGCTCCATCAGTAAGGGAGAAAAAAAGAGTGAAAATCAAATCAACGATTTTTCTCTATTTTACATTTATTTGTTTGTGTACCCAAAAACATTCACATGATTCCTAAATGATTTTCTCTTGAAAATTACTTGGGTGTATTTGATTTTGATGTTGGGAAATGTGCTGTAAAATTTGTCTCATGCAGCGTGTCGGTTATTTTATAACGAATAGTTGTCAAATCAAACCTCTCCTCTTTTCCACCAACGCCATGTAGATGCTATATCTAACAGATTGACTCCATTAATCCCTTCCTTCTGACTACTTCTTCCTTTCTCCTTCTTCTGTCTTATTTTAATGAAAATTGTTTCTCTTTTTATTATCATCTCTTAACATGTACATTGAATTTTGAGACAACTCTCACCCGACTGGTTATTTGTTTAAATTTTGATTTTATTATGAGAGATGTATTTCATCAATTGAGTTACCTTTTAGGACTGCCTGTCAAAATCAAAATCTTCATTGTCCAAGTAAAAAGAGGTATTTCATCAATATTCATGTTTGTTAATTGAAAATTCAAAATCTCCTTTGTCTGTAACACATAAAATCAAATCTTCATTCAAAATTAATCCCTCTTTCATCATCCACATCTTCTTTATCATTATTGGTTAAAACTCAAGGTATAAACAGCTTTCCACCAAAAAGAGCAAAGCTCAAGCTAATATACTCATAAACCAACCTAAATAACGCCGGATGAGTTTTAAGAATAAGAATGAAGGGGGTTCGAATGGAGACTTGAATTTGCAGCATCCTTCATGTGGACAAACCGTTGGTATCCGTGAAGGGGTTTTGAGAGAGAACGGTATTTGAATTTCATGGGTTTGTAAAAGAAAGGAAGAAGATGAAGAACAAAGGAGAGAGAACGGAAATGATGATCTAGGAATTGATTTGGCATCTGTGGAGGCCACGTGAGCTGATTTGTTTGATTTGATACAAAGATTTATAGGTTGTAACTCGTAGAAATTACCGTAACTGGTATAGCCAATCCGCGGTTCAATAAAATGGTGCATAACAAATCCAATGGTGTCTTGAAATTGTGAATAAATTTGCACCAGAGATGCACTCAATTTCATGCCTGTTTCAAGGCTTTAAGAAGGGGATTGCATTTCCCAAATTTGCTGATGTGGCAGGTTGCCTCATAAGATTTAAGAAAATGGGTTTACTTTAAAACAAAGTAAAAGTCATCACAACAATTAAAATGCTCTATGTCATGGGCCCGAGCTGTTTGGTTGGCTGAAAAATGAGGAAATGTACTTACAGTTCACCGTAGAATCACCTTTTACTTGCAAACATGCCTTCTTCCATGTTTGATTCATGGGAAATGGGCAAGTTGAAAAATGCTACAGCATGGTTGACACCTAATCAAAATGATGAAATGCTTTTCGCAATCTAGAGGGCCGAAATGTGAGGATTCCCTGACAAAAAGTACAAAACAAAACATAATTTATTCCACCACTCACAAGAAAAATAAATAAAATGTTTATAAAATATAGCGATAAAATGCTTTTCTCTCTTTCTCACATTTCTTATTTACATCCCGCCAAATAAGAGAAATAAAAAAAAGGCTGCACCTCTCACAAATCTTGACCAAACCAAATACGTGAAAACTTTTCTCAAAAGTTTATGGTTTTGTTTTCATTTGACATTGTCAGATTTCATCTTAATTTTGCAACAAGCCAAACATGCCATAATTTCCCATCTCATATTCTGGTGAATCAAACATGTCCTAAACGCTCAGATAGTGTATTTTCTTTCCAAAATCATGGACAAAAGCCATGAAGTACTTTTCCTAATTTTGCCTATACAGCATGACAATTTTGTAAGAAAATTGAAATCCATACAACCAGGAAATCACCTAGTTTGCAAGAAAATATAGTAATTATCCGAAAAAGGACTGATTGCTCCGTGCTCACGGTTCGGGTTCGCTAAAAACCCGACCCTACTACACCCGTCCCCAACAAACCCAATAGCCAAGTCAACAAAAATCCCCATCTCCTTCTCTCTTTGTATCCTCCGCCACTTGGACGGATCACTCGAAGCTCCTCACTCCTCTCTCCTCTCTCTATTTCTCCTCCTCCTCCTCTTCAAACTCTCTCTTATTTCCCCCAAATTCACAAACCCTAGCTTTCATCAATGGCATCATCGATTTCTCTCTCATCTCTCTCCCTCCTTCTCTCATCACCCGCAGTCTCCAGATCCGATTCCACTCCCCGATCTCTCCGCTTCTGCGGCCTACGAAGCGAGGCGTTAGGGTTTCGTTCGCCGAATCATTCGTGGGAATCTGTTAGGTTCAGATGCGCTCAGATATCGATCAAGAAGTCGATCTCGGCGTTGAGTTCTCAGAATGGCTCAGCTGCGTCCAAGGGGAGCTTCGATTACGATCTTGTCATCATTGGTGCCGGCGTCGGTGGACACGGTGCTGCTCTTCACGCAGTGGAGAAGGTGAATTATTTATTTTCTTTTTCTTGAAATCTTCGAGTGAGATTGGTGAAGCTGAATGTTTTTCGTTTTGTTATCTGTAATGTGCTTATGATCTATCAATGTCTGATGATGAAGTGTGATTAGAGGTAGAATTGAAGTGCAATGATAACTGTTCATGTAATTAATGCTCGGCTGAGGCGCCATCACAAACAATTTCAGGGGATTTAGAATTTCTAAGTTTTTTAATTATATAGTGTAGACATTCATCGTGAAATTGTTAAGATGGATCATGGATATTGAGGTATATTTGGGAAAATTGGAATATTAGCGGGGAGCATTTAAATATTAGATATGATTGACTCGTGAACTTTTTAATCCTAGATATTATGGTAAATTTTAATCTAGCTGAGCACTTTTAGAAGTTCATTTCATTATACATAGGAATAATATTTATTTCATTGCATGTCTCAGGGTTTAAAAACTGCCATCATTGAGGGGGATGTTATCGGAGGAACCTGTGTAAACAGAGGCTGCGTTCCATCAAAAGCTCTTCTTGCTGTCAGTGGTCGCATGCGTGAGCTTCAAAACGAGCATCACATGAAGGCATTGGGTTTACAGGTATTGATTTGGCTTTTCTAAATGTTTCCATTTTATAAGAAAACGAGTATAGATACAATAGCATTATGTCGAAATTTTGAAGGATGTTGTTTTTATGCAAACACAGGTAATACAGAAGGTTTAGCGTCAAATGGAAACCTTGTTTTCTCATACTCTATCAAGTTCCTTCTGATAAAATATGCTCTGCATTCTACTAATTGTTTTGTTTGCTTGACTTACTGTTGCTACATGCGCAATTGACCTGTCGATGAAAATAAAAAATTACACGCAGTCTCTTTTATTCTGTTTATATATTGTGGTTATGCTACTTGGCGAGTTCAATATGCACCGTGGCATAATTATTCTTTCAAATATGCTAGCACACATAGGAATTAGTGCTAATTTTTAACTTCCGTAAGGTACGTAAGTTATTTTATTCGATGATATTTGGCCAATAGAAGCATCTTTGAATGTCAATTGCTGCCTGGTGACCTCATTTTTATAAAACTTTGTTAATATTAAATTGATACCTTTCATTATTTATTTGGTCAAGAATGCATTTTGATTATTTACTACTGCTGACGGTAGCATATAATAATTGAAATGTCATCTCTGTGTCTTTTGCTTGTTCTAACATTTTATTTTTTATTGATAGGTCTCATCTGCTGGTTATGACAGACAAGGTGTGGCTGATCATGCAAATAATCTGGCTTCCAAAATTCGTAGCAATTTAACCAATTCATTGAAAGCTCTAGGTGTAGACATACTGACGGGTGCTGGTTCAATTGCAGTAAGTCATATACCCTGGCACATTCCATATCCTTGTCCATTGCATTTGTGCCTATCACTATTCTGCACATTGTTACCCTGTCTGAATTCTTTTCATTTTCTTACGATAAATGATCTTCAATTACAGACATATGCAACTATATTGATCTCAAGATGGAAATTCCCCTGCATATTTGCGTAGAAGTGTACTTGTATGTGCAATGTGGCAGCTGTTTTACCTATGTTTGAAGATTGTTAATCATTGTGCTAGATTTTCTGTGAGGAATAATAATTTTGCCATGACAAGCAATTTTATGCTTGCCCTAAAATTGCTGTTGACATAGTTATCATTTTCAGAACAAAACCTAACATTTGATCCATAACAGAGAATCAGAGATAAGTAGTTGTGCTGCTAGTCTTGAGTATGAATTGAACGAGCGATATGCAAACGCAAGCACTCAATGCTGCAAATGTATCTAACCCACCCTTGTTGGGAGTATACCCTGTAAGATCCTTAGTTGAGACTGTGATGCACCAGTTATTTTATGATGCAAAGGACTGGAAATAAAGAATGAAATTAGATAAACGTACAAAAAGTTTCGATACCTATAGGCATGAATAAACAAACAAGCATGGATAAAACATGTATAAACAAATCTTAAGCATTCTTCGACGCAATTGAATCAAGAATTAGAATAGAGACATCATTATGATGAGAGGTTACTTGAAAATGTACATTTTGTTGTGCTTAGAGATCTCAAATTAAGGTCATGTCTTGCGGTTGGATGAAAAAATAAAAATAGGACTATACATTGAACCGATCTACAGTAAGGTGAAAACCCTTATAAGAAAGGATGCTCATCTGGTTCTGGATGGTTGAGAGCTGCTGGCTTCTAACAATGCAAGTGTATAGATGGTTGGCTGTAGTATTTTGCTGTGGACTCAGATGTAGATCTAAGTTGCTGGCTTCAGGAGATGGAGCTCCAAATTTGTAGGGAGGTTCGGCTGGTCCTGACTGAAAGCTGCTAGACCAAATCTGATGAGAGGGAAGAGGCCCTAATCTAGGCTACAACCTTGAGAGGGCTGTGACGGAGAACGTAGGTTGTAGCTTGACATGTAGGTGGTCACCGAGGTACGGAAGGTTATAGTAAAGACGAACCACAATAAAATAAAGAAGATTTTAGGGAGAGCATCTCCCAAATAATTCATTAAACCACATGACTATTAGCAAACTTTAGTTATAACAGATCAATAGTCAATTATCATATAATAGCATAAAAGAAAACGAGTGTTTCATGTCTATACATATGGTCATGTCTATACATATGGCATAGCCAACTCCCACAAATACAAGCATGTTGCATGCTTCTCTCAGTATCTTTTAATCTCACTAAAATACCTAGTCAATTACTGTAGACTTGCAAATATAACTGCTTAAATCTAATCCAAATATTAAGCTTGTGAGCTCTAAACACATTAGGAGTTTTGACTGTTACTACTTACTAAGGCTAAACTATTGAGTCTTAAACAAATTCAAACTCAAACCATATCGTTTTAATAATATCCGAACTTTCTCCTAATAATAGTATAAAATAAACAAAAAAAGGCTTACAGCTCAAACAAGGCTTATGATGAAATCTCAGGAATATCCTCATTACTATTCTTCATGGGCCTGATTAGTATTACAAGATATCCGTCTGGTGGGTCACATGGTATCACGCCCCGCTTCCCAGAGTGCGCTAAGATCGGCACGTGACAGAGCCAACCATGCTACATGTGGCTAGGAAACATCCCTCCACAGTCACATTACGTCTGTTTATAAGATATCAAGAATAATAAAATAAAATGAATTATCTAGTACATGTCCATATGCAAGAATAAACGAGTCAAGAAATAATATATATGCGGAAGTAATAAATCCAATAAGCAATAACATCTGGAAAGTACGTCCCAAATACGGGCTCACATCAGGAAATGAAAATGCTGAAAGAAAATTAATAAACTAAACTAATACCAAATTGCTCCTCACTGTTCGGCCTGTCGACTGAAGTACTCCTGATCGGCTTGCGAAAGAGATAAAGGATTTGGGCCATGCAAAACCTAGACGTCAGGGTGTCATAATATCAAACAATAAAATATAATCAGGAGGTAACAAGATATGCAGGCATGAGTATGAACAGTAATGAGTGTATAACAGTAACACGAATATGGAACAATGAAGTGTATGTGCATGCGGTGAGTAATCTATGCTACTGGGTTAATTACTCTCAAGTCTTTGAAATCAATTTAATGAGTCGTCGATATAACTCAATAGTATCCCGTGCATGCTCGGGACACGGTCCAGACTCTCGGGGCTGAATCCGAGACGTGCCGCTAAGCACAAAACAGGAAACATGTACAGATGAATGATGTCAGCAGCATCATTCCGGGACTGGCCTAGCCCCCAAAACTGATCAGTATAAGCGTCGAGCTGTTGAGTTACAAGTCAGGTTTCATTATTGATTTCCCCTTACCCCTAACGTTATGTGTTCAAGTCAGGTATTGATAAATCTGGAGCTAATACCAACACAGGATCAAGCAGGTACATGTTTGTCTATGCAGACAACATGATACGTCCGTCAGGACATGTCAGAATTATCGGCATTAGTAACAGGATCAGGTAACAGGTCAAGTAGTGGTGTATCATGTCATGCCAGGTAGTGCACAGGTATCAAACGGATGCTCATAATAAAACTGTAGCAAGTACGGATGCACGATAAAAATACGGATGCACAGATATCTATCAGAGATTACATCTACAACTTCATGACTACGCTTGATGCAAATTATCAAGCATGAGGTGCCAAGGTAATAGTAATATGAAATAGTATGACATGACATGCAACTGGATATATAATAAATTGTACGGATGCACAGTAAAACACGGATGCACAAATATCTATCAGGGGTTACATCTACAACTCCATGACTGTAGGATGCACATTATCAAGTATGGGGTGCTAATATAACAGTAACATGAAATGATATGATCTGGTATGCAACTAGATGTATAATAAATTGTACGGATACGAACGGATATTGTAAAACAATAAAACGGTAATATGGATGTATAATACAGTAAACATGTGATGTTTTTATTCATATGGATGCAAAATATATATCATAGCATGCAGCAAGATAAACTTGCCTGATCGGATTTCAATATGGGGTGCGTACGCAGCGTCCGACGTCGGGTAAACGTCGCAATGTACACACGCACACATGGGATAGGACCAGGCAAAACAAGAAGGTGACCACGCTGACTGGGGATGCCCACTGGGTCGTTCGGATCGTCTGCGGCGGCACGGTTTCGGCGATGACCGGAAAAAGCACGATCGGGAGAAGAAAGAGAAGAAAGGAGTAGTAGAAGAAGATAGGTGCTGCTCAGGGGTTTCGTGCTCTTGGGAATGTGGGTTGCATCGGGAAGAGAGAGGAGATGATGTGGTCGAGGCGATGGGGATGCGGGGAGGCTGACGAGGTGGTCGGGGCTCCGACGATGGGTTAGGGTTGAAGGCTGGGGCGTGGGTTCCTGGGTCTGTCACAGGGAAAGAGAGGAGGAGAGAAGGAAGACAAGGAGGTGGAGACGAGTTCCAGGGTGAGGCGGAAACGGCGACGAGGGCAGGGGCGTGGGTTTCGTGGCGAGGCTGGGGCTTGGAGTCGGGAAAAATTGAGGGAAGAAGAAAGAGAAAGAACGGGGACGTGGGTTAAAGAGGTATGGGTTTTGAAGAAAATTTTGTATAATATATATATATATATATATATATAAATATATGTGGAGGAGAGAGAGATTTACTTGGTGAGTCGAAAGGTGGTGCTCTACCATCTAAGGACATATCATGGTGGAATGAAGATGTAAAGGCTGCTATTAAAATTAAAAGAGATTCTTATAAAGATTTGAAGAAAAGCAGAGATGTGGAGAGATTTGAGAAGTACAAAATGGCTAAAAAGAAAGTTAAGAAAGCTGTTCGGGAAGCTAAATCTAAGGTCTACAAGGAGGTGTACGAGAAATTAGACACTAAAGAGGCTGCAAATGATATATACCGGATTGCTCGAATGCGGGAAAGGAAGACTAGAGACTTATGTGCGGTAAAGTGTGTCAAAAATGAAAATCAGAAGGTTTTAGTTCGAGATGAGGATATCAAGGAAAGATGGAGAGATTATTTTGACAAATTGTTCAATGAGAGCTTTACTAAGAATTTGGATGGACTTGTCATTCAATCTCAAGATATAAATCGTGATTTCATGCGTAAAATAAGACTTACTGAGGTTAAAGAAGCTTTGAACAGAATGGGTTTAAGAAAAGCGGTTGGTCCGGACGGGATTCCTATCGAGATTTGGAGATGCTTAGGAGAAATAGGCGTTAAATGGCTGACAGATCTGTTTAATAAGATTTGGCAGACAAAAAAGATGCCAAATGAATGGAGGAAAAGTATCCTTGTACCTATCTACAAGAATAAGGGTGACATTCAAAGTTGCTCAAACTACCGTGGAATAAAACTAATGTGTCACACCATGAAACTTTGGGAGAGAGTGATTGAACACAGGCTAAGAAAGGATATTAAGATAACAGAGAACCAATTTGGGTTCATGCCTGGACGATCGACGACAGAGGCGATTCATTTGCTTCGTCAACTTGTCGAGCGCTTTCGAGAGAGGAGAAGAGATTTGCATATGATATTTATTGATTTAGAAAAACGTACGACAAGGTACCTAGAGAGGTATTATGGGGGACAATGATGAAAAAGGGGGTCCCCGTTAAGTATATTGACATAATCAAGGATATGTACGACGGAGTAGTGGCAAATGTCAGAACTTGCGGTGGCTTAACAAGTGATTTTCCGATTACTATTGGTTTACATCAAGGATCTGCATTAAGTCCTTTCCTGTTTACCATCGTGATGGATGAGCTTACTAGAACTATCCAAGATGAGGTCCCTTGGTGTATGCTATTCGCTGATGATATTGTTCTAGTAAATGAGACGAAAGCAGGGGTTAATGCCAAATTGGAATTATGGAGACAAACATTGGAATCTCGGGGATTCAGATTGAGCAGGTTCAAGACAGCATATATGCACTGCAAATTTAGTAGCCATAGAAGTCAAAACCATATTGGTATAACATTGGAAGGGCAAGAGATATCACCGAGCGACCAGTTTAGATATCTAGATTCCATCATCCAAAGGAATGGGGAGATCGATAGTGATGTTAATCAAAGGATCCAAGCTGGTTGGTTGAAATGGAGGAGTGCAACAGGGATTTTGTGTGATCGTAACTTTCCGTTAAAATTGAAAGGGAAGTTTTATCGGAGCGCTATTCGGCCTGCCTTATTATATGGTACAGAATACTGGGCTCTTAGGAAGCATCATACACAGAAGATGCACGTAGCGGAGATGCGCATGCTTCGTTGGATGTGCGGTAACACTAGAAAAGACAAGGTGCGAAATGAGGATATTCGTGCAAAAGTTGGTGTAGCACCCGTGGAGGAGAAGATGCGGGAAAACCGTCTTAGATGGTTTGGTCATGTGCGACGCAGACCTATGGAAGCACCGGTTCGACGAATAGATACTCTCGATATGGGTAATGACAAAAGGGCAAAAGGGAGACCGAAGAAAACATGGATGGAGGTGATACGAAACGATATGGTTGCCAAAGGACTCAATGAAAGTATATTGTTCGATAGAAGTGAGTGGAGACAGAGGATTCATGTGCTGGACCCGGCGTGATTCTCATGTTGGTTCATGTAGCCTACCCCATATGCTTAGGATAAAAGGCTCAGTTGTTGTTGTTGTTGTTGTGTGGAGGAGAGAGAGAGACACAGATTGGTTAGGAAAAAATATAAAAGGATATATTAGTTAAAGAAATCGTATAAAACAGTTTTAAATATAAAAGAATATAATATCAAGAAAAAATTGAGTTTTTTGGTCAATACAAAATTACTCCAAAATACGTCCGGGTCGGGTATAAAATTATGGTTTAAAAATACGGATAATTTACGTGTTAACCAAAACCAAAATAGGATATCCGGATAACTAAAAATGCATACCCTCAAGAACGGATGCACGTAGCGTGCACGTAGCTATCTAAACAAGTCCGTTTCACTGAACGGAACGAGAACAAGATGTACGAATGCTACAACAGGGTTAGGGGTAAGATGCAGGCCATGCAAGATATTTTTAAAATATTTTATTTGACTTTATATGTTATATTGAAAAAAATGCAGATGCCAAATATATGATTCGGGTAAACATGATATATAACATGAAAGTGCATGGGTCTTCATAACTAGTAGGGATAAATCATAAACAGGAGTCAAGACGGGTTTCCAACAAACGGGTCGGGCCGGATGCAAATACATACACCAATTATACTATTCGCACCCAAGCAACAATAAATCAAGAAATAACCATAAATAAATATATACCCAAAAGAACTGGTATAAATGAATTAGGGTGTTACATTATACCCAATTACAAAAAGAATTTCGTCCTTGAAATTCCCGGAGCAAGAAAAGATAAACAAATATGAATTTACGAGAAGAGGTGTGGAAACTTCTGTCGAATCTCGTCTTCTCGTTCCCAGTGTGTATGTCCCAACAACAAGACAGAGTAGTGCAAAAAATTGAATGTACAGTAATAAACTTGGTCGACATAAAACAATGGGATGCACTTGAATCGAATAGTGCTAATGCGGGAAAATCATGAACAAGTAGGACACCCGAAATGACTTCATTTGAAGCCAAGATACTGAAGAGGATTAGCATGATAAATAGGATTCAAATTTGCGAGAAAACATAAACTGGTAATTGGGAGAAGCAATGTAATATCACGACCATAAATCAAGGAAATGAATCAAGACTAGGACTCCAAGTTAGTTAAATAGAGTACCGCATTGTAACCATGCTGCAATTCATAGTTACAATCACATAACTCCGTTTAAGTTGTCCAAATCGTAGTATCAAAATCGAAAGAATAAGTGGGCAGAAACAATAGGGAGCCAAAAGGTTTCAAGTCGAGATGCAAAGTTGTTTGCATATCGTCAAGACAAGGGTCACGAGAAGATATGATTCAAGAATCACGATAACAATATGACAGGACATGTTCCTAATTACGGGTTTTCTGATTCGTGTATTGGGTCCAATACCCAACTACAAAAGAATCAAATCCGATTAACCTAAATCCTATGTCTCTGATACCAATTATACTATTCGCACCCAAACATCAATAAATCAAGAAATAGCCATAAATAAAGAAATACCCAAAAGAACTGGTATAAATGAACTAGGGTGTTACACATGGGTACAAGCTTGCACACTGACATCTCAGTTTGACCTACCATATGATAGAGATATGATGATATGAATATGAATCTTCACAGATCGAGAAAGAATTTTTCCCTAATATAAACTTCCAATAGTATAAAAGTTGCAAGTATTATTTTACATGGTTGATTGGTATCACCATACACATCTTAAGTCAAAGCATTTCTTCAAAAAAAATTCCCAAGTCAAGCAGATAAGCTGCCAGTTAAGTTTGAATAACCACTGTTTGTCAATTCTTATTAAAGAATAATATGAATATGAGGCCAAAAGCAATCTGCTATCTAGAATTCTGATCCATTCGCTTGTAAATGATTATGGGGTAATAGGTTCATTTTTTATAACATCATGTGAGTAAATTTTTTTGTCTTCATCAAGAATGAGGAATGACTCATCTGTGATCTGTCATTTTATCTTCTTTGTTTCTTTGAAGGCAGGCTGTCTATTAATTTTAACAGTAACTCAATACGTAGTAGAAATTTACAATTTCATGCTTATGGATATTGCTCTTGGCGTTGTTTCAGAGCACACACAAGGTAAAGTTTGGAGACACAGAAGTCACAGCTAGAGACATAATAATTGCAACAGGGTCTGTTCCTTTCGTTCCTAATGGCATTGAAGTTGATGGTAATTACTACTTTACACACACCCAATTTAGTCAAAATTTGCCAATCGTATGTGAGTGTGATTTCAGGAACTCAATGATTATAATTTTAATATACATAATGATTGAAGTTCATAAGTTTATGTTAATTGTAATTACATGAGATGTTTATGAGCAGAAGATACTAGTGCAAGCATTATCTGTTCTATTGACGTCTACTGCTGCCGAAAAGCTAAGAATAAAGTTGCATACTCATCTCTTTCAATTTTTCCCCACTGAATTTGTCATGTTTTAATACTATTTGAACCTCTCTAGATAGTTTCCACTTTCGAAAACAAGATACCATAGTTTGATAATGTGAAGCTTGAAATCCTTATTAATTTTCCATGTGCCAATGATCTAGTCTTAATGAAAAAACATCTGATTGTCACCATAAGATATAATTCACGGTTACTTGGAAGCAGTGGGTACAGAGCTTTTAGCATTAGATCCCTGAAAATATCTGTATTTATAAGTTTCAGCTTTTGAAAGGTGTATATTAAAATATTAAATCCTTGTTTGATGGAAGCCGCAAGCTTGACATAAAACTGTTAAATTGCTCATGGAAAGTTAATATACCTCCAACTTTCCATAAAGAGGTGTTGCAGCTCGTAAGAATTATCAAAAGTTGGTAATTAATTTGGTAAGCAGGCACACACAAATTTAATATCTAATGGTTTTGAGCTTTGCTGAAGGCTTGTTTGGAGTATTTTATGTGTAAAAACCATTTAAACGGACATGGATAGCTCAATACATTAAGAATTTGACGAGTATGATGGGGGCTCAACATAGTTTCTTCTCCCTTCAATTTAGCAATATTCTTATATATCGCACAGGTTCATTTTTGATTGGGTTTTTTTAGTCATCCTTTCGGTAGAGAAAAAACATCACTGACACGGAAAAAATTAAGTGATGATGGCAGCCACTCACATATGGCTTTGCAGGATAGTGAGAATTATAATAGGGATATAAGGGTAGATATATGTGTTGGTTTGGAGTATGAAATCTAATATAAAATGGATGAATAGGTCTGAAAAATACAACCAATTTTTATGCATTATCGAATGAATCCTAGCTTTCAGACTACATATGAATTGTAGGTTCCTATGCGTGTCATCCAAAAGATTTTGCACTTCACATTTGAAAGGAAATATGTAGATTGTAGACATCACAATAATATATTATTAGACTGTTCAATATGAGCTTAGTTCCCCTAGAATCTAGGTTTTCTCAATTTGCCAAATCTTGTTTATTACTTTTATGTGGGTTCATATGCCTTTTTTAATTTTTCTGCGGACTGAGAAGCGTCTCATGATAAGCTGTTCCGAGAATATGATACAGTAATAAGCTAATGTATTCAATATGACAGAAAGCTGATGACACATTTCTACGTATGGAGTTTGACAAAATTTTGGGTTTGTTAATCTCATATCATCAAGTCACAGCTTTTGCCATAAATGGGGGGACACATCGCTTCAGAGTGATTTTCCTGGTCACATTTCTAATGGAAGGCCATAGCTGATACGTTTCTTTTTGTTTCTTATAAAACCTTTTGCTGCATTTTCCCTCTTTTCGTTGATTTATTAGTAAACCTGTGTGTGCCCCCTTAAAGGCCATAATAAAAAAAAGTAGCTGCTGAAGCAAGAAACTCTACTAATAGCAAGATAATAACTAAGGTGGCCAGCGGTTCAGAAACAGCTGTTGACACAACTGTAAAATCAGCTTGCAGGCAGAAGCTTGCATTAATGCATACTTGCATGTTCCTGTAGGTATCCTTGTGTGTGCATTTGTAGAAAACACAACAGTCTAAGAAAAAGATCTCTTGAAAATGGATGTAATGATTTACCTGTGTATCAATGTGTTGAGAATGTGGTCAACATTTAGTCCCACATTGGAAAAATTATGAGATGCTATGGGTATAAGATATAAGATGGGATAAACCTCCATAAGCCTTGAGTCTTTTGGATGGAGTTCCACTGTATTGAAAACCCATGTGCATCCACGTGTGGGTCCAGACCAAGTTTCACATGGTATCAGAGTTCGGGTGTTTATTTGTCCACGTTGCACATAAGGTTTGAGCCCTCGCACGTGATGTCCTCTTTGTCCACGTACGTTGCACGTGAGGGGGGTTGTTGAGTATGTGGTTAACATTTAGTCCCACATTGGAAAAACTATGGGATGCATTTAGATATAAGATGGGATAAACCGCCATAATGCTTGAGTCTTTTGGATGGAGTCCCACTGTATTAAAAGCCCATGTGCATCCACGTGTGGGCCCATATGTGTTGTGGGCTCAAACCAAGTTTCACACAATGGTTTTACATCCTCTCTGTGTGTGCTCGCGTGCACACAGTCTCACAGGAGGAGGGGGAGGGGAGCAAAGAATCTGTATGAGCGCATGGGGGGGGGGAGGGGGCAGGGAAAATCAATAAAGCCATTCCAAGAAGGAAACAGAATTGCCATATTCTAAAATATTGTTTTTATTTTCTAGTTTTTTCACTCTTGCATCTTCTGTACCTCTAATGAGTAACGATTGACTTAAAGCGTCGTGAATAATTCTATGGTGCAAGGTATATAAATTGAAGTCCAAATCATTGTTCATGTTTGAACATGTTAAATACACAAGCATTGAATTTTAGCTTGTTTGAAAAAAAAATAGATAGTTCTGAACAACTTGTCATTAACAAGTGTTGATTTTGATGCCATATAATTGAGAAGTATTTACTGTATACTGTTATTCCTGACTCTAAATGTCCATGCATTTGTTTCATGTCTAGTTGTTTTTGGTTGATTGGTCTTGCTCTTTCACTGTTTTACTTTTGAAACCATTAAATATTATAAACCTTTCAATTTGGACACCTAAAACTCCATAGAATATCATTTAATATTTAATATTTGGCATTCTTCTTTGATTCCAGGGAAAACTGTATTTACTAGTGATCAAGCACTGAAATTGGAGTGGGTTCCTGAGTGGATTGCCATTGTAGGAAGTGGTTATATTGGGCTTGAATTTAGTGATGTGTACACTGCCCTTGGAAGTGAGGTACAGTTACATGATTACATACCACTTCAGTACAAATTTTAGTTTTTCCAGCATTTTCCATATATCTACTATTAGGATCCGATTTCATCACTATTACCTTAATTATAGACCTACAGATCATTTGAATGCTGGCAGTTTATGTATACTCCTTGCCCAATAAGCCAATATACCGTAGCTTTTTTAATGCCTCACGCGGTCACGCCCATCATGATATATTTATAAGTCATGCAATATCAAGAAGTCCATGCTTTTCTTCAGTTTGTGGGAGTTTATTTACTGTCCATACATATACATAGTGTGGAAGCAAAAGACAAGCAACACAAGGAAGAAGTAACCACATACAAAATTATAAACTGCTTGCAAGGATGAGACCATCCAATTTTAGAATCACTGTCGTGCCCCAAATTCACTCATATAAATATAACCAAAAAAATGCGTGACATGCCGCGATCTTGACAATGAGACCGCAAGGCACAACTAACAAAGATTTTTATAAGATAAAACCATCTCCATAATAACATAAATAGTGGATTTAAATTCCACGTAGAAAATAACTCTAAATCATAGAGTGGGCTTATTACAATAATACTTAAATAAAATATCTTATTCGAAGAAAGTTTATTATAGAAAGATAACTAAATTATTTATTCGTAGTAAGACCGCAAAACTTCATAAACCGCCAAAATGATGTGCATCATAACATCTACTAAAACTCCTTCAGTAAGCTACCCTGCATTGGGATTAGCAGCCACATACAAAAGTGGGTGAGCTACAACGCTCAGTAAGGAAATAGATACATGTCAAAGGCATTTATAATAAATTATAAAACAACAAAATATAAACCAATCAATTGTACTAGCAATGGTGATATTAGTTTGCGCATAAATCTTGTATAAAAATGCAATATTTGAGAAAATATAATTTTTCATGCACGGAAAAACTAGTTGGTTACGACTAAAGTACGGTCAACACCTTACCTCGGTTAACATAAGGAAACACCACTATATATAGCCTGTGGTAGGGAGAACCACATGTTATAACCCGTGGTGAGGCTACCTTACGGCACGCAGTATAATCCCACTGAGACCACTACTATCTGGATGTAACCTACTTTGTTTTCCCAACTCATACCGGTATTAACCTCGAGACGCATACAACTTTTATTTCCAAAATAAAAATATATATATATATATATATATATATATTCTTTAAACATAGTCAACTACGTGCTCAATGCATAAATTATGATTAAAATCACCAAGTCGCATGTATCTTAATACCATATGAAAAACATGCCGATTTATTTAATATATATGGTGAAGACAATCAACATATTATCTAGATTGCATATCAAGGCATTGAATAAGCACGCAATCAATTAGCAAGTAATAACATATGAACTGGCCAAAAGAAATGTATCCACTTACAGTTACCGAACAATCCAAATCGAGTAGATAAACTCCAACACCACTCCTTAGTTCTTAATAAATGGCTCTAAGAAATAGATATAACATAATTAATAAATATGTTCAAATATGTGTTGGATCTAAATACTAAGGAATATATACCCCAATATTATACGAACCAACTAAAAGACATAATTATTCATAAGAAATTATAGTATAAAGTTTCTAATTATCACATAATGGGTTTTACATGATTTTAGAGTTTTAAAGCAATTTTATCGAAATTCAAGAGTCTAAAATAAATTTTCCAGCCCCTAAAATGCACAGGTTTATAAATTATGTAATGGGTTAAGGTGAAACAGGTCGGATTGGATCTGAATCCAAATCGCAACCCAAACAAACTATTAAGAATTGTGCTTGAGATGGATCGGGTATTATAAGTGTAGCCCGACCCAGATCCAAACCCTACTCCATACTCTAAATCTATCGTATCTTTTATTTCTTTTCGTTTCTGTTCATCTCATTCCCAAAACTACGAAGCCCTAACCTTAGAGCCGCCATGACGACAGTGTCAACGAGATCGAGATCATGACGGTCTCTTTCGTCTTTCCCCCCTCATTCTCTCTACTTACAAAACTATAAATTTGAAAAGGAAAAGGCTTACCTAGACCGAATCCAAGAGGCGTTTGAGGGGTTTTAGAAGACAAATAAGACAACAAGGTGAGTTCTCTCCTCTAAATCTCCGATCTCGAATTTACATCGGCTCCTTCGCTTTGTGTTTTCTTTTATTTAATTTTTGTATTGCCAGGGCAATGAAATTACATTATATATATATATATAGGTTAAAATTGATATGTGCCTTGTTTAAAAAAATGGTAAGATAGCGGAAAACATTCAATCAAAATAATATCATGGCTTCATTCCAAATATAGCAAATTTGAATTTTGAAAATTAAATCTTTTATGTTGACTATTGCTTATAGATTATTCTGTCCGTAATTATGAAAAAGATTATTTCCATATAATTATTCTCAATTTTTTTTGGATTTTACAATCTACCCTACTAATAAAAGTTTCGTTCTCGAAACTAGACATACGTTGGCTCTCAAATAAATATGGGTATTTCTCCATCATTTCTTCTTTGCTCTCTCACGACGTAGCCTCCTCGATTGAGTGATTCCTCCATAAGAATTTGACAAGAGAACTAGTCCACCTGCGCAACACTTATTTTTCTTGAATGATTTGTATCAGACGTTCGACATATGATAAGTCATCTCTGATCTGAAGCGGTTCGTATTTTAGCATATGCGATTGATCCGGTACATACTTGCGTAACATAGATATATGAAATACATTGTGCACAGCCAGCAACTCGGGAGGTAATGTCACCTTGTAAGCTACAGTTTCAACTAGTCCCAAAATTTTGAATGGACCAACATACCTCGGGTTCAATTTTCCTTGTCAAATCTCTTCACCTCTTTCCATAGAGAAACTTTCAGAAACACGAAGTCTCAAACTTGGAATTCCAATTGCCTTCTCCTTCTATCTGCATAACTCTTCTGTCTGCTTTGTGCCGCCAAAGGTCTCTCTCGAATCAATATAATCTTGTCGATAGTTTGCTGCACAATTTTAGGACCAAGTAAATTTCTTTCTTCTATCTCTTCCCAGCAAATTGGAGATATGCATTTTCTATCTTACAATGCTTCAAACAGAGTCATGCCGATACTAGCCTGCTAATTGTTATTATAAGCGAGTTCCGCTTGTGGCAAATGCTCCTTCCATCCGTCTTTGAGATCAAGAATACATGCTCAAAGCATATCTTCAAGAGTCTGATTAGTCTGATTAGTCATCTCGGATTGTCAATATGTCTTGGATGATAAGATGAGGTAAATTCTAATCCAATACCCAAAGCCTTATGCAAACTCCCCTAATATCTGGATACGAAACGACGATCTCTATCGGATAGGGTCTTTTCTGGAACGCCATGCAGTCGGACAATTTCTTCTATATACAAAGATGCCATTTTCTCCATCAAGTGAGTCATCTTATAAGGAAGTGAGCTGACATGGTCAATCGATCAACGATATCCATATAGCATCATTTTCTTTTCGAGACCTTGACAAACCAACCATGAAATCCATGGCGATATTTGACCGTGATATTTGACCACTTACACTCAGGAATGGGGAGTAGTCGAAGTAATCCAGCAGGTCTTTGATGCTCCACCTTCACTTGTTGGCACGTCAAGCACTGAGATACAAACTCAGCAATCTCTCTTCATATTATTCCTATCAAAATGTGTCACGAAGGTCACGGTACATCTTTGTGCTGCCCGGGTGGATGGACTATCTAGTGTAGTGAGGTTCCTTCATGATCTGCTTTTTTAGCTCTAGACTATTGGGTACACATAATCTGGACCCGAATCTGAGGAAGGCATCTTGAATAGAAAACTTTGGCTCAGCTCCTTGTTCGATTTCTGATTGGATCTTCTCTAATTGAGTATCACTACTTTGTGCGGTTTTAATCTGTTCGAGCAAGCTGAGCTAAGATTTCACCCGAACCATGGTAACAGACGTCTAGCTCGAGTCGTCGCATATCTTCAAGAATATGATGCTACTTCGTAATCATGACCGCTAAGTTAGCATATGCTTTTCGGCTCAAAGCATCCGTCACGGCATTCGTTTTTCCGAGATGATAGTGTATGGTTAGGTCGTAATCTTTCATCAGCTCTAACCATCTTCTTTACCTCATATTCAACTCCTTCCGAGTAAATATATATTTCAGGTTCTTATGGTCGGTAAATATCTCGTAACTCTCGCCATATAGATAATGTCGCCAAAATTTCAAGGCGAAAATAACCGCTGCCAACTCTAAATCATAAGTAGGATAGTTTTGCTCATACGGTTTGAGTTGTCTTGACGCATAGGCTATCACCTTTCCTTGTTGCATTAAGACGCAGCCACGGCCTTTTCCTGATGCATCGCTGTATATGACAACCTCCAGAACATGATGGAATAGTAAGGATAGGTGCAGACACTAGTCGATTCTTCAACTCTGGGAAGCTTTTCTCGCATTCATCGGTCCAATTGAACTTGGCTTTTTTTTAGTTAACCGAGTCAGTGGAGCAGCAATACGGGAGAAATCTTCAACGAATCTTCTACAGTACCCCGCTAAACCCAAGAAACTTTGAATTTCCATTGCATTAGAAGGCCTTTTCCAATCAATAACGACCTTCACTTCGGATCGACAGAAACACCATCTTTTGACATCACGTGGCCTAAAAACACCATACCCTCGAGCCAAAACTCGCATCTACTTAATTTAGCATAAAGCTTCTTTTCCTTCAATGTTTGCAAAACAATTCTTAAGTGATCGCCTTGTTCCTCTCTACTCTTCGAATAAATCAAAATATCATCAATGGGCACTACTACAAATTGATCTAAATAAAGTTTGAACATCCTATTCATAAAATCCATAAACGTAGCGGGAACAAGCCGAATGGCATCACTAAGAATTCATAATGACCGTATCTCGTTCGAAAGGCAGACTTGGGAATATCCTCTGCGTTAATTTTGGGCTAATGATAACCAGATCTCAAATCGATTTTTGAAAATACTTTGGCACCTTACAACTGGTGAAATAGATCGTCAATTCCCGGCAGTGGGTACTTGTTCTTGATTGTAACTTTATTGAGCTCCCGATAGTCGATGCAAAGACGCATTGATCCATCCTTTTTCTTCACAAACAACACCGGAGCACTCCAAGGTTTGGACGTATAAAACCTTTATCCAGCAACTCTTGCAATTGAGCCTTTAGCTCTCTAAGCTCCACGAGGGCATTTTATAAGGAGCTTTGGATATCGGTGTACTGCCCGGCGCTAGGTTGATAGTGAACTCGACCTCCCGATCTGGCGGTAACCCCGACCGCTCTTCCGGAAATACCTTAGAAAACTCTCGGACTATTAGAATATTCCCAAGTTTCCTCCTTTTGTGTATCTACCGCATAGGCTAAGTAACTATATCATCCGCTCCTTGTAAGCCTATAAGCCTGCATAGTTGAAATCGTGCATAAATAAGAGATGGAACCATTTCCTATAAAGCTGCATTCAGATTCTCACGAAACCTGAAATATGACTTGCTTCTTAAAGCAGTCAACTGATGTATGGTAAGAGGCTAACCAGTCCATCCCAAGAATCACATCAAAATCATACATCTTCAGGAGAATCAAATCAGCCAGCAAAGTTCTATCACCTACCATCACGTCTCATCCTCAATAAACCTTATTGGTTAAACCTTATTGGTTATTAGTTAAACAGATGCCAGCAAGTGTCGAAACCGATAATTTATAATCTAGGTAATTATGTGGACTATACAGGCTATGTGCAAAGTGCGGCGACACGAAAGAATGTGTTGACCCCAAATCAAACAACACTTTAGCAGGAGATGATATTAAAAGAGAACCTTTTGAACAGTAGATATCAATTTCTAAGATAATTCGGTGCTCAATATGTAAGGTGTGATGACATAAGATGTATTGAAATATATAAAAGAACCGTGCTAAAATATAATTGTTCATAATATACCCGTGACTATGGTGTTGGATGCCAAAGCATCCTGAGGGGTAAGGGCATACACCCTGCCTTGGGTCTTGGGTTTTTGGTTCACTTTATTAGGCATAACATTCCTCGTTGGGCATTCTTCGGACATGTGTCCAGTCTTACCGCATTGGAAGCAACCCTCAAACTTTAGACACGGTCGACCCTTGTGATTGTTGCCATACATGAAATATAGCCCCTCATGCCTCTGAATAGGAACTTCAAACTTCTTAGTCGAATCTCTCGGTTTCTGAGAAGAATATTCCTGCTTCCTGAATTCTCTTCTTAAAATGCCCATTGAAAGATTTATGACCACTATTTGGCTGTGGCCTCTTCCTTTGCTTCCAAGTCTTCTGCTTCACATTGATGGTCTTCTCGGCCCCGCATGCCCTCTATACGATCTCAGCATAGGTCTTTAACAAGCTGACGTCACTAATGCCTTGATATCTGGTCTTAAACTGTTCTCGAATATTTCGACCTTATCGTGCTCCTCTTCGATCAGCTCTTTGGCATATTGAGATAGCTCCGTGAATTTTGCCTCATGCTCATCGACAGTTGCATTTCCTTGCTTTAAATTCAGGATTTCTCTCTTCTTTCGAGCACGAACATAAATATGGAAGAATTTCTCTTCAAATGGCTTCATAAATTTGCTCTAAGTAATCATCTCTTCGCGTTGCGAGACTAAAATCTCTTCTTCTGATTCTCACGAGTGCTCCGCCTCCTCCTGAAATATAAAGGTAGCAAAAGACACTTTCTGATCCTCGGTGCACTTCAAGATCTCGAGGAGTTTCTCCATCTTCTTAAGCCATATCTTTGCTATTATGGGATCAGAACCGTCCTGAAACGAAGGTGGAGACATCTTAAACTTCTTAAAATCACATCTTTCGGTCTTGGGAATCCTGTCGACACCATACTTTATCACCTTGGCAAGCTCCTTTGTCGCCTTCAATTACTCTTCCATAAGCTCACATTGCTTTTTGGCCAACTCCGCTTGCTTGTTCATGAACTCAGTTTGCATGTCCACGAAGGTGTTAAGTCCTTTTCCGTCCCATTGATTATCCTCTTCGTTAGGGCCTTATCTTGCTGTCATAGGAATACGAGCAAACCTCCTTTCATGGGCCATAGGACCAAACCTCCATCCTCCAATAATTCTGTCACCGGTTTCGTAGGTATCTCTGGAACCATACCGACACTGCCTTCACCTCTGGTTTGAGGTGGCCTAATTGTATGGGTGGAATCAGCAGGAGGTGGAACGGCAGTTCTCCCATCCTTTCCAGCTGTTGCACCCCTCCTACGAGTTGTTGCACCTCTTCCTCAAGCCGCTGCACCTCGTCTATCATAAGCCATCGTCTAAAATTCATAAGATAAATAATTTCTTTAGACGAGGATAAAGATTCAAATGTATATCATGGAGCATACATGTCAAGTTATATACCATGCATTCTAACGCATACGTTTATCGTTTACAACCTTAACTTCCTAATTCGTAAGCTAAGCTCAAATTCCCATTTAGGTCTACAGCCTAAGCTCTACCAACTGTCACCTTCCAAATTCACTCATATAAATTCAATCAAAAAATGCGTGACATGCCGCGATCTCGACAATGAGACTGCAAGGCGCAACTAGCAAAGATTTTTATATGGTAAAATCATCTCCACAATAACATAAATAGAGGATTTAAATTCTAAGTAGAAAAGAACTCCAAATCATAGAGTGGACTTATTACAATAATATCGAAATATAATATCTTGTTCGGAGAAAGTTTATTCTACGAACTTGATAGAAAGACAATTAAATTATTTATTCGTAATAAGACCGCAAAACTCCATAAGCCGCCAAGATGATGTGCATCCTAGCCTCTACTAAAACTCCATCAGAAAGCTGCCACATACAAAAGTGGGTGAGCTACAACGCTTAGTAAAGAAATAGATACATGTCAAAGGCATTTATAATAAATCAGAAAACAACAAAATATGAACCAATCAATTGTATTAGCAATAGTGATATTAGTTTGCGCATAAAGCTCGTATAAAAATGCAATATTTGAGAAAATATAATTTTCATGTATGGAAAAACTAGCAGGTTACGACCAAGTATGGTCAACACCTCTACCTCGGTTGACATAAGGAATCGCTACTATAGATAGTCCGTGGTAGGAAGAACCGCATGTTATGACCCGCTGTGAAGGTGTGTTATGGCGCGCGCTATTATCCCACTGGACTACATTACTAACCTAGATGTAACCTAATTTGTTTTCCCAACTCATACCTGTATTAACTTACGAGACACATTCGACAACTTTTATTTCCAAGTAGTATGCATTTTAACACTATATGAAAAACATGCGGTTCATAACATGCGGTTCTTCCTACCACGTGTTTAAGGCACAAATTATGATTAAAATCACCAAGTCGTATGCATCTTAACACTATATGAAAAACATGCCGGTTTATTTAATATATATGGTAAAAACAATAAACATATTATCTAGATTGCATATCAAGTATCGAATAAGCATGTCATCAATTAGGAAGCAATAAGATATAAACCAGCCAAAAGAAATGTATCCACTTACAGTTACCGAACAATCCAAATCGAGTAGATAAACTCCAACGCCACTCTTTATTTCTCAATAGATGGCTCTAAAGAATAGATATAATATATAATTAATAAATATGTTCAAATATATGTTAGATCTCAATACTAAGGAATATGTACCCAACGTTATACAAACCAACTAAAAGACATAATTATTCATAAGAAATTATAGTATAAAGTTTCCAATTATCACATAATAGGTTTTACATGATTTTAGGGTTTTAAAGAAATTTTATCGAAATTCAGGGGTCTAAAGTAAATTTTCCAGTCCTTAAAATGCACATGTTTATAAATTAGGTAATGGGTTAAGGTGAAACGGGTCGGATCTGAATCCAAACCGCAACCCAAACAAACTATTAAGAATTGTGCTTGAGATGGATCGGGTATTATAAGTGCAACCCGACCTAGATCCAAACCCTACTCCATCCTCTAAATCTATCGTATCTTTCTTTTCTTTTCTGTTCATCCTGTTCCCAAAACTACGAAGCCCTAACCGTAGAGCTTGCCATGGCGGCCAATTCAAATCGACCACGACGACGGTGTTCACGAGATCGAGATCATGGAGATCTCATTCGCCTTGTCTCCCTCGTTATTTCTACTTTTTACGAAACTATAAATTTGAAAAGGAAAAGCTTTACCTAGACCGAAATCCAAGAGGTTCTTGAGGGGTTTTAGAAGACAAATAGGACAACCAGGTGAGTTCTCTCCTCAAAATCGCTGATCTCGAATTTACGTCGCCTCCTTCTCTTCGTGTTTTCTTTTATTTAATTTTTGTATTGCTAGGGCAAAGAAATTAGGATATTATGTATATATATAGGTAGGTTAATATATATATGTGTGTGTGTGTGTCTTATTTTTAAAAAAATGTAAGATAGCTGAAAATTCAATCAAAATAATATCATGGCATTATTCCAAATATAGCAATTTTGAATTTTGAAAATTAAATCTTTTACCATTGCTTAGATTATTCTGTCTATAATTATGAAAAAGATTATTTTCATATAATTATTCTGAAAAAATTTCGGATTTTAGAGGTCATGCCCCCATCACAGACTCATCCACAGAAACAATCTCAACGAGTCAAGACCCAGTGCAAATTAAGCTTGATTTATATATATAAAACAGTAGTTTTAACATCGTTGTTTATAAAAAGAAAAAGTTAGTGTTTCAATCGTTTTTCCACACATAAATGCTTAGTTAATCAATTATACTCGGTCATCACCAAAACACAATCGTCTAAACCTCTTTTCCTTAGCGAAGTGCAATGAGCTGTAGAACTCAAAGGCATAGAAAAAACAATCTGCCAACCAGAACCTTATCCTTAATCTGATATCTTACTTGGTAGGGTGAAATTCTTCATGTAACACCACAATCTTGATTTTCAGATGCTTCATTTTAATCCTTGATAATGTTACCCGGAACGTGGAACGTTTCGGTACGAGGAACAAAAACGGGAATACGGAACGCCACTTGTTGTGGAACCCGATATGATAAGAATATTATTTCTCCATATGATTATATAAGACGAAATACATACCTCTAGAAACTGAAGTATTTGTGGAATGTTTGTATGTGTATTGATTTATAATATACATACATATATAATTCAAATTTTTTTTGCTAAAACAAACATATTTTTTATTATAATCTAACATAAACCCAATTATATGCCTCATTTAACCTAAGTTTTTAATGGATTCGATCGGAACAGTAATTCTTCTGATCCGGAGTGCTAGTGTTTCCGAATTGAGAACGATAGTTTCAATTTGCAATTCGCTAATGGTATAGCAATTTATGGTAACATAGCCTTGATTTCTAAAGTTTCTCTTAAGAAATGCATCCACCCATCTCAAATCCTTATAAAATATTTCTTTCAAGTGCTTCACCGGCCATACCGGCCATTGCTGCACTGTGATATAAGTAACCTAATAACTACCGTATAAATTCGGTATTAGTCCCAGTGACATAGTTAAACCGTTATTAAGTTCTTCTATTTCTTTAAAATGTCCTATTATCCTATATAATTCAAATCCCAGATCAACTTGGTCTCTTCAATCATCATCTTTACATACGCTAATAGCACATGCAGGGACAATCCCGGTAATTTTGGCTAGAGGGGGTATACCGGCAACCATACATAATATTCATTAAGATGCTCAACTATATTATATATTTAAGCCATCACACAATATAATAACTTAACTTTTAAATAATAATTTTTACAATAATTATATTTCTAGGGTTCAAAACTTGGATCCTATCGTACACATTCTAGATTCTTTATGAATATATAAAACAAGGTTTTATTTAGAAGTTTCTTGTTTTTTTTTAATTTCCAATGTGGGAGTAAGCTTCCCTTGTTAAAAATAAAGCTAAATAAAAATAAAATTAATAATGAAGTTGGTGGGATTTGAACTCATGTCCTCCTATTTGGTATTAGGATGTGCTACCACTTGAACTATACACTCTTAGTCATTATTATTTAAGAAGTAAATATATACCATGCACATTTAAAAAAATATCGGAATTCAATTGCAACCAATATTAAGCCTTTTTCCCGAAATTTCAGAGGGGGCATGACCCCCTTGACTTGGCTTTAAGTCTGCCCTTGAGCACAAGCAATAGTTGTTTCTATATCTTTATTTGCTGCAATTGTGGTGATTGCCCGGCTTTAAATCGATGCCTTGTATAGGATTCTTTTTCTTCTTCATCTTCTTCCTTTGCTCTCTTCAAAAACGGCAAAGTAAGGAAAAGAGTAGAAAAGTCAAAAAGAGTTTTTCTTCACTATCATCCTACCTCCAATACCTAGCAAGTCTTGAAAGCTAGTTTCTTCACTAGATAAGTGAAGTGGGAGCTTGATCGAGTTAGCAAGTCTTGAGAGCTAGTTTCTTCACTAGATGAGTGAAGTGGGAGCTCGATCGAGTTTCCTTCACGTGGATTATCAACGGTGAGGGTTTCGGTATCCAAGCTCGTTTCGGAGGACTCGGAGCCTAGCATGGGTCTTCCACGATTAGATGGACATGCTACAAAGGTTGTAGCACTCCTAAACCCCCAATTTAGCTTCTCGTGTTCTCTTTTGTTTTCTAGTCATTGTCTTTTGGGTTTATTCTTGGCTTGGTTGCTATTGCTCTTTAGAAAATTTTGATTTTGTATTTCCATCTTGGCCTCTATTGTAGCGTAGAGAGCACTACGAACCTTTCATGCCTAGCACTTGAGATGGTTGCATGAGTCGGCATTTTTTATAGTTTTCTTTTTAGAAATGCATTTTTGATAGTTGAATTATAAATTAGTTAGATAAATGAATTTCGGGAGAGTCGTTGGATATTCCAACTAATTTGATCTACAGACTAGTGGTAATTCTGGATGCGAATCAGAATGCATCAAATTTTATTGGTTGTAATAAGATTAAAACTATAATCATGCTTATATTAATAATATTAATAATGATAAACATAACACAACATCGACAGTAAAGTAGCACAACCATAGAAGTAGAAATTTGTATTATCTATAAAATTCCCATCATCGTGTTATTTTGACTTATAAATTACATTTTGACATGCAACATATAACAACTATGATATACTATGTTTCGGTGTTGCGCAACTACTAATTGTTAGTTTTAACTTCTTCCCCCTTCCCTCCCTCTCTTTCTCACCTCATCAACTGCTGTGTACCATGAATGTCAACGTAACTAGAGGCCGACTTCAGATGGAATCCAAAATCATATTAGAGGCTTATAGACACGATCCTTTTTGCTGCATAGATGCCCCACTTGGTAGATAGGAATTGTTTTTAGTGAAGGAAGCTTAAGCTGTATGAGCACATTATCTCAAAATTTCATGAGATTTGAAGACCTCTAGTATATCCATCAAGTGACCGCAGTACTAAATAAACGTTAATTTTTTACTCCGGTCAATGGATGTGTTAGAGGTCTCTAAATATCCTGAATTTTAATACGTAAGTTATTTAAAGCATATAGATCACAGTGACCGGTTCTGATCGGTGTAAAGCAGGAAGGTGTTTGAAATTTGGCCTCATTGTAAAAAATGAGCCACGGCGTCAATGGACCAATTCCCCCCACACACATGAGAATAATGTAGAAAAGAGGCCGCATGAGGGAATTTCTTTCTATGGCATCAAAAAAATACGCCCTCCATTTTTTAGGATGATTGGCACCCATCTTTATTATTATCATCTAAGATGTAGATATACCAAATTTCATATGATTTTACCACATTTCACCGTTGATTTAGTGGGTGAAAAATTAACGGTTTACCCACAATATAATTTACATTGCTAATTCAACAGTGAAAAAGTGTTGGAATCAAATGAAATTTGGTGTATCAACATCTTACATGATAGAGATGAAGATGTGTGTCGATCGTCAAATAAAACCATGGAGGGTTTTTTTTTAATCGCCATAGGAAGAAATTCCCTCATATGGCCTCTTTTCTACATTATTCCCTCTCTCTATATATAGCACAGCCATGCTCCTATCGGTAGAATTTGGAAACAAACCTACAAGCTTTTTAACCATTGTATTTGCTATGTGATGTGTGCAAACAATTATGAAAAAGATTTCTCATTTATTCAAATATTGCCATAATTATTTGCACACATTCCAGCATGAATCCAAAGGTTAAAAAGTGGTAAGATTTGTTTCTAAATCCTACCGATAGTATCCTAGTCTCTGTGTGTGTAGGGAAAGGCTAATTTACTCTCATGGTATAACCATAGTCACATAATTCGTGAATTATTCGGCGAATTCATGAATTTTTTATCGGCCGATTAAATCTCCGCCGTTGCCGAACGCTTCGAATAATTTGCGAATTATTTGAAAAAACAGCGAATAATTCACAAAATCAAAACCTACCGTCTCATATATTAATTTCTTGCTCGAAATACTTTCCGAACATTTCCCGAACACTTGCCGAATCTTTCCCGAATATCTGCTAATTTTTTCCGAATAGTTTTCCGAATTCGAATTTTCGACATCGCCGAATTATTCTCGAATCGCGAATTTGTGACTATGGGCATAACCAACTTAGTTATGCCCTATGGATAATTATTATATTTGTCCCTCATGTTTGGATAAAGGAGCGGTATTTTTATCATTTATTACAAGTAGAGTGTGTAGAGAATTTTTGTAATTAAATAGGGAATTGATTAATACAAGAATGTAGAGAATCTTTGTAATTAAATAGGAAATTGGTTAATAGAACTACTCTCTACTTGTAATAAATGACAAAAGTACCCCTCCTTTATCCAAACATGAGGGACAAATAAAGTAATTATCCACATGTCATAACTACACTGGTTATGCCACGGAAGTAAATTAGCCTTTCCCACACTTGTGTGTGTGTGTATTGGTGCTTTTGTTTGTTATCATTCATTTCTTGGTGGCATTGATTTAGAACCCGTTTCCTCAATAAAACCATTTGTCATTTTGATTATATTAGTTCTGTGATATCCTTTTATACAATTATAATTTGACATGGAGGTCTTTTTCATAATCTTTACTTTATAGTGGTACTTCTGGTATCATGATTATCATCTGATGTTCCATATGTACCTGTCTTTTTAGTGTGTCATTAATTGTATATGTATCTTGCATTATTTCTTAACCATCAAGTTTTCTGTTCTCTGCTTGAACTAAAAGCTGGAATTTATTGGGCAGGTTACTTTTGTTGAAGCTCTTGATCAACTCATGCCTGGTTTCGATCCTGAGATAGGAAAATTGGCTCAGAGAATTCTAGTCAACCCTAGGAAAATTGATTACCATACGGGTGTCTTTGCTAAAAAGGTCCTTCACTTTTGCCGCCACCTTAAAATTGTCATAATTTTTGCTTGGTTCTTGTGCTTTCATTCAGGGAATTAGAAGTCATGGATATCTTCTCTCTCTTTATATTTGTAGATTACACCGGCGAAGGATGGAAAACCTGTTCAGATCGAGCTAATTGATGCTAAAACAAAGGAACCGAAAGATACGTTGGAGGTATCTATTTAGCTTTTCTCCTTTAAGCACTTGGTTCAATTTAAAGTTGAATAGCCTGCCTATTGTTTGTTTATTTATTTAGCATTTCATTATGCAGTTAGAGCATTCTAGGCATGCGCAGAATCATGCACCAAATTTCAAATATAGATTTTTGAAAATAATCAAGAGAATATTTATTGGCTTGATAATAAAAGAGTTCTACATGCAAATATATATAGGGTCATAGACCATCTCTCATATCTTAACCGATCTAACAACTCATATCCAATATCTAACAACTCATAACTAATAACTAAACTAATTATATTCATAACACTCTCCCACAAGCTGGAGCATCGATCTCAATCATACCAAGTTTGGACAAAAGGCGAGCGAAAAACGGTCGAGAAAGAGTTTTGGTGAGAATATCTGCTAGTTGAGTCGAAAAGTAAACATGTTGGAGTGCAACCACCTTATCTGTCATCTTGTCATAAATAAAGTGGCAATCTATTTCGATATGCTTGGTCCGCTCATGAAAAACTGGATTCTCAGCAATGTGGATCGCTGCCGTGTTATCACAAAAGAGTGGTCAGAAGAGAAGAAGGAACCCCAAGATCTGTCAGAAGGGATGTAAGTCATACCAACTCAGCAACTGTATGCATCATAGATCTATACTCAGCCTTGGCAGAATAACGAGCCACTATATTTTGCTTCTTACTCCACGTAACCAAGTTTCCTCCCAAGAATACACAATAGCCACTAGTGGAACGACGATCATCAATAGATCCAGCAAAGTCAGCATCTGCAAAGGTTGTGAGCGACAACGTAGATGGTTTGTAGAGAAGATCCTGTCCTGAAGAATCTTTGATGTATCTGAGAATATGTTTCTTAAAGTTATTTTTTAAAGTAGAGTAGAGCTGGAGAAATGATGGGTTTTTACACATGAGCTTTTAATGATAAGTGGATTTCAATAATAAGACTTGAGCCTTGTTGAGGTGTAGCTCATTTTATATTTTATACCCATATGTTTCTTTTGTTGTTTTCAATGTAGGACTATCTTTAAAGTCCCATCATTTGGTTTTTTTACTTTCAACAATGCTCAACTACCTTAAGGTGAGAGGTCAAAGTATTCTGCATATACCGACTCACTGTACTAACTGCAAAGGCAATATCAGGACGAGTGACGGTGAGGTAAATAAGCTTTCCAACTAGACGTCGATATCGTCTTGGATCAGGTAGTGGAGGATCCGAGTGAGCTCAATCGAGATAGCCTGACTGAGGAATTCACAGGTGTTTGCTGGTTTACATCCCAAAATCCTGTTTCAGATAGAAGATCAAGTGCATACTTGCGCTGAGAAAGTTGTAGTCCGCCATGGTTCCGTGACACTTCAATTCTAAGTAAATAAGTAACCCAAGGTTTTTGGTGTGGAAGTGTGAAACCAAATGTTCTTTCACCTTGGAGATGCTAGCATAATCATCATCAGTAATGATAATATCATTAACATATACCAGCACAATTATCCTGTTCCGAGGACGATTATGTGTAAAGAGAGATATGTTGAAGCTAAAATGTTGTAGAACTGTACTAAACTTCTCAAATCAGGCACGCGGTGATTGCTTCAAGCCGTATAATGATTTATGTAGAAGACAAACCATAGATCCTCGGTCGCTCAAAACCAGGAGGCTGCTGCATATAAATAGTCTCCGAAAGATCGCCATTAAGAAAGGCATTTTCGCATCAAGTTGATGAAGTGGCTATACTTTAGAAACGGCCAAGGATATAAAAACACAAATCAAGGTCATCTTGGCAACTGGCCAAAAAGTCTCAACATAATCCAAATCATACCGCTGAGTAAAACTTTTGGCCACTAATCGAGCTTTGAGACGATCAATCGTTTCATCGGGATTATGTTTAACAGCAATGACCTATCGACAGCCGACAACCTTATCTGAAGGCAGAGGTATCAATTTCTAAATTTGATTAGAGCGCAGTACGACAATCTTCTCTAATATAGATGCATGCCAACCTGGGTGCTGAAGAGCTTCCTGAACAGAGAAAAAAAGAGTAATGGCTGATAAAAAAGAAACAAACTGGCGAGAAGATAGTATCGATCGATGATACGAAACAAAGTTAGAAATTGATACCTCTGCCTTCAGATAAGGTTGGCGAGAAGATAGTATCGATCGATGATACGAAACAAAGTTAGAAATTGGATGTGCAGTAAGACAATAGGAAGAGAAAGATCTTCTCAAGACAGGAACGGTGGAGAATCAGGAACGGTGAACGGTGGACTGTATAAGAGTACCTACAAAAGAATCGTTAAAAGAAATAGCAGTGGGAGGGGATGGGTCAACTTTGTTACGACGCTGATACATCTGTGGATAAAGGGCTATAGGCTTAAAAACAGGTCATACAGGTTGAACAGATGAATCAAGCTCTGAGGAAGGTAGACGAGGAACAAGAATAGTAGGAGTGGGGTCCTTAACGGTTAGTGGAAAATAGACTTGAGCTTCTAAGGTCATATAACAAGAAATACAAACTTTAGACGTGGTAGGGTCAAAGCAGACATACCCTTTCTGGGATCGTAAGTAACCTACAAACCCATTCGGGTGGCTCTAGGATTAAGCTTGTGTATATGAGAACCTAAAACATAGGGACAATATAGACAAATAAACACTTTTGGAGAAACCGGTTGCCCTGTAGAAACAAAATAAAAAAAAGGGGACTGGTTGTTTAGGACCGGAGAAGGCATGCGATTGATATAAAAACAGGCAGCTAAGAGCGCAAAATTCCACAATCATTTAGGGATATGCATATGTGAAACAAGAGAACGAGCTATCTCAAGCAAATATCGATTCTTCCGCTCAGCAATCCCATTTTACCGAGAAGTATAAGAACATGAAGTTTGATGGAATATACCCTGGGTCTGACAAAATACAGTAAACTCCATGCTAATATACTCCTTAGCATTACCTGAACGAAGAACTTTTACCAGAACACCAAATTGATTAGTAATCTCAGTTACGGAGATTTTAAAGGCAGACAAATGTTCAGACATGTTATACAGAAAATACAACCAAGTCATTCGTGCATGATCATCGATAAAAGTCATAAAATATCTATAACCAAACACACTAGGAATTTTAAACGGACTCCAAATATCAGAGTGCACTAACGCAAAGGGTAAATCATATATTTTATTAACTGGAGAAAAAAAGGAGCAATGTTTACCAAGAATACATGATTCACAACTGAACTCTGATAAATCAAGAGAAGGCAGCATATTGCGTAAAGAAGAAAGAGAAGGGATACCAAGTCTTCGATACCACAGGATAGATGATCAACGTAGTACAGTCTATTCTGTTCATGTCCCCATCAATCCGCTGTTTCGTCAGAAAATCCTACAAAGTAAGACGGATAAAATGTTACGGGGCAGTTAGAATCATTTGTAAGCTGCGAATAGAAAGTAAGTTTTGTTTTAAAGATGATATGATTAAAGCATTTTTTAGGTGTAAAGATGAAGTACGTGATAAATCAGCAGAGTCAGAAACGTGTGTGGTATTACCATCGGTCATGAATATCAGCTTGTGGGGACTAGAAGTAATATCAGACGGTCCATCACGAGACATGTGATGTGAGGCGCCGGAATCAGCAATCCACAAATTAAACTGAGAAAGGAACGATATACCTGATGGAGTAGAAAGGTTGGCAGGAGTTACAGAGGAAAGGAGACGATGCAACTAAGGAGACGACGCAACTGGCCCTACTTGGCACTGGATAAAGGTAAATTGCCGGCAGAAGAGAAAGATTGGGCAGTAGCAATTGGTGTGGATGACTGGCGAGTTGTAGGTGTATCATCAGGGCAGCCATATTTCTCCCAACATCAGTTTACATGATGATTAGTGCCGCCGTAATAAGAACAATAAAGGCTAGCAGAGTCACGACCATGAGTACAGGAACCATGAGCACACAAATGGTAATAGAGGAACGATCACGAGCAATAATTGAGACTGAATCAGAATCTATGATGAATGGCATAGAGGTAAATCGCGTGAGCGAGAACAAGGGATAGAAGAAACAAGATCAACAAAATCTAGGGGGGCGGCGGCAAGTATATGGAGATTTTCTCTCTCTAAAATATGGAGTAGTTGCTCATCCTTTCCCTTTTGAGTTAAACAGTAGAGACCACCATCAAAGCAGAAGCATCCATTATTGGACTTATCTGAATCAACATCTCCTCTAAATCATCAAGGGACCGAGGGAGGGATCTTCGCTGGTGGTGACCGGAGGAGGGAGCTTCGCTGATGGTGACCGGAGGGAGGAATTGAGGGGCTCTGGTGGGATCCTGGAGGGGAGTTGAGGGTGCTGAGAGGGTGGGGTTGGTTGGCTGGAGGAGTTGTCGTGATCAAGTGGTTGCTGGATGTGTGCTGAGGGCAGGAGGAGGGTGTTTTGGTAGCCGTGGAGGTTGCTAGAGGTTGCTGGAGGGTCAGGCGAGAAGATCGAGGGCAGGCGAGGGCTGAGGGAGGCGAGGCGAGGGGATCAGGAGGGTAGGCGATGGTTGCTGGAGAGTCAGGCAAGGAGATCGAGGGCAGGTGAGGGCTGAGGAAGGAGAGGCGAGGGAATCAGGAGGGTAGGCGAGGGCTGATGTTGGTCAGGCGAGGGGATCGAGGGCAGACTAGGGTTGAGGGAGGCGAGAGGGACTGGAGGGGTGGCCGAGGGGGCTGGGAGTTCGTCGGGGAGGGGGGGTGAAGGGGAGGGGGGGTCAAAGGAGCAGGGAAGCGGCGGCGGCTGATGGGAAGGAGGTAATTTGTGAAATTAGGGTTTTTGGTTGCTTCTCGATTATTTTCAAAGCTCTGATACATACCATGAAAATAATCAAGGGAATATTTTATTGGCTTGATAATAAAAAGGTTCTACATGCAAATATATATAGGTCATAGACCATCTCTCATATCTTAACTTGATCTAACAACTCATAACTAATATCTAACAACCCATAACTAATGTCTAAACTAATTATATTCATAACAATTTTCATCAAATCTGAACTGTTTCCTACAGGGATCTTGTTCCTATGGTCTCCCATGAACACATATAATTATGTGTATAGAAGATGACGGCAGAATTCATTTCACATGTAATTTGTGTATGAATTTGCTTTGCAAGAGCAGTAATTTGGTATACTAATAGTACCGCTGCCGCCAATTACTATAACTATCCAATTAGGTGTTGGGAATGGGTGGGTGTCCTGGGGAGGGTGGGTGCGGGGTTCTTGTTTTGACCATAGGCTTGTATTTTACATCATCTATGTATCCTCTAAAGTGAAAAGGATAATCACTAGAACTTAGCTCTTGAATTGACATCATTTCCCTTCAAAACCACAAAAGGTTCCCAAGGTTTGAATTGACAATTAGGAGCTGGTTTCATCAGGAAAAAATAAAAGTGTCTTCTTCGTTGAACTCCTCTTGAAATAATCAAGGAACAATGAAGGAAAGAGGTTTGAAGAGAAAGAAGCCAAGGTTAGAACCAAGATCTTTGTTTGAACAAGCCAAAAAGTAGAGAGAAGACCGCGATTGGCTTTATTCTCTTCTAAATCAACTATCAAAAAACTTATTTTCCTCTTAGGTTCTCATTTGGTAGAACAATCTTTTGGCTAATGATACCACAGACTTTCCGAATCCCCTCTAAAAAAGATAATATAACATAGAATCATAAACCCAATGGAATAAACTTCATCCGTGTTTTATTAGGCTGTATCCATGTTTTATTAGGTTTTCCCTATCTGTTAATGCAACTAGCTGATGCACCAGAAATATAACTGCATGATAAACACTTTATTCCGTGTTGGCTTTTGCAGTTGGATGCAGCTCTTATCGCAACTGGTAGAGCTCCATTCACGAAGGGTCTTGGATTAGAAAATGTATGCGGCTTCTATTTATTTAATAGATCTTGAGAAAAATGTCTATCTATCTGACAACATACTTCTAACGTTACCCCTGTTTTATTCACAGATAAATGTTGTTACACAACGTGGTTTTGTTCCAGTTGACGAGCGAATGCAAGTTGTGGATAATAATGGAAATCTGGTCAGTCATGAGCTTCAATAACTCAAAGTGTTTATCTGCAAACTATTAACAAGCATTTGTACCAAGTTTGCCATCGGTGTGCTTCTGAATGTCGATTAGTAACACTCAGGCAATGTAGCATATCTCCAGACTATAGATATGCAAGAGGGTAGAGTTAGAACCCCCCCCCCCCAACCCCCTCTCTCTTCTGTATTTTAATCTCCCTCAGCTAGTAGGGAGCTAGAATTCCACAAACTTTGGGGCTTTTTAGAATATGTGTTTGAAAGATTTATATATAGTGATATTCAATGTAAAATCATGTCTGCAGGTTCCTCATTTGTACTGTATTGGGGATGCAAATGGGAAAATGATGCTTGCTCATGCAGCCAGTGCACAAGGGATTTCAGGTAATAAACTGCTTACTACTTCTAGAAACAAGTTTGAACCTTAACTGCTGCTTCATTCATTTGTTACTCTTCTGCTGTTTATACAGTGATCGAGAATATTTGTGGGAAGGATAATGTTCTAAACCATTTGAGCATCCCTGCCGCCTGTTTCACCCACCCAGAGATCAGTATGGTAGGCCTTACAGAGGTAAGCATGAGCATCCCTGCTGTGCCTTATTCATCCACCTGGGAACAAAAGTTGCACACTTATGTTATGATGCACGTGCTTAGTAAACTAGGATGCACAAATTTACTCTTGAAACAAAGTAGCAAACTGTAAGTTATTCAAACATTCTTATTGATATTTTAGGTGACTACTGTTGTGCATTTACTACCGTTATTTTTGTTGATGGATTTAGATGGTTAGATTTTTTTTTGGTTGTCTATCATATCTCCTTTCATGCTGCAGCATGCAGTAGATTAAGCGGCATGGGTATCTTAGAGACCCTTCATCTTCGGTTTTGCATATTTTCATTTAATATGGTTATTTTTGCTGGGGTTACTTTCATGTCACAGGCAAAGTTGGTATTAGTAAGATGCGACTCCTGAGTACTGACTAATATAAGCTAGTCAAGTTGGAAGGATTTATCTGGTTTCTGGAATCTATATACTTTTCTTGCTTGAGTTAATGGTCTCCTTCATGATTGTGCACAGACCAAACCTTTAATATAAAAAAATTAACAACTAGACCAAACTTTTTAGTGTTTGCTATAAAACGAGGTTACGATAATGTTCTATATATACTGTTGTTACTTCGAGCCATCTGATATTGATTTGGATGAAGATGCTGGACTTACATGTGGGCTTGAATACGGAAAGATAAACTTTGCAAAATCTAGATATGACCAGGCGAGTCAGAATATGCATGAAGCTTATATCTTTATTATTATATGATTCTTATGGTATGGACATGCAATGTTGATATCCATCCATTATTCTCAGCCCACCAGCCTAGGTACTTTAACATTCATAAACATCCCCAGCAATATATAATTTTATTGCTTAGGGACAGACAAAAGTAATATAACCCAGGATATGAAAATATTGTTAACCCATTAAAAAAAATTGTAACCTTTTGAACTGATACTCCAAAACTTAGTCAGCTGGGTTAAAAGGTGAGGGTTATTCAAGCAATGTACTTATATATCTTTCTATACATTTGGCCTCTATTTTTAGCTTAAGACAAATGCGTATTATATCTGCAGGGTGAAAGACTGAAAACCACTGGTGGCAGTTTTCTTGGAACAGAACAAGCAACACATATTTGGAGACTTGGAGTGCAGTTTAAAACACCGATTGTTTTACTTTTGATAATATGTTCCATGAACCTTGAGAAGATTTAGAGAGGAGTGAAAATGATTAGGTGAATGTAAATGGATTAATTGGTCTAAGCCTAATCCTCCTCTTTATATAGGCAAAACCATTTTGTCATTACACCCCTATGAAGTATCTAATTACATATAATAAACCCGTGTACACTATGAGTATTCTAACACACCCCCTCAAGCTGAAGCATACATATCAAACATGCCCAGCTTGTAACAAATAAACCGCACTATATTCCTTCCTAAGGGCTTTGTGAATAAATTTGCTAACTGATTAGCAGATTGAACATAGTAAGTATCGATAATCTCGTCTTTAACTTTCTTCCTCACAAAGTAGCAATCCACCTCGATGTGCTTCGTTCGCTCATGGAACACAGGATTAGAGGCAATATAATATAGATTGCAGCCATATTATCACAATATAGTCGCATAGAGAAAGTGGGCTCAAAGCCAAGCTCTCCTAGCAGAAAGCGAATCCATATAAGGTCACAAGTGGTATTCGCCATGGCCCGGTACTCTTACTCGGCGTTGGAACGGGACACGACGCTTTACTTCTTACTTTTCCAAGAGTTCAAGTTACCTCCTACTAACATGCAATATCATGTAATAGACCTGCGATCGGATAGAGACCCGACCCAATCTGCATCAGTGAAGTCTGCTACTCAAGAATGTCTATGGTCTGAGCAAGGTCGACCCTTCCCCGGAGCATTCTTCAAATAGCGAAGTATTCGAATCACCTCATCCTAATGAGCCACTCGAGAATCTTCCATGAATTGGCTCACAATGCTTAACTGGGTATGAGATATCAGATCGAGTGACGGTGAGGTAATTCAACTTACCGACCAACCGTCAGCATCTTCCGGGATCTTCAACTGAGTCATCTTGTTACGGAAGCATTTTAGTATTAGGATCCATTGGAGTCTCTATAGGTTTGCACCATAACATCACCACTTCAGTCAACATATCAAGTACATACCTCCGCTGTGAGATGTAGATACCATCCCTTGATCGAGCAACTTTGATACCAAAAAAATATTTAAGGTCCTAATGTCCTTAGTCTAAAACTTTGTTTAAAAGTGGTGCTTAAACTGTGCAATACCAGCCGCATCATCGTTAGTAATCACCATGTCATCGATATATACCACCAAAAGAATGCGAAGGCCATTGGTGTTATTACGGTAGAATATTGAATGGTCATGTGCACACTGTCTGAGGCCTAACCATCTCAGTAAATTTTCCAAACTACGCTCGAAGAGACTGTTTCAAGTCATACAATAATTTCTTCAATCGGCAAACTAGACCAGGCTCCCCTGAGCAACAAAACCATGTGGTTGTTCCATATAGACTTTCTCGACCAAAGATCCATGAAACACATTCTTCACATCAAGCTGGTGCAGTGTTCAATGATGGGTAGCCGCAATAGACATAAGTAGACGAACGGAAGTCATCTTGGCCACCGGAGAAAAGATCTCATAATCAATGCATAAGTCTGCGAATACCTTTTTGCAACCAAACATGCTTTCAAGCGAAAAAGGGTCCATCAGGATGAGGCTTCACGGTGTATACCCAATGGTATCCTACCGCCTTCTTCACAATCGGAAGAAGAACCGGATCACACGTTTGATTCAGTTCGAGGGAAAGTATCTCATTAATCATAGCCCCAGTCCACCCTTTATGAGACAGTATCAGAAAGGGACTTAGGTAGAGCATGAGAGTCGAGAGATGAGATAAATGCTCGACATACCGAAGCTAAGTGAGAAGTGGACACATGAGCTATAAGATGAGAAGTGCAGCTCCGGGTGCCTTTCCGTAAGGCGATAGGAAGGTCAATGTCAACCTCCGGCAGAGCTTGAAAGTCTGGAGATCAGCAGCAGGAGGCTGAGGTTCAGAAGCTGTACGGGCCCGACGAGCATACATCCTTGTAACCAGTGGTGTGGCGCCAACAATGGGGAATCAGGGATGGGAGGTGGTTCAATAGAAACGGTACGGATGATTTCCAACACATGAGGTGAAGAATCAACAGACTCGGAAGGGACGTCGTGTGACAAAAATATGAGAAATATAAAGGAAAGTCCATGTCTACAGGAGTGGGATGTAGAAAAGTATGGGGTGGACTCATGGAAAGTCATGTCAACCGATATAAATCGACGACGTAATTCAGGACTATAGCAACGATATCCCTTTTGAGTCCAGGAATACCTAAGAAAAATGCACTTAATGGCCTTAGGATCTAGTTTAGAATCTCCCGGTTGTAGATCATGGACAAATCAGACATCCAAATACACGTGGAGGGATAGAAAAAAGGACCACCGATGGGAACGATATGGAATGAGGAATCTGTCCATCTAGGACAGAGGAGGGCATACGATTGATCAAGTAATTAGTAAGGACTGTATTGCCCAAAAGGATTAGGCACTCGCATATGAAACAAAAGAGTTTGAGTGATCTCTAACAAATGTATATTCTTCCTTTTTGTCATCCTATTCCGTTGGGGGTATAAGAACAAGAGAATTCATTAATAATGCCAAGTTGCCCATATATGTCCCAGAGGGTGTACTAAAAATACTTCTTGGTATTATCACTCCTCAAGTTACTCACAGTGACTCCAAATTGAGTCTTAACTTCAGAACAAAAGGTTTGAAAATGAGAAAACAATTTATTTCTATATTTCATTAAATATAACCACGAGACTCGAGAAAAATCATCAATAAAGGTCACAAAGTAGTGAAAGCCCCCTTGGGCAACAACAGGACATGGCCCCCACATATCAAAATGCATAAACTGAAAAGCATTATCGACCCTTTTATTAACATGAGAGGGATAGCTTGAGTGATGATGTTTACCCATCTCACATGATTCACATTCTAGAGTAGACAAAAAACCAAGAGATGGAACTATCATCTTCAATATTTGTAAGGAATGGTGACCATAGGCAATGACCATGCTGATATAGGGCTCGAGGTTGGACATGCTATATGGTGTGTGTGCTCGTCAAGGCGGTACAACCCATCGACCTCAGTCCCGGTGCCAATCGTTCGATTCGCCCCAAGCTTCTGAAAAATACATCCTCCAGGGAAAAAGATGGCACTAATAGAAAGTATGTTGAAGGGAAATTGAGAAAGGTATAGAACAGAAGTCGGGGGTAATTGTGATATAGCCATAATTGAACCTATTCCCACTATAGAAGAGATAATATGCTTTGCTAAAGTTACCGGGATGAGTCCAGATTTCTGCTTATAGGAAGACAATATGTTCTGCTCCCCCGTCATGTGATCGGTAGCTCCAGTATCAATAACCCAAGGATGTGGAGCATGCGTCGGCGAGAGGCAAGATACATGATCATTTCTTGCCTTAATCAAATCTGAAGGACAAAAGAAGATGAACCCTATGTGTTTCCTCATCTATCAATGGTCCTTCTGAAATGGTAGGAAATGCAGCTGATGTCATCATAGCCACTGGCAAACAACCAAATCTAAAAAAGGCTTCTCAATCAACCTGCACGAACACCGATGGGTGGTGGCTTAAGCTTACTAATTCCAACAACCAAATGACAAGAAATGGATCTCTAAAGATCCAATCCAAAGAATCGTAGTTAATCTTCAAGATCCAACTACCGATATACAACAAACACCAACCTCCTTAAGTTACAACGTCGGAACCAATTATAGTCTCCGATAGCAACATAATAAGAAAAGATGACAAGGACATCACGAACAAGGGTAATAATGAAGGGGTTAACTTGTATCGTAGATGAAAAAATCCAAAGGGGATTACTCTTTGAGGCAACAACTTCAGAATCGAGGCAACAACCCTCTAGATCACAACATTGCGAGACAACTCTTGAAATAATGCTCACATCTTCAAACGAGCTTGAATTCATACACCAAAAGAAAGAGATCTTCTAAGATCTCATGAACGAAAGTAATCGACAAACGATCCCACCTAAAATATCATGATTGATCTCCTAAGATCCGATCCACGTTCAAACAATCAGAAATCGACTCGATCGGATCCAAATCTGGACTCCGACGACGCCAAATCTCCGAGAACACAATCAATTGAGCAACTCATAACGAAAATAAGCCTAATCAACATCAATCAATCGAGAAATTACCTCAAAACCCTCGGATTACTGTAGCAACAGCGAGAAAATGTTCAAATCAGGTCTAACAACAGCCAAAAACAACCTCAAATCCACCAAAAAAGTACGAATTGAAGATGAGGTCGAAATCACCGAGAGTAGCCCAAGTCGAGCTCCATCAGATCAAGAAAACACCAAAGAATTGAAGAGAAACTCCCAAATCGAGCTACAATCGTACCAAATCGAGCTCGGATTCCACCAAATCGGAGCTCAGATCAGCAAGAACTGCTGAAATCGACCAAGAAATCACCAAGTCGGCCTCGAAATTGAGGGAAAAGCTCAAGTTGAGCCCCTTGCAGCCATCTCGAACTCACACCGCTTCAGTTCTGAGCTTGATGATGACGAGCGAGGGTCGGCAACGGTGTTGGAGGTCCGGCGAGGGTGTCGATGACGGTGCTGAGAGGCGGCTGGATTCGGTCTGCGTTTTGAACTTGAGATGAGTGGTGAGGATGATGATGATGATGAGCGTGGAGGATTAGATTTCAAGAGACGTGTGGTTTAGATGGGCTTTGATACCATGAGAAGATTTAGAGAGGAGAGAAAATGATTAGGTGAATGTAAATTGATTAATTGGCCTAAACCTAGTCCTCCTCTTTATATAGGCAAAGCCATTTTGTTATTACACCCCTATTAAGCATCTAATTACATAAAGTAAACCCATGTGCACTACGGATTCTAACAAATCTTAAGGACCACACGTCACATTACTTCCCCAAAGCAATTACCTGTTGATTTATGCTTTAGGTTGCATATGGCTTTTCTTTATGGTAATAACTTGAATATCTCTGCAGCCTCAAGCAAGGGAGAAAGCTGAGAAAGAGGGATTTGAAGTAAGCATTGCCAGGACAAGTTTTAAGGCCAACACAAAAGCTTTAGCCGAAAATGAAGGGGAAGGCTTAGCTAAGGTGATCTTTCAAGGTCTACTTTGTCAACTTCACATTTCAACTAACAGTGCTGCATTACCTTGATTATGAAGTTGGATATATTTACATGAAAGAATGTTGCTTTAATCAGATAACTTTTACTGCCATGGTCACCGAATTTTCTTTACCGATACCTAGATTCAATCAACTGCGCTATTTCAGTTTGACAGTCATTAATGATTTTTTGCCATGAGGTTAATCTGTGAGTAATCCTATATTGCTTTGTCAATTTGGGGTTCTCGTCTTTTGTAAATAATCTTGGGGAACCTCTTATTTAGTATAATAGCCTCCAACATAGCAGGTTGCTTACAAATTCATTCGGTGACATCAAGTGGATACATAGCAGGCTTAGCTCAGTTGGTACCAATTTCCTCTCTAATGTGAGGTCGCAAGTTCGATCCTTGAAGGAGGTTGATTTCAAAAAAAGAAAAGAAAAAAGAAAAAGACATCAAGTGGATACATAATCTGCACGGCTACCCTGTATTTTTTCTTGACTTCTTAGCAATCTTCAAGTTGAAATTCTGAGAGGATGGAGAAATGATAATTTTCTATTTCTTTTATCCATCACAGTTTATTATTAGCAGATTTGGTTTAATGTTTACAGCAGGACAATGAAGTAACATGCATTTTATAGGAATTACCTCAATTTTTATATGGCACATTATATTCGATTGCTCGGTGCTATCTTACTTCTGAGTTCCAACCAGCACATATATTCATGGGAATTCCTTCTTTCCTTTGTTTTTTAACTCAAAATCTGCCTTTGGAAACTTTGATATATTATTTGATAGTTATTGATATAATTCACGTCATGCTTCTCATACTCCATAGCTACTAACGACTGAAGCTGACTATTGCCAGATTGGATTCTCTGTTGTCTTTTTCAATGGTCAATTTCTGTTTACAATTCTCTATTTGAAAACACTATTAATTACTAAACATAAACATCAATGCTTCATGCAGTTGATATACAGACCTGATACTGGGGAAATTCTTGGAGTTCACATACTTGGGCTGCATGCCGCAGATCTCATCCATGAGGCATCAAATGCAATAGCTTTGGGAACTCGCATTCAGGTAATTACAACGTTTCAAAGTATCTTTTTTTTAACCAACTTAACACCCTTTAATTATCCAAGATATCCCCATTATCTTTAATATTTGAATTTAATACTTCTATAAAAGAAGTGTAGCATCATAATAAGCATTCTACTTTTCTGCATGGTATTCTTCATTGTTGTTGTGATGCTTGGACAATATACGAAACCTGTCTATTTTCCTAACATATTTTTATACGACACACAGTGCAAGTTATAAGGGATACTAGTGTATGCAAATACAACCTCATTCAGTATATAATTATTATAGCATCTTATCTTTGTGTGGGGTTATTACAAATGTATAATTTTACTAGTTGTTATCAATGTATGAATTATAAATGTGTGTGAATTTATTTTAGCTTATTCAAAATCATTGGTATCTTGGGAGATATACTCCTTGGAAGCATGTTTGATTCTTAGATCTCTTTTCATCGCATGGTTCTTAAGTTCTTGCGGAGAGAGAGGAGCTTTGAAATTAGTGTATTGACTTTTGTGCAAGGTATTTTGAGTATATTAAGAAATGATAGCAAAATGAAAAATGTAATGACATGAGGTGCTAGAACATGTTAATCATGAGAACTTGGGTTAGTGGTTATAAGTGCCAGAATAACCATAATCACAGAGGGGTTATTTGCAAAATTCCTATTTTAACTAATTAATACTTTAATAGTGTTGTAAAGCCCAGAATGCAGTGGAGCTGATAACACAACATAAGTGCAACTGTAGACCGAAATTGTGTTGGGCTATACTTAAGGAGGAAAGTCGGTTTTTCAAGGAATTTTGGAGTGGTAGACTTCAAAGATTCTGAAGTTGTAGAGGCTGGTGGCTATGAGATAAAATGTGTGATGATTGAGATGGGCAGGGTTTTTAACCTCGCTGTTGCCTCCACCCAAAAGTGCAGACATGGCCCATACTCATTGTGCCTTAACTTGCCTTTTGGCTTTTGGGCTCCAACTAAAGCTCCTTGTATTCAATTTTTCAGGGTGCATTGAATTTCAAGGTGGTGCAGTGTTTCCTTGTTTAGCAGTATATTGATTCACTTGTGCTCTTTGAATATGGCTTTATTTGATCTCCTATACCCAAGCTTTGCATACTTATCGCTAATATTTAATCTTTGGTTACATATTTTATAATATACCTTTTAAGCGTAAACCTCACTGCTTGGCTTTCCAAATCTATTCTTAACTGCTGGTAAAGTTTCTGAAGCACTGTATATATTAAACCTTAGATGCTATAAGCAATTTAGACACTACTCCTGCATGCTCCTTTTTCTATTTTGGGATGCGACCCCTTTGTGATTCGAACTGGTGACCTCTTCACTTGGTGAGGAAATTCTACCGCATGAGCTATGCCTAGCTGATTCCTGCATGCTCCATTGTTAAAATGAATATTTAGCTCGTTGTGATGAATGCCATCAATGGATAGTGAGCCTAATGCATTGGTTATTAGTATATCAATCAGCAAGTCCATAGAGAACACAACAATTTTATCTATCTAGCTTCTGTTTTTCTTTTTTCCTTTTTTTCGTTCGGGTTCCTGTTAATGAACATTTCATTGCTGATGAACTCTCTTTTGGAACGGTTTATGGTATTTGTCATCAAAATCTCTAATTTTTTTGTTCGAAGTTCAAACTCTGATATAATTTTTCATTTTTTTCTGCAGGACATAAAGTTTGCTGTTCATGCGCATCCAACCTTATCGGAAGTTCTTGACGAGCTCTTCAAATCTGCCAAGGTATGCTTCTAATTTCCATTATAAATTTACGGTCAGTGGTGTCCACATTTGCATATTACATGATTATGTTATATGGTATGCCTGCAACACTACGATATAACTCAGCAAACTGCAACAACGCGATAAAGTTTGTAGAACTTCCAATGTAGAAAATATAAAAGCGAGCATTGTCAACGTGACAAACTGTATAAATGGTAAATGCTCTGACATTTGAAACTCAAAAAGACTAATTTGAGACGGGATTCACAAAGCTCAGCCCTTTTCTTTTAAAGAAAAAAAAAACAAAGAAAAGACTTTTGGCGGATTGTTTTAGCTGATGTGACTTGAAATTTGACAATATCTCAAAAGTCGTTTTACCCTTGTTGCCTCTCCAATTTCTTCAACTTTCTATTTTAGGGAACCCCATACATTGTACATTATAGGTACTCTTAGTATATGAACTTCGAAAAGTCCTTTCCTAAAATGTTACATCTGATTTGTCTTCATGGCATACTTTCATCCTTTAATTTTTTCCCCCGTCTTTGCGTATGTAAATGAATTTTTATGGCTTGCTGTTCAAATCACATAAGTTGATGGAAAATTGTTTAATGGTAGCTATCTGGAAACCTAAATATAGTTTTTTTTATATAAACAAACTATAATAATTTAAATATTTCCGATTTAAAAATTGAGACATGTTTAGTCAATAGGAAGAGTTGATGTCTATTCATATGCAAAGTCATAATATGAATGATATGTTAGTTTTGGCAAAGAACGCATGTAGAATGTATATGTGCATATTTAGATGCACATGCATGTTTATATATGCAATTCTCGTTTTCTTTTTTGACAATATATATTTATGCAATTATGCATGTGTATAACTTGTAGTTTAGAATTAAGACTACTCCACATCGCCATATTTCCCTCACAACAAAATCTGCTAGAACATTGGTAAAAATTGTTTTGTTTTCGTCAGCAAAATACTCCAATCTATTTAAAATCTTTTCGAATCATGATTCGAAGAATTTGTTCCATGACAATTCATCTCACATATAGCATTCCTTTTATCATGACGCTTCAATATCTTGCATATATATAGACACTTCATTTCTTTAAATCTCGAGTCAGGGCACCTTTTAAAGTGAGCGAGGTCTCTCTTTTGTTTCGGCAGGTTAACACTGGTGTATCTCATTCTGTAAATAACCCAGTTGCAGTTTAATCGTCATTGTGACCGAGGGCCTAATTATCTGGTGGGCGCATTCGCAAGTATTGTTGGCCACATCAAGAGCTTGTTATTTTCTTCCAAATGAAGCGATCTTGGTAGTTTCATTCAACAATCAGAGCTTCAAAAAAACGAATTGTCCATTTTTTTGTTATTGTTCGGAATTATTTATTAAAATTTTGATCTGTAATGTTATGGTAATTAATTATCACTTTAGAGTTTGATGACCAACTGACCCAACATGCTTTCTTTATATATATATATATATATATATATATATTTGAATAGAAATCTTAATTTTTACACAGCAGCTATTCAATACATTACTTAGGTCCTTTATTTGTCAACAGCTATGATATAGACATGAAATTATGGGGGCACGCTCTATTTTCTTTTCCTGCTGTCATGCTACGTTACACTGCCATCAAAATTGTACTTAGCAACATAGCATCAAATGTCGAGGGATTTTTTTCTTTTGGGAACTAGCCTTTAAGCTTGATCCAACCAGAGCATATCCAAACCCAAGGGACACGAATTTGCTCTCGAAAGCGACAATTTATGCCCACTTCCTCTTTTGGTTCAAACCCTGCACTTCCCCACCATCTCACTCGTCTAAACACAAACCCACGCACGCGCTCGTTTGCACACAATCAAGAAAAAAAACAGCAGCAACCTCACACCATGAGGCGTGTACTTTGAGGATGACAACTGCCTTCTCATCTTTATAATCCCTTGACCTAACAAGAATGAGATGGCCGGCGACAACGAGCAACAATGAAGATACCTCGGGCGGCTTTATGCCGTCAGACATCAGAGCATCCATGCATCAGCTATTGCCAAGTGGTTGAAGGACCTAAGCATACCCTTGGCCGCCTCATTTGAGCATGATAGCACTCCTTGTTCCTCGCCATTGATTGAGGAAGAGAGGTCTGGGGTTTTGTTTTAGTATCGAGAAAATGCATTGATATTACGCCTCTATAAGTTTGGGAATGAAATGACCAGGTAAAATAAAGATGGGCATCTTACCAGGCATTTCCTAGATGAACAGAGCTGACCATCCAAAATTATGATTGATAACCAATCAAGCCTTTCTCAAGAAATCTGTTTCGTGACCTTTCGCAGCACCATCACTTGAACCTCGATCAAATTAACCTGGGTTTCAAGAACTACAGGATACAAACACCTAAGATATTTGAAAATGGCAGATTGCCTGCGTTTAAAAAAAGGGCAGGTAAATCATGTGAAGAATAGCTCAAATATTTAACCAACCAACAAGGCTAAAAAATCATCTCCTAAATTAAACTACCAGCTAAAAGTGTTAAAAATAACTCTGAAGGACCCAACGATTTCAAAAATCTCAAACACGAACATTATCAAAGATAAACACTTAATACTCAGGCAAACTGAATACACAGCGACTTTCTAGCTTAAAGAGTAACCAAGCCATCAACAAAGCTAATTCAATTACAAGAAATCTATTATTGGGGAGATAGATTAAATCCAAAAAACATGATTAAAATGCTGCATCTTACACTACTCATGCTACCGCATTGCTTCACTTTTCAAAATAACTTAAAAACCTAACAAATTCAAAAATCTCAAACAGGGACAACTTCAAGAGACACACTCGATACCTAAATAAAAGCTAATTCTCTAATCAAAAAGGCTGAATCCCATGTCCTCATCCTCGCTTTCTTCCTTAGTCTCCTCCTGCATACAACAGTCTCATATTAACTCTTTGATAATTTACTTTGGCGACCCAATTCTATGGTTTGTAAACAAAGTAGTTTTAAGTTTTCTTTAAATTAAAAAAATAACCTTTTTCTCCTCGGCTGCAGGGGCTGATGTTGGTGCAGCAGAAGCGGCAGGACCAGCAGAAACAGCAACAGCAGAACCACCTCCTCCTAAATCATTCACACAAAATTTTTTCACTTTGAAATTTTTATATAGCAACCTAAGTTAGCTTCTATATTCAAAAACACAAGTTATTTTCGATAACTTTATTTTCCGGCCATAAGGCCTCTACAGAGTTCGGTTACGGTTTCTGAAACCCCATTTTTGCGGGGTCCAAACTCCAAAAAATGAAACCATGGTTCATTTGGCAACCAAAAAGGAGCTTCTCCAACCCACGGTTTCAACAAGTTTTAGGGGTTATGAAACCCCATTATTCTAAACTCCAAAAAGAGTGTAGTTTTTCATGACATCCTTCTTTATTCTCTCACTACCTCACTTCAAGAAAAATAATTTATACAAAACATTCTTTTCATAAACTATGTTGCAAAACAACCCAAAACTTTATGAAACCTCAATTTTACGAAATAATGGGTTTGTACACATGCATACCATGATTTCTTTATTAACTTAAATGAAACAGGGATTCGGAAACCTCATTGCCAAACTAGGACTTAATCAAATAGTTGCTCTGACGTCCCAATCTTATTATTTGTTCTGTTTTTACCTTTAAACCTCTTAATTACTCTAAATCTCATTTGTAGTTAACTGATCTATGTGGGGAAAAAAGATTCCGCTTTCTGAAGTGAGATCTTTCGCTTTTCTGGACCTCAAAAAATCAATTTAATAAAAATAAAAGATAACAAAGGCTACAGTTGCTACCTAATGAAAATACGATTTAGATTCAATTGTGAAATAAACACAATTAACTAATTAGATGATTATCTTAAAAATTCACCAATAATTTAGTTGTCAATATCCGAACAGATCACAAGTTGAAATATAAATATTGAAAAATTTAGGGCGCAATTTGAGAGAAAAATCACATTTTTAGTTCTTTTTTTCATGAAAATAGAGATCGAATGGTAGGAAACGAGGTGAGAATCGAACCGGATCCGATGCCGGAGATGAGATCGTCGATGCTCTTCTTCTCGAGGAGCTTGACGAAGAGTGGGGCCCAGTACGACTCGATCTTGATGTTCGCCGCCTTCAACAGCGTCGAGATCTTATCGGCCTGCTCATTTTCAAATACAGAAATGGCAAGGAAAAAAAAACAATCAGATCAAAACCCTAGAGAGAGAGAGAGCAAACCCTAAGTTGAAAATGAAAACTTTTTAGAGAGAGAGGAGAGAGGACCGTGATGCTGATTCCGGAGTCGTGGAGGATGAGAGCGGCGTAGGTGCAGGCGACATCTCCGATCGACATTGTTCAATTGATTGAGGAGTGAGAGAAAAATGGGATTAGGGTTTCGGCGGCGATGAGTCAGTGAGAAACTGATCCTTTTATTTCAGTAGGATTCTAGGGTTTGAGTTGTGAAGCTTGGGTTGTGCTTATCTTTTTGGGCTCAAAGCCTTCATCCTTTTTGCTGTTTGTGGAAATTAAAGAACTTTGGGTAGATAGACACAAAGTCCCCGGCCCGCTTCAAACTTCTGTAAGAACCTTGGGCTTTTTGGTCTTGTCAAAACAAACAACTGGCCCAATCAAAAACCCATATATACCGGTTGCATGTAATATCCAAGCAGTTGCGGTTGTCTGTAATATCTAAACAGTTGCCTCTAATATCCAAACAGTTGAGAATATATAATACGTAAATGGAAATCGAAATTTACAGGGGGTTTTAAACTCCCGAGCGGGCCGGTGGCTTTTTGACAATTTACCCAAAAACTTTTATGTATTAGGATATTTACCAAAAACCGCCTGTGTAGTTTCACTGGAAAAAAAACCATGTGGTTAGCTCCATTAGCAAAAACCATCATGTGGTTTCCGGAAAACCCAATACAGCTAATTGTATGAGATATTCTTGAACCAAACCCAAGCATGACATGTACATGACTTGTAAAAATATTTTTATACCCAAAATACCCTTCTCATCATGTGGTTTCGAAAGATTTTTTTGTTTTGTTGCACTCATAAAGAGGATGAGAAAGGTATTTTGAGTATAAAAACACTTTTGCAAGTCATGTGCATTTCACATGTCAGTATATTTCAAGAATATCCCAAAAAATTAACAATAATGTGTTTTTCCCAAAACCATAAAGTAGTTTTTTTGTTACTGGAGCAAACCGCATGGGTTTTTTTTATCAAAAAATAAACCATACGGAGGGTTTTGCATAAAAGTATGAAACCATACGCCTGTGCTTGGTAAATATCCCATTCTGTGCTCTACAGTTTACCACAAGGATGAAACCATAAGACTGTGTTTGGTAAACATCCCATCCTGTACTCACAAGGTTGGTTTGTTTTTCCCTCTAATTTTTCTTTCTTTTTTTAATTATGATTTTTCTCCTTTTTATTTTTTATAGCACGGCGTTATAATTTTTTTCCGCTCCATCAGAACAAAACAGCTTTGATTTAAGAACCTCGACGAGAAAAACCGAGAACACATTCCTATGCAATGCATTCCTGAACAAGGGGCAAGGACTAGAAACATACCTAAGAAGACATGGATGTGAGGATAAAAGAATGGATAGATGATTTAATTTCATCAAGGATCCATAAATCATCATCATCATCATCATCATCATTTGAGCCTTTAGGAATGGGGGTCGGCCAGATGAAACAAAACTCCAATTAACATCTGACGCGAAATCCCCCCAGCTCAAACTATCTCTACACTAAACTCTTTTAGTGTAGGAAACAACACTAAACTCTTTTAGTGTAGGAAACACGCTACACTTGATCACTAGTCAAGTATAGGATGGTAAAATAGGAGGTTTGAGGCTACCACATGGAGCATGTGAAGTGAAGACTTGATCTACGAGGGTATAGTCATCTTCACTTCTTATAGTTTACCGAGATATCAAACCTAAACCCTCATCAACTAGCTAAAGATCTTGGATAGTGTAGATTAACATCCCGGAAAATTTTTTAAATTGGCATGCTTGATATTATTAAAACCTCATGGTGGTGCTAGCGTACACTTTCATGGTATTAGAGCTACTAGTGTTGAGAATGAAGTGTCTCATGGCAACCCCTTGACCCTCACTCATTCAAGCATGGAGATAAATGCAATATAAACTTGCAACCATGCTTGAATGGTGAGTCAAGATGAATAAACAAATGGAAATGCATTACTTTTCATCCTTTCCCAGTTCTCTACCTATCTGACATATCAACCCTCTCTAACTAAGTAACCCTCTTCAAGTAAGTATCAAATTACTACTTTAAAAATATGACAATGTTTAAACAAATATGACACAAGAAAGACTAGTGATAATCCTAACCGACCAGTTGACGCCCTCTAAAATTCATAACGACCGTGATAGCATTTAAAAGAAGGGAATGATATACTCGCAGTTCCGCTCTAAGCCACAAATTTAGCCTAGAGCCAAATTAAACACAATCTATGGCCACGAGCCACAATCCACAAAGCTGAATTTTGAAATGATAGGGTAAAAACATAAAAAAAACATTCTTTGTACAGTTTAAGCTTGAACCAAACTTTATATGATCATTATGCAGGCTAACTTTAAAATCACAATCCACCTTTGCACAGTAAGCATGCAAAACCACATCCCTATGGCAAAATAATGTACCCAAACTTTTTGGCATGTACCGGCATAAAATCTACTTGGAGACTAAACGCTTTACAATAAAATATAAGAACTAAAACTACAATTATAGAAATGATGTACAACTCTGAAGCTTCATGCTTATAAAGAATTAACTTGTTACAGATTACTTTCTGCGATAAAAATGAAGAGGGCAAGGTTCGATGAAAATTTTCCTAAAACAAAAGCCAACCACAAAAAACGATAACCACATGATATAAAGGCAAACAACAATATATCAGCCAAATAATTCTAAACGCAGTTCCGCCATAAGTCCAAAAAGTACACGACATTATCCACATTGTACATGAGAGAGCTTAACTAGTTACTTAACAAAACCATAAGCAGATAAAATCATAGCACATGATAATAAGTTCACAATAAAGTTCCAAGCCCAAAATATATATAGCCACTAAAACCATGATCTTAACAAAGACAAAAGGCATCCTATGGAAATAACCAACATCCAACGCGCAACAATTCCTTGCTCGAGCTTCGCCTATGCAACATTAAATGTATGACATGAAACAAGGAGAATAAAACAATTAAGAAAAGCAGCAAATTTAACCTTAAGGCGCTCATCAAGAACAATAACAGAGAGCTCAAAGAAGAAGATTACTGGTAGACACTAACATGTGCACAGTGTTGGGTGCTATGTCAGAAAAATGCATTGTTATTCCACAATTTTGGTTAAGTGGCTCTTGACATAGTACCAGAGCAAAGATTTGGAAAAAAGGTCCTGGTTCCGGGTTTAAAACTCATCACTGTCGATCATTAACATAAATAGACCCATTTCGTTCTGCCTTCACAAGCGAAAGTTACAAAAGAGGTCTTTTCACATGGTCTACATGCCCATGTGAGGAAACATTTTAAAGTGTTGTCATAGCTAATTTATAAATTGTTGATTCACAGTCCACGATGTTAAGCTTTTTGGTAAAGTTGTTCTTGACAGAGAGTACAGTAAGGAAACAATATCACACCTAGCAACGTGCAAGACACATGGAGCTGCATGATGCTGCAAGTTTAGGGAAGGTGAAGTTTTAATATTAATAATATTATGCGTGCAATCATCAAAATATCCTGACATAACAGCAAATGGTCTATTGCAATGCCCAATCACTCATCGCTTTGGATATGGTCAAAATGTCACATTCAGAGGTTTGAACTATTTCATTCTAACCAAAATAACGAGACTATTCAATTTAAGGAGACTATTCAATTTATGCTTCGTCTTCTGGATTGAGTTTTTTTCTCAAAGAAGGGGAACGGAGGGGGGGGGGGGGGGCTCAACATGAATGGACTGAGTGGCAAAAACTTGTCTCCGACCCAGGTTTAAATTGTGTGGGAAAATTATTTCTTTCTTCCTTTTGTCTTAAAAAGAATATGATTAAACCCCAAACCTATAAAGGGACGGATGGAATTCGGAAGGCTTTCTTAATTTATAGGCTTAATTAAATTAACCCTCCAGTAGTTTTTAGCCTGTACTTGTGCCCCAAGCAATTTATTAGAGCAAACCACCTCTCTGCTCACAACCAAAAACCTAAAGAACAGTCAAATTCAACTCTAAGCAGCTCAAATGCATGTCTAATTTAACTCCAGAATTACTTTATGTCATCTAGAGTAGAATTTGTGGAGTCTAGGGTTTAGGTTGATGAACAGAAACCGAGTTTGTTCTGCTAATTATTATTTTTTTGTTTTTTTTTCTCTTTTTCTGTTTTTTCTTTGGGAGTGTGGGGTATAAGTGCTATATAGGGTAAGCTTTGGTGGTGGGGTGGGTACTACACTCTTGGTCAGACGCAGACAAACTTGGAAAATCCTACTGAGAAAAACCATAATAAATTAGAAAAACATGCCAGAGAAAATACCTTTCATCTCGCAGGGGTTACAGATCGAGACCTTGGAGAAACAGACCTATCCACTGATCTGCTGCAAGAAAGTTGAAGAGCATATACATAACATTCAGAGAGGAGCATCTTGTGTAAATAATGAAGAAAACTAATGCAGAACCCAGAACTTCACCTTGGCCCCCGTCTAGGGCTTCTGCTTCTGCTGTAACTCCTGCTCCTCGATGGACTTCTCTCATACTCTTTAACCTAACAGAAGCGATTACAAAAATATAAATAAACAGAAGGAATCAACAAAAAATTCTGCACCATGCATAAACTAAAGATGAGATATACTACAACTAACACATTGTTAGCTCCTATTCCAAATATTTAGCGAGAATCACACACAATGTTCTGCAACCAGATAAGAACACTTTGTGTCACGGAGTCACAATGTTGGGAAATTTCTTTTTTATAAAAAGGGGTTAAAAATTAGTAGTGAAAGTGATTTGATTGAGATAGCTTGGTCATTCACAATGAACACCATTAAATGTGCCAGTTAAAGGTAGCAAATAGTCCTATCATATTAAATGTCTTGGTCTTGAATAAAATGGATGAAGTGAAAACAAATATTAAATGTCTTAGTCTACCTAAATGGAGGAAGACACTTAATCAATGTTATCAGACTGAATGGAAAAAAAGATTCATGTAGCAAGGCACAAAATGTTGTGATAAAGTCTTCACCGTCTTGATGAAGAACTCCACTTCCTTCCAATATTTAAAGAGAGACAGGCATATAGAGAAGCATGAGAGCAAAATGAATCTCGTTATTCAATCTTGGAACACACCAAAATTGAAATGGAACGATTTTAATCCATAAAAGTAGATTTTTTACTATTATTATTTTTTTGCATTTCACTAGCAGTATTCAAACCATCTTCTAAATATTGCAACCATAAGCCACCTTATATAGTAAAATACTGACGGCCATTTATAATGCCAATATAACAAGGAAGCATACCCGAATATAGGAATGTGCAAAGGGGTTTTTGAATTCAGTGTCATCAAGCTTCCGAATCTGTAAGAAATTAAATCTAAATTAGATATTGAAAACAGAAACCCAAAAAGGAAAGATAAAAAATAATAGAAATTGCACTCACGGCATATTTCATGTCCTCGTAATTGGTATAGTCAACCAAACCCGTGCTTCCTAAAATTATATACCCAAAAAAGGTACGGTTGCTCAGAAAAGGAAATATTGATATGGAAAGCAAATAAACAACAATTAACTGAAGCTTGATAAGCATCAAAACAGAATATTTATGGGACCACCAAAACATTTAATGTCCCATTAGGAATGAATGCTCTGTAAAGAACAAATTCTTTGATTAATCATTCATTTCCTATCTCTAGGCATTCCAATGTAAGAGAGTTTGCTCACATTAATAAGAAAAGACAAAAGAGTATTTAATGTTGTCAAGCATAGGTGCACGGGATGTCACATGTGTTTCTTCCTAGACAAAGTACAAAGAACAAACATTAGAAATTTATAATTATGAATCTTCAGTTTAAGAATGTCTAGCATTGACTAATAGTTCATATTATCGCTAAACTGGCATATGCATATATCTTTAGCCCATTGCCTATGCAGCATGGTCAGTCGGTCACGGACACAGCAAATTTGTAGCAAGGACACAAGGACACGACTATATTATTATTCATATATTTAATCATATGCATATTATATAGAAATAATTACATGAAGAAACATAAATTCGTATAACTTAATAAATCAAGGTTATAGCTTTCATCCATAACCATAAGCTTACTTGAGCTCAAACAAATACATACATAAAACTAAAAGTAAAATACACAGAAATATAATCGATTAGAGATAAAGCAAACAAAATGTTAGCCCTTTTCAATTGAAACCTACTTTCATCATTCGCATCAATTTGAATATATACTTGTATTCTCTAGTCCGTCACGAAAGAGATGAAATAATTAATATTCTTGTATTCTCAAAGATAACAAAGTCGTCTACACATATGTTCCACATTCTTATTTCTCACTCCACATCGCAATGTAGAAGCGTGGGGCAAGTCCGATTTGGGCCAAACGGCGCAAGCATGTCAGAAACGATGTCGCGCGGTGTGTCCTCATGTCCAATGTCGGTCACGGCGAGTGAATAGAAGTCGGTGCTTCCTAGCCGCTTCCTAATATGTTAAGCATTACGCCTAAGTATAACAGAGCCAACCTAGCCATAAAATATCTTAAGCCTAATGCATGAAAGCTGCACATTGTTTACGCTCTTTAGGACTTCTAACGAATGAACGTTTAAAATTGGTAGAGTTTAAACAAAACAAGATTTGGGGCTTTAAAAATTTGACCAGAAGGTTCTGGGTTCGAGACTTCCCATAGACGCAAGCACCTATAATTAATTATATATTGTTGTCTCAAGAAAACCTAGACGGGATACCATACTAGATTGCTTTAAACCATACCATTTCAGGAGAGATCATATGCACAATATAAAACATTTGCAAGGAAAGAGTAAATCAGAAGAATATCATTGTATTTTATTCATTCTATTCATATTTGTATACATTTTGAATGTAAATTACATCAAAATTGCAAAAGAGTACAAAATTGCAAGAAGGCCTTGTTTTAAAAGCTTATTTTTGTACTTAGGGTATTTTAGTGTCAAATTTGGCACTAATGAATGGGCACAACCCTATGTGGGGGCCACATTCATGGCAAAATAATAAAAGTGGGGCCACCCTATGTAGGGATCTCAAATTCATCAAGAAACATGGATGTTCCGACTATCACGATGGGGTCCTAACAGGAGTAGAAAGCCTATATTGAGGCTTCCCTACGGCATGTTTTGGCCAAAAATGTTAAGTTCTTTTTATAGAACTTCCCTAAATGAAAGTTTATTGAATTCAACTCTATGCACAAAGATGAAAATGATGTATCTTATCGTTTTCAATGATTTTGTGCAATATGAATACACGAGTTATGTTTAAAAATAGAACATAGTTTTAAGCTATGTTCCATGTAAGGAATACTGACACTTGATTTCAATACGAAGATATAATTTTCACATCTTAAGAGTGAATAGGATTTGCCTATGCACATATAATTTTATTAGAGAATCATGGGGATTTAAATCCATGCCTCTTTTTTTTTAAAAAGGATTATCATCTAATTTCAGATATGAAAGAGAATATGGTGACCCATTTCATTTTTATGCAGAACATGTGATGTCCCATGTTCTAAGTTCAATTGAAATTGTGAAGAACATGTGGATTCATGTTCTAAAAGTCGACTTCTTCCTCTTCTTCTTAAAACCGAGAAAACTTATCAGTTTTCTCAATCTTTATGTGAATTAATTAATCTTCCTTCTTCTATCGACTTTAGAAGTATATATACTTCTCTAGAGGGAGGGAGTAGTTATAGAACTACTCCCCATGTTCTCTGAATGAGTGGGGAAAGATACCCCCACTCCTCCTTAAAAATAGGCCAAACTGCCTATTTTGGGTGTCTCGGCACCGCTTTGCAAAGTGGGTCAGACACCCAAAATAGAGATCTCCCGATAGCGGGCGGGGAGTCCCGACCGTCAGGAGCCCTAAAAAACAATTCATTTTTGAATTGTATCAAGGGAACTGCCCAAGATATGGGGTCCCATTTGTGATAAACAAGTCTTTGACTTGTTGATTATGTAATATGCATCAACTTCGGGTCTGATTTGATCAAATTCTTGATCATTTGACATGTTTCCTTGATTAAATATTATAAAGTATTTATAGCCACTTGGGAGTAATTTTTTATCTCACACATGCAGTGTGATGGTTGGCTGTAAAAATAATACAATTATAATTGTATGCCAAAGCGATTCTTCTATCTTATATAGACTCGTGATATGTGTCCGAGACAAGTTACATTGTCACAGATGAAAGTTCATCTAACTTTACTTCCAACTTTTCAACTAACTTGTACAACTATGTTAACCAAGAAAGATAAGTGGGAAAGATAAAAGTCAAATACCATCCCTATCACGGAAAACTTGAGCAAAGCAAACATCCCCAGCCTTCCTCATATGATCCTGCAATTTACATCACATCTTTAAAGCAGCCAGTCCTTAAAATAAGATATTTCTAAGACTGATATATGACTGCCCAACCTTCAAATCTTGCCATGAAGCCGTAGATGGTAGTCCCTTGATAATAACTACAAACAAAAACATGTCTTAAGGATTTCAAGGTACAATATGCAGTACACATAAAATGAAAACTTGACCAAAATCATCCGGAATGCATATCTAAAAAGAACCTCGATATTCAGAACGATGTGAAACTCCATATTTGCTTCCTCCACCACTTCCATAACTGCTGCCTCGTCCAAAAGAAGATGAATGTCCCCTAGCTCCATGTGCAAGTTCAACCTGAGAAGAACCATATGAGTCCAATGACAACACGGATTACTGTGACCATACATGTGAAAGAAAATTCTAGTACCCTCAAACGATAGCCGTCAAAATCATAGCCATCCCGACCCTTAATTGCATCATCAGCATCTCGAGGGCTTTCAAACTAGACAATGACGAGTGCAATAATAATGGAAATTAGCATAGTAAAATCATAGGTTTCGAGAAAATTATTAATGCATGCATACCTCTATGAAACAGAAACCAGGAGGGCGAGGAGGGGTCTTCAGCTCAATCTCCATTATTCGCCCATACTGCATACAGAGGAAATTAAGTTTCATAAACTGCAGAAAGACGTTATGTAAAATGCTATACAAAGGTAAATAGGTTCATCTTGTAATCATGAAAGATTGGAATAAATTGCTAATTTAAACACCTATAAATAGAAACTAATCATGAAAGAGCAACCACATGCTAGATGCAGAATATTATCAGCCGCATGAAGAATTGTTGTCATAATTAATTAAACTGTCTATATTAAGAATTCTTGATAAAAGAGAGATCGTCACAAACCTTGTAAAATAAATCTTCTATCTCCGATTCGCGAATATCAAGCGGAAGGTTTCCAACGTAAATGGTACAGTCTGCACGACCCCTCATGATTGGCAAAAAATGTATACCCTGTATAGAAAAAGGAACATAATAGGGAAAAGATCATATAATAACAGTAATGCTGTGACTCCTTGATCAACATTTTTTTTAAAAATATAGGCCTGGCATGGCTATTGTTGCAAAGGGGAGGAAATCAAACAATGAAGCAAACCAAGAGGGTAACCCTTGATGTGAATGGTGCTCCACAAGCTCCATTGCTCACATCCTCGAAAAAGCTCCATAGCTATTAATAAATTGAATGTCGATGTTGAATAAATCATCTTATTAAACAAATTGTGGGAATGAAGAACACTATGTATGCCAGAATTTCCTTTCTCAAAACCCCAAGGACTCCATGATTTCTCCCTCCCTACTAAAGTCCTAAGAATAGCTGCAAAGCTCCTATTTCCAGCATCTTTCATCTATCATAAAGGAAGCACATGTAACAGGGAGCAATGCAGTTGGCAATATCCTGTTCACTTTACGCAGTTTGGAAGCCAGTGAGGCGACTTTGGACTTACCTTGAATAAATTTCTTCACAACTTCAAAGAAAAATACCTGCAACGAACACAGTATAAGTTAATTGTTATATTTCAATATAAAGAAATCATTATAGTTCATCCTAAAGAATTGCGACGAAAGTCAGATATATTAATTTCCATAATTGATATATGAAAGGTTTAAATTTCATGCACAGAAAACATGTGATCGCTAATTCCCTTTCAGAGATAGTCCCACATTCTAACAGTATATCGGAATGTGAAATACTGACATGCATGCTTGCATAAAGTATACACTTCTATCATTTTGGTAAATACCAGAAAGAGATAATAAAGAGGGGGAAATCAAGACTTCATAAAAATAAGGACTTTGCATTATATAAATTTAAAAAACAGGAAATTGATTTAAACTACAAAAGGAAAGACTTAGGATGACATGGCAGGAACCATAGTATGGGCCTAAAAACCTGAGAAACAGTCTCATCGCCAACAAATAGATTTCAGCCTATTTACAGTGGCTGCAGTCTTAAGCTTGACTTCTTGGTAGAAAGACTGGAAAAATCTAAAAATACGTCACAGTATTGAAATATTCCTTTTAAATCTATGGTATTGGGATGATTGTCTAATGCATGTAAAGGGAGAGTGCCTCTGAGTGAAGCTTGCATCTACAAAAATAAGTCTAGTATATTGTTCTTGCAACTAATTATAGATGTATCAAATCTTGATCCTTTCTTAAAATACCTACCAATCTTTGAGAAACTGAAAGGAAGAAGCTGAAAATGAAAATTTAAAAGTTGATCTCTGCAAGAAATCTAAAAGTTAATCTCTGCAAAACTTAAACTGATTGCTTTCCTATGAGCCAAGTCAATCTTCTGTCAAAAATAAATTCATCCTTTTATAAATGATTTGTCTCCAACTTGAACGCCAAAAAAAAAAAGATTAGCTTATATGTTATACCGGAGTAGCCAAGAAGTTATCTCACATTGAATACAGGATAATCTGTAAAGTATATGATGACACTCAATTCTCAACACACTAATGACTATCGTGTGCCGCTGAAACTTAAGAGATGCTTTAATTGTTGGTTGATTGCAAAATAAGGGATGGAAAAGTTCTAAGAAATGAGAACAATGGTCATTCACATGTTAAATTCGGTATCAAATAGAACATGCGGCACATATCAGCACCAAGAGCACTACGCCGTACTTGGTCCTTAGCAACTAAGTCAACGCCCTCACAGATAGAACATATCAAAGGTAAATCATTTACGTCATTTCAATGAAAATAGCCAACCTGGCAAATACATGCAATGTTATTTTTGCAACTCAAAATGAAATGTGATGTCTCACATAAAAAACCAACAAAATGACAGTATTGACTTCTCAAAATTCTACACAACTACTGCAACAGAACACCCACATGTTTCTTATTAAACCATTCAAGCTCCCCCCAACTCCTCTACCAAAATGAATCATCTTTCTAGTAAAAGCTAAGGCACTATTGGCATGTTGATTTAAATTGAGATGCTAGGACTTATCTGACTCCTAAATTTCTAACTCTGCCTTGTTTGGTTTTCATTTTGAAGTCAAGCTAAGATCACAGATTCACAACAATCAGGGCTGGATCCGAGGTGGGTCTAGCTTAGGCAATTGAGCCAATTGGGTCCAAAGTTTATGTATTGGTATGTGTACTGAAGGGTTAAAAGGACGAAAAAATAGCTAAATATATATTACTTTGTCATACCTGATTTAGCTCAGCAGTTTGAGGCTTACAGCTTGATACCGTTAACCTAGGTTCGAGAGCTAAGAGCGACATTTACTTTATTAATTGTAACTATAAATACTTTTGTTAATTAATAATTTCTAAAGATTAATAACCTTCTAAGATAACACACACCATAAAAAATGAAAGAGCTTAATTACAAAAATTTTGTTCTCGTTTTCTTATTTTTTAACTCTTAGCTCCTCATCTTCTAGACTTTTTCTTAATGTCAAACTGGAGCAGTACGATTTTATGAAAGATTGACAAAGTTTTATGGCCATTCGTCGATTAAACACAAACCTTCTTAATTAACCATTATGGAATTCAATGTTCAAAAAGCTTAATAATTAAATCGTTCATAACCTTATAAATAAGTAAATCAATCAATATATAAAATAAGAATCGAAATAAGTCTAAAGGTTGGAGGCTCAATTAATGTTAGCCTTTTCCGCTTTGTAACCCTAGAAAAAATTACCGCTTGAAAGAAAAAATTACCTCGCCTAACATAATTTTCCAGGCTACACCACTAACTTCTCTCAAAACATACAACTAGAGGTAACTAAGATCCACTCCTATGTTTATCTTTCGCTCCAATTGTCTCAAATCTAACTTGATAAAAAAAATTGAAAAAATTAATTTAAGGCCTGACAGCCTCGACGCCGCTCCTAAATCATAAAAGGGGGAAAGGATTTTTAAAATATTTATGATGCAAATTTAATCCAAATCACCATCGATTACCTTTTAATCGCTGCAAGAAGAAATCTTTACAAGAAAATAGCTAATTCAACTTACAAACGTTTCGAATGCAATCGGTGGTTAGTTCACAGTTTTTTGGGACATAAAAAGATTGATTTGGCCAAGATCAATAGCCATACATAAATGAGGCATGTACAAGATCTTGCAATCGATGAAAAATTCTAAAAAGAAAATGACGAGAAAAATGAAAATATTACCGAGAATTTGAAGGAGAGCGCAAATTAGGGTTTCTGAGACACGAGGAGCGGAGCTCGAAGGCTTGAGCAAGCGCTGCTTGGCACTGACAGATGGCTAACCTCCCGATATAAAAATAGTTTTTCTGAGTGTTTTGTAGACCAGTCCATCGAAATATAGATATTTGCATATTAGTTGCATAAATATTGATATTAACTTCTTGATTCTCGGAATGTTAAGGTTTGTCAATTTTAGGCATCATTTCATATTTCTTGGCGTGGGCTGACGGAATATCCACCATCTCCTTCTTTTTTCCTTTCAACACGGTATAAAAAATATTTTTAAAAATAATATAACAAAAAATCAACCCTATAATCATAGACACCGATAAAGACCTTTCTTCTTCAACCATTGAGTGCATCCTTCTTCAGAAAAGATTAACAACAATAAAATCTCTCGAACCATCGTTTACTAAAAGCGGACAGCATCAGTTATTGCTCCAGCATTTGCTAGAATGTGTGTGTGTAAAGTCCTACTTCAAGCTTTTTTTTTAATGAACCGGGTGTGTCCCAGAGGAATTTTATAAAAGAAAGAATTTTACATGGGCTTGGCCCAATTCATCTTGGCCCGGACAATATATATACAAAAGAAAAATCCTTACTAGGGTTTCCATAGATTCAGAAAACCTTAAAAAGCAAAAAAAATCTGCTCTCTTCTTTTCTTCTTTCTCTCCGCCTCGCCCCAGTTTCAGACCGCACAAACTCCTCCATTTTCAAATATTTTTTTATGGATCTAGGCTCTCGATCTTGAGATCTACAGATGTAAGCAGAAGATAAACAAAAAACCTTTATCGTTTTCAGTTTTTCTGAAGCCTAGATCTGCAGATCTAGTCTTTTCATTTTACAGTCTCTCTTCTGAGCAACAAAAGCCCCAAACCTGATCTTTAAAAAATTTCATAATGAAAAAAAACCACGCTTGCTGCTGTTTTCAGTTTTTCTGGAATCCAAATCAGCAGAACTAGTTTTTTCTCTTCTGAGTAACAAAAGATCCAAGCTTGATCTTTAGAACATCCACAATCACAAAAAATCTGCACATATAAGCTTAAGGTGTGCTAAGAATCTGTTTTACTAAGACTTACAGCTTCAATGGTTTTGTAAATCAGTAGATTTGCACTTTTCTTAACAAGATCTATTTGCCAAATGATAAAAAATGCCAGCTTTGATCTTCAGAACACCTGTAGCCCTAAAGGATCCTCAAAGATGACATTTTTAGACTCAAATAACTAAAATTTTAATTTCCTCGTATGATTGAAAATTTTGATTTTTCTGATTTCCTCCTTCGTTTCTTCGTTTTTCCCCGCTTCTGAATCAAAAGAAAAGATAAGGACTTCTTTGCTTCATCCTTCTCAAGCTCGGCAGATGAGAAAGGTCTTATTTTAAAAGCCTTTTCATCTCGCCTGGAATCTTTTGTATATTATAACTGCTACCGCATCTTTCAACCTGAGCTCTTGCTGCAAAAAAGTTTGCTACTTCATTATTCTCCTTGTAAGTATGTCTAAAAACTACTTCAGTTTCCTGCTTCAAGCTTTTTGTTTCCTAAATTGCCCACTGAATTCCTCTTAATACCTTTTATATCTTCACGTGTCTCTTATATATAATATATTATATAAGAAAAGATTCCCTCCTCAAGCATTTTTTTTGTTATATTGATAATCAGCGTGGGTGAAAAATTATTTTGGTGGCATCCACGATGGAATTATTTTGAAAGAACATGAAAAAAATTTTAAATTGTTCTGAGAGAATGTAGATCAAGTTTGAAAGATTAGACTGCAATAACATTTAGTTATGATTCTGGACATCTATACGTTACCATATTTTTTGGCAACTCTCCATGTTCATGCCCGTTTCCGTGCCCGTGCATAACACGAGACACTTGCTAGTGTCTGTAAGTCCTGCTTCAAGCTTTTTGTTTCCTGAATTGCCCCTTGAATTCCCCTTAATGCCACCTATGTCCTCGTGTATTCACAATGTTTCTCATGGAAAATTAACTTCGACCCCTTCCGTTTTAATGAAATTTGTATATGGCCCTTCTAATGAATTCTCAGCTGGAAAAATTAGACTTTACCTCTTGCCTTTTCTTTTTTAATGAAATATGTGTTTGGCTACATTTGATGGGCTCCAAAAAAAAAATTAAACACCCTAACTTAATAAAAGCAGCCCTTCAAATATCTAACCCCGGTTATATTCATATCTTCCTCACAATTCTTATAAAACTATTACCAACTAAACATAGTTAAAAAGTAACTTAGTTAAGAAGGGTATGCATTAGTTTATCATATCACCGTTAAATTTCTTTTTCCCGCAATAAAAGGAAAAAGAACAATCATTCTTTTTCTGTAAAATACCCATTCAACAAATAGAATCTAATTGAACCAATTAATCCACATCAATAGCAAAGAAATTCTTATTTTATTGATTCCTACAAAATAGTTATTTCCTATATAAAAAATTAATATTGTAATACCTATCGAACAAATATATGGTTCAATTTTATGAAACTATTTATTTAAAACATTAAGTTATCTTTTTTTTATGCAGTTTTGGCTTGAAATCAATATTGGAGACGGCTTTTAATTTGGTTAAATTTTTTCATGTTTTCTTATTCTAGATTAAATTGAGTTATATTTAGATATATTGTATCAGCTTATATATATTTAGTCAAAATAAGATAGGATTGATTTAGTTTAAAACTTTGTTTTGCTAACGTCACGTCCCGCTTTCCAAAATACGGAATACGAGGGGTTGACAGGGCCAGCCATGCTCCTACGGTCAATGATACATCTTGCCGTAGTCACACTTTGGCTTCTAGCTTTACATGGTAATCAGTAAATAATGCGCAGGTAATGAGAAATGCAGTAACTGAAACAAAACAATAATAAGAACCGACCTGATGGGAAACAAAAGGGTATGACTCTGGATGGTAAATCAAGATGTCCGTGATGTACGTCTAGTCCGGGTCCAGGCTAAATCTTCTCCTCACACTGAGCATGCATACTCAGGTCGTCAGAGCGACACAATAACAATATAATATATAAATCCAAGTGACAATTCTAACAGCGATAATAAATATATATGCAGTAAATCAATGACGGTATAAGTATGAACATACAGTAATCAATGCAGTGGATCAGTAAAAGCAGCAAGATAATATGCCAAGTATGTCAACACAGTAAGCATGTATATCGATGCTATCATCCCTATCAGTCTCTAAGTCTCGATGTACGGGTCATTAAGCCTAGCGTCAGTCCAAGTGTGAGAGTCAACCACTCGCGAGTGTCCTCTACCCAAGGGTAGGACCCAATAGCAAGGGACCACGGGCCCAACATGCAACTCACGGTAATAATCATGTACCCTGTAAATCTCCATATATCTCCATATATATATGCCGGCAAGGTACTCCCGAGATTCTGTTGAACTCACACTCAAACTACACCACACCCCGTGGTCTACATCAAACGCCAACCATAACCTCAAATATCAATCGGTCTGTGACAAGTCTGCGCGAGAACTGGAGGCAGGACCTCCATCAAGCACGTTCCGACTAATATCTAAGATAAATGGCAGTGTCTGGTGCCTTATCTGTGACACCCATGCAAGAGTTTCCATAAGTGTCCCATACCACTTATAGTCACACGTACACGCGTCCCACAGACGTCAACAATGCAATAGAATAATAAGGTTCACTGATTGTGTACAAGTACGTGTCACTTTCACTTATTCACTTATACACGAACACTAACGTACTTGTCACAATCATCACTAATACCTAACACCGGGTAATGCACATTATCACTAAGTTATCAATGCAGTGACATATGTATGATATGATGCGTAAACAGTATGTAAAGCACGATTAGGATGTCATGAATCAGTAATCTACCACTTGCAATATTTATCGTAAATCACACGTGTACAGTTTAGCAAAACGATAAACGGGGAATAAATAGTATGTTCAGTTATCTATCCAGGGAATTTGGTTTCACGCCAAACGGGTTTCAGGATCACTAATTATGGCTATTTCATTTTAAGTGTTCACGGCTGGAAATCCGGTTTCAGAATCGGAAGTCCGTTCGTAACGTATTTTAATCCCAGTTGGGATCAGATTTTAGCAATACTACAGTTGAATGAAATCTAGGGTTTTTAGTAAGGTTTTCAATGCAACAGACGGATTCTCAATCGCGTCTGTACATCAGGAGATATACACTGTTCAATACTGGTATGTCAATTCTGATTCTGTTGGGACTGTTATACATCCCGATCTTTTAAATTACAGGTTAAATAACAAACGATAACGAAACAGAATGAAACTACTTGTGTTGTCTAGCTAACAGATTCACCTTTAATAAACAGTGGAGTTCCGCAACCTACGAGTTAAGGAAATCTGGTGGTACCCATTACGGGACAGCACACAGTAAACACAGCCGCTCTGGACTGCAGTCCAGAGTCGCACTCCGATCCGAACATTGTCACAGTTTAAGTACATAAACAATTAGAAACTTGCATAGGGTTATAGTTCGTCGAGCCGGATTCGATTTGGGTGCTCGAACGCATCATTCCAGTATGTATATAATTTATGGTGATTTTAACGGTTTTCAGGTACAAGAAATTTCCAGTTTTACAGGTAAACTTGGGGGTGGTCGTTTTAGTCATTAACGGTCATATTTTCCAACGAAATTCATACACTAGATTCACAGCCTTACGGGCCAGATTATACAATTGAGTTCTGCCAAATTAAATGATGATTTCCATTGAGAACATGCATCGAACAGTTGCGTCGTAATATTTAACAGAAAAGTAAAACATGGGATATACACGATTGTAATTTGTAATTATCATAAAGTAGCATGTAGCCAGTAGAGAACTTGCCTGGAGACGATGAATTGACAGCACGGTATGCACGGGCACGACACACGCGGCAACAACGGCAAGAGTTTGATCTTGGCCTCGGATTGAGCTCTATGTAATGGCTCAGCGTCGACGATGGGCTCCGGCTTGGATGCAGTGAGGGGGTGTCGGGGCTGGGGATCGCTGGTGCTATCGAGGCCGATGGAGAGGGATTGCAGAAGGAGAGAGAGAGAGATTTTGAGAGAGAGAGAGAGAGTTAGAGATATATATAGAGAGAGATTTCAGAGAGTGAGAGAGAGAGGACAGAGGGAAAGAGAGAGTAGAGGGAGATAGAGACAGAGAGTGAGAGAGTGAGATGAGAGGGAACAGAGAGAGATTGAGAAAGAGAGAGAGAGAGTGAGTGATATATAGAGAGAGAGAGAGAGGAGAGAGAGAAACAGAGTGAGAGAGAGATAGAGAACAGAGGAAGGGAGAGAGGGAGAGATCAGAGAGATGATGGCGATGGTGATGATGAAGATGATGCGAGGTGGTGAAGGCGGAGGCGAAGCGACGTGGGCACGAGGTGGCTGCAGTCGTCGACGTCATCGTCGGGGGAGTGGGGTGCAGACGAGTTCGAGGTTGGTGAGGTTGCAAGGGCGAGGTGCTCGGGCAGGCGATGGAAGGGGATGAGGTGCGGAGGCGACTAAGTGTGGTCGTGGTCGGAGCTTGGTGGATGGAGGCGAGGAGATAAAGTGGAGAGAATGGAGGCGAGCGCGACGCGCTGGCGTGAGCGTGGGTTCGAGGGAGAGACGGGAAAGGAAAAGAGAGAGGGGGAGGAGACGTGGGGGAGAGAAGGAATTATGAGAGGAGAGAGAGAGGCGCGCGTCGTGGGTAACGCTCGCGAGCGGGGCACGGCGCGTGACGAGCGGCGACGTGTGCGCGAGCGTTCGCGAGAAAAGTGGATCGCGCGAGCGGGGGAGAAGGAGAGAGCCGTTGGGGGAGATGGCACTGTAGGTGGCGGGTCGGGTAGGAGTGAGCGGCGCGGGCCGAAGAGAAATGGGCCGGGCCAGCGTTAAAAATAAAAATGAATTTCTTTTATAAAAACTGAGGGGATGGGCTCGGGGAGTTGGGCCAGGAAAATAAAAAAAGGAATTGTGAGGGAAGGGATGAGGGCCGGTCCGGGGATTTAAAAAGGAGATTAAGTTTATAAAAATAAAGGAATGGCTGAGGGGGTTTGATGGGCCGAGCTTTAGAATAAAAGAAAATTTAGTTTATTTAGAAGGGGATGGGCCGAGTGAATTTATCAATAAAAAGGAAGGGTGGTGTTGGATTTGCTGTGGAATTATGTAAATTGAAAAGTGAAGATTTAGGGTTTGGGGTTTTAGGGTTTAATTTCAATAAAAGGAAAACGGCTTAGGCCGGAGGGAATGAAAGGTAAGGTTTGGGTTTAATGGGATTTTGAAAATAATTAAATAATTATAAATAAATTTTATATGTTAAAGAGATATACGGATATAGGTGTATAAAAAGAACCGGGTATTACATCATACCACCCTTACAAAAATTTCGTCATCGAAATTTAAAATAAACGATAAGTTATACAAACATAGGCGAAAGCTATTATATTGCAAACTAACACATAAAGATTTACTAGAACTACGTGGACGGAGAAATTTGAAGGTATAAATATGCAAGAACAATATACAAAAGATATGTCTAAATAGGTATAAGGCAGGAATAACTATAGGGGCAACTACATGCATACGAGAATAGCAATAACAACAATAACGAACAATGATATTCGAGGCGTACTCGATAAAATCGAAACTCAAATATGTGCACATATAAGTATATCAAAGGTAGCACGGCAGAAATAATGAGTATAAGGCACAATCATTTATAATAGTAAATATAGGCACAACACTCGAAAATAAAGTAACGATAATAAAGTAGTGAAAGATTTGTCGGTAGGTTAAAACATTTGAGGATAATGTATCGATCAAATAGTTTTAAAATAACTTAGAAAACTCATATAGTGAAAATAAGAAACATGGAACAAAATATGCGCGGTGTAAGGTTGCGCTACTGAAAATGAGAATAATAATAGTGTACTTAAAATACATAAAATGGAGTAATCAATAACACGCACTCTTCGACAAATACAAGATAATGAAAACCAAATTTCGAATAATAAAGTCCCTAAATATATATAGGGAAAAAGGAAAACAAAAAAAAATGTATAGGGCTAGCCAGGGTAAGGATTACAATGGAGTGTGTCTCATACCAAAGGTCAGAGCGTGGCGGCTTTAGGATGAAGATTAAGAAGATTGGGATCGGGTCAGCACGGGAAGTAAGGGTGAGCAACAAAGGACGACAAGGGGAAAAGAATGTATGGGGGAAAATGACGATCAATACATCAAGCGAATCCAAAAACTTGAAGGGTTAGCGAACTCGAAAACTTCACTATGAATTTCTTCTCCCAGAAGGATCTCAACGAGGCACAGACGAAGGATGAAGGGTGGACGACTAAAAGATCGGGTGCGGTACTTGTTAATCTCAGTGAGGGTTAGGACAATGTAAGGAGTAGGGGTGGACAGATCTCAGTAGGGAAAAATAATTGTATAGAAGGAATAATCAAGCATCAAGTGAACTAAGAAGATCGAAAGATTAGCGAACTCAGCAATTTATTTTATTCCAGGAGATTTTAAACAAAGCATTCTCAAAGACGAAAGGTGGCCCTAAATTATACACAGATTTATTTGGCCAGATAAGACAACATCTAAAAGAAATCCCGTCAGTCGCGGTTGTGGAGATTCAGCAGGTTGCGGTAGGCTCGCACGCTCAGGTAGGGGCGTCCATTCCCATATCGCCTCGCAGGGATCGCCATTGGGAGTTCTTCCACAGTAGGGTCTTGATCTTCTGGTCCTTCTTCCTCGGCTGGAGCTTCTTCATCGAGGTCTGATTCCATATGATTCTCTTCTTCTGGATTCTCTTCCATGGGATTTTCCTCCACTGGATTTTCTTCTATCGGGTCTTCCTCAGAATCTTCCTCTATCGGGTTCTCTTCAGGGTCTTCTTCCTCTTCGTCGGAATCGCCTATCATGTCAAACTCTGGGACGGCTGCTCCTTCGTCCTCTGAATCGCTGTTTTCGAAAATGACCTGGGGATCGTTGATCTCGTCGTCAGAACTCATCAGCGTGCGGTGTATGAAAACGCATGACTGTGCATCCTCATCCAAATGCGGCGCTGCTCCAGGGTGGGCCATGGCCTGAAAAGTAAGAGTCATGATTAGACGATGGAATACATCAAGAAAATGGATAAGGGTACGGAGTATGGGAAAATATGCGGTGGGCAGGAACTGAAAAAATCAAGATTAAAATGCTGTGATAATGAATAGTATGAATAAGGGGAAGGACAAGAGAATGATACATATAATACAATTCAAGTTTTATTGCATTCAACTAAAAGTTCAACGGATACAAGATTTCAAACGAAAAGAAATGCTTATAAGAGGATGACAACATTATTACTGAAATTAGAAAACATGAAAATTCTTCTTTGATTGTTAGACCGCTGCATTCTCGTCACGCGAGTTGAATCCTGTGTTGGGTCCGCTTTATTCTCAAAGTTTGAACTACGCAATGATCATCACTTGGCAGAAGTGGGGAGTGTGGACGAGTCTCCTCTTTGTAGCTCTTTCCTTTTTGGGCAACCGTTGATGAGATGTCCATTGGATCCGCAAATCAGACATTTCCCTTGGGCGCGGCGACAATCCCTCTGAAGATGTCCTGGCCTCTTACAGCACCCACAACATGGGGTCTTCTGCTGCTTCTGTCGCGGGGAAACAAACTGGCGCTTCATCTTCTTCTCTTTTCCTCGTCTAACAGGGATCCCTTTACAATTTGAGACTCCCGCTGGTGCCTGATTCACCTGCCTTCTCAGTCCTTCAGTTAACAAGTCGTTCGTCCGCTCCTGGGTTTCCTTCAGACCTTGCAGTACACTCAGAATCTCAACGGTCTGAATCTGGGGAGTGGAGATAGATGAAGAGTCGTTGGAAGACATGATCCTGAAACAATAATTTTGAGAACGATATAAGAATCAATTTATAATATGGATTGGGCAAGGAATCAAGAACATCGGATGTGATGAAATTTATTACAAGTGGAAATTAACTGTAGCGTTCTAAGTCACTTAAACAGAGTACGGTAATGCAATTGCAACCACGTAATCTTGCCAAGTCACCCGAAACCCTAGCGAATGGATAGCAGAACACTCGATGTGAATATGGATCAAGAATAACAAGTTTACAACCTAGACCAAGGGATGTCTTAGATTATCAAGCTATACACGGAAAACTGCAATCCCAATCGAAGCATAACCTGGCTCTGATACCAACTAAACCATGTCACGCCCCGCTTCCCAAAATACAGAATACGAGGGGTTGACAGGGCCAAACATACTCCTACGGTCAAGGATACATCCTGCCGTAGTCACACTTCGGCTTCTAGCTTTACATGGTAATCAGTAAATAATGCGCAGGTAATGAGAAATGCAGTAACTGAAACAAAACAATAATGAGAACCGACCTGATGGGAAACAAAAGGGTATGACTTTGGATGGTAAATCAAGATGTCCGTGATGTACGTCTAGTCCGGGTCCAGGCTAAATCTTCTCCTCACACTGAGCATGCATACTCAGGTCGTCAGAGCGACACAATAGCAATATAATATATAAATCCAAGTGACAACTCTAACAGTGATAATAAATATATATGCAGTAAATCAATGACGGTATAAGTATGAACATGCAGTAATCAATGCAGTGGAACAGTAAAAGCAGTAAGATAATATGCCAAGTATGTCAACACAGTAAGCATGTATATCGATGCTATCATCCCTATCAGTCTCTAAGTCTCAATGTACGGGTCACTAAGCCTAGCGTCAGTCCAAGTATGAGAGTCAACCACTCGCGAGTGTCCTCCACCCAAGGGTAGGACCCAAGGGCAAGGGACCACGGGCCCAACATGTAACTCACGGTAATAATCATGTACCCTGTAAATCTCCATATATCTCCATATATATAAGCCGATAAGGGACTCCCGAGATTCTGTTGAACTCACACTCAAACCACCCCACACCTCGTGGTCTACATCAAACGCCAACCATAACCTCAAATACCAATCGGTCTGTGACAAGTCTGCGCGAGAACTGGAGGCAGGACCTCCATCAAGCACGTCCCGACTAATATCTAAGATAAATGGCAGTGTCTGGTGCCTTATCTGTGACACCCATGCAAGAGTTTCCATAAGTGTCCCATACCACTTATAGTCACACGTACACGCATCCCACAGACGTCGACAATGCAATAGAATAATAAGGTTCACTGATTGTGTACAAGTACGTGCCACTTTCACTTATTCACTTATACACGAATACTAACGTACTTGCCACAATCATCACTAATACCTAACACTGGGTAATGCACATTATCACTAAGTTATCAATGCAGTGACATATGTATGATATGATGCGTAAACAGTATGTAAAGCACGATTAGGATGTCATGAATCAGTAATCTACCACTTGCAATATTTATCGTAAATCACACGTGTACAGTTTAGCAAAACGATAAACGGGGAATAAATAGTATGTTCAGTTATCTATCCAGCGAATTTGGTTTCACGCCAAACGGGTTTCAAGATCACTAATTATGGCTATTTCATTTTAAGTGTTCACGGCTGGAAATCCAGTTTCAGAATCGGAAGTCCGTTTCGTAACGCATTTTAATCCCGTTGGGATCAGATTTTAGCGATGCTATAGTTGAATGAAATCTAGGGTTTTTAGTAAGGTTTTCAACGCAACAAATGGATTCTCAATCGCGTCTGTACATCAGGAGATATACACTGTTCAATACTAGTATGTCAATTCTGATTCTGTTGGGACTGTTATACATCTCGATCTTTTAAATTACAGGTTAAATAACAAACGATAACGAAACAGAATGAAACTACTTGTTGTCTAGCTAACAAATTCACCTTTAATAAACAGCAGAGTTCCGCAACCTACGAGTTAAGGAAATCTGGTGGTACCCATTACGGGACAGCACACAGTAAACATAGCCGCTCTGGACTGCAGTCCAGAGTCACACTCCGATCCGAATATTGTCACAGTTTAAGTACAGAAACAATTAGAAACTTGCATAGGGTTATAGTTCGTCGAGTCGGCTTTGATTTGAGCCCTCGAACACATCATTCCAGTATGTATATAATTTATGGTGATATTAACGGTTTTCAGGTACAAGAAATTTTCAGTTTTACAGGTAAACTTGGGGGTAGTCGTTTTAGTCATTAACGGTCATATTTTCCAACGAAATTCACACACTAGATTCACAGCCTTACAGGCCAGATTTTACAATTGAGTTCCGCCAAATTAAATGATGATTTCCATTGAGAACATGCATCGAACAGTTGCGTCGTAATATTTAACAGAAAAGTAAAACATGGGATATACACGATTGTAATTTGTAATTATCATAAAGTAGCATATAGCAAGTAGAGAACTTGCCTGGAGACGATGAATTGATGGCACGGTATGCACGGGCACGACACACGCGGCAACAACGACAAGAGTTTGGTCTTGGCCTCGGATTGAGCTCTGTGTAATGGCTCAGCGTCGACGATGGGCTCCGGCTTGGATGCAGTGAGGGGGTGTCGGGGCTGGGGATCGCTGGTGCTGTCGAGGCCGATGGAGAGGGATTGCAGAAGGAGAGAGAGAGATTTTGAGAGAGAGAGAGTTAGAGATATATATAGAGAGAGATTTCAGAGAGTGAGAGAGAGAGGACAGAGGGAAAGAGAGAGTAGAGGGAGATAGAGACAGAGAGTGAGAGAGTGAGATGAGAGGGAACAGAGAGAGATTGAGAAAGAGAGAGAGAGAGAGGAGAGAGAGAAACAGAGTGAGAGAGAGATAGAGAACAGAGGAAGGGAGAGAGGGAGAGATCAGAGAGATGATGGCGATGGTGATGATGATGCTGCTGCGAGGTGGTGAAGGCGGAGGCGAAGCGACGTGGGCACGAGGTGGCTGCAGTCGTCAACGTCGTCGTCGGGGGAGTGGGGTGCAGAAGAGTTCGAGGTTGGTGAGGTTGCAAGGGCGAGGTGCTCGGGCAGGCGATGGAAGGGGATGAGGTGTGGAGGCGACTAAGTGTGGTCGTGGTCGGAGCTTGGTGGATGGAGGCGAGGAGATGAAGTGGAGAGAATGGGGGCGAGCGCGACGCGCTGGCGTGAGCGTGGGTTCGAGGGAGAGACGGGAAAGGAAAAGAGAGAGGGGGAGGAGACGTGGGGGAGAGAAGGAATTATGAGAGGAGAGAGAGAGGCGCGCGTCGTGGGTAACGCTCGCGAGCGGGGCACGGCACGTGACGAGCGGCGACGTGTGCGCGAGCGTTCGCGAGAAAAGTGGATCGCGCGAGCGGGGGAGAAGGAGAGAGCCGTTGGGGGAGATGGCACTGTAGGTGGCGGGTCGGGTAGGAGTGAGCGGCGCGGGCCGAAGAGAAATGGGTCGGGCCAGCGTTAAAAATAAAAATGAATTTCTTTTATAAAAACTGAAGGGATGGGCTCGGGGAGTTAGGCCAGGAAAATGAAAAAAGGAATTGTGAGGGAAGGGATGAGGGCCGCGCAGGGGATTTAAAAATGAGATTAAGTTTATAAAAATAAAGGAATGGCTGAGGGGGTTTGATGGGCCGAGCTTTAGAATAAAAGAAAATTTAGTTTATTTAGAAGGGGATGGGCCGAGTGAATTTATCAATAAAAAGGAAGGGTGGTGTTGGATTTGCTGTGGCATTATGCAAATAGAAAAGTGAAGATTTAGGGTTTGGGGTTTTAGGGTTTAATTTCAATAAAAGGAAAACGGCTTAGGCCGGAGGGAATGAAAGGTAAGGTTTGGGTTTAATGGGATTTGGAAAATAATTAAATAATTATAAATAAATTTTATATGTTAAAGAGATATACGGATATAGGTGTATAAAAATAACCGGGTATTACAGCTAAAAAGCGGACTCTAAAAAGTATCCACATAAATAAGTATATGCTATTTAAAAAAATTCTCATAAAACCCTATACAGAAAATGAATTTAAAATGCAATTTAATTCAATTCGGGAAAATGCACCATATTTTGTTCATATGTTTTTGATAACTTTGGTTTTAATTCAAATACGCATTGGTAACTTTGGTTTTAATTCAAATACGAACAATGTATTTTCAGACGAATTATCTGTATTTGTTTTCGTATGAGTTATTACCATTCAATATAGATTGTTGCAAAGTATCCATGAAAAATATTTTTTTCCTGCACAGCCACCCGCCACTTGCTAGTTACCTTTCTAAATTACATGACAGGCTTGAAGGTTTCAGACGATCCAGCCTGATGTAATATACCATCGAACATCAACTAATTTGTAATGTTAGATTAGTCCATCGCATAATCAAAATGTTGTTAGCAAGGACTGATCTTGGCAAATGATGCAAGGATTCAATTACTTGCCTTGTCACGTTTCGCCATTGTCTCGGGATGACGTGGACGAGTTAGCAAGTTGACCTGCCTCGTCCTGAACGAGTTGGCGAAACGAGCGGGTTCCCAAAATACTAGGTATTGACCCATCGTAATTTGCGGCACCTAACTCGTGACCGTCTCGTCTCGCCTCGCCAATTCGCCGTATCGGCTCGTTTAGAATCATGTAACTAGCTGTTACGGATCCGAACGACTAATGACGAGTTGTCTCGAATTGATTTGCCTCATTTTGTCTCGGAAATTCCAACATAGAATTGCCGCATTGCAAAATTTAACATGTAATTGTAATCCGCTTAACCAGCCATTATAATTATCGAACATGTAACTGTAATCCTATTAATAATAATTAAAAAAACCTTACTTGTATTTTTCAATTTTGTTCTATAATTGCATTTTTATGATTAATTTTTATTTTTTGAATAAAGTTCTTGCTTGACTTGTCGACTCGCTTTGTCTCAACTCACGAATTGCCTGGACGAGTCGGCGAGATGGGTAGATTTTTAGTTTTGGCTACAGTGCATCGCCTCGTCTCGTATAGCCAACGAGACGAACTGTACTCTTCTCGTCTGAACAACGAGTCAAACGAGTAGCGAGCCGACTCGACTCGAACTGTCTCATTTGCCACGCCAAGGATGGGCCTCAAAGATTACAACCCGCATGGCATCCCAATTAGTCATCCCAATTAGGCAAGACCTAAGCAAACATAACTGTCCGGCCGATAAATCCCCGCCTTTTTTAATGGATAACATTGTTTCGCGCGTTGCATCACAGAACACAAGTTGTTACCGTAGAGAATGCTTTTTGATAGAGCCATCAAATGTTGCATTTATTTTGGCGATAAACAACATCTGCCAAGGGACATACAGCGTATAGGCTCATGACCATATTGACATGGTATACATCGGAGGAGAGTAGGCGTTCGGATGATGAGGTTTAAGCTACTTATGGACAGGTTAAATAGGAACAAACTAAAATACTTGGAATTTAATTGTTGTTTCATCAATGTGCATAAGATAGTATGCCGTCCATGCTACATGAAGATAGAGATTGTCGATGGTTTTCATTGTAAAATACAAAAACAATTTTTTTTTTAAAAGCATCCGTGGTTTACTGTTGCAGACGCAAGGAAACCTTGAATCATTTTAAGAGATTGTTTGGAGAAAACTTTTTATACTCTGGCCTACAAAGCAAAAATGCCTCCATCCATTTCAAAAGCTGCACTTTATCTCTTTCATTCAACAGGCCTTTTTCTTTTTCCTTGAAGTAAAAGAAGAAAGCTAAACAATGCATAGCTTTTTCCATTTTTATTTGACTGTGTTATTCTCCCGACGTTCATCCCTTAAAGTACTCAAATAAAATTTATAAAAATGAAGAGGAAATGACAAGATCAAAAGTTTTGGAAACAGTAAACCACCGATCGGCGGGAGGATGACTTGAAGTTGTTAAAACCGATGGAGATGTCCTCACTATAGAATAGTAAAGACCGATACAATATCCAACTGGTATCAACATAACACTATTGTTCGGTATAACTTCAAACTTGGACTTTTCCGAGGAGACCATAGGCCTCAAAATTCCCTTTTCTTAACAATGAAAGGGTAAATTGTCGCGGGGGGCGGGGGGGGGGGGGCACTGGCCCTTTTAAAACTTGTCAAAAAACCCCGGGCCTTATCATCTAGTAGAAAAACCCTAGGCCGATGAAGAATTCCTTGGGATACTGAAGGCTATATGTATTTTAGTATATCCCATAAATGTCCTTGCCTTACCCATGCGCACACAATTCACATGACGGTTGCCATTTCATGGCAATAAAGCAGCATTTCATTTGCCTGCAACATATATTTTGTGTTAATTTTTGCTTAAAGTACTAAGCATTAAACGTTCCTACCAAACTTCCCCCCTCCAAATTCACTATTTTTCTCGCCAAAAACCTAATTTGCCACCATAACTAGAATTATTTTTTATTTTCTCCATTATCCATTATCTTATCTCATTTAAACCACTTAGATGTTATATGCAACTTTTTTAGTTGTTACAGGTAAGTGGTTAGATATTGCAGGTAACTGCTTAGATATTACATGCAACTTTGTAGATATTACAAGCAAATGGTAAGATATTACATGCAACTGTTTAGATGTTGCAGGCTATTGCATAGATATTACAGACAGCTTTGTAAATATTACAGGCAAATGGTTAGATATTGCATGCAATTGATTAGATATCAAAGACAAGTGGTCAGATATTATATTCAACTTTTTTAGATGTTACAGGCAAATGATTAAATATTACAGGCAACGGTTAGATATTGCAGACAGCTGCTTAGATGTTACATGCAACTTTGTAGATATTATAGGTAAGTGGTTAGATATTATAGACAACTGCTTAGATATTGCAGGTAACTGCTTAAACGGTCCAGGCAACTTTGTAGATATTACAGGCAAGTGGTTAAATATTCTATACAACCTTTTTAGATGTTACAGACAACTTTGTAGATATTACAGGCAACTGATTAGATATTACAGGTAACTTTGTGGATATTACAGGCAGGTGGTTAGATATTACATGCAACTTTTTTAAATGTTACATGCAACTTTTTTAAATGTTACATGTAAGTGTATTTTTATTTTTAATGAAACAGGAAAATTAGGAATACAATTGAAATAAATAGGACCATTACAAATATTAGTTTGAATCATACTTAAAATTGACGATTTGTATTTTTGTAGGCGTTTATCACGTAAAGCCATGTAAACAGGAATGTCTATGCCAATATGAGCAAGTGGTTTGACTGCTACTTGAATCATACCAAAATGAATATAACGAAATCCTTTTTCTAAATATTTTCGTAAAGAAATATGAGATAAAAGAGGAATTGATTGAAATTTATTTTGAATGTTTAAGGTCTCTTCATGAATTTTTACGCTAAAAGCGCTTTTGAAATCAAAAGTACCAATTTTATAAATATTTTCAATATTTTCATTAGGAAGAGTCCAGTTTGAAAAGTCCTCATTAATCATTTCTTCTTTACTTTGTATTATGTGTCCTGAATTACTTCCAGAACCAGAGAAAATTTTTCTAATAAAACCAGTCATCATTAGTAGCAATTTTATGAACTAAACACAGATCATACCTTGACCGGGAACAACGGGAACACTCCACTGGGAACACCACGCTTTCTCTCGGGCTTACCAACGGGTTCACGAGCTTACCAACGTCTTACCAACGCTCAGGATATTCACTATGAATAGGTCACTTGTTGCTCTCAACAAAGAGTGGATTTACTAGAACACTCGGCTCTGATACCATAAAGGGGGTTCAGGATCATAAAACAAGCTAAACAAGGAGATGGAATGAGAACTGGCTTTGATCTTTATTTGAATTGAGAGTATTTGGATACAGAAGCAAAGAGTAAAGTTACAAGGTCTGAACTCTCTCTCTAAAACCTCTCCAAAAACCTCATAAAACAAGCTAAACAAGGAGATGGAATGAGAACTGGCTTTGATCTTTATTTGAATCGAGAGTATTTGGATACAGAAGCAAAGAGTAAAGTTACAAGGTCTGAACTCTCTCTCTAAAACCTCTCCAAAAACCTCTGTCTTGTTACATGAATGAGTTGTGTTTATATAGACTTGAATGCCCTTTGAGTTGGATCAACACGAATCTTTTAGAGTGGCTGTCCATTCTTCTTTTTGGAAAGCATCTTTTGAAAATGGTTGCTTTTCTTTTGGTTGCTTTTCTTTTGAGCTGTCATTGCTTTTGACTAGACATCTTTTGTCTTCTTTTGAGTTGTCATCTTTTGAGTAGGAATCTTTACTTTTGAGCTGGCTCTTTTGAGTAGACCTTTTTCGTCTTCTTTTAAGCTGGCATCTTTTGAGTAGGAATCTTTACTTTTGAGCTGGCCTCTTTTGAGTAGACCTTTTTCGTCTTCTTTTGAGTTGGCATCTTTGAGTAGGAATCTTTAGTAATCGAATTTTTGGCAAATCCGCAGCCATTAACGGATTTAATATGCCTTTACCAACCACCGTTTGAGATTGGGCTAGCATGTAGATTTGAACCGTTCTACATATGACGTTGTTGTGGAGAATTACTTCTCCAGTAAATTGGCTGTTTGAGAGCCATACTTCTTTGGGTTAGGAGCAAACCTTTTTTTTTTTAAAAACGGATTTGATAAGTTTTTACCGGTAGCCGTTTGCTCTGGACTAGCTGTAGTCACCATTCACTACAGAGAAGAGAACACTAGAAAGATAATATAACATATACACATTTTTTTTTATTTTTTTTTATTTTTTAAATTCGAAAGGGTCTTGAGCACAAGGCCCTCCCATAGGATCAGTGGAGGATCCTTCTGAGGAATGCTTGGAGTTTGATTTTGAGCTTCTCATTTGTTTCTGCATTTTTTTGAATTTTTGGAACTCCAGAAAAATCTTCATATCATCATTCTCTGAATCTGAGGAGTTGAAATCTATGACTGCTTTTGCCTTCTTTTGAGTCTTTACTTCTTTTGCAGGAGTTTTTGATTCAGGCTTTGCTGGTTCTTTTGGAATTTGCTGAATTTCTTGTTGAAGTCTCTTTCCTGTTGAAATGTAATGTAATACCGTCTTCTCATTGCAATAATCTTGAGTATAATGGGTCCACCATTTGACCTTGAATTCTCTACCCAGACTGAGAGGGTAGTCACTGTTGTAATGTTTGAAGAATGTAAATGTCCAACAAAATATCCATGGGACTTTGAAGGACTTGTGGAATAGGAGAGCTTTTTTGAAATGTTCACCTCCCGTTCTTTGGACCCAAGTTTGGAAGGCCTTCAGAACAACAGGTGGAAGAATCTCTGGAACGGGGCCAAAACGTAGCCACCATTCATAGAACCAGATAGGAATATTGTCAGCACAATTTGAGTGGAAGGTAAGGAACCATGAATGATTGAATGGCCTATAGAATAAGGTTCGAAACCAAGCCATTTGATAGTCTTGGTATGTATAACCTTTGGGAATGTAAGTAATTGAGAAGTCTTTTGTAGTCCAAATGCTGGACCAATCATTTGGTGGAATAACCTTCTTGATATTACTCAACTCAGCCAAACCTGTTTGATCCTAAGGATGTTTAACAATTTAAGAGTTTTTACAGACATGTCAGACATTCATTAAATTTTCAAAAACATACGACACGTATAAGTGATATGAAAGACGTGTATCAGCTAAGGTTAAACGCACAGGCGGGTTATTCTTCAGGTTGTCAATCTCAAATCTTGAATTTAGTTATTTCTACTTTATCAATTTAACCGTCAGATTTTGAATCAACATTTCCCTGCTAGCCAACCTGACCAAGTTTTTCTAATTTTCAGGATTTTTTTCAATTTTTATAAATTTTTCAATTTTTTTCAATTTTTATACAATGCAGTACAAAAGCAGATATGAAATGCAACTACATGCAAAAGAACGGAAAAATACAATAAGTAAATGCTGAAATGTAGGAAATATGCAAATGCAAACTATATGCTACCACCCCCAACTCGAAACTTGCATTGTCCTCAATGTTTGCTTGCTTTTCCCTTGCCCTTCTTGCTTCCACTAGTGTCGTCCTGCGATGCCTGTTGAGCCGCTTCAATCCTGTCTAACTGCTCCTGCATTTTCTGATGTTTCTTGAGTATGTGGCGAATACTCCTAAATGTCAGGCGCTGCAGGTCCTTCTCATTATCTGGTTCTGGCTCATTCAAAAGTGCCTCTGTCGAGCTTTCGGGACCCGAATGTTCGCTTGGGTCTTCCCTTGTCCAGTTTTTCTGCTCATAGTGGCCGCCGGTGTATCCTTGTGAAATTCTCTCTATTTCGACCGGCCAATGTGCATAAACAGTCGCATATCCCTCAAACTCAATCACATCCATGTAGTACTTCGCAAGCTGGGTTACTAGCACTGGCAGCAGGGGTTTGTTCTGGGCCACCCCCTCCATGATTGTGTTGAACAATTGTGTTACAACACAGAAATACTGGTCCTTTTCTATCAAGCAATGCACAATATGTCCCACCCCAGCCAGAAAGGAAGAAACACGGCTCTTTCCCCTGATGTTGCGGTTTGCCAATCGGCAAACCGCAAGCACATTTCTGTACATCTGGGCTGGATTCAGCCCCTTATCTTTCAATTCCACCAAGTCCCCCAACACTGATCTGTAAACCGCCAATTCTCGCGGTTGTTGATTTCCGGGTCTCATGAGGATACTTGTAACCCTAGAAATGGTTTTGGCCTGAAAAATCCTACGTCACCTCTGGAAGAAAAATTCTACGAAGCTCGATTCCGATTTGCCATGTCTTAATGCTTCATAAAAATACTCTACCAATTCCCTCACAGCAAACAAATCATTGCCTCTGTAGATTAAATAATCCCACCCTCTTTGACAGATTTCATTGTAGAAATACTATCCATAGGTTGCGTCGGAGAAAATCTCAAAGAAATTTTTCTCACAATCAAAAGCTACCATTTTAGATCTGAAATTCTGCGTTGAAATTGAATAAGAAGAGAGGAAATCTTACAGAGGAGAAAGGAGATCGGGGCTGTCGGAGTAGATCAGGCCGCAATTTGCGGCTTCTTGGGATTTTCCGGCGGCCTGAGATGGAGATCTGGGGCTGATGCTTTGAGGTCGGGTTTCTTATGAGGAGAGAGCTTCAGGGTTTTGGCAAAATCAGAAGTAGAGTCTCGGGTTGGGGTTGGGACAGGTTATAAAGGGTTATTTACAAAGACACCCCCTTTATAAAAAGAATTGGTAAAAGAAAACTAAAAATTACAAAAGGCTCCAAAAAGAATATATACAGGAAAACAACATGGGGGTGTGTTTTAATTGATGTAACGTGGCTCATGTAAAAACATGAGCTCCCCCGTTTCCGCGGGCAATTCTAAAAATGGTTTTAACCATTGGCCATTAACTTTGAACGTATTGCCTGATTGCCGATCTTCAATTTCGACAGCACCGTGCGGAAAAACGGTGCGCACAAAAAATGGTCCTGTCCATCGTGATTTCAACTTTCCAGGAAATAAATGAAGTCGGGAGTCATAGAGCAGAACCTTTTACCCCACGGTGAACGTTTTCCTTAGAATTGCCTTGTCATGAAAGACTTTCGTCTTTTCCTTGTACAGTTTGGCATTCTCGTACGCATCATTGCGTATCTCGTCAAGTTCGTTTAATTGAAGTTTTCGCGCTTCGCCGGCTTTTTCTAAGTCGATATTGAGCTGTTTGATTGCCCAAAAAGCGCAGTGCTCTAATTCAACAGGCAAGTGACATGCCTTTCCAAAGATGAGTCGGTATGGGGACATACCTAGGTTTGTTTTGAAGGCTGTGCGGAATGCCCAGAGCGCGTCACTTAACTTCAACGACCAATCCTTGCGGTTATTATTGACAGTCTTTTCCAAAATTTGTTTAATTTGTCTGTTGGAGACTTCAACCCGACCGTAAGTTTGAGGATGATAAGGTGTTGACAATTTGTGGCTGATGGAATACTTTTTCATTAGTGATTCAAAAGATCGGTTCCACAAATGCGTTCCATTATCACTAAGGATGGTGCGAGGCGTACCGAACCGAGAAAAAATGTTTTCTTTTAAGAATTTTACGACAAGCTTGTTGTCGTTGGTTCGACAAGGGATGGCCTCCACCCATTAGGACACATAGTCCACAGCCAGCAAAATGTACAAATTCCCAAAAGAGTTTGGAAATGGCCCCATGAAATCAATGCCCCAGACATCAAAAATTTCTACAATCAGAATGGACTGTAGGGGCATTTGATTCCGTTTTCCAATCTTGCCTATGTGTTGGCAGCGGTTGCAGGTTTTGCAATATTCGAAAGCATCCTTGAAAAGTGTCGGCCAGTAGAAGCCGCTCTGCAAAACCTTTTCAGCTGTTTTTCTGGGTCCGAAATGGCCCCCGCAGGCTTGGTCATGGCAGAAAGACAAAACACTTCTTGTCTCAGAGTTAGAGATGCACCGTCTAATGATCTGATCAGGACAGTATTTGAACAGGTATGGTTCATCCCAGTAGAAGAATTTGACCTGGGAGAGAAATTTATACTTGTCCTGATTCGGCCAAAAAGATGGTGTTTCTCCGGTGAATAGAAAGTTCACTATATCAGTGAACCATGGTTCGCTTGATATGGAGAGAAGTTGTTCATCCGGAAAATGCTCATTGATTGGAATTTCCTCATTTGATGCATTTGGTATGCGAGACAGATGATCGGCTACAACATTGTCGGTCCCCTTTTTATCTTTGATGGTTAAGTCAAATTCCTGAAGAAGGAGGATCCAACGTATCAATCTGGCCTTGGCATCCTTTTTTGCAAAGAGGTGCTTAAGCGCAGAATGATCAGTGTAAATAGTGACGTGGGTTCCGATCAAGTAGGGACGGAATTTCTCAAGTGCGAACACAACAGCTAAGAGTTCTTTTTCAGTCGTGGTGTAATTTAGCTGTGCGTCATTCAACGTCCTGCTCGCATAATGGATAATATGCGGCTTCTTTTCAAATCGCTGTCCTAAGACAGCTCCTATTGCAAAGTCAGAACGTCGCACATTAGTTCAAAAGGTTCGCTCCAGTCTGGTGCGCTTAAAATCGGAGCAGAAGTGAGTTCCAACTTTAGAAGCATGAACGCGTGAAGGCACTCAGAATTGAAATCAAAGGGCATTTCTTTAGCCAGCAAAGAAGTCAAGGGTCTAGCCAGTTTGCTAAAATCCTTGATGAAACGCCTGTAAAACCCGGCGTGGCCTAAGAATGCCCTAATGCCACGGACAGTCCGTGGAGGTGGGAAGCTTGAGATAACGTCGATTTTTGCCTTATCAACTTCAATTCCTTTTTCAGAAATGATATGGCCTAACACGATACCGTGTTTGACCATAAAATGACACTTCTCCCAGTTGAGTGTGAGGTGCTTTTCTCTACATCGTAGCATTACTAGCTCTAGATGCCTCAAACACTCAGAAAATGAATTTCCAAAGACGGAGAAATCATCCATGAAAACCTCTAAAAATCGCTCTAACATATCAGAGAAGATGCTTATCATGCCCCGCTGAAATGTTGTGGGTGCATTGCACAGCCCAAAGGGCATGCAGTGGTAGGCAAAGGTACCAAAAGGACAAGTGAAGGTTGTTTTGTCTTGATCTTCTGGATCAATCGGGATCTGATTATAGCCGGAATACCCATCTAAGAAGCAATAGTAGGTGTGTCCGGCTAGGCGTTCATGCGTTTGATCAATGAAGGGCAGCGGGAAATGATCCTTGCGAGTTGCTGCGTTGAGCTTTCTGTAATCAATACAGACTCTCCATCCCGTTTGTGTGCAGGTTGGGATTAGCTCATTTGCTTCATTCGTGACAACGGTGAGTCCCGATTTCTTTGGTACCACGTGAATGGGGCTTACCCATTTGCTATCAGATATGGGATAAATGATCCCATTGTCCAGACACTTCAGCATTTCATTCCTTACCGCTTCTTTCATTACCGGGTTAACCCGGCGTTGAGAATCCTTGAAGGGTTTGGAATCATCAGTCATATGGATTCTGTGCTGGCAGATAGCAGGGCTGATTCCTTTGATATCAGCCATTGACCACCTAATCGCTTCCGTGTTCTTTCTCAGAACATCCATGAGGGCCGAATCTTGCTCAGGCGCAAGGTCGGTTGCAATTATTACTGGAAGCGTTTCATCACTTCCCAAGTACGCATACTTGAGGTGGTCAGGAAGAACTTTGAGGTCAAGTTTCGGTGGCTCCTCTACAGATGGTCGCACTTCAGGGGCTGGTTCGTTGTGAAGAGGTTCAAATTGGGGCCCCCAATGTGCGTAGGATACCTGTTCAGGATTTAGCTTCTCAAGGAAAAGAAGCTCCTCAGAAAACAGTTCTTCAAAAGTCTCGTCCAGACACTCATTTTTGAAGTCAAATGTCCTCTCCTCAGACATATCGTATACAGCGTTGACTTCAAGAGTATCATCGTGTTTCTCACTCGCCTGGTTTCCTAGCGTGAAAATGTTGAGGTCCACTGTCATGTTCCTAAAAGAAAGTTTCATGGACCCATTATGACAGTTTATCAACGCGTTGGATGTGGCTAGGAAAGGCCGTCACAGTATGACTGGAATTTGACCGCTGGGGTTGGTGACGGGCTCAGTCTCCAACACAATGAAGTCTATGGGGAATATGAATTCCCCGACCTTAATTAGAACATCATCAATTTCTCCCCTTGGTACTTTTGTTGAACGATCTGCCAGTTGCAGAGTCACTCTGATCGGCTTGAGTTCTCCCAATCCCAGTTGTTTGTAAACTGAGTAGGGAAGGAGGTTCACACTTGCCCCTAAGTCTAACAAGGCCCGGTTAATTTGTTTGTCCCTAATGGTGAAAGAAATAGTAGGACGGCCTGGGTCCTTATATTTCACAGGAATGGACTTGGACAAAATATCGCTCAGAGTGGCGGCTAAGAAGACGGTTTTGGGGACGTTTGTGCGTCGTTTCTGGGTGCACAAGTCCTTCAGAAATTTTGCGTATGCCGGAACTTGTTGGACGACGTCCAACAAAGGAATGTTGGCCTCACAGCATTTAAAAACCTCTAACACCTTGTCCATGTTTGCAGAAGGTTTCTTTGATTTCAACCTATTGGGATAGGGAGCCTTAGGTCCAGAGTTTGGAGAAGCTGCAGATGGAATAGGTGCAGAAGACGGGAATGTTTTTGCTGGATCATCAGTGTGGTCGTGTGGCGAATTCTCAAGTTGCTTTGAAGGATGTGCAGCAGACGACGAAGAAGAACCAGGATGAGGAGAAGAAAAAGAAGGTGATGAAGATGACGATGGATCACAATGAAGAGCAGAAGATGAACTGCGTGCTGGTAAACTGTCAACCACACGCTTGGATGGGTCGCTGGGGTTGACAACCTTATTGTTAAACGTTCTTCCTGATCTGAGGATGGTGACGGCGTTCGCATTCTCAATATTGTTCGTTTGAACAACATGAGCGTTGTTGTTTCTCTGCTCTCTTGGGTTCATCACGGGTTGAGAGGGAAATGTTCCCTTCTCACGTTCATTAACTGCTGCAGCCAGTTGACTGATTTGGATTTCTAATCTGGTTATCGCTCGAGTGTTAGCGCTATGCAACTGACCGGATGTTTGCATAAAAGTAGCCAGACTAGATGAAGTCTGCGCAGAAGTTTTAATCAAAGCTTCCAACCCTTTTTCGATGGATGTTACCCTCTTGTCGTCTTGGGCGAACCCAGAGGGTGTAAAGGTTGGGTTGTGCTGATTCGGCTGTTGGGGTTGCTGGGGCTGGTTAGTTGAATATCCCAATTTTTGGTTTTGAAAATTTGAAATTCGAAATTGTTAGAAAGACGGGTTTGAATTGTTGTTTTGAAAAAGGGCCTGATTCCAAGCAAAATCGGGATGATTCTTCCAACCAGGGTTGTACGTCGGTGCAAAGGGGTGGTTCCTGGGGCGCTGGTTCTGATATAGCGCATTAACGTTTTCAGGTCCCTGGGACCCAACGAGAAACGAACATTCTTCCGTTATGTGGCTAGGATGCTGACAGTTAGCGCACAAAGTCGGAGAAATTTGATTGACTGGTAGCGGTGAATTTTTGCCTTTTAAAGCTTCCATTCGCCGTACAAGAGCGGCGATTTTTGCTTCGGCAGCTATAGAGGTGTCAACAATGTGTACACCACTCCTCGTCACTGATGGTTTCTCACTCACACTCTCCCACTGGATGGTTTTGTCAGCCAGTTCTTCCAAAAAGTTCCATGCGTCCTTAGCACCATAGCTCAGGAATTTACACTGACACATGGATTCTAACATCATGCGTGAACTGGAATCTAACCCGTCATAGACAATCTGACATAACCTCCACTGTTCTAACCCGTGATGGGGACATTTGATTAAGATGTCTTTAAATCTTTCTAAGCATTTCCAAAAAATTTCACCCTCTTTTTGTTTAAAATTGTGGGGTTCATTGCGAATTCGCACGGTTTTATGAATAGGGTAAATTTTTTTAAGGAAAACCTTTACAAAGTCATCCCATGTCGTGATCGATCTAGCCGGTAAACTGTTTAACCAGCTTTTCGCATTATCCTTAAGCGCAAAGGGAATGAATTTGAGCTTAACGACATCCTCTCCCACTCCGTGAATCTTCATCATCGCACATACTCCTTCAAATTCACTGATTAACAGGTAAGCATCTTCGGACTCGACTCCGTGGAATTTGGGGAGTAGTGGTATGAATTGCGATTTGATCTCATAGTTGTTTGCCGCAATGGTGGGCAATACTATGCATGAAGGAAGGGATGAACGGTGTGGGTAACATCTGTCCTGTAATGCCGCCTCCTGTCGTTCAACGATTGTTTGCTCCGTCGTTGTTGGTGGTGTAGGAGAAGAAAGTGAAGGTGTAGAATCGGACGGCTCCGATGAGGCAGAAGGTAAGAAGGTCTCGGAAGGGTCCGAGGAATCAGAAGGTGAAGAAGAGTCGGAAGATACAGGCGCAAACCGGACTAATCGAGATTGTGAATCTCTAGTCCAAGCTGACATGCACTATCCGGAAGTGGTTGGAAAAACTGAGAAAAAGGGAAAAAAAAACGTTTTTCAACCGAAATATTCACAACCATAAATATCACACAAACGGTACAACAAGATCATAAACAAGACACACTGCACACACCTAATCAGTCTAGGGTTGCCTAGGTCAACTAGACCTACTCAAAAAAACTTGCCTTTTGAAGTAAAAATGTACTGCGAAACGGGCCCAAGATAGACTGATCGAGAAGCCAGGTAAGTGCAGAGAGGAAGGGAGATTTTCCCTCGCTTTCGCGAGGTTCCTTAATTAGAGTAACCTTTTCTCTTTCGGCGGTTGCGCCTTTCACACTTTCCTAGACACTTCAGGAACAATGTACCGATGGGCGGTGTTCGAAATACACTTAACTTACCCTAGTGAGCGCGGAGTCCTTAGAGGCTGAAAGTCTAATTTCTTTTAAAGTTAATGAGGGTGTGAAAATGCTCGTTCTTTGTGGTTTGTGGGCCACGGAGAAGGGTGATGAAATCCCTTACCGTATCTTGTTGGGGTTCTTTACCCTTAAGTCCGTATTAAATTCATGCAATGCGCAAACAATAAAAGTTGTTCAAATCATCAATCAATCATTTTTTATGTTATCAGCGGCGCGCTGCAAAAAATACGGTTAGTTTCTTTTGGCACTTGTGCAGCGGAGTTTGCGAAAGAAATTCTGCACAAAATTGAAGTATTGGAGCGTCGGGTTTGAGGAGAAGGGGTTAGGAAAAATGCGTACCTTGAATTTTTGAGTTTAGAAACTCCTGTTGACTTGATCCGTGATCACTTGAGCGTTCGCTTGTACGGGTCGATCTACCCGGATCTTTGGCACTGTTAATTTCGTAACGCCTTTCTCCAGAATTCTGTTCTCAGCTCCGCATGATCGTAGTTCGTATTTCAGTTGTAATCTGGAGTTTGAGAAAAAATACGATATTTAGTGCATAATACGATATTTATGGCCAAAGTTCTGTAGATATATAATTATACAATTTTGCATATAAAAATGGACTAATAACAGAGAATTAGAGAAGTGACAGAAAATTTGGGGCAAATGGCCAGGGTTAGGCCGCAAATTGCGGCCAATCTGGATATATTTGCGGCCGGGTCCTGGTAATATTGCTCCAATTTCTCTGTTTCTTCATCAATTTCTATTAGCATACCCTTTCTGTATGCAAAATATTTTTAGCACAACAATATCAACAGCAGAACAGAAAACACAAAGAGCAACAAGTCGGATATTTGAGGTGTTTTTGGTGTTTTGTTTGTTCTATACAAAGTATGTACAGAGATAACTCAAAATAATCTTCGTGGTGCTGCCACTCCCCGGCAACGGCGCCAAAAACTTGTTCGAAACCCACGGTGACGTGCTTTTGGAGAATAACGTCAATATCGGATATGTCGGTTTTTGTTGGAAAAATAGTGCACGACATGAGTATCGAGTTTAAAAATACCGCAAGTGCACGGTGCGTTGAAGCAAGACGGCAAGCACGGGTCGAACCACAAGGAGTGGATATCACGACATCAAATTGAGTTATGGATCAATAAGTTGGAAAATGGTGTTTTGTCATGTTTTAGTGTAATACCTAAAAGGAACAAGGTTTTGTGATACGAGAACTTAGGCTAAGGTTCAGTAAGAGTGAAATATGACATTTACCCCCAACTCTCCATTTTAATTCAAGATTCATTTCTTTTTAGTTTCCATTAGAATAGCGAAAGCATGCCGTATTTATCCGGAAAATGTATCGGGATGAAATACGATATCAAGGTTAGAAAAACAGAAACTAACAAGAATGGGATTGAGAATGGAATGGATATGGAATTAGTTAAGTGAAGTAGCAAGCATAGAATATATACAAGAATGCTATATATCCTATCTAGCTAGTTGCGACACATGACTTAATTCCGTATTCACGCCTACTTCAATTCGTAACATAGCAACGATAAAATGTAAAGAAAGGATAGAATATATTTTAAAGGTTGATTTGCAACCATTCAAAACGATATATCCTATCAAGCAAAACGTAATAAACTTGCGATGTTAAGAAAAGAAGTGAAAATGTGCAAGAATCAAAAGGGAGGGGTTGGAAGTAAAGTCATTCCACATTCTACCTCACCATAGCCCAAGAATAACTACCCACACATTATCATTGCAATACACAACTGAATAATAAAAAGAATGACAAAATAAGAAAAAGAGATGCAAGAATCATACTTGAATAAAATGAAGATTTATTGCATTGGTTCAAATTACATGTAAATGAGTTCAACTATCAAAATCTAATCTTGCAAGCTCAAAAAGAGAGGTTGCAAGACCAGAGGAAGGCAAAGAACTCAATTTAATTCCAAGAGTTACAAGAATTTTAACAAGAGTTTACAAGTATGCAAAAAAAAATTCTCCCTTGCCTCATGTTTGGATCTGCTATTTATAGAGAAATCAAAAACAAAAGTTGCAGGTGACAATAGACTAAAATGACCACCAGAGACCCACAAAATTTGAACGGGCCAAAATGAAGCCCTCTTGGCCGCAATTTGCGGCCAATATGGATAAAATTGCGGCCGAGAAGTTGAGTCTGGGCCCGGCAAGCTTCACTAGTCATCTGGTCTAATAGGTATCTCATGGTATTTTCAATTTTTTATATGTAGCACATGTGTGAATTCTGGAGCTAAATCACAGAGAAGGGGATCGGGTCGAAGGCAAGGGAGAGGCGAGGAGGGGAGAAGGGTGGGGGGCTGGAGTGAGGAGAGGGGAGGATGCCATAGGAGATAATGATGATGGTGGTGACGACGATGAAAACAAAAAATTAGATGATGATGATGGGAGACGGCGGCCGCAGATGACAACGATGGGAGGTGATGATATTGAAGAAGAAGATGATGATGATGTTGGTGATGGGAGTCGGCGGCGGCGGCGACGCTGGAGCCATTGTCGGCGATGATGGGGAGGGGAGGATGAGGAAAGAAGGAGGTTTTTAAAAAAATATTATTTAATTTATTTTTTTGAAATTAGAGTGAGGGTTAAAGAGTGGTAATTTGGGGATTGTTTAATTTTTATGCTGAGCATGGCAACTTAGTGACGCGGCGTATTTAGTGACGTGGCGCGACATGACATTGTTCAGTTTGATAGTTTATTGATGGTTTTAAAGCTAATGAGAATTTTGTTAAAGTAGTCCAAAACTGTTGAGAGCTTTCAGTAAATAAGCCAAAAGACAATTGAATTTTCTTTATTTTTCCTGCTTATGTAACAATAAAACTCCAACCAAAATCAAACTTAAGCGAAATTAAAACTTTCGCCGGCATCAAGCCTTTAAACTTTCGCTGGCATCGGGCCTTTAAACTGTGTATGTACTTACAAACAAAAAACAAGTTCTTATTTCAAACTTTTGAAACCGGCTGTATGAACTTCTATTCCTTTGGGGTCCAGAACCGTCTTCTTAATTAATTAAATCGACATTTCCTTTTGTTCGTTGTCAATACATTCGGCTCTAATACCCATACTGCTTGCATCATTAACGACGAAGTTATCACTTTCTAATTAAGCATTTATTGGTCTTCTTCTTCCCACTGTTCGGTTTCGGTTTATACGGATTTTATAAGAATTTGCAAGCCTTTGGAAATTTTATTGCAAGTCAAAATTCACACACCATATAGAGAAATAACAAATATGCAAGTTGACCGATTAGCAAATGATTCGACGGTTCAAAATCAATCCGTAAGTATATTAAAATTAAAAAAAAAACCATTAAAGATAATCACCGGTTTTTTGGATTTGGCATGTTGCATCACCATGAATGGTCTTATCCATAGAACTAGGAACTGTTTGGTTCCGTGTAAATGGCCGGAAAGGGGAAAGTATTGGGCCCATTCTGCTATGCCAATACTTTCCACTTTATACAAATCAAGTGTTTGTTTCGAAGTAAAAAGGCATGTGGAAATAACATAATAATCTCTCCAGCTAACCAAAATCAAGAAATGATTTACTGGCTAAGAATAGTAAAACTGGTGAAATGGGGGATTGTCCAAATTTAAATATTCGAAACAGCTCCACCCACTCCCTATCTTTCTCCACAAAAAAGATTAGTATGCTGCGTTTTTAACTTTGGAAACAGCAAAGGAGAATGAAGAAAATATTAGTGAAAAAACATTTAACTCGCCTTTCTCCTACTCCTAGGCTCCTATAGAGACCAGAATGGAAACTGCAGCCCTCACTTCGGTCCTGTACCCAAGCACCAAATTAGAAAAAGGCCCATTTGGCCCATCAACCCCCCTTTACCGGTCAAAATCTGCCCCTTTGCCTCTCAGGAGATCTGCTCTCTTCCAAAAAACAGCAAACGCCGGAACCACCATTTAGAAACCTCCACGTCATTTGAAAATGCTGCTCGCTGTTTCGAAGCGCGCAGCCGATCCTTGCGTAGGCTGCTGGGTCTAGTCTACTGCTGCAAAGGCCTGTGGGCTCTGTGGCCCCTAGCCGCATTATACCAGCTCCTCGCTCTGCAGCAGAGCAGAGGATCAGGTGTATTGGGTGTTCCCTGGTTACCTAAAACCCAAATCAAAACAAAAATTTCAAATAAAAGTTAAAAAAACACACAACACAGGAAAATATCACCGTATAGGCATTGGTGGGACCCACAACACATAATTGTCCCCCTTCCCTCATGTGCATCATATGTATCCAATGATCCAAACCGTGATGAATGGTCAGGATAAGCATGGAGAAGGATTTCAGAGAATCCTTGGATGACCAATGTTATCGGTCAAAGCTGCTCAAAACTTTGGTTCGATACATTTACATTCTGCTGGAGAGTGATCCTGATTTAATGCAGACAAGACCAACCGTCAAGGTTTTCGTGTATCATTACAATGTCGATATACAGAAATGTTCCAAATTACTGAATCATTTAGATGTTTTCCATAGAAAGAGACGGTACCTTGCTAATTTATACCCCGAAAGCAGGAAGATGGAAATTCTATTATTAATATCGAAAAGTTAAATCACTTAATAATATTAATAATAATAAGCATACACGACCTCCGGAACCTCATACCGCAGGGTAACTAAAAGTTTATTCCCCCTTGTGATCAACAATTTGTAAGGGCATGCATGCACATCAGTATCATCATCTATGTTACATACATACATACATACATACATACGTGGAGCTCTCTCAGTTCCTCTGCTTTGTTTGTCGTTGGAAATCGCAGCAGCACCAGTACTGTCTGCAATACTGAAACCAGAAAAAAGGAAGTGTGCCTCTCGCTTTCATCCTCTCCCCTCTCAGCACTCATTTAGCAATCCCAATCCAATCCCAATCTCTCTCTTTTTCATCACAAACTTCAAAATTCCCAAACCCTAGAGCTTTCAAACAAAAAATCCATGGCGGTCATCGAGGACTCAGCCAACGGCGCCGTCAGCCTCCGCCCCCACCGCGGCCCTTACTCTCAGACGATGGGGTTCAGGGCTGACCGCGAGGGTTACGCAAGGGAGGTTAGGGTTTTAGAGGATCTCTTCTCGAAGCTGAACCCCATGGCTGAGGAATTCGTGCCGCCTTCGCTCTACAGGAGGAGCTGTTATTACAATGGTGATGGAGTTTCTAGGGTTCGTTACAATCCTAATGGATTTGGGTTTGCTCGAAGGGTAATTTGCCTCAATTTAAACTTTTTAAATTTGACATTTTCTGTGTAATAAAGTTGTGATTTTTATTTTGGTTTGAAATTTGAAGAGTGGGTATCATCAAGGGGCTCGAAGGGCTAACAGAAGGACGAGCCAGGCACAGAAGGAGGATGTGATTAGGAGAACTGTTTATGTTGCTGACATTGATCATCAGGTACAATTTTTATATAATTTTTTCCTTTTCTTTTCTTTTCACTTACTCTTTTGAAGTTTTATGTCATTTTAAGTTTCCATTCGTTAATTGTCATTATATTTGTTGAGATTTGTTGGTATATTCTGAATATGAGCTATGTTAAGTGACCGAAACAGAGCATCCTAAATTAAGTTCTGGGGATGAAGAGAAGGGACATATTCAAAGATTCAAAATATAATGAAACCCCATTTGAGAAAAAAACTGCAGTTTGTATATGTACAAACCTCTGTTTCGTTTTAACTTGGATGAAACTAATGGTTTTATAAAACCATGTTTCCAAAGCTAGGTCAAAAGATTAATGTAGACCTTTCAACGGAACGAAACCAGCATTTGCAATCATGTACTTGCTTAGTCTCATATACACGTATATCTTACATTTGTATATATGTTGCATGTCTGTGTTTAAGTATGCACAACATGCTGTCCAAATTTTTTTAGGTTTTACTTGTTCATTATGTGAATATCGTTCGTTACTGATCATGTGTTGGTTCATGTTTGTGGATGATCTTAATACTGGTTTTATTCACACATTTTTTTAGTTTAAGATTAAGATATACTTTGCGTTCTTCTTGATACAAATCAATTAAAGTCCCTTTTGTGCTCCGTTGATCTAGACAGAATCAATAAACTGCTTTTGGAATCTTCAAATAATAAATATGCCGAAGGTTAATTTATTCTTGAAAGAAATTTTTTCTATCTAGACCCAAGGTATTTTTCCATTTGAATGATCCATCCCTCGGTAAGAACTCTACATTCAAATGCCCTTTATATTTCCATTAAAAAGAAAGAGTTCTAAAAAAAATCTATGTTTAATGAAAAATGTGTTTAAAATATGGTCTATATATTCTCCACAACAGAACTCTTCATTAAAAATTTAAAAATATTTTGTATTTTTCCATATACTTGATTATTCTCTGGCCATATAAATATCACATCCTTTCAAATACAATAGAAGTAATCTGTTTCGTTAAAGAAAGAGTTTTCTGACCAGACACATAGTGTTTTGCTATGAAAAATTCCTGAGCTTAAGATATTTTGTATCATAAACTTGCTCCATATATTCTCCACATCAAGAACAATAGAAAGAGTAAGAGACTGCTTCCACCAAGGCTTAATCCTCTTGATGTTTACAAAGCCAAGAAGCGAACCATCAAAAATAGCAGATGATGAGAAGTTACAAACATGACGTGTATACAACAATATCATTAAATCCAAATTTTCTTTCAACCATGAAAAATATTTGCAACAGGCCATAAGTTCTGTGCATCTGTGCTAGATTTCGATTTAAACCTTGAGCTATTTTGTCACTAATAGCCATACTTTATTTGATCTGCTCATCAGAAACACCTCATTTTTAGATGAAATAAGCTTCCACAACTATTTATTACATTATCTATGTTTTTTCTAAGCAAAATCACTCATCTTTAACCATGAAAACTCCTTCAGTAATTTGATTTAATCTATTATAAATACAAATTCATAACCATGTGTATTTTAGCCACTATAGCTTAGAAGCTCGCAAAAAGAACAGCGAAGGCTAATTCGTGGTTTACATAAACAGGTTTTATCAGTGATATAATCAGTTTAACTTTTCTTGCATGGTTACAAAGATATTTAGCCTCATTTTGTCCAGTCCTTGCATACTCAATACCTTGGACATTATTTATTGTCTTTTTTTTTTCTTTCTTTCTTGCTTTAGACTATTCTTTTATCTTTAAAATCAAATCTTCAGCATTTAAATCTTTTGGTACATAGGTCACAGAAGAACAACTCGCAACTCTCTTCAATGACTGTGGGCAGGTCAGTTCCAGCATAAATCTAGTTACCTATGTCAACATATAAAATTTGTTGATCATGAAATCGATCCTCATCTTCCCGTGAAGGTTGTTGATTGCCGTGTGTGTGCTGACCCAAAATCCGTTCTTCGTTTTGCTTTCATAGAATTTATTGACGAGGGTAACTTTCACTTCGACCCTTTTTTGTTCCTTATTTACAACTTTAACCAACTTCTCATGCTATATTATACTAGCAGTTGGCATGTGTGATGCACATTTGCATATGCTAGATAACACATACAAAGACAGAGATTATTTATTCAGTAAAAAAAGATTTGAGTAGATTATTAGTTTAGACAATAATAATTTGTAATTTTTTCTATTTTTTTGTGGATATTCACAAAGATTTGAGAATACTTAAAAGATCTGAATGTTTTTTGTTGATAACCCCCCACACCAAAAAATAAAATAGAATAAAATAAAAATACGAGGATCTGTCTTGCTTATGTTGATTCTTTTACTTTCTTTTCCAACGTCAGAAGGTGCAAAGGCTGCTCTAAGTGTATCAGGAACTGTGCTCGGATACTACCCTGTACAAGTGACTCCTTCTAAAACTGCAATTGCTCCAGTTAATCCAACATTCTTGCCGAGGGTAAGGTCTAATTTTTTCTGTAGCCGATTCAAACTTTATATATTATCAAGACTAATGATTTTAGTTCTAGTCACATTATCTTCTGTTTAGTATTTGGTCTAAATAACTCTAGACTATCTTTAACCATGAGCTGTATCAGTGGACTTCAGCAAACTTGCTTAAACTGGTTTTATGGGAACTCCCCCCCCCCCCCCCCCCACACACACACAAAAAAAAACCCAATTCTAAAACACCCTCAACTCATTTTAAGGGAGTATAAAATATAAAAGAAATTTAAGGTTGCTCTTTATTCAAAGGCTTACTGTTCTTGTTGCCTTCAGTCTGATAATGAACGCGAGATGTGTGCGAGGACTGTCTACTGTGCTAACATTGACGAGAAGGTAACTTTTCCCCCTTTGTATTTTTTATAATACAGTTGCTTTGCCATTTTCCACGCTAATTACGTATTGAAAAATGCACTTGGCGTAGGTTTCTGAAGCAGAGTTAAAATTCTTTTTCGAATCAATATGCGGACGGGTATGTGTTTCTATGTTTATGGAAGTCTCTATGGTTGTTTTATGAATTAATTTCTTTTTTCTATATTAAGCTTGAAGATGAAGATATATGCCATGGAGACAAATTATATACTGAATGATACTTGCTTTTGATAGGTTTATCGCATGAGACTGCTTGATGATAAACACCATCCAACTGGCATTGCTTTTGTGGAGTTTGTAATGGTTAGCATTTCGTGCTCGACTCTAAATGCACGATCCTTCTTGTTGTTATGTGAAATTGCACTGAATTACCCTTTTACCATCTCTAGTTTTCGTCAAACCACCCTAATTTTTTTTATTACAGTAAACTCTCTTGAACTTTGGTTTCAAAGGAGTCTTTTTCGTTAAAGTACCCTTGTATGCAGCACTTCAAGGGAGTTTACAGTGATAAAAAAAGGTTTTAAGATAATCTATAGAAAATTAATTATAGTTAAGGGTTTTACTGTAATTAGTCCATATTCTTATGAGCGTCCGTAGTCAGCTTACAAACACACCTGAATGAACTTTAATCTTATATGGGTTATGAATTAAGCTGTGTTCCTTCGCTATGTTTTGTGTTGTATTCTAAAATTCAAATTTTCTTATAATCGACATGTTTATAGATTTACCACACATGTTTTAAATTTCTCAATTGATTCCAGTAAATCTCACATATAAGAAAGGCTTTCAAAAATTGAACCTACATCTTTCTCCAGATACTTTTATAGAATTGACTTGTTAATTCACTACAACAGTAAAAATTGGTCATATCAGCTAACTAGTTTGATTTCACTGAAGTAGATGGAACTGACAATACTGACCTATCTATATTCTAGATAAACTTGACAATATATAAGTATTTTAAAATAGTAATCATTCTCATGCAATATCTGCTATAAGTAACTATTGTATTAGTAGGAGCCAAGAATGATCTTCATGTGGTTTAGTTTCATGAATTCTTTTATATCAGAGGGCCGACACCTCTATAAATAGATGACTGATATATCTTTTACAATTATGAGTTTCGTCTACATCCATTTAAGCCTATCTTTTTCCCTTGTTGTTTATAATATTTATTTTTTGTTTATGTATCAATGCAACTGCAACTTTCATAATTTGAATTTTCCTTTGGCAGGCTGAAAGTGCAACCGCAGCTCTCAGATGCAATGGTATGGTGTTACGATCCTTGCCGATAAGGTAATCAAACTATATTCTTCTACACTCAATCATCGTGTTTTGACGAATGGCAGAAATCTTCTCACTTTTGCTCATGTGGCATGATAGGTTTCTAAAACCCAGAAATATTTGCTCATATACCATCATAGGTTTTGAAATTCCATATATATTTGCTCATTTTTTTGCAGAAACCTCGATTTTGTTTTCTGCAGCCTTTTATTCCGAAAGCATCTTGTAAAAGCATTAAATACACAGTAAGAGGACAAAAAGTGAAGGTTAATTAGAAAAAAACGGGGGGGGGGGGGGAAACACCTTTGTAGTCTACCCCATGTTTCAATTAGTAGTCTACCCCATGTTTCAATTAGACCCCCCCACCCCCCCCCCCCCCAAAAAAAAAAAAAAACTCCAAACACACACTTAGCTCATGCACCCCCTTTCATCATCAGCCAAAACCCTTAAAAACACTAAAATTCACCTCGAAATACTCAAATGGCTGTCTAAGTGTTTATGGTTTGGTCGATGAAAATAAACCTTACCAAAACTAAATGTCTGTTATATATAACAAAAAGATGGGTATCCTGCTATATGACAAAAGAAAGGAAATTTTCCTACAATTTAACCATACTTTTAATCTTCTCCGAAATCAGTTTCTGAAAGCGATCTTGTATACTTTGTGAATTTATCAGGGTAAGCCCTTCAAAGACTCCAGTGCGCCCATATGGACCGCGGCAGGCAAGGCGTTGAATCATTGCAGGCTGCAGCTGATAGAACTAACAGATATACATGCATATATCCAAAAGTACATGAGATGTTAGGTATTTAGCTATTGATGAAGTAGATCTTTTGATGCGTAGGCGTTTCTTAACATGTTTGAGACTTATCTATAAGTTATAGTATGTTTCTGGATTGTAGGTGCTTGAATCAAAACGCTGAATTGATACCCTTGTTTGAAGATGTTATTGAGATGGGTTGAAATTGTTATGTACTTAAATTACTATGCTGAAATGCCAGTTGCTTAAGTATCTATTTGTGCATTTGTATATAAAGTTTGCGTATGTTTTGGCTACTTTTGTTTAGTTAATTACAGTAGGAATTAGGGGGGTTTATTACCATAGAATCGCATGAAAATTTCATGGGGCGTATCGAATTGTTGGTTAATTAGCTCATCGGTTCATATTTAGCTATTGATCTACCCCTTTTACCTTAACCCTGTCGTTTCCTTGATAGAATCACATGGAATATCGAAAGTATTGGATTGTCTGCTTGCTTCCTTATATTTGTCAGCAGACCGATTCTAAAAAGCAGCATTAGTTCTGTTGGCCTTTCGTTTGAGTGTTGCTAAAGAATATCAAGCTTGGAAGCAAAGCCATTTGCAAGTGTAAGTTCAAGATTTATTGGAATTAATCTACTAACAATGGTCTTGATATAAAATTAGCTCAATTAGGAAACCATTCAAGACATTTTTTTGGTTTTCTGAAATCAGTTTTTGAGTGCAATAAACCCATCATTGCCGGTTTCAAGTCTGGATGAGAAAGGGTGAGGATTATAGTAGGGTTGTGCCAGCCAACGTAAAAAATTGTCCCATTCTATGATATGAACCACTATAAGAATATCGTTGGGACGTCTGTCCTCGATCCGGTGTGATTCTCATATTGGTTCATATAGCTTACCCCATATGACTGAGATAAAAAGCTCACTTGTTGTTGTAGTTTTTGAGTGCAATAGCATGCATCATGAAAACGGGAGTTCCAAATGCGGGAACAAAATTATGAGGAAGATCCATGCTTGGCTCTATGCAGTGATTGTGGTGGTTGAGGTTAGCACTCACTAATTAGTGTTTACTACTTGTTTTATTAAAAGTAATGTCATTTAATGTCCTTGAAGAAAATGAGAGGAGATACTGTGATTGGACGCGGGTATCACCAAGACAAATGCTTGTTGGGATCAGACATTGTGATCTGTTATTAGTTTAGGGAGAGAGAGAGAGAGAGAGAGATTAAAGAGTAATATGATGCCAGCTCTGAGGAGTGTCGCCCAAAAGAGCAAAGGACGAGGGAAACAATCGTACTATCCACATGAACCTCTCCAGAATCCACATGCATTCTCTCTCTCTGTCTGCAATTATCTGGAGTTGGTAGCTTTTAATCAAATGTAGGGTTGATTCTGTTCCATAAAAGAATAGAATGGCCACCGGTTCAACCGGTTAACACCGATACAAAAAAAATATGGAAATTGACTTGTGCTTATAAAGACAGGAAAGTTAACCAGTACTTGTGAAAATAAAAGGAGAAAGACACTTAGCGGTATTTGATTGGTGGAACAATAAGGACCAAAGTGCAGAAAAAAGGAGGCACTATAGTAAAATCCTATTCATATCGATATTTGATAGAGTGACATGCATTTCGATATGATATCTGAGCAGTTCATCCAGGCGCAAATGTCATCGGTAATTCTTAAAAATGTCTATCCGTTTGAGAAAAGAAATTGAGCAGAAGTCTAGGTTTCAATATCTAGACACTAAATTTATTGATCATAATCAAAACATGAAAGTAGATCTATGGAGCTAGTTATATTTATGGGATTCAAGCCTTTTTTCAGCAGCACCATTTGATTAAGGTTTCAAAACAGGCGAACCCTTTCTTATGTGCTCGACTCTATAGTAGTAATTACTGGAAAGAAATTCGGTTGATTCGTTTACTACATAAGAAAGGAAAGCTTAGTTGGCTTGTAACGTATAATTTTTCCTCACATCTTGACAGATTGCCTTCGATGTACGTAGAGAATCTACTTACCTTTTGTAAATTTTATGGAATGCATGATATGGATTTACATCTAGATTTTCGATTCTCATCAATATCAATTTTCAAAATTCAAAAAAATTCAAACGAGTCTGATGCGACTGTCATTCAGAAGAAGATGTATCTAAATTTGGTGGCATAATGCCAAACTTCTATTGGTTTTATTTTTTTTTTCCCTTCCGTAAATGCAAAAATTAATAATACCTCAAATGGTCCCAACTCTCTACGCTTCAAAACTAATAAGAAAAACTCTCGAGCCAAAAAAATATAGAGAAAAACTCCCTACATAAAAAAGTTAAAGGTTTAAGTCGTTACAGTATAGCCAATCATTTTTTATCTTTTAATAATCTCATATTACCCTTATCTACTTCTTGCAGATAACTGCAACATTTAACAGGTAAACTGCTACATATGATAAATGTGGCTGTTATCTGTTAAGTGCAGCAGCTACATCTGATAAATATAGCAGTTAACCTGCTAAATGTAGCAGTTATCTGCCAGAAGTTGATAAGGGTATTATGATAATATTAAAAAGAGAGAGCAATCTTTTTTTTTTTTTTTGCTAAAGGAGCCATGCTCACACAGAGCTAGCAGAATTTATTGAAAGTGAAGAAAAGTTGCAGCATATCAACATTACAGGGACAAATCTAAGAAAAGCAAATACAAAAAAACTACATATTAAGAATTCTAGACAAATTGGTATGAAATACGAATATATGGTATGAGGAGACAAAGTCTAGCTTGGCAATTGTTTGTAAATCTGCAGGGAGCTTGTGTGTGTTATATGAACTGGAGACCTGCGAGGCTAATGCATCCTTGTCTAGATAGTCTGCAAGTTTATTAGCTTCTCTATAGATGTGAAGCACTTCAGCAAATAAAATCTGCAACAATTTCCTTATAGCTTTTGACAACATACAACATATTCCACGGAATTGCGTTATGATCCTGAACATAGCCAACCAATAACTTGGAATCAGTTTCGACAACAATCCCTTTGATCCCCGTAAAATGACACTGGAGAAGTCCATCCAACATTGCCCTTCCCTTTGCTTCTACCACTCCATAATTGTTGTAACAGAACTTGCTTGCAAATGTTAGAAATTGTGAAGAATGTATGAGGTCAGACGTCCGCCAAAGGCAAGGGCAGACGTTTGGACACAGCATGTTAGAAACACAGAGCAACGATAGACGTTTGAAGGCCAGCACAACAGACGTCTGCAGAAGATCAAGCCCCAACCCGAGACTGAAGGCCAAACGTCTGAGCAAGTGTGGTTCAGACATCTGGTGAAGCAAATGGAGTCCAAACCGAGGCTTTAGAACAAACGTTTGGGGACACGACAGACGTCTGAAAAAGAAAAACGAAGGGATACAGATTGTAGATAGACATCTGCCTAAGTGTAGGTCAGTCATCTGTCGACAACAACTCTGCAGCGATTCTATTTTGGTAAATTTAGATTTATCTTTTTTTTATAGGATTAGGGTTTGCCTATAGAAACGGACCTCTCATATGTATTCTATGCTGCAAAAATTAATTAGTAGAAAGAGATCATTGTATTGAGAGGGTGACGGTTAGGGTTTGTGAGATCTGGAGAGATTTGAGAAAAATCTCCTTGCTCGTGTTTGTAATTGATTCAAGAATTCTAGTGAACGTTTGCAGATTTCGCTCTGCCGAGGACAGCCATACGGTGAGTGAAACTCGTTAACAAATCCTCTCTTGTTTGCGTTTTGATTTTTTATTTATTCTCGCACTTATTAATTTGTCTTTCGTTAATTACATGGTTGTTGATTATTGCATGATTGGTTTGTCATGAGCATTGTTCCGTGGATCAACTTGTTCCCAACAACTGGTATCAGAGCCGAAATTGCATTAATCTGATACTAACAACTGATATCTGAACGTGGTTAAGAAATCTAGGGTTCTTTAATTCTATGGTTTAGGTTAACGGTGGGTAACGGCTAGGGTCCTCTTTCCCACTTTCTTAGATCGTCATCTTGAAGGTGTTGGTTCAGATCAAAGGGAAAAGTTGTGTTTGCTGCGACGGTAGGGCGAAAGATGGTGGAGGATAAAATAAGGATTGAAAAGTTCGGTAGCCATAATTATTGTTACGTCCCGCTTCTCAATGGACGGTAACGGTCACGTGACAAACCCGCGACATACTTATTTTAATGTCATTTCTCAAAATAAATATGCTAAGTATAAATAAGCAATTATACATAGTGCAAAAATAATAAGAGAATGAAATTTTCAACAAACTATTTTATTTACATTCACTTCAATAACTTTGATTATATCGATAGATTGTTTGAAAAGAAAATACAATAACACAAAATGCCTAAACAAATGACATATATAAACTGAAACTGGAAAGAGAAATCTAAAGATCGGCTTGTGAGCTGAGCTGGTCGTAGTTCTCGGTTGTCGGTTACTCCTCCTCGGTCTCTAGATTATCTGATGAGCATTCCAAAGAAAACAAATGTGGGTGGAATGCCCGTCAGCGAACTTGCGTTTGGTAAGTTCCTAAAACAAATATGATGTGTAACAGATGGGATATGAAATTTAATATAGCATGAATAATTATAACAGGTAATAAATGTGTGAGAGTGAACATGAGATAATGTGTCTTATAAGGTCTCTAAAAAAGATAATCTAACCTGTCGTCGGTTCAAATGTGAATGTCAACCAATCTCAAGAGTATTTTCGAACTCAAGTGTAGGGTCTCAGGAGTAAGGAATTATGAGCTCAAATCAAGTGTCAGTAATGTGATTTCAACATAGTGTTGAAATATTCCAAACCCAAGAGTAGGGCCACAGAGACTTGGAACACGGGCCCTCATGATAGATTGCATTGCATGTGTTAGTAGACATGAATTCATGAGCCAGCGAGACTCCTGATATTTCATTTGGTTCACACTTGAACTACCCCAATACCCTATGCATATTAATCTATGATTAATATTACAAATCTTGATCGAATCCATGAATACAAAAGATGATGTATAGTAACAAGTTTTCAAGATTGAGTTCATGTCAAATTCATGTAGTCATGTCAATTGCAAGGTTTCATGTCAGATGTATTAATGATCGAGTCAAGTTGGATCAAGCATGAAGATTTAGTATGAGTCGTGTCAAGTGTTCATGTATTCATAACAAGTGTAACGACTCTGAAAAACCTATACAAATATAACTTGTTCAATATATAAAAAGGATATTTCAACCTACTTAGGAGCTATAAGTTAATATTATTCAATAAAATTAAGAAATAACCTGTAGCTCACTAGTTAAGACTCTTTACTGCTATACCATAGACTGCGTGTTCGAATCCCATCAGTCTCAATTATTTTAAATATTTTTTCTTTTTAACTTTTCGGAAACCTAAAAGTTGCACATGCAATACACGGAGAATAGAAAAATTTCAGAAAAATCAAACGGGATAAGGAGTTAAGACCAAATTTAACACATGCCCAAAGTCTCGAGACACGTGGCCAATTTTCGACCGCCGAAATCACCACAAAAATCGCCACCGGCAGTTGGATTTGACCCAAATTCATTCGTGCTTCGCTCGTGCACCCCTTCAGCTCACCTCTACTATATTTTATTGTTTGATTTCTCTGCAATTAAATAGAGAGCAGTCCACCCTTTCATCTATCCATTTACTCTCTCTTTACTCCAATTTTTAATTTTTTTTAATTCACCATTTAGCTATATTCATCCTTATAAATTCCACCTACTCCCTATTTTTCCCCTATTTTGAAAATTTCTCATAAATTCTCTAAATTCTTAAACTCAAGAAAGAGGTTAAGATTAGTCAAGTGGAGTTAGCAATCCAAGTTCATTCCGTTGAAAACCGGGACCATTTCCGATGCAACCGCGACGCTTCGAAGACTTTCCTTGTCTTTCTTACTCTTTTCTCAACGCTAAACAGTCCTTAAGTCCCTTCTCCTCTCTTTCTTTCCACCTCAAAACAATTCTTAAAATATATCGACAAAAGTGGAGTTAATTTGTAATCTTTTCTTTTAAACAACTTTTGTCACCTTTACTATATTAACATTTCACTCTAAACCTTTAATATCACCTTAACATATTATTTACATTATATACCTTTTCATGTAATTAAAATTTCATGTGAAATAACCACATAAATCGAACAATTTCATATAAATACCATGAACTTTAAAAATACTCTTTTTCTGATAGCTAGATTATATACCTATAGGAATTCATGAGGTAACGAACTACCCTACCATATACATTATGATTTCATAGCACGATATTTTAGATGTATGTTTAATTTAAAGAATACGATTTACAATAAAATACCATTGCTTTTATAAAAAAGTGTTTTTATCGATATTTTAAAACTTTTGCAATTACGTCTCTACAACCCTTTTTGGGGAACCCATTTACGGATGGTGTGGGTTATCGCACGTCTTTAGAATAGCAGAGTGAGATACAGAACTCCTTACGGAGAATTCGGTCTCGAAAGAAAATAAAATACGGTTTAAAGAAATACGACTTTTTAAAACAAAATTTAACTTTGGAAAATTATATAAAATTATGAATCCGTATTTTCCATGAAATCAAATTGTGAAAATTATATTTTGAAAGATTAAAATTTTAATAAAATACCACCAAGTTCCTAAACTATAGTTTTCATAAAAATACTATAAACTTTTAAAAGCTAGGTTTTATCACTAAACTACCATTGAAATTAAAATATATTGTTATAAAACTCTTAATATTATAAATCACCCTCGAGATTATTTTGAAACAATATTAAAACATTTTTCATAAAACCCTCTCGAGAAATACAAACAATGTAAACACAATTGAAACAACAAGAATAAATCTTTAAAGACACTAGATTAATATAGATTTAAGCAGTATCATTTCTTTTGAGCTCCAGGAAGACGGAGAAAGTGAGTGCTTGCCTACTCAGGATAGACAACACTGTAAATTAACGAAGTCATCAATGGCAATTGTCTTGAAAAAAGACACAAATCCTGTCGTTTATGTACAGCAGTTGTCCGATTACTCCCGAATTTAAGAATTTCAACAGTTAAATCAATTCATAAGAAATAACCATAACCTGAATACAAGTTCGAACCAGAGTCCAAACTCAAATCCAAACTTGAATATTTGATCTCAAACTTTAACACTTGAACTTGAACTTGAATACTTGACTTGACTTAACCGAACCATGAATATAACTTGACATGATCTTGACATGAATACCTGAATACATGATTTCAGTTTGAACATGAACTTACACATTATTTTTATATTAATGGATTCAGCCAAGACCTGTTAACTTAAACTATACACTACAATACGCGGGGATAAAGGGGTAGATTGGTACGGAACGTATATTGTAGCACGAGCGGTCACTTTAAAAGACATCTACATGAATTCACGTGCCGTTGTCCCGTGGGTTATGACGGGGCATTGTACTACATGTTATTATAGTCCACGGGATAAGATGGACTTCTCTTGTATACATGAATACGTTCTTTATCAAACTATAAACAATCACGTTAGAATAGCAAATTTTATACCTGTAAATGATCATGCTTAGATACTCGTTTATACAATCTTACCTGTTCACATTACTTAGTTTCTATTCACTTTATATACCATTCAGTCATCTTCTATTATTTATTTTGGGGACTTACCGAACGTTAGTTTGCTGACGACATTCTTCTCTATTTCTTTTCTTTGGAATGTTCATCAGGAGGACCGGATTCTGAGGAGATAGATCCGAGCCAGGAGGAATTGGACCAGTTCGCCACTCAGCCAGACTACTAGCTTCTTCCTGCTTTTATTTCTTTATGCCATTATTTTGGCATTTGTTTTTATCATTGTATCTTTTTATTCCAGATAGTTGTATTTAAAATTGAATGTAAATAAAGTTGATGTTTCATTTTATTATTCTTGTTATTCTTGCACCTTATTATATTGCTTGCTTACGTTTAACGTATTTTCATAGTAAATACGTTACGGGCTTGCCACGTCACCGTTTCCGTCTACTGGGAAGCTCCATACCGATTAAGTCCGGAGGAATTGAAGGAGATCCGTATTCAGTTGGACGAACTCCTGAAGAAAGGTTGGATCAGATTCAATACCTCAAGTTGGGGTTCTCCGGTGCTGTTGGTGAAGAAGAAGGAAGGTACCTACCGGATGTGCGTGGATTATCGAGTACTAAACGAAGTGAAAATTAAGAACAAGTATTCGCTACCTCGTATCGATGACCTTTTCGATCAATTAAGTGGATCTTGTGTTTTCTCAAAATTAGATCCTCGTTCAGGATATCATCAGGTGAAGGTCAAGGAGTCCGACATTCCGAAGACGGCATTTAGGACACGTTATGGCCATTATGAATATCACGTAATACCATTTGGAGTGACCAATGCACCGGCCATTTTTATGAATCTGATGAACCAAGTTTTCCGAGAGTATTTAGACAGGTTTGTTGTTATCTTCATCAACGATATGCCGGTGTATTCAAAGAATCGGAAAGAACACGACGAGCACTTATGCATTGTCCTGGAGACACTCCGACAGCATCAGCTCTACGCCAAATACAACAAGTGTAAATTTTGGCTAGACCAACTCTGATTTCTCGGACACATCATTTTAGACGAAGGGATCTCTGTGGTTCAGTTAAGGTGTCAGCTGTCAGCGAGTGGCTGATACCAAAGACAGTGAATATAAGAATGTTCTTGGGCTTAGCAGGATATTATAGATGCTTCATCGAAGGATTCTCAAAGATCGCAACACCCCTAACTAAGCTTACACGTAAAGACAAAGTATTCATGTGGTCAGAAGCATGTGAGAAGGTTTTCGCAGAACTCAAGTCGAGGTTAAACTCTGCACCTATCCTCATAATACCGGATCGTTCTAGTGGATTCAATGTACATTGTGATGCGTCCGGTAAGGTATTAGGATGTGTTCTGCATCAGCATGGAAATGTTGTGGCTTTTGCATCAAGACAGTTAAAGGTTCATGAGCGCAACTATCCAACACATGATATGGAATTGGCAGCCGTGGTTTTCGCATTCAATATTTGGCACCACTATTTTTTGGGAGAGCGAGTGGATATATACACCGACCATAAGAGTCTGAAGTATATATTTACTTAAAATGAATTCAACGTGAGGCAGAGAAGATGGTTAGAGCTCACATCAAACTTCTACATTAACTTACAATATCATCTTGGAAAGATGAATATAGTTCCCTACGCTCTTAGTCTCCAATCCTTAGCAATGAACCTCACCTTCCAGTGAAGTCTACAGCAAGAACTGCACAGACTTATGATTGAAGTTGTTATGCCAGGTAACACATCAGCTTTGATGAACTTATAAGTCCAGTCCACTCTTGTCAATCAGATCAAGACAGCTCAAGCAAATGATGTCAAGCTACAAAAGATCCGAGAACAAGTAGAAAATGGCCTTCGAACTGACTTCATCATCCATAAAAATGGATCCTTACGATATGAGAGCCGTTTATGCGTGCCAGTCGGCCCTATTCGAGATGAATTGATGAAGGAACCCCACAGCTCTCCTTACTCTGTACATCCCAGCGGCACGAAGATGTACATGTATCTACGACAACACTATTGATGGCATGGAATGAAGCGAGAAGTAGCAAGGAGCATAGAAAAGTGCTCAATCTGTCAGCAAGTGAAGGCTGAACATCACAGAACTGCTGGTCTACTTCAGCTGCTACCGATCCCAGAATGGAAATGACATCACATTACCATGAATTTTGTGACTGCTCTCCCACGCAGCACGAAGGATAACAATACAGTTTGGGTTATTGTGGATCGACTCACTAAGTCAGCTCACTTCATCCCATTCAGAGTTGGCCAACTAACCAAGACGTTAGCGAGAAAGTACATGGAGGTGAGTAAAAATCTAAAATAAGATTTAAACCTTCAAGATGTATATACTTGTTTTGAAATCCATAAACTCATGCAGAAGATTGTGAGATTACATGGGGTACCTTTTTGCATCTTCTCCGACCGAGATACTAGATTCCGATCCCAATTTTGGCAGAGTCTTCAAGCCAGCCTAGGAACGAGTCTGAATTTCAGAACGGCGTATTATCCCAAACAGATGAACAGTCCGAGAGAGCCTGTATGCTAGACTTCGGAGGTTCATAGGAAGATCACTTACACTTTGTAGAGTTTTCATATAACAACAGCTACCAGGCAAGTATTGGGATGAAACCATTTGCAGCACTCTACGGACGTAAGTGTCATTTCCCGCTGAGTTGGGACGACGTTGGAGATTGTGAACTCCTTAGGCTATAGATGATCGTGGCAACTGTAGATGTGGTTCGCACGATCAGGGAGAAGATGCGCATAGATCAGGACCGACAGATGTATTGGGCAGATGCAAAGCGTCGACGCTTGGAGTTGCAACCCAGAGAGCATGTGTTTCTGAAGATCTCTCTGAACAGAGGAGGGATACGTTTTGGCAAGAAGGGTAAACTTAGTCCAAGATATATCGAACCGTTCAATATACTTGAACGACTTAGAGAAGTGGCACACCGCTTGGTACTACTACTACCCTCATTGGAAGGAGTGCACAATGTGTTCCACATTTCCCAGCTACGACGATATATGAGTGACCCAAGCCACATACTTCATCACTCAAAGCTTACTATATAGACCGATTTAACTTGCGAGCAACAACCAGTTGAGATCCTGAATTGAAAGGTGAAGACATTATGGAACAAGGAGGTAAACTTGGTCCGAGGGATGTGGAGAAGGGATTTGCCGGGAGAATCGACATGGGAGCGAGAAGATGATATGCGTGCACGATACCCTCACCTTTTTGAAAATTAGTTTTTATGTAAATTTTGAGGACGAAATTTTTATAAGGAGGTGGAATATAACGACTCTGAAATCCATGTACAAATGTAACATGTTCAATGTAGAGAAAGGGTATTTCAGCCTGATTAGGAGTTATATGTTAATATTGTTCAATAAAAGCAAGAAATAACTTGTAGCTCACTGGTTAAGACTCTCTACTGCTGTGCTATAGTCTGCGTGTTCGAATCCCATCAGTCATAATTATTTTTAATATTTTTTCTTTTTAACTTTTCGGAAGTCCAAAAGTTGCACGTACAATACACGGAGAATTGAAAAGTTTAAGAAAAATTAAATGAGATAAATGGGGAGTTAAGACCAAGTTTAACACATGCCCAAAGTCTTGAGACACGTAGCCAATTTTTGATCTCTAAAATCACCACAAAAACCACCACCGGTGGTTGGATTTGACCCAAATTCATCCGTGCTACGCCCTTGCACCCCTTCAGCTCCCCTTTACTCTATTTTATTGTTTGATTTCTCTGCAATTAAACAGAGAGCAGTCCACCCTTTCATCTATCCATTTACACTCTCTTTACTCCAATTTTTAATTCATTTTAATTCATCCTATACCTATATTCATCCTTATAAATACTACCCCACTCCCTATCTCTCCCCTATTCTAAAAATTTCTCATAAATTCTCTAAATTTCTAAGCTCAAGAAAGAGGTTAAGGCCAGTCAAATAGAGTTAGCAACCCAGGTTTATTCCGTTGAAGACCGGAGCCATTTCCGACGCTACCGCGACGCCACGAAGACATTCCCTCTCTTTTTTACTCTTTTCTTAATGCTACACAATCCGTAAGTCCCTTCCCCTCTCTTTCTTTCGCCTTAAAACAATTCTTAAAATATATTGACAAAAGTGGAGTTAATTTGTAATCTTTCCTTTTAAACAACTTTTGTCAACTTTGCTATGTTAACATTTCACTCTAAACCTCTAATATCACCTTAACATATTATCTACATCATTTACCTTTTCATATAATTAAAATTTCATATGAAATAACCACATAAATCGAACAATTTCATATAAATACCATGAACTTTAAAAGTACCATTTTTCCGATAGCTAGATTATATACCTATAGAAATTCACGGGGTAATAACCTACCACATCACATACACTATGGTTTCATGACATGGTATTTTAGATGTATATTTAATTTAAAGAATACGATTTACAATAAAATACCATTGTTTTTATAAAAAGTGTTTTTATCGATATTTTAAATCCTTTGGAATTACGCCTCTACAACCTTTTTTGTTGAACCCATTTATGGATGATGCGGGTTATCGCACGTCCTTGAGATAGTAGAGTGAGATACAGAACTCCTCATGGAGAATTCGGTCTCAAAAAGAAATAAAATACGGTTTAAAGAAATATGACTTTTTAAAACAAAATTTAACTTTGGAAAATTATATAAAATTATGAATCCGTATTTTCAATGAAATCAAATTGTGAAAATTATATTTCAAAAGATTAAAATTTTAATAAAATACCACAAAGTTCCTAAAGTATAGTTTTCATAAAAATACCATAAACTTTTAAAAGCTAGTTTTTATCACTAAAATACCATTGAAACTAAAATACATTGTTATAAAAAATCTTTATATTATAAATCACCATCGAGATTATTTTGAAACAATATTAAAATATTTTTCATAAAACCCTCTTAAGAAATACAAACAATGTAAATATTGAAACAACAAGAATAAATCTTTAAGGACACTAAATTAATATAGGTTAGACAACACTGCAAATCAACGAAGTCTTCAATGGCAATTGTCTTGGAAAAAGGCACAAATCCTGCCGTCCATGTGCATCTATTGTCCGACTACTCTTGAACTTATGAATTTCAACAGTTAAATCCATTTATAAGAAATAACCTTAACTTGAATACAAGGTCGAACCAGAGTCCAAACTCAAATCCAAACTTGAACAGTTGATCTCAAACTTGAACACTTGAGCTTGACTTGACCGAACCATGAATATAACTTGACATGATCTTGACATGAATACATGAATACATGATTACAGCTTGAATATGAACTTGCAAATTATTTTTATATTCATAGATTCGGTCAAGACCTGTTAATTTGAACTATACACTACAATATGCGGGGATAAAGGGGTAGAATGGTACGGAACGTATATTGTGGCACGATAGATTTCTTTAAAAGACACCTACATGAATTCACGTGCCGTTGTCCCGCGGGTTATGACGGGACCTTGTACCACATGTTACCATAGTCCACGGGGTAAGATGGACTCTTATCGTATACATGAATACATTCTTTATTAAACTATAAACAACCACATTAGAATAGTAAATTTTATACCTGTAAATGATCATGCTTAGACTTTCGTTTATAAAATCTTACCTGTTCATATTACTTAGTTTCTATTCACTTTATATACTATTTAGTCATCTTCTATTACTTCTTTTGGGGGCTTACCGAGCGTTAGTTTGCTGACGACATTCTTCTTTGTTTCATTTTTTGGAATGCTCGTCAGGAGGACCGGACTCTGAGGAGATAGATCCGAGACAAGAGGACTTGGACCAGTTTGCTACTCAACCAGACTACCAGCTTCTTCCTGCTTGTATTTCTTTATGCCACTGTTTAGGCATTTGTTTTTATTGTATTTACTTTTCAGTTGAACTCTTGTATCCGTAAATATTTCAAGTTTGAATGTAAATAAAGATGTTTGTTGAAAATATTTATAGTCTCCATTTATTCTTGCATTGTGTATTATTGTTTCAATATATTTAGTATATTTATTTAGGGAATGACCTTCTCTGGATAAATATGCCGCGGGTTTACCACGTCACCGTTTCTATCTACTGAGAAGCGGGGCGTGACATCAAGTATCAAGTGTTGGGTTATATTTGAGTCTATATTCATGTAACTTGATTTTTGAAATGATTTGAATTATATATATATATATCTATAGGGAGTAGGAAAATGATAACGTTAATTGTCTCCGGCTCCCCAAGACTCAAGGAAGAATAGCTCATTTAAACCCATCTACTACCTACATACCAGCTAGCTTGATATATCGAGGTATTTATGTGAAAATAATTATATCGTTTTTCATTTTAAGTTATTTATGTAAAATAGTCCTTTAAAAGCTCGAGGTTTTTTTTTATGTAAGATACCTTATTTAAAAAAAATTAAACCTCGAGAGTGTTTTGGTAAAAATATTAATTAGAATGTCGAGAGTTTTTATTAAAAATATATTTTGGTTTTTGTGGTATTTTAGTGACAATCTAGCTTCTAAGAGTTTATGGCATTTTAATGAAAAAATTAATTTTTGGAAAACTTAAGGTATTTTAATAAAACTTAATATTTTAATTTAGAGTATTTTATTGAAATTATATTTGCAAAATTGCTTTCTTTTAAGTTACAAATAGATGATAATTAAGTTATTTTAAATTTGTTTTAAAACCCGTATTTTCTTTTTCTTCGAGAACGCGTTCCGTGAAGAGCTCCGATTCTACCTATTAGACCCAAGATGTGCGATAACCTGCTCTATCTTTTAATATGACCCTCCCTAAAAAGGGTTGTAGGGACGCAATTGCTAAAGAAAAGAATATCAATTAAAAACATATTTTGAACTTGAGGGTATTTTAATGAAATATTTATTCTTTAGATTAACATCACGATTTATGGATTAGGGTTCATGTGTATGTGTGGGGTGGGTCATTACCCCGTGCACTAACTACGTTAACATGTCACAAAAAATATAAGTATTGAACAAAAATAAAGAATATTGTAAATGTCACACTCCACGACCAGTACGGATGGTATTGTCCGCTCTGGTCCAAAAAATGGCTACTTCCCAGGAGGTCACCCCTCCTATGATTTCCTAGCCCGAGCACACTTAACTACGGAGTTCTTCAAACTCCGGAATGCCAGTTCATCCAAAAGGTGTCTCCGTAATTGAGGGTGGCATCATTGCATTTATAATATCGTTCGGTCCTCTTTAGGAATGCGCTTCAGGTACCCGATCCTATTGTTATGAAGCGGCTCCACACTCATATCACCATGTGTCCGCAACAGACCGCATTGAGTGTGGATGGTGTTTACCGTTGGAAACTAGACTGAGGCGCGGGGAGCGCATCCAGCCTGAATACGGGGGCAGATACTACATGGAACATATTCATCCATCTCTCCAAAGATGCCAACTTGATTTATAGCATCGTATATCAGAGGTTTGGATGGATGCGACCGTTGTAGACGATTTTTCAGATTCCCCCTCAATGATGAGGGTTTTTTTAATTGTGGGGATGCTTTTTCCCACAAACGCAAGCCTCTGCAGTCAATTACATTATCACCAAGCGATAAAAACTTTCTATACTCCAGATATATTATTTTGTGTCGTGTTATGCTTTGTTTATTTTAGGTTTCCCTTAGATTGTATATGAAGACTAATATATATCGCCCGCAGGGCGCAGATTAGTACAAATCTGTATATATTAGATTTAGGATGATAGGTCGCATATCTCATATAAATGAGGACCATCAGTTCATGGGATATATGTTTTGATCTAAGGATCATTAGTCGTATATGGGATTAAGATCAATTTAGAAGATTTGGCTAAGGATCGTTAGTCGTGTATGGAACTAAGATCGACTTAGATTATATGGATTAAGAATCATTAGTCGTATATGACTAAGATCAATTTAGAAGATATGGTTAAAGATCGTTATTCGTATATGCGACTAGGATCAACTTAGATGATATGGGCCAAGGATCGTTAGTCGTATATGAGATTAAGATCAACTAAGAAACAATGAGCATATGGGCTCAACTGATCAACAAAGAGATAATCCGCAGGGCAGAATTCCAATTTAGGGACATTGTGGTCCATCTTTCAGCTTGCGCGCACGTGTATATCACGTGGCGAAGCACATGATGTGAACATCTAAATGGGATTCGCCTAATATTGGGGTGCGATCCAATTTGAATGTATTTATATTTCCTCCAAAGATATATATATATATATATATATATATATATATATATATATATATATATAGGCTTTCATAAAGCCAGGGCTCATTGGTTGTTGGGACCCACCTTCTCTCTGAAAACGCTGAGGAATTACAACGCCATACATTAGAGGTGTGGAAGGATATATTCTTGAACCAAATCTCGTATATGAGGGAAGAGAACATGTCAGAACTTGTCTTCTTGACGAACTTATATTTTAGCTAAGGATCATTAGTCTTATATGAAACTAAGATCAACTTAGATGATATGGGATGAGGATCATTAGTCTATACGGGACTAAGACTAGCTTAAAAATATGATTAAGAATCGTTAATCTTGTTTTAAATTAAAAATGACTTAAACATTCAGCTAAGGGCCATTAGTTATATTTGGGACTAAGTTCAACTTAGCTATTATGAGCATATGGGCTCAGATAAGCTTAAGCTTCACAGACTTAGCCAATTTGGGGCTAAGTATTGGGTTTCTATATCACCCAGCAGTGCTAAGCACTCAAACATATGGCACTCACGTCTATATCACGTAAGGCGCCGAGTTTCTGACGCTCACGTTTATACCACGTAAGGCGCACCTCTTTGGCTTCGCTTCTTTGCTTTATGGTGCCTGTGCATATCACGTGATGCGTACCTTTTTGCTTCTTGGGCGCTCACGTGCGTATCACGTGAGGCGCATCTCTTTTGATTTTGCTGTTAGTGCTTACGTGGATATCATGTGATGCGCATGTCTCCATTGGCTTCTGGTGCTCACGTGGGTATCACGTGGGGCGCTCCTTTATGCTTTTTGGTGCTCATGTGGGCATCACATGAGGCGCACCTCTTTAGAGATTAATCTCTGTAACTTTTAGAAAACTCACGTTTTCTGAAGCTTAAGCTTCTGTTAATGGTATTTTGACCATTAACGACCACCAAGATCAATATCTGACGATCAAATTCATGGGAAGGCAGGTTCTTTAAAGACCCGAAGATCTTGTTCATGTAAAATCTAAGTTCTTGATATGTTTTAAGAGAACTAAGTTCCTGGAGATAAAAATACGTCTTTCTTTCTTTTTTCTCTTTTATCGTGATGGTGGGCAAAACACCAAAGTTCTTCTTTGGATCTTAAGTTTAAGATCAAGATCTCTCTATGAGAATTAAATTCTCTTTTTGTGAGAGACTTGTCTTATGGATCTTATATCAAGAGAAAGAATTAAGTTCTTATGAAGGGATAAGCCCGTTTATATGCAAGATAGGTAAAAGGAGACGTATTTCTCCATTGTTTTTATCTAGGGCTTAAGAGGATGAAGATGATTTTCTTGGAGAATTAAATTCTCGATCTGTAGAAGCTTATGGGAGTCTCTTCTTCTGAGATTTAATCTAGTCCTTTATATAGGGTATGAGAAAAATCATTTAGTTTGAGAGAATCTCTCATTTAAGAGATAGTTTGAGAGAATCTTTCATTTAAGAGATCTCGATTGATTTCAGAATCAATCAATAATGTTTAAATCACCGGTGGATTTTAGATCTAAAGGTTTTATGTTTAACAGAGAAGATCTTTCTTGTTTTAGATAGATCAGGGAAATATTTTCCCAAATAGAATTTAATTCTATCATATAATCTAAACGGGGATTTTTAATCACTATTGGATTTTTAATCCAAGAGCTCTCTGTTTAACAGAGCAGATCTTTCTTGTTCTAGAAAGATCAGTAAAATATTTTCCCAAATAGAATTTAATTCTATTTGAAGAAAGCGCTTCAAAATCTTTGGCGCGGCGCCATGTGATATGAACGTAAGGCACTGCCCAAGCGGCTGACATGAGCGTCACGTGCTATGCACTGGGCGCTGCCAAATAGACGACATTGGTGCCACGTAGATATCACGTGTTGCAGCCCATCTCATACATCAGCTTACACATATGGATGTATATTGATGTGCATGTCATCAAAGTTGCTTTTCTGCCATGTGCGCACTTGCTATGCTTGCGCAAGTGCCCTTACCCTTTTATGATAGATGCGCAATGAGCATATTTGTGCGTCAAAATTGGTGCGAATAAATGCCCCTACTAATTTTCCCACGCAAGTATGTACGCGGGTTAAGTAGTGCAAAGTAATAACGCGACATAGATTTGATGTTTTAAGAGATAGGTTTAGATCCCTACCAACTAAGGCTTTTTCCATTTTCAAAAGCCGTAAGGGTCCGATGAAGGTATTTCTCTCTACGAGTCGAGAGGATCTCATAGGTGTATTTTCTCCCTAGGAATCATGGGGATTCCTAAGTGTACTTCTCCTTTATGAGTCGTAAGGATCTCACTCAGGTATTTTCTCCCTACGAGTCGAGAGGACATGTAAGTGGCTTCTTCTTTCTATTGATAGCTTAGTTATCCAATGGAGGATTTCTTGGATGCAACTTTATCGTATGCAACCTATGGATAGTATACGGTAGTCAGTATGGAGACAGTTCGCAGGGCAAGGGTTAAAAATTACACCCCGGTTGACCAAATCAAAGTCAGAGTCAAGCCTAAGCAAAGTCGGCCCGAGCCCAAGCAGGCGGGCCTGAGCCCAAGCCAAGTGGGCCTGAGCCCAAATCAAGACCAAGCATGGAAGGGGCCGGCTCCATGCCAAAAAGAAGGAAATAAATTAGTCTAAATGTAATTTTTAGAAATAAATGCATGTAAAATGAGCAAAAAACCAAAATTTTGTAAATCACATGGTTTATGTGTAAAAAAAAAATAAGCGCATAAGGCATGGGATGACACAAGTGCCATTTAGCAAAGCTCAAGGCGCTATATATAAAGTGTCTGGCCTATAAAGGCAAACATGATGAGAAAATCAAGAAAAACTTTCATTCTCTCAAAATTTCTAAGGTTCTGTGCTTCTTTCTCCTTTCTTAAGATTTTAAAACTTCTCCTCTCCTTTTGAATTAAATCAAGAGTTTAACTCTTCTATTCCCAAAAAGAAATAGTTTTTCACCATAAAACTCTCGGAGGGGAGCTCAGATCTCTCATCAAATCTCTAAAAGGGAGACTTTTAATCTCAATGCCCTTTTTCTCCAAGATACAACAAAAAGAAAGGAGGAAGAAGGAACCCATCTCAGAAGAACCCATTTTAGGGAAGTCCAAGGCTCGAAGAGGACGAAAAGGGACCTCATTTCACAATTTAAGATATAAATCCTTTGAGAGTTTAACTCCAAATTGATTTTTGAGAAGTTCAACTCCAAGATCCAAATCCTCAAAGTAGTTTAACTCCAAATCCAATCCAGACCTTTTAGGAGTTTAACTCCAATTCCAAACCTCTTAGGAGTTTAACTTCAAATCCAAACCTTTTGGGAGTTTAATTCCAAATCTACATCCAATTTCTTCTCTAGTAGTTTAACTCCAAGACCCCTCGAAAGTTCAACTCCCAGCCCAGGGGCTAAGCCCATTCTTCTGCTAGTGTTTCCAGCGGTCGCATGCCACGCATGTGACCTGTGCACACGCTCCTCACTCCTCATTTTCCCACACGTTCCATACTTAAAACATATCCCCCATTAGAAAAAAATTCTAATAGGGCGCTGCCCCACATCCCGCAAGGGGGCTGTTAGCCCCCTTGATCCCCAACCTGCTATCCGGGTAGCGGGACCCTCGTAAACTCTGTGAGGCCCCCGATACATCCAAGACCCTTTCAAAACATGACACACACAAACTGCATATTGAGTTCGGATGGCCAGTTTTACCCATCAATCGGAGCTTCTCTCGCTCTAAAAGCGAGGGGTAATTAACGGCAGCTTAGTCTGCGGCTGCCGGAGATTCGGATCCCCACAATCAAAAAACCATGGCCTACTCTAGGTGGAGGGAATCTGTAATACGCCTGAAAAGCGACATGTATTTCTATCTTAATAGGGTGATGAAAAACACTCTACAACGATAGTTTAGGAAACATGTTTAGATCCCTGTTAGCTAAGGTTTTTTTAACTATATGAGCCGTGAGGATCTCATAAATGTGTTTCTCTCTACGAGTCAAGAGGATCTCGCAGGTGCATTTTCTCCTTAGGAGTCGTGAGGGCTCCTAAGTGTCCATCCTCTTATGAGTCATATGAATTTTACAAGAGTATTTTCTTCTTACAACTGGAGAGGACCCATAAATGGCTTCTTTTCCTCCTTGTTTGTGCTGGAATGGTTTAGCTTAGTTTATTTACTCGTTCCGGAGCGTTCGGTTACCTTTCCCTTAGGCATATGGATAAACTCATACTAACGTTAAACATATATAACCCCTTTTATCATAGGAGTCCGTTACGTTTGTGGTGCTGGGTTTATTCCATCGCACCGTTACGTCAGCCGATTTCTTCTCGATCCACGTCCATTCAGGTCGTTGGTTCGAGTTGCCACGTACTTGTTGTATCACCCAACCCTTCCGATGCAGGATACGTCTTAAGTAACCTTCTTAGATCGGTATATTTGTATTGCTGTCGGATGATTCAGCGTTAGGCGTCACCGTGATATTTTATCTTGAGGTCAGATTCTATTCTTCGAGTCCGAGGGAAGTTATAGCCGCATCCATTTGTGGTAGGATAACATCCAATGGTCTTTAGACATTGTATATCTTGCCATCAAGACCTGAAGCTAGGAATATGCCGTCGCTCTACTTTATTTTGATGATGTCGTGTCGATTCTTCACGGAAGTAGGGTAGACATCGATATGGTCTCTAGGCTATATATTGCCATTGAGATATGGAGCTAGGAATTTGTCATCACTCCGCTTTGATTTGACCTTTTGGTCCTTGTTGACGTTGCGTCTGCACTCTGCAGGAATGAGAAAGAACGTCGAGATAATTTCTAGGCTGTAAATGTTGCCATCGAGATATAGAGTTAGGAATATGTCGTCACCCTACTCTTGCTTTGGCTCCTTATATGTTTATTGACACCACATTTGTATTCTTCTGGAGTAAGAGAGACGTCCAAATAGTTTTTAGGCTGTTATATGCTATCAAGACTTAGTTCTTCATTTGGCGAAGTATGGTCGAAAATATGGTTCCTTTTTTTTCATTTGTGCCCGTGGATTGTATACAAGAGTCGGTATTGACCTACCTGTAGGGCAGAAAAATTCCATATATATATATATATATATATTTATAACCGCAATTACTCTATCATTTCAGCTTTTCTTATCGCGAAAGTCGCGATTGCCAAATCATTTCTGCTATTTATTCGCGGTGCCCAATCATTTCGACTATTTCATTTTATTTTTACTTGCTAATTTTTATTATGAGCTGCCCAATCATTTTGGCTATTTTATTTTACTTTTATTCACTGGTTTTTATTGCGAGTTGCCCAATCATTTCGGCTATTTTATATATTTTTTCTGCTCGCTGATTTTTATTGCGAGTTGGGGACTTAGAGTCTGATACCAGTATTAGCATCAATATCGCTATAACTGGAATATCGTCAGGAGCGACTCATCATTTGTCATTGCCCATTTAGACAAAAGTGGCTTAGAAAAGAGTTTTAGATCCCTATAATTTAAGGCTTTTTCAATTTTTATGAGCCGTGAGGGTCTCACAAAGTTGTTTCTCCCTATGAGTCGAGATGATCTCATAAGTGTATTTTCTCTTTAGGAGTCTTGAAAGCTCCAAAGTAGGATTTTCTCTTATAAGTCGTAAGGATCTTATAAAAGTATTTTCTACTTGCAAGTCGAGAGGACTTACAATTGTCGTTCACCATACGGGAAGTATCGTTCGCCTTTGGTGGGATTTTGTTGGAACATGTTTTGTTTGTGCCCAAGGATCGTATAAAAAAGTTGGTATTGAACTACTTGTAGGGTAGTTTTGGGGAATATGATGGCTTAGGAAACATGTTTAAATTGTCGTAGCCTAAGGATTTTTAATTCTATGAGCCGTGAGGGTCTCATATGTGGTATTTTCTCCTTATGGGTCGTGAGGATCTCGCAGGTGCATTTTCTCTCTAGGAATCGTATGGATTCCTAAGTATTTTCTCCCTTTATGAGTCGTAAGGATCCCACGCAGGTATGTTCTTCTTGCAGGTCAAGAGGACCTTACAAGTACATTCATCATTCAATTTTTTTATAAGCGTGCGTCCTTTCGGGTTTTCACAAGCTTGCCGGTGGTCTTACCGTTTTTATTTATGGAGCCCTTTCAGGTTTTCATCCGTGCCCTTTTTGCTTGTGGACGTACAATTTTTTTTGTGAACTCTCAGACGCAGCTTCACCGCAGGTGACCCAACATCAGTTGTCGATATGACTTAGGAGAGATATGGATCGTTTGTGCCCCTGGATTGTATACGGTGATTAATATGGAGATTTACCGTAGGGTATAACATCTTTTGGAGAACCGCATCATTGGTGGAGCTTCATAGCCGGTGGGACTTCAGGTGCAGCTGGATTGCGGATGGCCCGTAGGGCAGTGTATACTTGAGGAATATAACCAGGATCCATATCATTTGTGCCCATGGATTGTATACGGTGAATAATATAGGAATCAGTCGTAGGTCATGATGCTAGTTTAGAGACATAGCAGTCTATCTTTCCAGTTTAGCGACATGGTGGTTCAACATGTTTGTTTCGGTTGGGGAGTTACATAACTCGTCCCTTCCATTATTTGTTTGCTTACCTGGCCTTTTCATAAATGGCCACTTCACACCTTAGGCTATTTTCACTCTCTTGGACTGCTTCTTTTATCATTGTGTCAATCGGGTTGTCTTGCGGAAAATACAGATCACTAAGCCCTATTTATATGTAAGATAGGTAAAATGAGACGTATTTCTCCATTATTTTTACCTTGGGCTTGAGACGATGGAGATGTTCTTCTTAGAGAATTAAATTCTTGGTTTGTAGAAGCTTATTGAGGGGTCTCTCTTTTTGAGATTTAATCTCTTTGGTCCTTTATATAGAGTATGAGAAAAATCATTTAGTTTGAAAGAATCTCTCATTTAAGAAAGAGATAGTTTGAGAGACTCTCTCATTTAAGAGATCTCGATTGATTTCATAATCAATCAGTGGTGTTTAAATCACCAATGGATCGTAGATCCAAGAGCTCTCTGTTTAATTGAGAAGATCTTTCTTGTTTTAGAAAGACCAGGGAAATATTTTTCCAAATATAAATTAATTCTATCCATGATTTGAGCGGTGATTTTTAATCACCATTGGATTTTTAATCCAAGAGTTCTCTGTTTAACAGTGCGGATCTTTCTTGTTTTAAAAAGATCAGTAAAATATTTCCCCACATAGAATTTAATTCTATCTGAAACAAGCGTTTCAAAATCCTTGGCCCCGGCACTATGTGCTATGCACGTGAGGCGCTGCCCAAGGGGTTGGCATGAGCGCTACGTGCCATACACGTGGGCACTGGCAAAAAGATGGCATGAGTGCAACATGTCATGCACGTGGGCGCTGCCAAGGAGACGACATTGTCGCCATACGGATATCACGTGTCACAGCTTATCTCATGCATCAGCTTACACATGCACATGTATATTGATGTGCATGACATTAAAGTTGCTTTTCTGGTATGTGCGCAAGTGTCCTTACCCTTTTTTGATAGGTATGCACCTAACATGTTTGCGCGTCAAAATTGGTACGAACAGTCAGAGCAGATCACCATGATGTCTGAAGATCGCACTACTCTTGGGTATTACATTCCCCCCACCTAAGAACATTGGTTCGTCCTCGAACCACAAACCTACTACCGAAGGACCTTCATAAGACACCATAAATATCATGCCCTACGCCCCAGTATGGATGGTATTGCCTACTCTGGTCAAAACCGCATGGTTTTTTCGTTTGGAGCAAATCGGACTCGAGAAGGGGCCACTTCCCAGGAGGTCACCCATCCTATGATTTCCCTAGCCTGAGCACGCTTAACTACTGAGTTCTTCAAACTTTAGAGTGCCAGTTCATCCAAAAGACGCCTTAATAATTGAGGGTGATATTATTACATTTATAATACAGTTCGGTACACTTTCGTAATGTGCTTCAGGGACCCGATCTTATTGTTCTGAAGCGGCTCTATACTCTAATCACCATGTGTCTGCAGCAAACCGCATTGAGTGTGGATAAAGCAAATCACCGTGATGTCCGAAATCCGCACTTCTCGGGGGTATTACAATACATAATGTGTAACAACCCTAATTTTCTTATACACTTTTTCCTATACAATTTTTTTTCAAATATTTTTTTTAAAAAATCCATAAAGGGGTATTTATTGCCTGAGCACAAGACTTAAGTAATTGATTAGCAATTTAATTACAAGAAGGAGCTTGTAGCTCATTGGTAATATCTTGCACTGCTGAACCAAGCCACCAGAGTTCAAATCCCATGCCCCACATTATTTTTAATATTTATTTTGTTTTAAATTTTATGGAAGCCCAACAGTCCACACAAGATAACTCCAGATTTTCCCACTACACTTTAAAAACCAAATATACTGGAGGCTACACTAGACGACCCCCACCTCCCCATGCCCTGACTTGGCCCGACTCGGCCGAGTCGGCCGGCAGACCGTCCGACTCGGGCCGGCGCCGCCGGCCGGACTCGTCCGGACGGCCGAGTTTCCTTCTTCAATATTGTGTCTCTTCATCTTCTAAACCCTCCTGTACATTTCAAATTCCTAGATCGGTTTCAGAGACCTTTGAAATCCCCATTTACTCCATTTTAATGAATTTTTAATACATTTTTACATTAAAACCTTTCATATACCCTATTTACTCCAATTTTTAATGATTTTATACATTTTTTATTTAAAAACCCTTCACCTACCCTACCCCTAGCCTACCCAATAAATACACCCCCTCCCCTCTACCCTCTCATCCTAAAATCCTAAGCTCACTCTCTCAAAATTTTCCAAGAGTTGTGTACTGTGAAAACAAGCTCGCGGCGAAATTCCGACGAAATTCCAGCGGAAATTCCGGCGACGTTTTTAGGAACTGCAGGCGACGACGCAACGCATCGGCAATCTTTTTAGTTCCCCCTCACTCTAGTGTAATCGAAAACCCGTAAGTCCCTTTCTATCTCTCTCTTCGCTATTCAAGAAAATACGAAATTACGAAACCCGACGGAATCGGAACAAATCCGATTTCCGATTCGGTTTTCTATAAAATTTCACTTCTCACCAATTCAATCATGCTTAAATATCTTATTGTTGACTATTAAACACTTAACAAATAATTTGAACAAGTTTTCTCACATGAAATGATAGCCTTTCCAATTTATCGTATTTTTCACTTTAATACCATCATGTTTCGATTTCACATTTAACCCCTTAACTTTGCTATACATTTAAAGTAGAGCATGAGGTAATGACCTACCTCTACACACACGCAAATACAACCCTAAACGACATCATCAAAAACTTAGAATACGATAAAACAATACTTTCATTTAAATACCATTTTCTTAATAAAATCAATTCTAAAAGTTTAGCTTTGATACACTTTTAAATAAATATCACTTATTAGGAATAATACGATAAGTTGTGGACATCGATCGTTTATCTAAACCTGACTTTGTGGTGTCTAGGCTAGGCAAGTGAGCAAAGGTAACTTTAAAAGGCCCGTCTCACGATTCGTGAGCGGATCCCTCCTTTCCTCATTTGTACTTACCTGGCCATAATTGGCGGTGAAGAGGCGATTTTAGGTTTCTAACGACTTGTCGTTTAGACCATTTAGAAATAGGCTAGTTGGCTTAGCAAACCCTAGAATCTAAAATACGGAAAACTACACTTTGCAAATAAATACCTTTTACTTTATAAAAACCGTTTTCGAAAGAATTAGTATTTTACAATCTTTGCAAAGCGCCGCTACAACCCATTTTTGGGGAACCCGTTCGGTATTGTGCGGTTTATCGTACACCCTCGGGCTAGTAGTGCGAGATTCAGACCTCCGCAAGAAGCATTCGGTCTCGAAAGGTTTAAAATACGACATCTTAAGAAAATGAGATTTTTGAAATATAAATTATTTATTAAAATTATTTTTGTATCTATTTTATTATAATATAAATTTTCCACCTTTTTCTAAAATTCACAATAATAAATTTTACACTAAAATACCATGAACTTCAAATAAGCAAATATTACAGATAAATACCCTTATTTATAAAACTAGGATATTTTCACTAGAAATGTCACAACATAAAATCCACCCTCATTACAACTCTAAAGACGAACAATAAATACTTGAGGTGTATTTTGAAAAGTATATAAAAGTATTTTTACATAAAACCCCCTCAAGTTTTATAAATTACCCTAAGGACCCTAGCAATTATAAGACTTCGATTCACATTTCTGATTGTCTGACTCGGGTTTGAGTCTGATTAATCTGACTTGAATATGATTCAAATAAATCTATAATCTACAAGATTCCAATTCAATATGAACACATGAATCCATGAATCCAAATATCAATTTATACAACTTGACTGAACCGAACCATGGATATATTCCTTTTACATGATTCTCAGTTATCCCAGTTACATGACTCTACGGTTATAACCGTTTCCTGATATCATGGTTTCGGTCAGTCAGTCAATCAATCATACAACCAATACAATTTACAAGATAACAATACAAACAAGATATCGCCGGGTTTAAGGGGTAGATTGGTACGAAAGGTGTTAAAAGTGGCACGAGACGGTAAAATTAAGACACCTAACATGAATCCAATTGCTGTTGTACCGTGGCATAAACGGTTCTTTGAGTTCCTGATACCTTAGTCTCCGGGGCAAGTGAGATTCCTCTCGTATACACTGGCATCCTTCTGTACCAAGCTACAAACAACAGCGTTAACACTAAATAAAACAATATAATAATATAATACAACTGTAAAAGCTACTCTCTCTCTCTCACTCTCTGTCTATTCCTCCCTTATCTTTGGGACTTATCGAGCACCTGTTCGCTGACGATATTCTATTTCTTTCTTCTTTCAATGTCGTCAGGTGATTTGGACCCGGCGGAGATCGAGCCATCGCAAGAAGACTTGGAGCAGTTTGCCGAAGACCCTGCACTTTAGTTTCATTGTACACTTTTCCCCTCTGTACTTTTCATTTTCTGTTGTGCCACTGTTTAGGCATCTTTTTATTTTAGTTGTATTTCCTTTCATGCATTGTACAAAGAATGTTAATAAATAAAAGTTGCTGTTCTTTTTATATTTTGCCTCTTATGTATTTATTTTGCTCAGGTACGCTTAGCGTATGTATTTCTGAGTATATACGTAGCGGACCTCGTCGCGACCCCGTACACTGGGAAGCGGGGCGTGACAGGTTTTGTTGGCGGCCCATGCAGGTTAGAGCTGTATGGAACCCTAAGCAATATAAAACACAAGAACCAGCAACTAAAACATTCTTTACAATCATGTTCCTTGAATCCCATCATTTCTTATTCTTTGAATCATATACTTTGAATCTGTCCTAACCCAAAATTCCGTCACCTCTTTTACAATTTTACCAAAACCTCCGCATTCTTTCACTCCTTCACACATTCTTCACATTTTTAAAACTCTTGCACCACCTTATTATTTTTCACATACTGTCAGTACACCAGCACCAAACTTTCCTTGGATTTGTTACACTTTACTCTTACAAATTTCGAGAACGAAATTTTTATAAGGAGGGTAGAATGTAACAACCCTAATTTTCTTATACACTTTTTCCTATACAAATTTTTTTCAAATATTTTTTTAAAAAATCCATAAAGGGGCATTTATTGCCTGAGCACAAGACTTAAGTAATTGATTAGCAATTTAATTACAAGAAGGAGCTTGTAGCTCATTGGTAATATCTTGCACTGCTGAACCAAGCCACCAGAATTCAAATCGCATGCCCCACATTATTTTTAATATTTATTTTGTTTTAAATTTTATGGAAGCCCAACAGTCCACACAAGATAACTCCAGATTTTCCCACTACACTTTAAAAACCAAATATACCAGAGGTTACACTAGACGACCCCCTATCTCCCCATGCCCTGACTTGGCCCGACTCGGCCGAGTCGGCCGAGTCGGCCGAGTCGGCTGGCGGACCGTCCGACTCGGGCCGGCGCCGCCGGCCAGACTCGTCCGGACGGCCGAGTTTCCTTCTTCAATATTGTGTCTCTTCATCTTCTAAACCCCCATGTACACTTCAAATTCCTAGATCGGTTTCAGAGACCTTTGAAATCCCCATTTACTCCATTTTAATGATTTTTAATACATTTTTACATTAAAACCTTTCATATACCCTATTTACTCCAATTTTTAATGATTTTATACATTTTTTTATTTAAAAACCTTTCACCTACTCTACCCCTAGCCTACCCTATAAATACACTCCCTCCCCTCTACCCTCATCCCAAAATTCTAAGCTCACTCTCTTAAAATTTTCCAAGAGTTGTGTACTTTGAAAACAAGCTCGCGGCGAAGCTCCGACGAAATTCCGGCGGAAATTCCGACGACGTTTTTAGGAACTACCGGCGACGACGCAACGCATCGGCAATCCCTTTAGTTCCCCCTCATTTTAGTATAATCGAAAACCCGTAAGTCCCTTTCTATCTTTCTCTTCCCTATTCAAGAAAATACGAAATTACAAAACCCGACGGAATCGGAACAAATCCGATTTCCGATTCGGTTTTCTATAAAATTTCACTTCTCACCAATTCAATCATGCTTAAACATCTTATTGTTGACTATTAAACACTTAACAAATAATTTGAACAAGTTTTCTCACATGAAATAATAGCCTTTCCAATTTATCGTATTTTTCACTTTAATCCCATCATGTTTCGATTTCACATTTAACCCCTTAACTTTGCTATACATTTAAAGTAGAGCACGAGGTAATGACCTACCTCCACACACACGCAAATACAACCCTAAACGACATCATCAAAAACTTAGAATACGATAAAACAATACTTTCATTTAAATACCATTTTCTTAATAAAATCAATTCTAAAAGTTTAGTTTTGATACACTTTTAAATAAATACCTCTTATTAGGAATAATACGATAAGTTGTGGACATCGATCATTTATCTAAACCTGATTTTGTGGTGTCTAGGCTAGGCAAGTGAGCAAAGATAACTTTAAAAGGCCCGTCTCACGATTCGTGAGCGGATCCCTCCTTTCCTCATTTGTACTTACCTGGCCACAATTGGCGGTGAAGAGGCGATTTTAGGTTTCTAACGACTTGTCGTTTAGACCATTTAGAAATAGGCTAGTTAGCTTAGGAAACCCTAGAATCTAAAATACGGAAAACTACACTTTGCAAATAAATACCTTTTACTTTATAAAAACCGTTTTCGAAAGAATTAGTATTTTACAATCTTTGCAAAGCACCGCTACAACCTATTTTTGGGGAACCCGTTCGGGATTGTGCGGTTTATCGCGCACCCTCGGGCTAGTAGTGCGAGATTCAGATCTCCGCAAGGAGCATTCGGTCTCGAAAGATTTAAAATACGACATCTTAAGAAAATGAGATTTTTGGAATATAAAATATTTATTAAAATTATTTTTGTATCTATTTTATTAAAATATAAATTTTCCACCTTTTTCTAAAAATCACAATAATAAATTTTACACTAAAATACCATGAACTTCAAATAAGCAATATTACAGATAAATACCCTTATTTATAAAACTAGGATATTTTCACTAGAAATGTCACAACATAAAATCTACCCTCATTACAACTCTAAAGATGAACAATAAATACTTGAGGTGTATTTTGAAAAGTATATAAAAGTATTTTTACATAAAAACCCCTCAAGTTTTATAAATTACCCTAAGGACCCTAGCAATTATAAGACTTCGATTCACATTTCTGATTGTCTGACTCGGGTTTGAGTCTGATTAATCTGACTTGAATATGATTCAAGTCAATCTATAATCTACAAGATTCCAATTCAATATGAACACATGAATCCAAATATCAATTTATACAACTTGACTGAACCGAACCATGGATATATTCCTTTTACATGATTCTCAGTTATCCCAGTTACATGACTCTACGGTTATAACCGTTTCCTGATATCATGATTTCGGTCAGTCAGTCAATCAATCATACAACCAATACAATTTACAAGATAACAAAACAAACAAGATATCGCTGGGTTTAAGGGGTAGATTGGTACGGAAGGTGTTAAAAGTGGCACGAGACGGTAAGATTAAGACACCTAACATGAATCCAATTGCTGTTGTACCGTGGCATAAACGGTTCCTTGAGTTCCTGATACCTTAGTCTCCGGGGCAAGTGAGACTTCTCTCGTATACACTGGCATCCTTCTGTACCAAGCTACAAACAACAGCGTTAACACTAAATACAACAATATAATAATATAATACAACTGTAAAAGCTACTCTCTCTCTCTCACTCTCTGTCTATTCCTCCCTTATCTTTGGGACTTACCGAGCAACCTGTTCGCTGACGATATTCTATTTCTTTCTTCTTTGAATGTCGTTAGGTGATTTGGGCCCGGCGGAGATCGAGCCATCGCAAGAAGACTTGGAGCAGTTTGCCGAAGACTCTGCACTTTAGTTTCATTGTACACTTTTCCTCTCTGTACTTTTCATTTCCTGTTGTGCCACTGTTTAGGCATCTTTTTATTTCAGTTGCATTTCCTTTCATGCACTGTACAAAGAATGTTAATAAATAAAAGTTGCTATTCTTTTTATATCTTGTTTCTTGTGTATTTATTTTGCTTAGGTACGCTTAGCGTATGTACTTCTGAGTATATACATAGCGGATCTCGTCGCGTCCCCGTACACTGGGAAGCGGGGCGTAACATAATGAAATTAGCTGACTCATGCAAAAGGATGAGTGCAAAAATATAAAGCAAGTTCAAGCATAACCACATCCAAAACAAGGCACAAAAATGAGAAAGAGTCAAAGTTTGAAACCATGTGCCAAAAGTATCCATTTTGAAAAGATTTAAGCAATTTTAAAAATGTACAGATACAAATCTCATAGACATGATTAAACCATGATTAAGCAAGTGAGGAGTTATGACAAGAAAACTTAAACGATGTGCAAATATAATCCTAGTTTTCAAACCAAGTTGTGCTCATGATTTAAAAGATCATAAGTTTAGAATAATTGAGCACAATAGATCACATATGAGCAAAAAAATAACCTAATGATACCATCTCATATATGATCAAGTACAAAAATATATTAGCAATTATAAAACCATTGCGCTAGCTACCCCAATGATAATAGAAAAAGTAAAGCATGGGTACAAGAAAAGAAAAATCTCATCAAAACTAAGGATCAAATGGGGGTATAAAACGATTATCTTTTTCTAAAATATCAAAATAAGCACAAGTTAATAACCGATATCTTAAAAGAGAATACCAATGAAAATTTTATCCCACAAGGCAATGAGCAAAGCATGTTTTTTCCGTTGAAGTGCTCTTGCTCATCACGATCCTGAATTCCTCATCTCTTCAAGTTGTTCATACCTAAAAAATAAAGTATGGATGGGGATTTCGGTATCCAAGCTTTCTTGGATCCATACGGGTTAGATTTTGGAACCCATATCAATTTGGCATGGAAAGAAATATTTCTTTTTAAACTACATGCGTATGCCAAATGTCCATGTACACCGCAAAAATTGCAAGTATGAGTGTGTGCATGCATGGAAATCTTAGATGTGTCAATAGCATGTGAAATGGTAAGTGTGTGATGTGCATGCATTTTGAAAATGGTTTCGAACTAAATCTATATAAATATGTATGTGTATGAGCATGAGATTTAGTATGATGTGAAGTATATTTGACAAATCTAGACGAAAATGGTTTTTGAATATTCAAAGTTTTAAAACCAACGCCTCTTCGATTTAAAACTTTTTCCTTGCTAGATAAAGGATCTACTTTTGAAAATTTAGCAAGGGAAGCAACCAAATCATCATTTTGAGATTTGAGAGAAGAATTTTCGGAAATTAAAGATTCTTGAGACACGATAGAAGATTTCAACAAATCAATTTCATTTTTCAAATTTGAAATCACATCAACATTTTCTTGTCTCAAAACATTGCAAGTTAAAACCAAATTCTCGTTTTCCTTTTTGAGAGAAGAAAAATCAAGAATCAAGAATTCTTAAGATAAAATAGAAGATTTCAAAATATCGATCTCACTTTTTAAACTAGAAACCAAAATATCATTTTCTTTTCTCAAGGAATCACAAGATAAAACCGGATTTTCATTTTCAAGTAAATCAAGTTTTGAAAGTAGCTCATTCTTCTCAATTTTAGTTTATCAATTAAAGTTTTTTGTGTCATGAGCATAAGATAAAGCATTAAATTTGGCAATCATCTCCTTATTCAAAATCTCAAAAGAATTGCAATAAGAAATCAATTCATTTTTCTCATTAATGAGAGAAGAACTTTGCTCATCTAACAAATCATTTTTATATGCCATTAAATTGGAACTATGATGAAGAATATGGAAAGTATCTAACAGTTGATCATGGGATAAATTACGAAAATTAAAAGAATTGCTTACAATCCCAAGATCAAGGCATCCCTTTGTTGACTTCATCGACTTGGATGATTTCATTTGATTAGCTTTTTGATGAGGTGCATCCGAAGTTCCTATAGACGCCGTTCTCTTGGTTTTCTCTTCTTCATTGCCCATGGCATGCTCTCCATAAATTTGCTCCAATGAGCACCAAATTTCATGAACCGTCTTGCAAGAAGAAAACTTGTTAAAAATATTAACATCTAAAACATATTGTAAAATTTTTATAGCTTTGATGTTAGTAGCAAATAAATCTATATCACGATTACTCCATTCTAATTTATCATAAAAAGGAATGGAATATTCAGCATAAAAAAATTTCCAAAAATTTCTACCAAGAGAACCAACATAAGCATCAATTTTAATCTTCCAAATAAAAAACTTGTTACCATCAAAATAAGGAGGATTGTTAATTGATGGTATATCATCATAAGAACAACTAGGAAGAAAAGAAGTTATGGATCATTATAGGATGTGAAGCCTAACAAGAAGAGCACCTCGCTCTGATACCGATTGAAAGTAATCTTAGAGGGGGGTGAATAGGACAAAGATACCGATATGCCCAAATTAAAAATTTTAAACACTTGCTAATACAAATCACAATTGCAAAGCTTAGACAAGAGATGAAACAATAGAGATAAGTAGCTAAGCACAAAACAATTGTAAAACTTAAGTATATAGCAAGAGACTATATCAAGCATCAATTAAGCATAATGAGCAATTAGAGCATATAGATATCTAGCATGCAATTTCTAAACTAATAAGTAAAAGAGATAAGAAATTGCAAACTCAAACATGGGAGATTTATAGTGGTTCGGGAGATCCTCCAATCCACTTTCTTTAGGCGCACGAGCCTGTTCCATTAAACACGTCTTTCTTTTGGAGACAAACACGTTGCACACTTGCAATCTACAACCCCGCTTCCGATGGAGCCTAAACCAATACATCCTCAAAAGACACACACGTTGTTTGCCACTACGAACAACACTTCCATTACAAGCTCGTCCTTCTATAAGCACTTCTCTCTATAAGCAAGCTCACTCAACTTCCTTTCAAAGGCATCCTTAAACTCATGAGCCCCCACACAACGAAAGAAGAGAAACAAATACAAGCACAATTACTTTTTAAAATAGTTTCTCTTAAGCTCAACTAATACTTTAAGATTATAGATATTCAATTGAAGCTCTTGAATGTGTGTGAGAATGATTTGAATAAACAAATGAAAAACCCTTTCAATTCTCACAAGAGATGAGATTTTTCTTTTCAATATCACTAAAAAATAAGCAAGTGATAATCCGTGAGTAATTGAGGCTCAAAAAATCAAAGAGAAAGTCTATGTATAGCCTCAAAGAAAAACTAGCTATTATGAGTCAAAAACAACATAAAAAGCTTACGACAGACGTCTGAAGCATAAATGGGCAGACGTTTGTCCCTTTATAAAAATCAACCCAACAGCTATATAACAGTCATATTTTTTTGGAAAAAATCATAATAGAAGACGTCTGAAGTTCATAAGGGCAGACGGCTGATGAAGAAGTTTGGAGGCTATATTATAACTGCAGACGTCTTCTCCGATGAACTGCAGACGTCTGGATGTTCAAAACAAAAACCAGAGTGCATGGTAGACGTGTGAAGCTCAAATGAGCAGACGTTTAAAGTTTAAAAATCCCATTTTGAAACCCTTAATCAGACGTCTGGTCCATTGACCTTTAGAAGTCTATCTCATCTTAATTTTGAAATCATATATGATATATCAGATATCAACAGTAGGCAGACGTCTGTAGGTCAAATGTACAGACGTCTTCCATGCACAAAAAGCTGAAATTTAGGTTTTAATGAATACGAAAACTTTAAACTCGAAAACCCAAAGTTATGCAATGTAAAACGTTTGTGAATGAGTGTGCGAGTGTTCAAGAGCTACTAAATAATATATCCATCATCCATAGAGTACTTACATAGAATCCTATGTCGATGTCGCATTTCTTTGAAAACTTGAATCTTCGACTGTAACAACCCAAAATTTCCTATACAAGTTTTTACAAAAAAATTTCAAAAATCCATAAAGGGGTATTTATTGCCTAAGCACAAGATAAGTAATTAATTAGTAATTTAATTACAAGAAGGAGCTTGTAGCTCATTGGTAATACCTTGCACTGCTGAACCAAGCCACCAGAGTTCAAATCCCATGCCACACATTATTTTTAATATTTATTTGTTTTAAATTTTTTTAGAAGCCCAACAGTCAACACGAGATAACTCCAAATTTTTCCACTACACCTGAAAAACTGAATATACCAGAGGCTTAATTAGGTGACCCCCTACCTCCTCAGCCCTCGACTCGGCCCGACTCGGCCGAGTCGGCTGGCGGACCGGTCGACTCGGGCCGGCACCGCCGGTCGTACTCGGCCGGACGGCCGAGTCGTCAACACGAAAAAGATGCCTCTTCACCTTCTCAACATTCATGTATACAATCCATGGGCATAAACAAAAAGGGGACCACATTTCCCGACCAGACCTTGTCAAAGGGAGAGTCAGATCTCGACGGCAACATCTGCATCCCAGAAGAACAACAACGGCGTTCCTCCTCATTCCAGCAGGATTCGGACGCAACGTCAACAAAGCGGAGCTACAACAAAGTCCCTAGTTCCAAGACTCTACGGTCCAAAGCGGAGCTACGGTAAAGTCCCTAGTTCCAAGACTCTACAGTCCACAGACAACCTAGAGTCAACCAACGACCTCCCCGCCGGATTAATGCTGCGTCTCGGAAACAAGTCAACCAATGACCTCCCCGCCGGATCAACGCTCCGTCTCGGAAACAAGTCAACCGACCCCCAGGGAAATTAGTGTCCTTGGTAAATACCTCAATTTAAGTAAATCAGCGTCCTTGACGAGAGCATCTCGATTCGCGTCGACCCGCAAGGAAATCAGTGTCTTTGCAGGAATCTCTCGATTCGTTTCAACTCCGAGGAAATCAGTGTCCTTGGAAAAAACCTCGATTCAAGGAAATCAGCGTCCTTGACGAGAGTATCTCAATTCGCGTCGACCCGTAAGGAAATCAGTGTCTTTGCAGGAATCTCTCAATTCGTCTCAACTCCGAGAAAATCAGCGTCCTTGGCAAAAACCTTAATTCAGGGAAATCAGCGTCCTTGACGAGAGCATTTCGATTTGCGTCGACCCGCAAGGAAATCAGTATCTTTGCAGGAATCTCTCGATTCGTCTCAACTCCGAGGAAATCAGTGTCCTTAGCAAAATCCTCGATCCAGGAAAATCAGCGTCCTTGACGAGAGCATCTCGATTCGCGTCGACCCACAGAGAAATCAGTGTCTTTACAGGAATACCTCGATTCGTCTCGACCCCCAGGGAAATCAGTGTCCTTGGCAAATACCTCGATTCAGTGAAATCAGCGTCCTTGGCAAGAGCATCTCGATTCGCGTCGACCCGCAGAGAAATCAATGTCTTTACAGGAATACCTCGATTCGTCTCGACCCCCAGGGAAATCAGTGTCCTTGGTAAATACCTCGATTTAGGGAAATCAGCGTCCTTGACGAGAGCATCTCGATTCGCGTCGACCCGCAGAGAAATCAGTGTCTTTGCAGGAATACCTCGATTCGTCTCGACCTCCGAGGAAATCAGTGTCCTTGGTAAAAACCTCGATTCAGGGAAATCAGCATCCTTGACGAGAGCATCTCGATTCGCGTCGACCCGCAGAGAAATCAGTGTCTCTGCAGGAATATACGACGTTAACAAAATGGAGCCATGGAAGAGTCCCTAGTTCCAAGTCTCGACGACAACATCTACAACCTAGAGATCAACAATAGCGTTCTTCCTCCAACAGGATTCGGACATGACAATCAATCTTGGAGCCACAGCAGAGTCCCTAGTTCCAAGTCTCGATGGCCATATCTACAGCCTGGAGACCCACAACAACATTCCTCCTCATTCCAGCAGGATTCAGACATGACAATCAACCTCGGAGCCATGGCAAAGTCCCTAGTTCCAAATCTCGACGGTTCACAGACAACCTAGAGACCACCTCGATATTCATCTCGTTACAGTAGACACAACGTCAGTAAAATGGAGCCATGGCAAAGTTCCCAGTTCCAGGACTTGGCGGTGCACAGACAACCGAGAGTCAACCCCCGACCCCCAGAACATGGCCAAAGTCAATCCTGACCCCGTCGAACACGGACAAAGTCAATCTTGACCCCATGGAACATGGCCAATGTCAATCCAGACCCCGTGAAACACGGCCAAAGTCAACCCTCGACCTCCCCGTTGAAGCAATGCTTTGACTCGGGAGTAGGTCAACTCATCAAGCACTTACGAGTCCTCTCGACTTGTAAGGAAGAAAATTCTCTTGTGAGATCCTTATGACTCTCAAGAGAAAGCACACTTAGGAATCCTCACGATTCCTAAGGAGAAAATACACCTACGAGATCCTCACGACTCGTAGGGAGAAAAATCTTTATGAGACCCTCATGGCTCATAAAATTTAAAATTCTTAGGCGGCAGATCTGAACCTGTTTCCTAATCCATCACTACCCTACAAAGAGGTCAAGATGGACTATCTACGGGCCACATTTTCCAAAATTACAGGCCATTGAAATAAATGAGCTACTTACAGGTCCTCACGATTCGTAAGGAAAAATACCCGAGTGAGATCATTACGACTCACGGAGGCGATGAACACTTAGAAATCCTCACGATTACTAGGGAGAATATGCACCTATGAGATCCTCTCGACTTGTAGGGAGAAAAAACCTTCTTGAGACCCTTACGGCTCATGAAGATGAAAAAGTCTTAGGCTATAAGGACCCTAAGCTTGTCTCCTAAGCCCTTAATTCTATGGCCATGCATAACTATGCACTACTTCATCCACGTATATACTTACGTGGGCAAAATAGTGGGGGGGCATTTGTTCCCACCAAAAATTTCTGCACAAAAGAGCCCAATGTATCAAATGGCAGCGATACGATTAAGAAACTATGAACCGGTATTTTCCGGGCTGTATTTTGACAAACTCTCGAATGAGAAACAGCTAAATTCTGATTGTATCAAAAGCGTCTCGAAAAAACCTTCAATTTGATATATTATGGGCCTCATAATTCATCCGGGATCAAAAGTTATGAGCAAATGTGCTATGCACGTGTAATCTAAGGAAGAAAATGCGAACCAGTATTTTCCGGGCTGTATTTTGACAAACCCCCAAATGAGAAACAGCTAAATTCTGATGGTATCGAAAGTGTTTCGAAAAATCCATCGATTTGATATATTATGGACCTCATAATTCATCCGGGATCAAAAGTTATGGACAAATGTGCTACGCACGTGTAATCTAAAGTAATGCTCTACTACATGGGGGATGCATTTTTAGTCTCGCATCAGAAAAAAGAGAGATCCCTTCTCTACCACTCCCATATAAATAAGAGGTGATACCTCTTAGAAAAAGGTAGAGAATTCAATTCTCAAAAGAGATTAGTTCTCCATAGGAGCTTGCTCCCCACCATAATGCGCATATGCGCAAGCGCCATGTACGCCACGTGCAATGCACGTACGCCTGCCACATGCGCGCCACGTGCAACGCACGTGAGCTAAACAAGTGCAACGCACGTGAGAATTCAATTCTCAAAGGAGATTAGTTCTCCATAGGAGCTTGCTCCCCCCATAATGCGCATATGCGCAAGCGCCACGTGCGCCACGTGCAATGCACGTGCGCCCGCTACATGCGCACCACGTGCAACGCACGTGAGCTAAACACGTGCAACGCACGTGGGAGAATTCAATTCTTAAAGGAGCTTAGTTCTCTACGTTAGGGCCTTAGCTGCCCCCCAATGATGTGCAAGCGCCACGTGCGACGCACGTGTGCCCGCACATGCGACGCACGTGCGCGAACGTAAAGAGGCTTTTTCAGCAGTTAGGAGTTTAAGTTTCAACATATTCTTCCTCCTGATAAGCGGGACATGGTTCAAAGGGTATATCCATCCATACCTTCGATATATGGCGCTGTAATCCCTCAGCGTCGTCGGAGAGATGGTGGGTCCCAACGACCAATGATCTCTCTTTCCAAATATAGAGGAACCCCCCCCAAATTTTGAGAAAGTCCAGAGAGAAGAGCAAGCTCTCAGCAGAAGAAGAATTTCTTCAAGGTAAAAAAAAGATCAAAGTATCTCATTAGAAAAAGAACTTGATTGTTTTTCCAGATCATAGATCTTTAAGATAAATTGTCTTTCACAAAAGAGATCATAACATCTCATTATAAAAAGGGGGGAGAATAGTTCAATTCTCTTAGGATCACAGATCCATAAAGGCAAAGGCTTTCGCCAAGAATATAAGAGATTGAAACATCTCCTATAAAATAAGAACTTTGCTCTTAGATCCACGAGACAAAATCTCTTATAAGAGAAAATTTAATTCTCAGAGCGCAAAGCTGCCTAAAAAGATCCTTAGCGCTCCAATTAAAAGAAGCGCCTCAGCGCTCCAAATCTAGCGCACAGCGCTGCAGAGCTTTAGCGCTCCAAGTTTGAAGAAGCGCCTCAGCGCTCCAAATCTAGCGCACAGCGCTGCAGACCCTTAGCGCTCCAAGTTTAAGAAGCGCTTTAGCGTTCCAAATCTAGTGCACAACGCTGCAGAGACTTAGCGCTCTAAGTTTAAGAAGTGCCTCAGCGCTCCAAATCTAGCGCACAGCGCTGCAGAGCCTTAGCGCTCCAACTTTAAAGAAGCACTTCAGCGCTCCAAAGACTAGCGCTCAGCGCCAAGCGCGCCATGTGCTTGTTCTCCTCTGAACACAGAGACGCGACCGCGTAGGTTCGTCTTGCCTGAATTTGAGGGCAGATGCTATTTGGTGCTATCCGTCCACCTCTCCGAAGATGCCAAGTTGATTTATGATACCATGTATCGAAGTTTTAAACAGATGCGGCCGATATAGCAGATATCGTCAGATTCCCCCTCGTTGAGGGGTTTATGATTATGGGGACGCTCTTCCCTGCAGGCGTAAGCCCCTGCAGTTAATTACGCTACCGCATCGCGGTAACCACTTTCTCCTTCTCCAGGTGGTCACTTCGTGTCGTGTGTGTTTATTTTGTTTTTGGTTGCCCGTGGATTGTATGTGGAGACTAATTTATTTTGTCGCTCGTAGGGCGTTGATTAGTTCAAATCCGTATTTTCTTAGATTTGGGTTTGTGGTTGGGTTTAAGGATACGTTAGTCACATTTGAGACTAAAATCAACTTAAACGTTTGTTAAGGATACGTTAGTCTACTTTCTCCTTATCTAGGTGGTCACTTCGTGTCGTGTGTGTTTATTTTGTTTTTGGTTGCCCGTGGATTGTATGCGGAGACTAATTTATTTTGTCATCCGTGGGGCGTTGATTAGTCCAAATCCGTATTTTCTTAGATTTGGGTTTGTGGTTGGGTTTAAGGATACGTTAGTCCCATTTGAGACTAAAATCAACTTAAACGTTTGTTAAGGATACGTTAGTCTAATTTTAGACTAAGATCAACTTAACGGGATCGTTTAGATCCAACAAAAGAGCATTTGGACTCTATTGTTTAGTTTAGGGACATTGCGGTCGATTACCAGTTTAAGGACATGGTGGTCCAGTTTAAGAACATCATAGTCTTTAAAGGTTAAGGACATCATAGTCCATGGGTTTAAGGACCCCACAGTCCAAAGTTAAGGACATCATAGTCCATGGGCTTAAAGACCCCACAGTCCATGGAATGATCGGTTATTGGGACCCGTCACCTCTCTAAAGACGTTGAAAGATTACAACGACAAATATCAAAGGAGTGAAGAGATGTACCCTTAAACCAAAGTTGATTGGGAAATCTGTAGTCCAATTTGGGACTAAGATTAATTAGATTATAAGCACAAGGGCTCAATCAAATCTGAGTTGAGGACTTATGGCCAACTTGGGCTAAGTCCAATTAGGTTTAAAATGTTAGACCTTTGTTTGGACTATTGAACACTTGTCTGGGTTCAGCTCCCCATTATTTAGTAATGCTAAGCATGAGTCTGGGTTCTAACAACATTTTGTCTTTGGCTGAGCATTAACCATTCATTATAGCTCTGGACTTTACTTTGCATATCATATGAACTGATCAATTTTGAGGTTCAGTTGAAGGGGAGATTTGCCTCTGAAAAACTTAGCCAATTTGGGCTAAGCTTGGTTTTAAAATAGTGTTAAAAACTAGAGGATATTTGGCGATCGCGTGTTCTCACGTGATGCGCTTAAAATAGTGTTTAAACACTAGGGACGAAGTACTTAAAGTAGTATTAAACACTAAGACTGAAGCGCTTACGTGGGGTCACGTGAGGCGCCTGATGATTGGGTCTTGCCTCTGTTATTTGTTCTCAGAATATTCACAGAAGTGTTAAACACATAATCTTAACGGCCATCACGTGTGGGCACGTGATGGGTACCCATGCATTGATTATTAAAGTGTTTATTAGGGGTCATGTGGGGACACGTGAGGGTGTCCAAAATTGATTCTGCCCTTGCTTTGTTCTTTTATTTTGAGAAATTTATCCAAGGGTCACGTGGGAGCACGTGACCCAATCTCATTCATTCTCTTTTGATCACTGAGGAGGGGAGTCACGTGTTACCACGTGATCAGGTTTAAGTGCTGATCTTTTTACGTGGATGGAGAGTTTTAAGTCCTTTGTTTTAAGAATTAAATTCTTTGTTAGGATTAAACCTTAATTTTGTTTAGAGGAATTAAATTCCTATGTATATGAAAGAATTAAATTCTTTAAACCCAACTCTCGCTCTAAGTTTTGGATCTGCATCGCAGAATTTCCCCGATGAGAATTAAATTCTCAACTTATGGAGAGATCTTACTTCTGCAGATCTTCAACCATGAAGAAGAACTAAGTTCTCGTTTTAAGGGTGAAATCCTGTCTCTGTTGGAGGAATTAAATTCCTAAGTGCTTTGTAGGAGAATATAATTCTCTGAACTTGGGTCTTCTCTTAGTCTTTAGATCTGCATGACAGAATCTTCTCAATGAGAATTAAATTCTCAACTTGTGGGGAGATCTGCTTCTGCAGACCTTCTACCAAAGGAAGAATTAAGTTCTTATTCAGAAGAGTTAAACTCTTAGTTTGAGAATTAAATTCTCTTTTTGTTTTGTGGAGCTTATGATCTCTTTCCCTTTCTCACCTAGGGTTTCTTTCTCTTCTGAGAAAATTTTCTTTTCTCTCTGGAGAATTAAATTCTCTTCTTTTTTTCCCTCTCTGTTGTTGTTGTCTTCCTCCAGAAAAAAATCCTCTTCCCTCTTCTCTTCTTGGCTCCTATTTATAGGAGAAAGAAAAGAATCAATTTGTTTAGTCAATCTTTCATTGAAAGATTTTAATTGATTTTGTAACCAACATGATCTTTTAGATCACTCAGTGAATTTTATTCACCATTGGATTTTTAATCCAAAAGATATTTTATTTGTTGTTCTTGGCAGATTTTTAGGAAAATATTTTGTTGTATAGAATCTTTCTATAAATTGGTGATTTTTTAATCACCATTGGATTTTTAATCCAATGGTGCTCCACTTTACAGAGCGCAATCTTTTTTGTTTGGAAATGTTTAGAGAAATATTTTTCCAATTAGGGTTTTTGTTTCCCTTTTAATTAGAATTTAATTCTATTGTTCAGAGGGTTTAAGAGTTTATCACGTGTTGGCACGTGACCCGATTAAGCATTCAATTTAGAATTTAATTCAGTGTCTACATGCTTTCCCTGTAAATGGTCACGTGTCTGCATGTGAGACCTGGTCACGTGTTGACACGTGACCCCACTGACACAGCATTTCCAATTTGTTTATTTTGTTCTGTGTCTACAAGCTTTGCCTGTAAACGGTCACGTGTCTGCACGTGAGACCTGATCACGTGTGGGCACGTGACCCCCACTAAAACAGCATTTCCAATTTGTTTATTTTGTTCTGTGTCTACAAGTTTTGCCTGTAAATGGTCATGTGTCTGCACGTGAGGCCTGGTCACGTGTGAGCACGTGGTGCCTGTTTTTTGAGAATTCTCCCCCCTTTTTTGCAAGAGAACAAGCAGCTCTTGGCCGAAAATTTTGGTGGGAACAAATGCCCCCTACTACTTTGCCCACGTAAGCATGTACGTGGGTGAAGTAGTGCAAAGTTATGCATGGCCATAGAATTGAGGGCTTAGGAGACAAGCTTAGGGTCCTTGTAGCCTAAGACTTTTTCATCTTCATGAGCCGTAAAGGTCTCAAGAAGGGTTTTTTTCTCCCTACAAGTCGAGAGGATCTCATAGGTGCATATTCTCCCTAGAAATCGTGAGGATTTCTAAGTGTTCATTGCCTCCGTGAGTCGTAAGGATCTCACTCGGGCATTTTTTCTTACGAATTGTGAGGACCCGTAAGTAGCTTCTTTATTTCATTGGCCAATGTGGCTTTGGCAAATGAGGCCCGCAGATGGTCCATCTTGACCTCCTTGTAGAGCAGTAATGGCTTAGGAAATAGGTTCAGATCTGCCGTCTAAGACTTTTCAACTTTATGAGCCGTGAGGGTCTCATAAAGACTTTTCTCCCAACGAGTCGGGAGGATCTCGTATGTGTATTTTCTCTTTAGGAGTCGTGAGGACTCCTAAGTGTGTTTTCTCTTGAGGGTCGTAAGGATCTCACAAGAGAATTTTCCCGTTTACAAGTCGAGAGGACTTGTAAATGGTTGTTTCCCTCCTTATCGAGATTCGACTTTGGAGAGTGTGGCCCGTGAATAGTATGCAACAGTCTATCTTAGACCGACTTGCAGGGCCCCAGTGCTTAGGAAATAGGTCCTTATCCCCATTGCCTAAGGTTTTTCCCTACGAGTCGACACAAATCGAGAAGTTCTCGCAAAGACACTAATTTCCTCATGAGTCGAGACGAGTCGAGAAGTTCTCGCAAGAATGTCCTAACGTCACAGTTAACCTCTGCTCTTTACGACAGAAGCCTGTTAGGGTCTGTGGTACTAGGGTTTTGCCTGTCGTACCGTCGCGTTGACTGATGTATCCCTCAATAGGCAATCTTGCTATTCGAGTAGCCTTGCGACTGTCATATCTTTGATCCCTTCGGGGGCTGGACAAAACGTCTTCAAGTAATCTTCCTAGGCAGTTTGACCGTCGGAAGAGCAAGCGTTAGGAATTTTGCCATGGCGCTTTTTACTTAAGGTTAGGCTCAGTTTGGGGAGCCCCGATGAGTCATAACCACTCTGCACTGGTGTGGGATGATCTCCAATAGTCTTTCAGGTTTTATATAAGTTGCCGTCAAGTCCCTGAAGCTTGGAATTTGGCCTTTGCTTCGTTTGCTAGTATTGCGTCTGCTGTATCGAGACGAATGTCGCGGTTGTCTTTAGGTTGTTAGTGAACCGTCGAGGTTTGGAACTAGGGATTTTGCCGTGGCTCCGTTGTTTGATTGTCGCGTCTGAGTCCTGCTGGAGGAAGAACGCTGGGGTGACATCTCGTCTGCTGTATCGAGAGGAACGTCGAGGTGGTGACCACTCCGCGCTGGTATGGGATGATCTCCGATAGTCTTTCAGGTTTTATATGAGTTGCCGTCAAGACCCTAAAGCTAGGAATATTGCCTTTTCTTCGTTTGCTAGCATTGCGTCTGCTGTATCGAGACGAATGTCGCGGTTGTCTCTAGGTTATTGGTGAACTGTCGAGGCTTAGAACTAGGGACTTTGCCGTGGCTCCGTCGTTTGATTGTCACGTCTGAGTTCTGCTGGAGGAAGAATGCTGGGGTGACATCTCGTCTGCTGTATCGAGACGAACGTCGAGGTGGTGACCACTCCGTGCTAGTGTGGGATGATCTCCGATAGTCTATAAGTTGCCATCAAGACCCTGAAGCTAAGAATATTGCCTTTGCTTCGTTTGGTTTGGCGTGTCCGAATCTTTGGAGGAAGGACGCTGTAGTGACATCTCGTCTGCTGTATCGAGACGAACGTCGAGGTGGTGACCACTCCGCGCTGGTGTGGGATGATCTCCAATAGTCTTTCGGGTTTTATATGAGTTGCCGTCAAGACCTAGAAGCCAGGACTTTGGCTTTCGCTTTGTTTACTTTGGCGTGTCCGAATCCTGTTGGAGGAAGGACGCTGTAGTGACATCTCGTCTGCTGTATCGAGACGAACGTCGAGGTGGTGACCACTCCGTGCTGGTGTGGGATGATATCCGATAGTCTTTCGGGTTTTATATGAGTTGCCGTCAAGACCCTGAAGCCAGGACTTTGGCTTTCGCTTCGTTTACTTTGGCGTGTCCGAATCCTGTTGGAGGAAGGATGCTGTAGTGACATCTCTTCTGCTGTATCGAGACGAACGTCGAGGTGGTGACCACTCCGCGCTGGTGTGGGATGATCTCCGATAGTCTTTCGGGTTTTATATGAGTTGCCGTCAAGACCCTGAAGCTAGGAATATTGCCTTCGCTTCGTTGTTTTGGCGCGTCCGAATCATGTTGGAGGAAGAACGCTGGGGTGATATCTCATCTGCTGTATCGAGATGAACGTCGAGGTGGTGACCACTCCGCGCTGGTGTGGGATGATCTTCGATAGTCTTTCGGGTTTTAGATGATTCGCCGTCAAGACCCTGAAGCTAGGAATATTGCCTTTGCTTCGTTTGCTGGCATTGCGTCTGCTGTAACGAGCCGAATGCCGAGGTGGAGCTGGGATTTTGCCATCACTCCGCTTTGTTTCGACCGTGAGGTCTTTCGTTGATGTTGCATCTGCATCCTGCTGGACTGCGAAGGAACGCCGTTGTTGACATTGCGTCTGGTGTAACGAGACGAATGCTGGGATTTTTCCATCACTCCGCTTTGTTTCGACCGTGAGGTCTTTCGTTGACGTTGCATCTGCATCCTGCTGGACTGTGAGGGAACGCCGTTGTTGACATTGCGTCTGGTGTAACGAGACGAATGCTGAGGTGGAGCTAGGATTTTGCCATCACTCCGCTTTGCTGACGTTGCGTCTGCTGTAATGAGACGAATGTCGAAGTGGTCTCTAGGTTGTCTGTGAACCGTCGAGATTTGGAACTAGGGACTATGCCGTGGCTCCGTTTGGTGATATTGCGTCTGATTCCTGCTGGAATGAGGAGGAGCGCTGTTGTGGGTCTCCAGGATGTAGACGTAGCCGTCGAGACTTGGCTTTTTTTCTTCTGATGGAGCCTGGTGGGATCCTACGGTTCGCTCTTTGTTTGCGCCCCTGGATTGTAAACAGGGATCGATGTGATCTCACTTGTAGGGCAAAAAGTTTCATTATATATATATATATATATATATATATATATATATATTCTGCGATGCTCTACCATTTCAGCTTTTATATCGTGAAAGGCGCGATTGCCCAATCATTTCGGCTATTTTTCGCGGTGCCCAATCATTTCAGCTATTTATTTTATTTACTCGCTGCTTTTTATTGTGAGTTGACCAACCATTTCATCTATTTTGTATGTATATATTTTACTTGCTGATTTTGTTGCAAGTTGCCCTATCATTTCGGCTATTTCATATGCATTTGTGGCTCGCTGGCTTTCCGCTGCGAGTTTGGGATTTGACACCGATTGAGGCATCAGCATCGCTACAACTGGGATATTGCCAGGAGCGAATCATCATTTACCTCTGTCGATATCGAACAAAGGTAGCTTAGCGAACAGGGTTAGGATCCTGTCAACTAAGGCTTTTGACTTTACGAGCCGTAAGGGTCTCATAAAGGTATTTCTCCCTACGAGTCGTGAGGATCTCGTAGGTGAGTTTTCTCCTTAAGAATCGTGAGGATTCCCAAGTGTATGGTCTCTTGTAAGTCGTAAGGATCTTACAAGAGTGTTTTCTCCTTATAAGTCGAGAGGACTTACAAGGGTTGTTCACCGTGCGAGCATATCCCCAGTCTCTGGTGGGACTTTGTTAGGGAAATGTTTATTCGTGCCCGTGGATTGTATACAAGAGTCGATATCAAGACGCTTGTAGGGCAATATTGGAGATTGTGATGGCTTAAGAACAGGTTCAGACCCCTGTAGCTTAAGGCTTTTGAACCCCGTGAGCCGTGAGGGTCTCAAAGGGGAATTCTCCTTACGAGTCTTGAGTATCTCGTAAGTGTAATTTCTCCGTAGGAATCGTGGGGATTCCTAAGTGTGTTGCTCCCTTGTGAGTCGTAAGGATCTCACGCAGGTATTTTCTCCTCACAAAGTCGAGAGGACCTTGCAAGTGTCTTTTAACGAGATTGAGCCCTTTCGGGTTTTCACAAAACTCGCCGGTAGTCCTGCAGTTTTTACTCACAGAGCCTTTTCGGGTTTTCATCCGTGCCCATTTTTGCTTATGGACATACCGTTTTTTTAGCTTTGGGATGCTGCGATCCATAGTAGTTTATCGACGTCTCGGTCAGCAGCCAGTTTTAGGACATAGTGGTCCATTGTTAGTTTAAAGACGTTTCGGTCCTTCGTTGCCGTATTTGAAGCAACTTTCTAGTTTATGGACTTTACGGTCCATGGGGCTTTCTCTATGAATGAGCACGATGCCCCCGGCATGTCCATCTTTTTCGGATCATGTGGATATGGCGGGTTCATCTTCCAGTTTTTAGACAGCGCGAATTTGCTCAGTTGGTATTGGTTCTCAACCCAGCCTTTGAAGACGAAGCAATCTTCGATTGGATAGCTTACTGCTTGGTGGTAAGGGCAGTAATTAGGATTGTTGACATCTCCTGGCTGCAACGGATGTTTTGGATCCGGCAGATTGATGAGTCTGTTGCGCACTGCCAGCTCGAACAGTCTCCTCGTTTTATCCCGGGGAAACGAGTAAGGACATCTCAGTTTCTCCTTGAGGGATGGGCGTGGGCGCGCGTTGTTTTGGCGAACAACCGACTTTAAGTTGCTCGGCTGTTGTTGAGTATTGGCGATGAAGGTCGCTTTCCTCTTCCCTTTTTCGTTTCGCGGCTCCGACTTCGAAGAGGAAGGCCTGTGGCCCATCTGGTCCATTTGGGCCAGCTTGTCAATAAAGGCCTGGAAAGTGGTCGGCTTGAAAAACATCATGAATTGGGAAATGATCGCCTGAGGGTCGAGAGTACCCACGAACATGCCTACCGCAGGTGCTTCTTCGATGCGCTGCTTGTATTTCGACCATAGATTCCGCCACCGTATTGCGTATTGCACCCACATTTCGTCTGGCTTTACCCTGGCGTTAATCAGTGCGGTGATCGGGGTGCGCTCGCTAGCACTTGCAAATCTCTGTGTAAACAGCAGCTCCATCTCTGCAAATGTCTTGACATAGTCATTTGGGAGTTCGGAATACCACTCAAATGCTGTCTCCGACAAGCTGCCAACGAATTGGCGGAGCAGTAATTTATCATCACCTCCCGTGTTGCCACACAGAGCCCTGAATTGAGCAACGTGCTGATGTAGATATCCCGTCCCCTTATATACGTGGAATTTGGGGATCGTGTATCCCGGTGGGTACTTTATCTGGTCGTACTAACCCGGATAGGGTCGTCCAGTCTTAACAATTTGCCCAGCCGCTTCATTCGCTTGATGAACTCATATCTGCTGAGCGATGTAATCATCCAGGGCGGCTTTTGAGATGGTTTTCTCCTTGGATGCTGACAGAGCCGGCAGAGGATTTGATGTCTCTCCTCTATCATCTTCAATTATTACTAGAGGGTCTTCGGCTGGAGAGTCCGGCTGGATCATCATGCCCACCATATCTTGGAATAGAAGGGCCATTTGTTTTATGTTGGCTGCTTGTTCCGCGGCCACTTTGTCCTTCTTCTCAAGTATTCTCCGAAGGAATTCAATATCAGTTTCCTGCTCACGGCGCTGCTCCGAGGATGTCTTCGGGCTTGCTTTCGGTCCCATAAGTGCGGCCATAGCTGTTAGTATCTCTTGGAGCTTTTGTTGTTGTTGCTCCCGAGCCTTAGTCACTGATCGCGTAAGCGGTCGATGACATGTGGAGATACGGTTGTCCTCTTTTCCGGATGCCATATAGACGGTATGCATCACCATGCCCCCAGCCTTGGGGCGTTTGGGCTCAGTGGTCTTGCGATTCATCGCAGACGCAGGGATTTTCTTCAGCTTTCTCCTATTGTGAGCGGTGGAGGTTGAGGGGGCCGTTGTAGTGGGCACCCAAGTAGCTGTCGCCTTCTGTGGCTTAACAGGGCGGTTCTCTTCTTTCCGAACCTTTATCTTTTTCTGTCGGCGGGGATAGTCTTGATCTACCACGGAGTCCTGGACTTGACGCCAGACCTTGTAAATTTTAGAGGACAGCCGTTGAGGGGGATGCTCCAGCTTCACCTTAGTAGCGTTCTCCATGGGTGGAGGCGATTTTTTTAGAACAGCGATCAGAGAGTTCTTGCGGACCCTCCTAAGCGGTTCAAACCTGTTCCCAGTTGGAACAGCAGTATCAATTTCCACCGTTGGAGCCGGCGGAGTCAGTCCAGAAGGAGAGTTGCCCCCAGCCTTCCTTACTTGGCGCCAGTGGCGATGTCGAGCGTGTCTTGCAGTTAGAATTATCTCAGCTACGGGGGTGGTTTCCTCATGCCCCCTGTCTTGATCAGAAGTTGTCGCTGTCAACCTGTTGAAGACTGACATCCGCTGAGTGGGGATGGCCAACCTATCGAAAGCAGACTTCCGAGCAGGGGAAGCAGCCTTGACGATTTCGCATGGAACAGGAGTTGAAATAGTTAGTCTTGTGAAGACCGACCCTTTGGCAGGAGAAGCCGCCTTGACGACTTCATGAGCAGGAATGGCTATCCGCTTAGGGATAACCCTTTCTGGTATCGCGGACTTCTTCATGGGCCCAAATGAGCTTTGGCCCAATCTGTCAAAGAATGAGGCGTTGGAGCTGAACGACCCGATGAGAGGGGCCGCAGTAGTTGTGAGCCGATTAAAGAACGAGCTCTTCGGAGCTTTTTGCAATGGTACAGGGGCGTCGAAGTTCATCGGTGGGAGCATGGTCCCGAAGAATAGCCCAGTGGTGGCTTGAGTTACTTGCTCCACTGGGATTGTGAAAAGGGAGGCCGCTTGGGGCCCGTAAGTTACACCTCCAGGTAAGGCGAAACGGGAGTTGCAGTTGCAGCTGGAGCAGTTAGAGTCCATTGATATTCTTTTTTCTGCACGAGAGCAAAACCAAATCTTAGTACCTCAAATCCAAGGGCAACCATATTAAACTGCGATTCGTTCGCGAACACGACACACGAAGTGTGGAGTGGAATGAGGAAGAGGCTTCACCAGGCGTGCCAGAATCTGTTCTCCTCCGAACACAGAGACGCAACCGCGTAGGTTCGTCTTGCCTGAATTTGGGAGCAGATGCTATTTGGTGCTATCCGTCCACCTCTCCGAAGATGCCAAGTTGATTTATGACACCATGTATCGAAGGCTTAAATGGATGCGTCCGATGTAGCAGACTTCGTCAGATCCCCCCTCGTTGAGGGGTTTTTGATTGTGGGATGCTCTTCCCTGCAGGCGCAAGCCCCTGCAGTTAATTACGCTACCGCATCGTGGTAACCACTTTCTCCTTCACCAGGTGGTCACTTTGTGTCGTGTGTGTTTATTTTGTTTTTGGTTGCCCGTGGATTGTATGCGGAGACTAATTTATGTTGTCGCCCGTAGGGCATAGATTAGTCCAAATCCGTATTTTCTTAGATTTGGGTTTGTGGTTAGGTTTAAGGATACGTTAGTCCCATTTGAGACTAAGATCAGCTTAAATGTTTGTTAAGGATACGTTAGTCTAATTTTAGACTAAGATCAACTTAACGGGATCGTTTAGATCCAACAAAAGAGCATTTGGACTCTATTGTTTAGTTTAGGGACATTGCGGTCGATTACCAGTTTAAGGATATGGTGGTCCAGTTTAAAGACTTCATAGTCTGTAAAGGTTAAGGACATCATAGTCCATGGGTTTAAGGACCTCACAGTCCAAGGTTAAGGACATCATAGTCCATGGGCTTAAGGACCCCACAGTCCATGGAATGATTCGGGACCCGTCACCTCTCTGAAGACGTTGAAGAATTACAACGACAAATATCAAAGGAGTGAAGAGATGTACCCTTGAACCAAAGTTGATTGGGAAATCTGTAGTCCAATTTGGGACTAAGATTAATTAGATTATGAGCACATGGGCTCAGTCAAATCTGAGTTGAGGACTTATGGCCAACTTGGGCTAAGTCCAATTAGGTTTAAAATGTTAGACTTTTGTTTGGACTATTGAACACTTGTCTGGGTTCAGCTCCCCATTATTTAGTAATACTAAGCTTGAGTCTGGGTTCTAACAACATTTTGTCTTTGACTGAGTACTAACCATTCATTATAGCTCTGGACTTTACTTTGCATATCATATAAACTGATCAATTTTGAGGTTCAGTTGAAGGGGAGATTTTCCTCTGGAAAACTTAGCCAATTTGGGCTAAGCTTGGTTTTAAAATAGTGTTAAACACTAGAGGATATTTGGCGATCACGTGTTCCCACGTGATGCGCTTAAAATAGTGTTTAAACACTAGGGACGAAGCACTTAAAGTAGTGTTAAATACTAAGACTGAAGCGCTCACGTGGGGTCACGTGAGGCGCCTGATGATTGGGCTTTGCCTCTGTTATTTGTTCTCAGAATATTCACAGAAGTGTTAAACACTTAATCTTAACGGCTATCACGTGTGGGCACGTAATGGGTACCCATGCATTGATTATTAAAGTGTTTATTAGGGGTCACGTGGGGACACGTGAGAGCGCCCAAAATTGATTCTGCCCTTGCTTTGTTCTTTTATTTTGAGGAATTTATCCAAGGGTCACGTGGGAGCACGTGACCCAATCTCATTCATTCTCTTTTGATCACTGAGAAGGGTAGTCACGTGTTGCCACGTGATCTGGTTTAAGTGCTGATCTTTTTACATGCATGGAGAGTTTTAAGTCCTTTGTTTTAAGAATTAAATTCTTTGTTAGGATTAAACCCTAATTTTGTTTAGAGGAATTAAATTCCTATATATATGAAAGAATTAAATTCTTTAAACCCAACTCTCCCTCTATGTTTTGGATCTGCATGGCAGAATCTCCCCGATGAGAATTAAATTCTCAACTTATGGAGAGATCTTACTTCTACAGATTTTCAACCATGAAGAAGAACTAAGTTCTCGTTTTAAGGGTTAAACCCTGTCTCTGTTGGAGGAATTAAATTCCTAAGTGCTTTGTGGGAGAATATAATTCTCTGAACTTCGGTCTTCTCTTAGGTTTTAGATCTGCATGGCAGAATCTCCCCGATGAGAATTAAATTCTCAACTTGTGGGGAGATCTGCTTCTGCAGACCTTCAACCAAAGGATGAACTAAGTTTTTGTTCAAAAGAATTAAACTCTTAGTTTGAGAATTAAATTCTCTTTTTGTTTTGTGGAGCTTATGATCTCTTTCCCTTTCTCACCTGGGGATTCTTTCTCTTCTGAGGAAATCTTCTTTTCTCTTTAGAGAATTAAATTCTCTTCTTTTTTTCCTCTCTGTTGTTGTTGTCTACCCCCATAAAAAAATTCTTTTCCCTCTTCTCTTTTTGGCTCCTATTTATAAGAGAAAGAAAAAAATCAGTTTGTTTAGTCAATCTTTTATTGAAAGATTTTAATTGATTTTATAAGCAACATGATCTTTTAGATCACTCAGTGAATTTTATTCACCATTGGATTTTTAATCCAAAAGATATTTTATTTGTTGTTCCTGGCAGATTTTTAGGAAAATATTTCCTTGTATAGAATCTTTCTATAAATTGGTGATTTTTTAATCACCATTCGATTTTTAATCCAACGGTGCTCCACTTTAGAGAGCGCAATCTTTTTTGTTTGGAAAGATCTAAAGAAATATTTTTCCAATTAGGGTTTTGTTTCCCTTTTAATTAGAATTTAATTCTATTGTTCAGAGGGTTTAAGAGTTTATCACGTGTTGGCACGTGACCCTACTGATTAAGCATTCAATTTAGAATTTAATTCAGTGTCTACAGGCTTTTCCTGTATATGGTCACGTGTCTGCACGTGAGACCTGGTCACGTGTTGACATGTGACCCCACTGACACAGCATTTCAAATTTGTTTATTTTGTTCTGTATCTACAAGCTTTTCCTGTAAATGGTCACGTGTCTGCACGTGAGATCTGATCTCGCGTGGGCATGTGACCCCCACCAACACAGCATTTCCAATTTGTTTATTTTGTTTTGTGTCTACAAGCTTTGCCTGTAAATGGTCATGTGTCTGCACGTGAGGTCTGGTCACGTGTGAGCACGTGAGGCCTGTTTTTTTAGAATTCTCCCCCTTTTTTCAAGGGAACAAGTGCTCTTGGCCGAAAACTTTGGTGGGAACAGTGCTCCTCACGTGTGCGCATCTTAAACAGAAGCGCTCTGCGTTCATTGACTGGCGCTCAGCACCAACGCACCACGTGCTCTTCACGTGTGCGCTATTTAAACAGAAGCGCTCTACGCTCATTAACTTGCGCTCTGCGCCAAGCATGCCACGTGTTCCTCACGTGTGCGCTGAAAGAACATAAATTGTTCTTTAAATGATAAAGCCCAGAGCCATAATGAGTGCTCAACATTCAATAAAAGACAAAAGGTTGTCAGGACTAATGCTCAGAATTGTTAAATGAAAAAGGACTGAGCCTAATGTCTAACATTTTAAATGAATGGGCCGAGCCCAAGTTGGTCACAGATCTCTAATTCAGATTAATTGAGCCCGTATTCTCATAAATCTTTAATCTTAGTCCCAAATTGGACTACAGATCTCCCAACCAATATTGGTTCAAGGGTACATCTCTTCACTTCTTTGATATTTGTCGTTGTAATCCTTCAACGTCTTCAGAGAGGTGACGGGTCCCGACAACTAGACATTCCACGGACTGTGGGGTCCTTAAACTCATGGACTATGACGTTCTTAAACTTTACAGACTATGACGTCTTTAAACTGGACCGCAAAGTCCTTAAACTAAAACAATAGAGCCCAAATGCTCTTTTGTTGGATCTAAATGATCCTGTTAAGTAGATTTTAGTCTAAAATTAGACTAACGTATCCTTAACAAATTGTTAAGTAGATCTTTTTCTAAAATTAGACTAACGTATCTTTAACAAATGTTTAAGTTGATCTTAATCTCAAATGAGATTAACGATCCTTAAACCCAACCCAAAACCCAAATCTAAGAAAATACAGATTTGGACTAATCCACGCCCTACGGGCGACAACATAAATTAGTCTCCGTATACAATCCACGGGCAACCAAAAACAAAAAAAACACACACGACACAAATTGACCATCTGGAGAAGGAGAAAGTGGTTACCGCGATGCGGTAGTGTAATTAATTGCAGGGGCTTGCGCCTGCAGGGAAGAGCGTCCCCACAATCAAAAAACCCCTCACAATGAGGGGGAATCTGACGAAGTATGCTACATCGGCCGCATCCGTCTAAACCTCCGATACATGGTGCCATAAACCAACTTGGCATTTTCGGAGAGGTGGACGGGTAAATCCAAATAGCATCTGCCCCCAAAATTCAGGCAAGACGTCAGTCTTCCCGCGTCTTTCGGTGGAGAACATAGTGTACAGAAGGTAATAAGTAAAGACAAATAAAGGGATAGAAAGAGGGCAAAGTAAATTGCGACTGCTATCATTCATGACAAAGCTGCGTATATCATCGCCACTCCTACTTCACCTTTGCATTTCTCCTGAACATTTCGTATCACTACGAAGATCCACATTTATTGGATAATCCATCGTATAGTTACATACGAACTCGAAGGAACTTGTTCCAGTTCGAAGATGGATTCTGGTTCAGGAGAAATCTAATAGGATTATTCGGGTTGTTTTTTATTTTTACCTTCTCTCAGGTTGCGAGGTCTCCTAGAATTAGGAGGGTACACGTATTACGCTTATTGGATAGTCTTCTTTCAAACCATAGGCTGATACCGAAAGGTAGAGAAGGAAGAAAACCATTTAGCCTAAGGGTGGTGTACAGAAGGTAATTAATAAAGACAAATAAAGGGATTGGAGAGATGACAAGGAAATATACAGTTACTGTCATGAATCTGAATAGTGGAAGAGGCATTACTAGGAATACCCAGATACCCCTTCGAAACATTTTCATGTTTTAGTTTCACTGTGCTGTTTTAATTGAAAACTGATTTCCCAATTAGATTCTGACTCCAGGGTATGTATTTACTAGCTTTGATTCTCACATCTGTATAGTGTTACAGATGATTAGTGGGAGTAGAATATTTGGAATTAGGTGATTATATCCTCATTATATCGGAATTCGTTGTAATTAGTGATATTTAAGCAAATCACCTGGGTTTTGTCTGACGGAAAATTTTTGGTTTTGAATATCCATAGTTATAGAGAGAGACAGAAAGAAATATTGGAGCGGATCCACTCACTAAGGCTATTTCTCGAACACAATAGTTTCGCAAACGAGATTTGCGAGACTGATTAGTAGAGGAGTTGGGTGTTCGGTATCACACGGGCTGTGAGTATGCGACGTCGCAATAATTATTCTTAAGTGCAAGTGGGAGATTATTGGCTATAGTGCCCTCAAGGAAATTATCATAGTCGCAGGCAGGTGATTATGATGATTGAGGGAGGACCTATACCGGTAGAACAATCTTACTCGAGATGATAGTATACTATCTGGTTTGTCTTTATCATCATGTACAGCATTAGATGGAATTACATATCACTATTACATGTTGATAGAGCCCATAGGATTCTTGCTTGACTACCAGCATTATGATGGCGATTATATACGTGGGAGCTGGGTGGTCTATAGGCACATCTTTAAATGTCCCTAGTCGTGGGAGTTTCAAGACCGGGCATCGATACTCCAGAGTAGACTAGTGTATACTGATCGAGACCCCGATGAGGGGCGGTGGCCGGTCTTACAAGCTATTGGTGTCAGTTTGTTCACCTAAGATAGTATACAGGTGCTCATTGGGTTATGAGTACACCGGATGGACTCGTTGGGAACATGCTAGTTGGTATTATACCTATTGTCAGATAGCAGTTCCCAGGTGACATGTGTATATGTTAGTCTATCAACCTAAGATCGTCATTTGTCTCGTATGAGTTCCCGCTGTGCTTTGATTACTACCCTACCACGGCTCAAAGGAGTCGTGAAAACAGGTTTTAGTCGGGTTTTAGTCGGGTATTCATCTCTCCCGGTATCGGGGGTGATGTCGCGTTGTGCATGGGTGGCCATAAACATAAATCCTTAGCTAAGGTAGTCGAGAATTACTGATTTGGATCAGTAGTTTCTCAGTGGGTGATGGGCTTCATACCGACACTAAATAACGCGTTATTAGGGGTCTGACTTTATCCACCCCTCTAGACACGATATGTGATTTTCATAGACGGATGGACCGAACTGTACGGATATTGTCACTATCAGGCTTAGTAGGGTTCATGATGAGTTTGCTCGTCAGCCTCCCTTTCGCTCAATACCTGGGTATCAGTTACGTACAGTTAGTGCCGCTGACATGCTTGTGGTTAAACCCACTGCCAGCGTATTGACAAGTCTTTAGAATCCCACACAGAGGGTTTCCCTGCTTCGGGCGAAACGATGTAGAGGCCGTATGGTTTTACGGCAGGGTTCGATCACATACGTGTACTTGTGCACGAATGATGTTCGGACGGATAATACTAGTGGGATTTAGTTTAAGCCGGATCCTAGTATTATATTGTTAGATTATTTTTGTCTCATTGTATTCGTATTCTTCGGAATACGGATGCGGGTATGTATATACAGATGAGGTGTATTCTTGTAATTTTATTACAAGGTGCTTCTAGAAGATGCAACCTTATTTGTTTTAAACCATTTAGGTTTAAATGGTTTATGAGGTGGAGGACGATTTGTTTTCTTAGCATTAAATTGATGGCATGCTTGGTGGTGACTCATGATGTTAGTCAAGGTGCACTATTCTAGGATGCTTGATATTTAGTAGGGATTGTGAGATATTTTATTGGAATGGGAGATATTTTCTTTAGTTGCTAGCATGTTTGATATACTCACAACACTTAGCCATTTTTCCTTACTTGAGTTTTTCTTCTCTTCACACTCTCATCATCATGGCATCTTCTTCTTCCTCCACCCTAACCCTCTCATGTGTTAAGAAACCTAGGGTGTCTTGAGACAAATTAATCCTTCATCACTCTTTACTTTTTCTAGGCTATCTAGTGTAGCGTTCTAGATACCCTAGTTACCTCGGATATGAGTTTGGATCTCGATTCATAGATCTTGGGTGGACCATCATCGATGGAGGAAGACCGGAGATCAAGCTTGATCAAGGAGGCCTCTAGGAGCTTGGGAAGGTGATTGAAAACTGAAGGACACGGATCAATTCGGTATAACAACTTCTAAACTCCTAGTTTACAGTTTGCTAGTTTAGGGTTAATGGTAGATCCGTAGGAATGGGTTCCGTTAGCGCCGGTTTTTATAAATTTTTGTTCCGAATTTGGTCACGGATTGATGGCCGGGGCGCTGGCGAAATCCAACAATGGAGAGTTAGCAATAAAAAATGCTAGAATCACTAAACTTAAAAAACTAATGGGCCCTACAGAATCAAGATGACGGCTCCTTAATAATTAGAACATGTACCCAATGGAGAAATCTAAAAGATTCTCTAAGACTGTTTTTAATAACTAAATTACAGAGCTGAGCTCTGATTTATCAAATTGATATAAAATACCAAAAATTTCAAGAAAATCCCCAAGGGGATTTGATATTCAGAGCAAAACTCTGTTAAACCAAAAATCCAAGAAAATCCCGAAGAGAGATCTGATATTAAATTGCAAAAGTAAAGTTTTGACTAAAATCTCAAGAAAATCCCCAAGGGGGAAAAGATCTAATCGGAACTAAGTTCTGTAGAAAATTGCCAGAGCAAAACTCTGATTAAAATCTCAAGAAACTCACCAAAAGGAAAAAGATCTAGAAATCAAAACTAAGTTCTGTGGAAAATTGTCAGAACAAACGTCTGTTAAATTGAAATCCTTAAAGGAAAAAAGATCCAATCAAAACTAAGTTCTGTTATAAATCTCCAGAGCAAAGCTCTGACTAAAATCTCAAGAAAATCTCCAAAGGGGAAAGAGTTTTAAAAAATATCAGAACTAAGTTCTATAAATTCCCAAAGGGAATAATATGTTAGAGCTAAGCTCTATAATTAAAAATGAAGTAACCTTTTAAGGAGAAGACTCTTACCAAAGAAAATTTTGGTAGAATGGGTCTACAATATAGATCTGAAAAAGGGTGAAGAACTAAGTTTCAAGAAAGCAGAGCTAAGCTCCAGTAGAGAATAAAATTCTCAAGGAAGAAGATGAAAGCGCTGCAGTCGCCTGGGGCTCAAAGCCCTATTTAAATGGATGGGGATCGGTTCAGATTCTTCGTATCCTAAGGCGTATTGGATGGCCTAAAGTTATGCACCGTTGCATTCACATGAAAGCCATATGAGAACAATGGTGGAGGGCAATTGTTCCCACATAAAAAATTACTAGTTAATTAAACACAATCAGGCAGCGCCTTACGTGCTCCCCACATGAGCGCCAATGCTAGCCTTGGGTAGGATTAAATCCTATAATAGCGCCTCACGTGAAACACACATGGGCGCTGGCTAATCCTCTGACGCGCCTTACGTGAAATACACGTGAGCGCCGACGTGCAAAGCATGTGGTGTCTGGTTCTGCAAGAATTAAATTCTTTGGCGGCGACCATGTGCATAACACGCGAGCGCCATTCCCTAAATTAAGAGTAGGTAGAATTAAATTTTATAAGGGAATTATTTCCTTAAATAAGAAAGATATTCTCTATTAAACAGAGCCGTTGGATCAAACATCCAATGGTAGAATTAAATTCTAGCAGGGGAAAATATTTACCTGACTTTTTTTTAAATGAAAAAGGTCTTCTCTGTTAAATGGAGAACGGTTGGATCAATGATCCAATAACAGAATTAAATTCTAGATTTGGGAAATATTTTCCTAATCTTTCCAAATGAGAAAAATATACTCAGAGCACTCTTAGATTAAAGATCCAATGGTGATTAAAAATCACCGTTTGATAGAATTAAATTCTATCCATGGGAAAATATATTTCTAATTTTGTTAAAAATAAGAAAATGTATTCTGTAAAAACAGAAGTTTTTTGGATCAAAGATCCAACGGTGGATAAAATCCCCGAACAATTTTTGAGACCAATTAAATCAATCGGTATCTCTCGAATGATAGATTTTCTCAAACTAATTAACAATTTGCCTCTTCTATATAAAGGATCCGCGACTTCAAGTCTCAGATAGGAGATCGACCTCCCAAGCTTCTGCAAAAAAAAAAAAAAACAGAAACCACAAAACTTAGAATTCAATTCTCCTTTCAAACAAGAATATCCTCGCTCATTACAAAACCTAGGTAAAGAAAAGCAGAGGTTAACAATCTCCTTTACCTGGTATAAAATAAAAAAAATAAGAGTTTAACTTTTCACAAAAAGAACTTAGTTATGTGAGATCTGCAAAGTAGATCTCCTCACAAGTTGAGAATTTAATTTTCATCGGAGAGATTCTGTACTTTAGACTCAGAATTTAGGGGAAAGAACTAGATTAAAAGAAAATGAAAGAAAAAGAACATACGTTCTAGGAATTTAATTTCTCTAAAAATAAGGGTTTTAACCCTACACAAAAGAACTTAGTTCTTATTAAAAGAACAGAAGAACTTAGTTCTCTAATAAAATCGATCCCACATCTTCAAAACAGAGATCTTGGTGATCATTAAAGGCCAAAACGCTATTAACAGAGATTAAATCTCTAAAAAGAAAGAACTTAGCGCCTCGCGTGCTTCCTATATGAACGACCTAAACAAACTGCCCAGCGCCTCACATGCTTTCCACGTGAATGCCCAAAATAAAGAACTCGGCGACTCACGTGAAACACATGTGAGCGCCCAAAAACAAATACTTAGTGCCTCACGTGCTTCCCATGTGAGAGCTGTACAAAGTGCTCAGCACTATATATTTAGTTAAAATGACTAAGTGCTTAGCATTAATTGGACAGCACCCACGTCTGGGCGCTTCATGTGCTTCCCACGTGAGCGCCAGAACCACAAATAATTGGTAAGCACTTCTGAATAAAGAGAGAAATCACAAGGCTAAGCAAACATAGTCATAAACAAGTGCTTAGCACTTCTGAATAAAAGGAAAAAGACTAAGTAGATCAAGCCCAAATTGGTTAAGTCTCTGAAATTACTTGCAACTGAGTCCAAATGCTCTGTTGTTGGATAATAATAAAATTTAATGATCCTAAAAATGTTCCTAAGTTGATCTTAGTCTTAAATAAGACTAATGTATCCTAAGTTAAAATAAATTGAGCCCAAATGCTTTTATATTTAAGTTGATCTTAATCTAAAAACAGATTAACAGTTCTTAAATGAAACAAAATATCTTTGAACTAAAGGAACGCACAAAATAAATTCAAACCCAAATATAAAATATACGGATTTGGACTGATCCGCGCCCTTCGGGCGACGACATAAAATAGTCTCCGTATACAATCTATGGGCAATCAAAATAAAAAAATATATAATATGACACGGAGTGACCTACTAGAGCAGAAGAAAATTGTTATCGCAACGCGATAACGTAATTAACTGCATGGACTTGCGCCTGTAGGGAAGAGCGTCCCCACAATCAAAAACCCTCACAAATGAGAAGAAATCTGATGAAATCTGCTACATTGGTCGCATCTGTCTAAACCTTCGATATACGGTGCCATAAATCAACTTGGTATTTTCGGAGAGGTGGATGGATATGTCCAAATAGTATCTATCCCCAAATTCAGGAAAGACGATCTATCCCAGTTCGTCTCTGTTTTTTTTGCGGTAAACAGGTGTATTACTTGCCTGGTAATAGAAGTGTACCAAGCGAAGTAATCGCCAGCCACATCCTGACCTTCTCCTACGCTAGCATCAAATTCAACTCCTTTTACTTTGATATCAATTTGGGCTTCGTCCCACAAATTGATATACTCCAAAATCATATCGGATATTGGTTTATTCTCAGTTGCCTTCTTCTTCTTAGTTTGTATAGGATGAACGTCAATGGATACACTCTGAATACCGCTAAATTGTTGGATTATCCTTTCGGAATATTGCCAATGGACAAAATCAAAACAAATGAGAAGAACTCATAATACTCCAACGTATCTACTGAGAAGGAAAATGTCTTCGGATGCACCAACATACTTAGTGTATGGATCCCATGTAAATTGTCATTAAAGAAACGTTTGAAAATATTTATCATTATTCATAAAGAGTTAAACAAATGTCGTTAAATTAAGTAATGAAATAGTAATTAACTGTAATTCATTCAAATTATCAAGCATTCCCCGGTAAAAAGTTTTATGATGATGGGGAAATCGATGTATGCGTACACCCCATTGTCTCGCAAGGGGTCTAATCTCCTTTATGCTAGTATCGAAGATAGGCCGGAAGACTGAGATCTTCGTATATGCCCAATATAGAATAAAATTTAATTGTTAGATTTGCTACAATTATCTTTACAATAAAAGAAAATAATTATACAACTAATATGATATCTGTAAAACTATAAGACAACTCTTTACCGCTCTCGCATTTGACAATGCCGCTTCATTCAATTCGTTTATCAAATATGACAAAACCCCCGCCCTCTAAACATATATGGAGATGAGTTCATTGTCACGCAATAATCGAAGCCATTTTGGATGAACTATGTTCTTAGAGCGTGTAAGGAATAATGCCATGCAAATATTGTACAAAACATAAGTTTTTGTACATTGAAAAATCCCCCCCGATCGGCATTAGTCCCGAGACTACTAAAAGTCTCATACACACACATGTCACTCTCCGCTTCCCAGTAGGCGGAAACGGTGATATGGTAAGCCCGCGGCATATTTATCCAGAGAAGGTCATTCCCTAAATAAATATACGAAGCGTATTGAAACACTAGTACACAATGCAAGAATAAATGGAGACTGTAAAATTTATCAACAAATATCTTTATTTATATTCAACTTTCAATATTTACAAATACATGAGTTTTCAGCTGGAAAGTAAATACAAGAAGGGAAATGCCTAAACAAGTGGCAACATAAGCTGAATATAAGTGTAGGTAGGCTAATCCTGTAGAGCAATCCTGTTATAGTCCTCCTCGGTGGCCTCCACTTCCTTCGTCTCGACTGTATCTGATGAACGTTCTAAGAGAAGAAAAGTGAGTGGAATTCGCATCAGCGAACTTGCACTCGGTAAGCCCCAAGGATAAGTAAAAGTAAATAAAATGACAAATATAGAATATATAGATGACGAGTAAGAGTATATGTTCACGGGTGAATATGTACTATAGGTCTCTATATGGTCACTATATTAACGTTAAGTTCCAAGTGTGAATGTTAACGCGGCCGTAGAAGTATTCACGAGCTCAAGAGTGGGGCTCTAGGAGTAAGAAAACATGGGCCCATTTCATGTGTTAGAATTGGGGCTCTACGCTGTGGATGAGTCAACCCGACTGATATTCGAGTAAAATAAAAAAAAGGATAATACGAGACTCCTGAAACTCCGTTGGATTCACATAAGAAACTATCCCAAACACTCTGAGTATAATATATATTATAACTGTATAATATACTTAATTAACTTGATTGACTGGTTATAATATGTATTAATCGAATCATAGATTGCAAAAGGTGTAGAATGAAGTCGAGTGGGTTGAGTAATATGTGAGTCATGACAATTGCAATCTTGGTTCGAGTAGATTTGGTTAGAGTTCATGTTCAAGTTTAGATTCGAGTTGGGTTAGAGTTCGAGTTTATGTTCGAGTTTGAGTTCAAGTTTATGTTCGGGTTTAGATTCGAGTTCATGTCTTTTCATGTGAATTAATGTAAATTGTTAAAAATCTTATGTTCGGGAGAAATTGGTAACTGTTGCACATGGACGACAGGATTTGTGTCTTTTTTCAACACAATTGGCATTTGATAACTCCGTTAAGTTGTCTAACCTAAATAGGCAAGCTGTAACGCCTTGAAAAGTCGTTTAAGTAATTTTCCCGTTAATCGGTAAATAACTGGTATTTTCCGTAAATTGTAATTATAATTATTTTTCAATATAGGCCTAATTATACCTAATTTAGATAGGTAATTGCTAGTATTTGGTAGTTAATTAGTCACTTATAAATTTCTAGTCGTTTAAAATTTTTTCCCTAATTTATTATTTTTTAATATTATTTCAAGCTTTTAAATATACATTAAATTAGTGATAAATACAAATTTGAATGGGCTAATTACATACTTAAGAACCATGACAACTAAAATCTAGTTTGTAATATAAATTTTTATCATGTTATTCCAAGTTCTAGTTGATTATAGTCAAGGGAAAATTAAAATTTAATAAAATTAAATTTAAAACTTGCAATTATATAACTTGAGGGGGTCTTTTTGCATGGAATTTTCTTTGCAAATCTCTCACACTCCTCACCCTTCCACCATGGCTGAGCCCACCACAGCAGGAAGCCCCCTCCGTTTGTCCCTTCAACTCATTTGAATGTATAATGTGAATGGATTAAAATATATTAATTTGAGATATGGGTATTATGTGGTATGGGATGGCTTTGAATTGGGAAAAATCCACAACACCCACACCATTCTCTCCCCATTCCCCACTGCTGCCGAAACTGCAGCCACTCCCCCCTCCATTTTTCCATCTCTTTTCATCTTCAAAAAAAATCCCCAAAATGCTTCAAAAATCAAATTAAAACCTCACAATTTCAAGCCCATTTCTCCATCCATTCTCCTTAGCCAAGCTTGCTTGAATCTTGGAGCAAGGAGACCTTTTTGAGGAGGCAAATTCACATGCTAGATCTCTAAAATTTGAGGTAGAATCTTCACCCAATTAATACTTGTGGTTAATTTCTTTGAATTAAATTGATTAAGTGTTAATTTTGGTGCTAATTTCTAATCTAGGTTTTTAAAGAGGATGGTTTGAGTTAGAACTAGGGTTTTAACCACCATTACTAGGTTAACTAAGTTTATTTTGCCATCTAGCTCTTATACAAACCTAATCTAAGAGATTACTTTGCTTAAGTGGGCTTCAATTTATCCTAATCTAGGTTTTTCAAGTGTGAATTTGATTGTGTTGCTAGTTTAAGAAATTCAAGAAAAGGGTTTGATTTTGGAATTGGGGTTTGAAGCATTGCAAATAGGTTAAATTAAATGTAGTGGCTATCTAGTGGTTTAGTTTGGATGATTGTGCGAGGTTGTGGTCACCTTATGGATAATCTTCGATGTTTGCACCAAATATGGAATTTAAGTGCTTACTAGGTTTTCTAAATAATTAGGCGGTGAATTAATTTTGATATCTTGATTATATTGTTAGCATCTCCTATGATAATTAGGGTATTTTGAATGAGCAATAGGTTTGATCGGGTTCTGGGTTGGTGGTGGTTTCGTATAGCAATTCTAGTTAAGGTTGTAGTAATTGTCGTGTGTGTTCCGCGCACCAAGTGCACAATGTGCCTAACTTGTGGACGTTGATCCTTTCATTTTGTGACTTGGCGTCGTTTCAGGATATGTAATCTTATATTTTGTATTGTGTAAATTCCAGGATCGGTCGCGGAAACTTCGGACGCGGCACGAAAAGGGAAAGCGGTGATTGGACCAGGTTAGCTGAGGATTTCCGGTGAGTAGATGTATACATCTATGAGGGAAATCTTTTGGATGGCGCGAGGCGCCCGATAGTTTAGAATTTCTAGTAATACCAGCTTGTGGCATGTAATTCTTAGTTATCTATTTTACTGCATTGCATGACCTTTTATTTTCATATATGTGTTAGTTCATCATATAGAAACCATTGAACTATTAAAATGAGTTATGCGACACGAGTAATATTTGGCTTGCTTAGTTCATCATATATAATTGTGCAACTTTATCTCATAGGACACTTACACCATTACAATGGTTTTATGCAGCACGAGCACTATTCACGCGGACACACACGCCTTGGTAATTTCTATACCACAAACACTAGATAACTTGTTTAAACCGGAATTTAAAATAATTTCACCTTATAGGACGTATAAACTAGTACTAATATATTGAATTCCTCTAGATGAACCTGTAGAATTGCTAGTCATATGCATGTACCTCATTACATCATTCGATCATACATAGTCTTTTAGTCATATATTGCGGTTCGTATTGTTGATACCATAGGCATTTATCATCATTGATATGTGTACTTATGATACTTTCTTTCTTGACGATTTTAGCATTTGAGATTTATGAGATTTTGGAGAAACCGCAAGGATTTAATAAAACTGATATCATTTTAAATATTGCAAGTTGCGGTTTTCTCGAGATATGATACTTGTGTCGTCCACCATGAGTTTTATGTTAGTTTTCGAGACCCGTTTCGAGGAGTAGGATGAACCATCTCGGGTACATGGTGGGCCCGGTAAGGTACCCCGGGGCAAGAAGATTGAGTTGTAGACGATGATCCTGGCAGGGGCAGACTACCTACCGGTGATTATTGGCGCGGCGGATATCCAGAGGATACCGACCGTGGTCGTGAGATATTGAGATATTGATATTTTGAGATGGACCAGCCGGACGGCTGGGGCCGAGATATTGGGATACCGATACTTTGGGACAATGAGATATTCATTTGAGGTGTCGATACTTGGCACGGATTTCTGTTGATTTCATTGATATTTCTTCAGATACTTCACAGGAATTTTTCTAAGATGAAATTAATGACTTTCTCATATCAAACATACTGGATCACATGTTAAATTGCATTTATATCGCATACATACTAGTACATCATACCATATCAATATTGTAGAATTGTGACACTTTGCGTACATGCTTACGATAGTCTTTATAGATGTTACATATTACTCATGAGTTGGCAACTCACCCTTGTTGTGCCACAGCCTTTTTGCAGGTCTGATCCGTCAGCGCTGTAGCGGCGGACGCACATCCTCCTTTTGCTTGGATTTGAGGCTTTTGCTCGTAGGTGGATTGTGTGATTATTTTATTTCCGCCTTGTATATTCATTGTATCTAGTGTACTCCATCTATTTTATCTGCTACTTGTACTGATGTATATTGACCTAGAGACGAGCCAGCCAAATTTGTGGGCATGTATGTTGTTTTTTTTGGGTCGAGCTCACTTGAGCTGACATGTTGCTTATTACTTGAGCCTTTTATGCTTATTTTGCACATTGATGATTTATATTGCGTGGGAATTGTGAATCCGCTTTTGGGCGAAGAGCTAGCTCCCGCTTGGGGATGCCTTATTTCATGTTATTCATATATTCCTGTTTTGTACCCGTTTGGGCCCAGTATTTATAAAGGAGACTCTGTTGAAATTTTCGGAAAAAATGGATGTTGCTTTTAAAAATCTTGTTGTGACTTATTTGATTAAAATCGCTTTCAATAAATTGGTTTTCCTTCACTCTACTGCTTATTTGGTTTTGATTTTTGGGTTTTGGCTTACTTAAATTACGTACGCCTCGAGACGTTTCGTAATTTAAGTGCCAGTCATGCTCCGTACTTTTTGGGTCATGACACAAGCACTCACTTTCTCCGGCTCCCCGAGGCTCAAGAGAAATGATACCGCTTAAGCCTATATTATTCTAGAGTCCTTAAAATAGTGTTTTGCTTATCTCGAGAGAGTTTTGTGAAAAATAATTTAATATAGTTTAACAATAAATCTCGAGGGTGATCTGTAATTGTTAGGGTTTCATGATCATCTATTTTAATTGTTATGATATTTTAGTGATAAACCTAGTTTTTAAAAGTTTATAGTAATTTTACGAAAAACTAGCTCTTCTGAAAACTTGTTGGTATTTTATTAAAAATTCTAATCTTTCAATTTTAAAAGAAAATATAGTTTCATAATATATTTTTATTGAAAATACGAAGTCATAGTTTTATAAAATTTTCCAAAATTTAATATTTATTTAGAAAAATCGTATTTCTTAAAAACCGTATTTTTATTTCCTTACGAGGTCGAATACTCCGTGAGAAGTTCTGCATCTCGCTCTACTATCCTAAGGATGTGCGATAATCCGCACCATCCATTAGCGGGTCCTTTAACGAGGGTTGTAGAGGCGTAATTGCCAAGAATTACAAAAATACCAATTAAAAGAAACCCGTTTTTGTAAAAGTGTGGTATTTTAATGTATAACATATTCTTTAAATTAGCCATATGTTTGGAATATCGTGCTATGCAACCATACTGTGCGTGTGAGATGGGTCATTATCCCGTGAAGTTTTGCTATAGGTATTTTTAACAATTGTTGGAATGAGGGTTATACTAAAGTTCATGGTATTTTAATAAAAAAAGTTCGTTATTTAAGTATTGAACATGAAATTTTGGTTACGTCAAAAGACAATAGATGTGAGTTTTGTATTAAAAAAATATTAGGGTGATTATGTGACATGTAAACCTATCAAGCATGATAAAATATTTAAAAGAGAAGATTGTTACATGTTAACTCCACTTTTGTCGATATTTTCTTAGAAGACGAATTGAGATGAAAGAAATGGAGAGAATAGGGGCTTACTTACTAGTTTAAAGCGTTAACAAGGATGAAGGGAAACCTTCGGTTGTCGTGGTGACGTTGGAAAGGCTTCGGTCGTCGAGTTTGGTTTGCTACTCCACTTGGGTGCTTAACTCCACTTGGTACTTAGAGAGTTTGAAAGAATTTTTGCTAGAAATTTCAGAATGGGGGAGAGCTAGGGCATAGAGTGGTATTTATAGTAAAGAATTAGGGTTTGGGAATTAAAAAATTTGGATTAAATGAATTAAAATGGTGTTAAATGGTGAATTGAAGATTCTTTGTTTGATTGCAGGAAAATCAAACAGTGCACGTGAGGTTAAGGGAGTCGAAGGAATAAGTGTGCAAAGCACGGAGACGATTAGAGCTAATCGAACAGTCGGCGCCGGACCAAAGAGGGGAAACGGGCGGTCGGATCTTAGGATCTCGAGATTCGTTCCACGTGTCGAGATGGGTGTTTACTCCTCTTTGTGCCTGTTTGATTTTTTTGAAACTTTTCGTTTCTTTATGAATTGCACGTGCAACTCTAGGGCTTCCGAAAAATTAAAAAGAAAAATCTTTAAAAATAAATAGGTCTGATGGGATACGAACGCACAGGCTATGTCGGAGCAGTGTAGAGCCTTTACCAATGAGCTACAAGTTATTTCTTGCTTTTATTAAACAAATTTAACTTATAACTCTTACACATGATGTAATACCCTTTTCTTTATAATAACAAGAAATCTTTGTACAGGAAGTTCAGAGTCGTTACATTTTACCCTCTTTATAAAAATTTCGTCCTCAAAATTTACATTTGTATAGAGAATAATTTTCAAAGAGATAAGGATATCATGCACGCATATCTTTTTCTTTTTCCCAATTTGATTCTCCTGGCGAATCCTTTCTCCACATCACTCAGACCAAGTTCACCTCTTTGTTCCGCAATTTCTTCATTTTTCGGTCCAGGATCTCAACTGGTTGTTGCTCATAAGTCAAATCGGTTTTTACAGTTAGCTCTGAATGATCAAGTATATGGCTAGGGTCGCTCACATATCGTCGTAGCTGGGATATGTGGAACACGTTATGCACTCCTTCCAATAAAGGTGATAGTGCTAAACGGTATGCCACTTCTCTAACTTGTTCGAGTATGTCGAATGGTCCTATGTATCTTGGACTTAATTTACCCATTTTTCCAAAACGTATCACTCCTCTATTTGGGGAGATCTTCAAGAATACATGTTCTCCGGGTTGAAACTCTAAGTGTCGGCGCTTTGCTTCTGCTTAATGTTTTTGTCGGTCTTGGGCTATGTGTATCTTTTCCCTAATCATGCGAACCTTATCTACAGTTTCTACGATCATCTCTGGTCCAAGGAGTTCACGATCTCCAACGTCGTCCCAACTCAGCGGGAAACGACACTTCCATCCGTAGAGTGATGCAAAAGGTGCCATTCCAATGCCTGATAGCTGTTATTGTATGAAAACTCCACAAGGTGTAGGTGATCTTCCCACGAACCTCCGAAGTTTAACATACGTGATTTTAGTATATCTTCTAATATCCGAATTATTCGCTCGGACTGTCCATCTATTAGTGGATGATACGCCGTGCTGAAATTCAGACTCGTTCCCAGGCTAGCTTGCAGATTTTGCCAAAATTGTGATCGGAATCTTGTATCACGATTGGAGACGATGCAAACAGGTACCCCATGTAATCTCACGATCTCCTGTATGAGTTTATGGGTATCAAATATGGTACATCTTGAAGGTATCAAATCTTAATTTAGATTTATACTCACCTCTATGTACTTTCTTACTAACGTCTCGGTTGACTGGCCAATTCGAAATGGAATAAAGTGAGCCAACTTGGTGAGTCGATTCACAATAACCCAAATAGCATCGTTAACCTTCATGCTGCGAGGGAGAGAAGTCACAAAGTCCATGGTAATGTGCTGTCATTTTCATTTTGGGATTGGTAACGGCTGAAGTAGATCAGCAGTTCTGTGATGTTCAGTCTTCGCTTGCTGACATACTAGACACTTTGCTATGCTCCTTGATACTTCTCGCTTCATTCCATGCCACCAGCAGTGTTACCGTAGATCCTTGTACATCTTCGTGTCACCGGGGTGTACAAAATACGGAGAGCTGTGAGCTTCTTTCATCAACTCTTCTCGAACAGAGCCAACTGGCACACATAAACGGCTTCCATATCGCAAGGATCCATCTTCGTGGAAGATGAAGTCAGTTCGAAGTCCACTTTCTATTTGTTCTCGGATCTTTTATAGCTTAGCATCATTTGCTTAAGCTACCTTGATCTGATTTACAAGAATGGACTGGACTTGTAAGTTCATCAAATATGAAGCGTTACCTGGCTTAACTATTTCGATCTCCAATCCGTTCAATTCTTGTTGTAGCGTCCATTGAGCAGTGAGGTTCATTGCTAATAGCTGGCGACTAAGTACATCAGGAACTGCGTTCATCTTTCCAGGATGATACTGTAGGTTGATGTCGAAGTCTGCCATGAGTTCTAGCCATCTTCTCTGCCGCATGTTGAGTTCCTTCTGAGTAAATACATACTTAAGACTTTCATGGTCAGTGTATATATCCACTCGTTCTCCCAAAATATAATGGCGCCAAATCTTGAGTGCGAAGACAACTGCTGCTAGTTCTAAATCATGTGTTTGATAGTTGTGCTCATGAACTTTTAACTGCTTTGATGCAAAAGCCACAACTTTTCCATGCCGGTGTAGAACACATCCTAATATTTTACCGGACGCATCGCAATGCACATCAAATCCGCTAGATTGATTCGGTATTACAGGAATAGGTGCAGAGGTTAACCTCGACTTGAGTTCTACAAAATCCTTCTCATATGCTTCTGACCACACGAATGCTTTGTTTTTACGTGTAAGCTTGGTCAGGGGTGCCGCGATCTTTGAGAATCCTTCAATGAATCGTCGGTAGTATCCTGCTAATCCCAAAAAACTTTTTATATCTTTCACCGTCATTGGTGTCGGCTACTCGCTGACAGCTGACACCTTAGCTGGATCCATCAAGATTTCTTCACCTGAGACAATATGTCCGAGAAATCCGATTTGATCTAGCCAAAATTCATATTTGTTGTACTTGGCGTAGAGCTGGTATTGTCGTAATGTCTCCAGGAAAATTCATAAGTGCTCGGCGTGCTCTTTCCGATTCTTTGAATACACCAGGATGTCGTCGATGAAGATAATAACAAACCTGTCTAAGTACTCTTGGAAAACTTGGTTCATCAAGTTCATAAAGATGGCGGGTGCATTGGTCACTCCAAATGGCATTACGAGATATTCATAATAGCCATAACGAGTCCTCAATGCCATTTTCGGAATGTCAGACTCTTTGACCTTTACCTGATGGTAACCCGAACGAAGATCTAGTTTTGAAAAGACACAAGATCCACTTAACTGATCGAAAAGGTCATCGATGCGCGGTAGTGGATACTTGTTCTTAATTGTCACTTCATTCAAAACTCGATAATCCACACACATCCTGTAGGAACCTTCTTTCTTCTTCACTAGTAACACCAGAGATCCCCAACTTGAAATACTGGGTCGGATCCAACCTTTCTTCAATGGTTCATCCAACAGAATGAGGATCTCCTTCAATCTCTCCGGACTTAATCGGTACAGAGCTTTTATTACTGGTTGTGCGCCGGGTTATAAATTGATGCTGAATTCAAGAGCTCAATCGGGAGGCAAACCTGATATATCTTCCGGGAATACATCATTGAACTATCTCTGGCTTCGATTCTTCCACTTGCAACGCTGCAACCTCTGTCTTCTTTGGTTTTGCTCTGTAGATGCTAGGCTCTAAGGTCCGGTCTCCACTTTTGAAGTAGAACACTGGATGATCTGGTATTTCAAACACTATCCTCCTTTGGCGATAGTCGATGGTAGCGAAGAAAGTTCCAAGCCATTCCATTCCCAAGACTACGTCGAAGTTCAGTATGTCAGCATATTGAAGTCCGCATAGAATTCTCGACCACTGACGGCCACTGGACATAGATCATATGCCAAAGTTGCTTTTAGAACGCCGTTCCCTGAACTGACATTCCAGCCGGATACGAGCGATTTAATTGGGATCGTATGAGTTCGGACGAACTGTTACGACATAAAGCAATGTGATGCCCCAGTGTCGAAGAGCGCTAGTGCTGGTAGGGAGGCTACTAAGATTGTACCAGTGATAACCTGACCCGTAGCTTTGGCCTCTTCGACCGACATAGTGAATGCTTGGCATCGCTGCACTTTCCTTTGTGCCTGGTTAAACACTCGGTGTTGGGGTTGAGCGGTCTGGTAAAGCTAACTGGGTAAGAGGACCTTGGATCGCCGGTCTAGCTGGAGGGTTGTTGGGTCCTTGGTTTTGGGGGCATGCTCCGATGGTGTGAGTAGAAGACCCACTGATCAGGCACAAGTTGTTCGCCCTGCGACAGTTCTTCACAAGATGCCTTGTTCGTTTGCAGTAGATGCAAAAGTCTGGCCTGCTATTGGCGAATGAAATTACTGGCCTCCGAGATGGTCCGTTGAAGGCTGGCCTGGAAGAGCCCCCTCCTATGATCTGGTTCACAGGGCATTTCACACCAACAGTCTGCGGCATTCCCTTTTTCTTCACAACTGCCTCATAGCATCGGGCAGCCTTCAAAGCAAGCTCATGGGTTGGGAAATCCCCTGTAGCGAGTACAGCTTAGATTTCAGGGTCCAACCCTTGTTGGAATCATCGTGCCCGGATCTCATTTGTGGGAATAAGGTGTGCGGCAAACTTGTTATGACCTTGTTTTAGCAGTGTGGTGAGTGAGATCAGAAAATTGAATTTGAGACTATATGTTACCTGCTGAGCATGGTAAACTCAGCATCATATTCATCCACCGACTTGACCCACATCGAGCCTTATTGTAAATGGATGAATTGCTGCTCCAAGTCAAAGCGGGCAGTCTCAGGAAAGTACTTGGCTTCGAAGAGGTCTCGGAATGTTCTCCATTCTATCGGTTGCGCGAAACGGCTATCCTCAGCCTTCCACCATACCCTGGCGTTATCGGTCAGTTGCAACTTAGCAACTCTCATCCAAGCTATATCTGGCATTTGAGCTGCTGCCAGATCATCCTCGATCACTTGAGCCCATTCTTCTGCTTCAAGCGGACTCTTTTTACCTGAGAAGTTCTTTGGGTGTAAGGACCGAAACTGTTTGACTCCAGGTGCCTCCGTCTTGGGGCGGTTCATAAGGATAGCAGTATACTGTTGCTGACCCTCCAATAGGCTCTTGATAGCCTCAAGCAGTACAGTTTGGTCATTGATAGGAGCTGCAATGGTAGGTGGTGGTGGTGGTAGTGTAGGCGGTGGAGTATTGCCGTTGACGTTTGTGCTGGTATTGTTTGGGGATTCCATCACCTTGATATAAAAGATATGTTAGTATAGATTCAAAGAATTTGAAATGCAAGAAATATAAATGTTTGTTGAACTTATTAATTCTTGTGGTATATTGTTTATGACTTTATACGGAACTGATCTGCATGGGCCACCAACAAAATCTGTCATGCCCCGCTTCCCAGTAGACGGAAACAGTGACGTCGCAAGCCCGCGGCATATTTATCCAGAAAAGGTCATTCACTAAATAAATATACTAAGCGTATTGAAAAAATAGTAAACAATGCAAGAATAAATGGAGGCTGTAAATTTTTCAACAAACATCTTTATTTACATTTAATTTCTAATATTTACAAGTATATGAGTTTTCAGCTGGAAAGTAAATACAATAAGGGAAATATGATTGTCGCAGAATTATACTTTGCGTTCTACGTGTTCTATTAGTTCTATTTACGGCAATCAAGACGGTTTCGTTTCGCAGCTAGCCGGTTCAGTACGGGTCGTCCACAGAGAGATGGTATGTATGTCCGTTCTTGTTTTAGACGAGTCAATTCAAGTGTATATGCGTATGTTCAATTCTATCCTAAGTGTCGTATTTTATGTTCAAGTAAACTTGTTAGGGTTAAGGTTGGTTAGTAGAGTTAGGATTAGTCTTGTGCTTGTCTTTTGCCATTCTTAAATTGATATTGGGATAATCGGAAGTTGCGTGGATTAGGAGGACATAGGAATGGGATTTGCGAGTTTAAGCAAGCTTTCCAATGCTAAATCCATTCCTAGTGCCCCTTATCCGTCCGCTACATATGCTTATTTCCAACTCTCGGCCAAATATACGAAACCATGTATCCAATTAAGTCACAACTACATGTCACGTTGTAGTGCGCCCAAAGAAATTCTCGACTTAGTTCACGGCTATATGTCACATATAGCGCGCCTATGTGAGGGGGTTGTGTTTGTTTGGTCTAGGTTCATTTTAAGATGTTTGGCGAAGAGAAGCACAAAGAATTTTTCTGTCTCTCATACCAACCTTCCTTAACTCTAACAAGTGTGGAATTTATTCATACATTTAAAAGAAAAATAAAACAAGAAGGAAGAAAAGAATGAAAGGAAAAATACTGTTTTACAAAATGGTAGTAAGTTAACTACTTGGGCCCTCACTTAAGCGAAGGACTCTATCGAATATCATGGCTTGAAAATACGGATAAGAAGAAAAGAAAAACAAGAAAAGAAAAGAAAACCAACAACTACTTAACAACAAATAATAAAAGTTATATTAGGAATTAAAATTACAGGACAAGCAAATGAAAATACAAGTTAAGAAAAATAACTCTCATCTTTATTAACTTCCACTCAGGAGCTCTCACTACACTTTCATGGAGAATGGATGAAAAAAAGAAGAAGATACAACTTAAACAACACTAATTCAACTAAAGAAAAAAGCATCTTGGCTTGGAAACAAACTAGAGTATTTATAAGTAGAGGACTGAAACCCTAGACTCATATTCCGAGCCATTGTATAATTATAAAAATGTCCCTGAAAAACGGTCCAAAGATGCCACGTCACGACCGCGGAACCGTTGCCAAAACCCCCTTTTGGCCGCGGTTCCGCCGCCTTTTTGGGGAATTGGTGCCTCATCTTTTCTGTGCTTCCTCATGTTGCTTTTATCTTCTGTTTTACAAGCCCCAAATTGCAAAATGGTTCCAAAATAGGTTCATATTTTCAACAGTCCAACATGGCTTCACTTTTAATCTTTTTTACCATTATCTCTCTCGAGCTCCGCGCACCTCTTGATCTTTTTGTTGCCCCTCTTATGTTCTGTACTTGTCTGAGACACGAATGACCACTGTTATTTGTATTTTCTCTTGAACTGGTAAGCGGAACTGGACGGGTGTGGATGATCGGAATCCGGATTTTATTTGTTTTTTGGCAGATGTTCTGGATTTTTGCATAACTGTGGAGATTTTGCATGATTTGCGTTATTTTGGACTGGGAACCTGTAACCTGTAAATATGTAGCAAATACGGATCAAAAGCATCTACCTATAAATAAACGAGCAGAAAAATGGACAGTATTAAATGCAATATTCTGGAGTGAACAAATACCCCCAAACCTATTTTTTGCTTGCCCGTTGCAAAACCATTTATTCATAAGAAGTCATAAGCTCACTTTCATCGGCATGGTTGCACTTAGCGTGTGTAACAAGCCATTAAATCTCTAGGTGTCCCTAGTAGGAGGAGTGTTCCCACCCGAGGGTTTTCAGCGGGTACTACCCACAAAATCCTGTTAAGCTAATTTCATAAGTTAACGTCGATTCTACTCCTATAGTTTAGTATCTATGTTAGAAACTCAATTATCCTAAATTAGAAATATCCATCCTTTATTTTTCACACCTCCTATTTATTCAACCTAACATCTTATACGTTTTGACAGTTTAGAAAGATCTCGGTTTCATAAGTCAACGTCGATTCTACTCCTACAGTTTAGTATCTATGTTAGAAACTCAATTATCCTAAATTAGAAATATCCATCCTTTATTTTTCACACCTCCTATTTATTCAACCTAAAATCTTATACATTTTGACAGTTTAGAAAGATCTCGGTTTCTTTTGAGTTTCCCTTCTAAAGCGCAGCCTCCAATCCGGAATTTTTATCATCTTTACGGAAAATATAAGTCTTATTCTTTATCCCTAACTTTCCTCCAAATATCGATCATATACCCCCACGTGTGTGTAAATTTTTCACCCCTACACTTAAGAATTCAATTCAAGATATAATACCCTTGCACTAATACCTAATACTACTTCTTTTCATTAATGATGGACGGATTTTCTCACACACCTTTCATGCGATTATTACCGCTTCTTGAGGCACTAACAGCCGATTACTGAATGTGTGAGTTTACAAAGTAAATAGCAGTTTTTAGGTCTTGTACTTTATTTTTTTCCTTTCTTTTTATTTTTTTATTTTTCTTTTCCTTTCAAGGCCAAAAATATTTTTCAATAATGTTCTTTTGGTGGTTAGCTTTAAATACCGTTTTTTCTTTCATGCTAGACTTTCAGGCAAGAGTATTTCTAGGTATTCTCTACTATCTCAAGTTTCAAGATGCGTGTAAGTGCGATTTGTAGGGTATATATTTTCTGAATTTGGATTTAAGAACGGGAACTATTTTTCAGATTTATCCTTCAATAAAACTTTCAATACTTTCCCTTCATCTCGACTTAACTTAAGAACGGAACTAAATATTACCTACTTCTAAAAAAACTGCAAGGACGTATATTTACCAAGGTTAAACAGAATGAGGGTTATTTTTAGGGTTTTCAATTTCTAAGTCTAGGATTTAGTTATTTCTAACCTGTTAAGCTAACTTTTCGGGAAAAATCTAAGTTATCTTACTAGCTAACTTGACGACAAAGTTTTTATATTTTTATAAAAATTTTCGATTTTTGTGGGTTTTTAAATAATTATGCAAATGCAAAATATACACATGAATGCGAAAATAGAAAGCTTACCGAGCATACCCCTAAACTTAAACTTGATAGTATCCTCACCGTCGTGCTACACCAAGAGGGTCAAAATTGTCGGTGCTCCCCTATTTTTTTATAAAAGAAAAAAGCAAACAAAATATATATACACAAAAAGGTCCCTTAAAACTTAAGTAAAACAGTGTGCCACTGTTTAAGCGTTGAATTCAGAGTTAGGGGGAAAGAACGTTATTAATCTATACAAGGCCTTACACATGCCAAAAGTTAACACCAACCATTCAAAAAAATTATCGTGATAATGCCCGGGTTGGTGAAAGAACGCGTGGAAAGAAGAGATGGAGAATACACGAGACCGTGTGTGGATGGAAGCGGGATACGGTCTCGGTAGAGGAGATGAATGGCGGAGGGGAAAAAGAAATGGAAAATGGATTTGAGGGTGGAAATGGAGGGAATAAATTAGTACAATTTGTAATAATTGAATGTAAAAATAGATTGTACTAATCTATCAACACGTTGAGAAATGGAGTCAAACCTCTCAAAATTCGCAAGAAAACATGGGTTGACCGAACTTAGTAAACCAAACGTGGAAAATGATGTTGATACGGTGGCTTACGAAGTGGGAACGACGAAAGGGATGGAGGGAAGTGATTGAGGAATGGTATCGGTTAAACGTTCAGGACGGTGTACACAGCTAATGGAAGGGACACGATGAGTTGAAAATCCGACTCATCTAGTAAAACTGGTTCATCCTCAAAAATATCCTCATAATTCAGCTCATCCATGCATTTATCATCATCAATATCTAGACGCATATGGAGTTCAGGAAAGAAAGTTAATAGTTAGGGATGATGTCCACATGGAAGTGAAAGGACATGATGAATTGGTGAGAAAAACGCATCCAAACCTGTGGGTTCATCATCCAAAATATTCCCAGCGTCGATATCCTCAATCGAGTGAAAGTCAAATTTCTCAGACACCTCATCAAGAGCATAGATTTCAATCAATTGTGGTTCTAGGATGGAGGTGTAGAAATCAAAGTGATTGGGATCGGATTCACTTGAAATGGAACCTTCACAATCGGGTAAATCAAATACTACATACTCGCACAACTCATCAAACGTTCTATCTTCAACTGGTGATTCATTTGGGACACTCGATAGACTTTCGAAACAGGAGTTGTGGAATTCAATTTGGAACGGGTAGGTTTTATTTAGAAGGGTGCACTGCTCACTCTCACTACTCACATCCTCAAATTGTCCTATTGCCTCATCATACATTGGAAAATTCGGAGCTAATTGGATACTAGCTGCTGGTCGTTAGGTTGTATGAAGGCGGCCATGGACGCATTCAAATCCGTCATCTGTTCGCACGACGCGACCCGAAATTCTTCTAATGACTGTTCAAGAGTAATCATCGGTTGTGAAGGGGTTTCAGTATAAGATTCAAACTTGTTTGGATACGTGAAACTCCCAAATGGCTGTTTAGAAGAAATGTCCAGAGAAGATGTAAAAGTCGGGTAGGATTGATAAGAATTGAATGGATGTGAAAAATGGATAGGATTAGGATCAATATTATGATAAGAAGGTGATTGGAATTATTGTCCTAACGAATTTGGAGTTGTGAAAGGAATGAAGGATCGGTTACGGGATTGTTCAATTCTGTCAGTAATGGACATGGGTTTTGGAGTCGCAACATGACTCTCAGAAGGGATATCAACATGAGAAGGGGTGAAAGTTTGAAATGGTTGATATGACGTGGATTGCGGTGTCCAATTGTTGGTCCTAGATGCGTCTATCTGATCTCTTAAAGAAATTTTAGGCATGGATGGATCGTTTGAAGTTCGACCAAAGTAAGAACCGTATAAAGAAATGTCTGGTTTTGGGTACCAAAGTTCGGCAAGAGTTAGTCGTTTTGGGGTACCCATGTTATGAAAAGAGTGAAAAGGTAGAGGGGTGGAAGGTGGGTGAAATTTTATAAATTTTTGAATTTTTTTGATTATTTTTTAGAGTTTTTGAAATTGTTTGTTTGGTTTTAGAAAAAAATACGAAATTATGGGACTAAACACTACATAATCACAATCACAATATGCACAAATAATACCTAGAGCTAGAATCTTCAAAGTCCAATTAGACCGGCTCCTAGACTTCCAAGTGACAAATTGCAGGATAACCATCGAATCGCCTCTGTTTACCGCCGGAAACGGAGACGAACTGGGGATGGGTCATCCAGCCTAAATCTGGGGGCAGATGCTATTTGGATTTATCCGTCCACCTCTCCGAAAATACCAAGTTGATTTATGGCACCATATATCGAAGGTTTGGACGGATGCGGCCATTGTAGCAGACTTTATCAGATTCCCCCTCGTTTATGAGGGTTTTTTGATTGTGGAGATGCTCATCCCTGCAGGCGCAAGCCTCTGCAGTTAATTACGTTACTGCATTGCGATAACCACTTTCTCCTGCTCCAGAAGTTCACTTCGTATCGTGTGTGTTTTTATTTGTTTTGGTTTCTCATGGATTGTATACGGAGACTAGTTTATGTCATCGCCCGTAGGGTGCGGATTAGTCCAAATCCGTATATTTTTATATTTAGATTTGGTTTATTTAAATTCCGTTAATCTGATTTGGGATTAAGGTCAATTTAAACATATGAGCATTTAGGCCCAATTGTTTTAGTTTAAGGACATCAAGGTCCATTATTGCCATGTTTGAGGCGAATATTAGTTTAAGAATATTTCGGTCCAACATTCCCATTTTGGGGACGAATATTAGTTTAGGGACATTTGGTTCCATTATCGCCATGTTTGAGGCAAATAATTAGTTTAAGGACTTCTCGGTCGGACATTCATCTTGCGCGCACGCGTATTTGTTACGTGACGAAGTGAACAATGTTGATATGGAACGTGCCCAATTTAGAACACGATCCGATTTGGGGCATGCACGTCAATTTGGAAGTGCATCAACGAAAGAAGTTGTTGATCGTTGAGACCCGCCACCTCTCTGAAGACGTTGAAGAATTATAACGACATGTATCAGAGATGTGAAAAGATGTATCCTTAAACCAAATCCCGTATTTGAGGGAAAATGGGTTGTTGTGGACTTAAGAATTTTTGGTCATATTTGAGACCTTGGAAATCAAGAGCATATGGGCTCGATTGATTTAAAAAACAAAAAGATTTAATCTTAAGAAACTTAGCTAAAGTTTCCATAATTAGCCAAAAGTGCTAAGCACTGAGGCATACAACGCTCACGTGTGAAACACGTGAGGCGCTAAGATATGAGCGTTGCCCCAATCAGTGCGAAGCACTTTAGACATTTTGACTAATCTTAAAGTGCTGAGCACTTTGCATGGTTGTGACGTAGGAAGCACGTGAGTGCTAAGCATTGGGTTTCATTTGTTCACTTCCCCTCTTTTTACAGAAGTGCTAAGCACTTGGGTTTCCAAGAGTGTTTCACGTGTATTTCACGTGACTACTTTCTTTTGGGGTTTTATTTGATGGCTGCTTAATTGACAAAGGATTTTTTCTTTGCTCTTCAGGTGCCCGCGTGGGAAGCATGTGAGGCAGTTTTAGCTTTTCTTTTGCTTGTTTTAAGCACTCACGTGGAAAACATGTGAGGCTCCATAACAGTGCTAAGTACTAATGAGACGTCAAGTTTTTCATTTTGTTTGTTTTCAGAAATATTGATTTCCGTTAATGACAATTTTAGTCATGGATGATCATCAAGATTTCGGTTTTGAAGATCATGGATCATCATCATTGTTTTATTGAAGAACTAAGTTCTTTTATACTTTTATAAGGACCAAGTTCTTTATGTAGGGTTAAATCCTAATTTTTTCTTTTTGAGGAATTAAATTCATATATGTTCCTGTTCTTTCTCTTTCTTTATATCTTTAACCTAGTTTTTTTCCTCTAAGTTTTGAATCTGCAGAACAAAATCTCGCCGATGAGAATTAAATTCTTAACTTGTAAGGAGTTTTGCTTCTGCAAATCTCAACCAGAGGAAGAACTAAGTTCTTATATGAAGGGTTAAACCTTTATATAGACAAAGGAGAGACAATATGATATCTGTGTTTTCTTTACCTAGGGTTTCAATGAGGAAAGTCTTCTTCTATGAGAATTAAATTCTCTCTTCTCTCAAGAGCTCATTGTATTCTTTTTTGCAGAAGCTTGTGGGAAGTTCTCTCCTCTGTCGGTGTTTTTTTTTCTTGTCTTCTTACTCCTATTTATAGGAGAAGAAAAAATATCAACTTGTTAAGAAAATCTATGATTGAGAGATCATGATTGATTTCATAATCAATTAAAATTGATCTTTTAAATCAATTGGTGAATTTTATTAACCGTTGGATTTTTAATCCGAAGGCTCTCTGTTTAACAGAGAAGTTTTTTTTTGTTTATTTAACAAGATTATGAAATATTTTTCCTAAGATTGAATTTCATTCTATCAGATGATCGGTGGGTGATTTTATAATCACCGTTAGATCTTTGATTCAAAAGTTCTCTGTTTAACAGAGAAGATCTTTCTAGTTTGAGAAAGATCAAGGAGATATTTCCCACGTAGAATTTAATCTTATCAGATGGTTTAATTGGTGATATTTTATCACAATTGGATTTTAAATTCAAGATTCTCTGTTAGAAAAATCTTTCCATATTAGAAAGATCAGAGAAAATATTTCCCAAATAGAATTTAATTCTATCACATAGAATCAGATATGAGTATTTTAAAATTGTGGCGCTCACATGCTTTACATGTAAGTGCTGCCAATTAATGTGTTAGGAGAACTCATGTGTTTAACACGTGATCTTTAGCGTGGGTTTTGGCTTGTTTATTTTCAGCGCTCATATGATTTTCATATGACCGCTCACGTGTTTAACGCGTGGGGCATGTTTAGCCTATCAATTGTTTGATTGCGGTGCCTATATACTTTGCATATAAGCGCTCACATGTTTAACACGTGAAGCTTATTTAGCCTATGAGTTGTTTTAACTGCAGCGCATATATGCTTTGCATATAGACGCTCACATGTTTAACACGTGAGGCTTATTTAGCCTATGAGTTATTTTAACTGCAGCGCCTATATGCTTTAACTGCATATAGGTGCTCACGTGTTTAACACGTGAGGAGTAGTGGGGAATTTTCTCCCATTTTCTCTCCTTTTATGAGGGAACAAATGCCCCCTAGCGTTGCTCTCACGTGGCTTGCACGTGAGTGCAACGCTGTCCATTCTTACAACCGTTGGATTGTCTAAGGGAACGGAAAGCTGAACCGCTCCCCAACAGGCCTTATAAATGGGGTGTTTGGCCCTTTAGATGATCACTATTTCTTCATCTTCTTCTTTAATTTTTTCTTGAGAATTTAATTCTCCTCTCAGAGCTTAGCTCTCTGTCCATAGAACTTTAGAGTTAAACTCTGCAAAAACTCCCTCTTTTTTTGGGGTAAGGATCATGAATGACATTCACCACTTAGGAAAACCCCCTTTTTTTCTTTAGATTTTAAATCTATCAATAGAGCTTTACTCTTTTCTAGAACTGATCTCTTAGAAATCCAAACACACATTTTTTTTAAAGTAGACCTTAGGGTTATGAGGATTGTTAGTTCTCGTCTTAAGGTTTTTCCTTTCACCGATTTTTAAGGATCCTTGGAATTTAATTTCATTTTCTTTGTTTCCCCACCATGGGGGTTTCTGGGATTTAATCCCATTATTAAAGAAATTTAATTCCATCTTACAGTGCTTAGCTTTGAGAGATCCAGAGACTTGTGGCAATTTTATTCCCCTTCTGTTCTCGAGCATTTTTCTTTTTTAGGGTTTTAATACCCTTTCAACAGATTTAAATCTGTTGTGCATTTTAATAGAACTCGCTTTTCGAGATTGTTTTTTTATAAAAAAAACTGCATTGTGTATGTCACGCCCCGTTTCCCGGTGTATGGGGAAGGAGACGTGGCGAGGCCGCGGCGTATTTACTCACAAGTAAACACGTTAAGCGTAAATAAACAATATAAAAGCAAAACACAAGAATGGCAAGAGATGTAATGAAATAACAACTTTTTATTTATATTCATTCTTTACATGCAACTGGAAAGTAAAATACAATAATGGAAAGCGATGCCTAAATAATGGCATATGAACTGAAAAGAAAAGTAAGTACAAGTAAGAACTAGAACTCCGGCTCCTCTGCAAACTGCTCCAAATCTTCCTAACTGGGCTCGATCTCCTGAGAGTCAGGTCCTCCCGACAACATTCCAAAGAAAGAAGAGATACGAATGTCGTCAGCGAACAATCGCTCGGTAAGTCCCAAAAGAGAGATAGATCAAGTAAAAGGAATAGATCTGATAATTTATCTGTTTTTGTTATACTAACGTAGTTGTTTGTAACTTGGTACAGAATATATCAGTGTATACGAGAGGAGTTCAACTTTCCCCGTGGACTAAGGTAACCCGTAGTACAAGGCTCCGTCAATACCCACGAAACAACGGCAATGGATGTTTATCTAAGTCTTTTAGTAATCATCTCGTGTCATTTTCAACACATTCCATACCAGTCTACCCCTTTAAAAACCCCGTAATGCATATTGTATTGATTGTAATGAGTTATAATATAGGACTTGCCGAAACCATGATATAAGTTGTTCATGTAAACGGCTTATGATGTAAACGGATAGTCATGTAATCAAGTCAAGATATATCCATGGTTCGGTCAATTCAAGTCATGTTGCATGTTCGTATTGTTCGGTATTCATTTTCAAGTGTTCATGTTTGATACATTGGATTCATGTTGAATTAGATATATGATTAGATTCATGTTTGGATTGTATTCAAATTAGACTGAGACTCAGATTGAGTCAGACACTTAAACAGATTTAAGTCTTGAATTAGGATTAGGAGTTATCGGTAACTGCTGCACATAGACGACAGGATTTTTGTCTTTTTCCAAGACAATTACCATTGATAACCCGGTTTTAGTTTTCTACCAGGCAAGCACCCACTTTCTCCAGCTCTCCGAGTCTCAAGAGAATTGGTCCCGCTTAAACCTATATTCTTTAATGTAAATTTAATATAACTTGAAGGAATTTTATGAAAAATATTTTTAGTATACTTTCAAAATAAACCTCAAGTATTTATTTATCATATTTAGGGTTTTCATGGATGTAATTTTAAAAAGTGAGGTATTCTAGTGAATAAATACCTACCTTGAATAATACATGGTATTTTAGTGTAAAGTTGACTTGTATGGATTCTTGATGGTATTTTCATGAAACTTATTATTCTTTTATTTTGTTTAGAAAACGTGGAATTTAATAATATCTTAAAAATATGTGTTTTGATAATATTTATATATTTATTAAAAGATAACTCTTTATTATCAAATAGAAATCCTCGTTTTTCTTAAAAATTGTTTAAAAATTCTATCAAGATCGTATGCTCTGTGAGGAGGTCCGTATCTCACTCTACTAGTCCCGAGGATGTAAGATAATCCGTACCATCCCGATCGGGTTCCCCAAAATGGGTTGTAGAGGCATAATCGCAAGGAATGTAATCATATAATTAAAGAAATACGGTTTTTAATAGTTTAAGGTATTTATTTGAAAAGTCGTATTTGCCATAAGATATTGTTTTCAAGCGAATCGTGCTATGTCAAGATGTGTGTATGTGGGAGGTAGGTCATTACTTCGTGAGGTTTTCTAAAGGTATGCTGAGCTAAATACTTAAAAGATATCATATGTAAAGTTTGTGATATTTAAACGAAAAATACAAATAGAAGTTACATAACATGGTATGTGATTGTTTGATTAAGTGTTTGTAGAATAACCGCAATGAATAACGGTGTCGCGTGTAGCTAGACCGAAATGAGTACGGGTCGTCCTAAGGGAAACGTTTAATCTTTTAATCTTAGTTTAGACGTGTTGAAAAAGGGGAAGAATAAAGAATGGTGAAGAATGGTTGTAGATTCTAGATCAACGTCAAACACAGATGCAGGATATAGATCAAGATTAACTACGGATATAGGTTTTATATTAACTTAATTTTGATCGTCCCGAGCAAACTACTTATTCAAGAGAAGGAGAAAAAGAAAAAGAAAAACCTAAGAAGCACATTTTCGTAGACAACACGATTGTACTGAGCACGTGCAACAAGCCGTTAAACCTCTAGGTGTCCCTAGTAGGAGGAGTGTTGTCTCCTGAGGGTTTTCAGCGGATTACACCCAAAAAATCCTATAAAAGAAAGATAGTGAAAGTTATATATAAAGATAAGAATTATAAAAGAAAGAACTTGAAAATAAGAGTTTCCAACTATACCAGCTTTTCAGTTGTTATGAGCCATATCCTAATGATCATGAAAAAATGTTAGAAATCAAATCATCGCTCAATAAAATATCGCCTTTAGTCTTCCTCCCTAACTTTCTTCCAAACAATGATCATATACCCCTACGTGTGTGTAAAAGACATCCCTACACTTAGAGAATTCAATTCAAGCTATCATACTCTTGTCCATTTTCCAAAGTGCTTTATAGTTGGTGAATATTTTGATGAAATTGCTCACACATTTTTCATGCGACCATTAATAATTATTGAGGTACTAACCGACCGATTTCAAAATGTGCTTGCGCATTTAGGCGTAATTCCTTGTTTTGCAACACCCAAGGCTTAGCATTGGCTCCCAAACCAGTTGGTCTAAGACACTAGGCGATAAAGCACCCTCGCTATATTTTTTTTATGCTGTCTTAGTAATTAAAAAACCAGTGTTCATTTTTTTCTTCACCATTTATAACTTTTTTTCATACTAAGGCTTTTAGACAAGAGCATTTCAAGGTATCCTCTACTATCCTGAGTTTTAAGATGTGTTTAAGTGCGTATAGTAGGGTATCAACGTTCAAATGTTTGGCGTCAAGAATAAGGACTATTTTTAAGACTTAATTTTATCCACAGATTAGTAATTTCCTTCATCTTACTAACCCTTGGGACAACGGCTCATAACTACTTATTACTAGTTTTATTTAAGAAAACATCTAACTTTCATGCTTTTCTTAAACTTTTCCTATCTTTCATATGTAATTTTTCAATTTCTACTCTTTTATTATATAAAAAAAGATTTGTATAGTGCTAAGTGCCAAAACATAGTTTAGTGAATACAATCCTTCCCCCCAAACCTGTTTTCAGCAGTGTCCTCACTGATGGCTTTTTTTGAATGTATCGACCTGTAAACTTAGGGAGAGAAATTAAGAGGGGTAAAATAACAGTCAAATGAAAACTACCCCCAAACTTGTACTTTGGCATGCACAGATATTCAGTGAAGTCTTTTATCACTCACCTCCATTCTTAAAATGAGACAATGTTACCGAAATATGGAGGTGAGGTGAAGGAAATTTAGTTATGATAAATCGGCTCCTTTAAAAACAGGAGCTCCTCAGCTGGGTCAGCAGAAAAATACGGTTTTAATCTATGCCATTTACTTTAAAAATTGAACCGTTTTTTATATTTTCAACTTCTGCTGTCTCGTGCGGGTATACATATCGCACCACAAAAGGTCCTTTCCAACGAGATTTAAGCTTACCCGGATGAAGATGGAGACGAGAATCGTAATGAAGGATTTGTTGTCCCGGTGTGAAAGTATTCCTAAAATGGTTTTTATCGTGAAACGCTTTAGTTCGGTTCTTTACTATCACCGCATTATCGTAAGCTTCATCACAGAGTTCGCTTAGCTCATTCTATTGCAGCTTCCGATAGCTGCTGGCTTGATCAAAATCGAAATTTAGCTCTTTGATAGCCCACATTGCTTTATGTTCGATCTCGACAGGAAGGTGGAATGCCTTCCCAAACACAAGGCGGTATGGAGACATACCAAGATTGGTCTTATAAGCGGTACAAAATGCCCAAAAAGCATCCGTCAATTTGGTTGACCAATCTTTACGGCTTTTAGAAACCGTCTTCTCCAAAATTTGCTTGATCTGCCTATTTGAGATCTTAGGTTGCCCGCTTGTTTGGGGATGATAGGGCATAGAAAGTTTGTGGTTAATTGCATATTTCCGCATCAAAACCTCGAAAGATCGATTACAGAAATGCGTCCCGTTGTCGCTAATTATAGCGCGGGGGTTTCCGAATCGCGAAAAGATATTTTCTTTAAGAAACTTAATAACAACCTTGTTGTCATTAGTGCGACACGGTATTGCTTCCACCCATTTTGAGACATAATCAACCGCTAACAAGATATGTAAATTCGCAAAAGAGTTGGGAAAATGGCCCATAAAATCAATACCCCAAACGTCGAATATCTCCACAACTAAGATAGGTTGGAGCGACGTCTCATTTCTACGTGAAATCCGACCCAAGTGTTGACACCGCGGGCAAGTTTTGCAATGATCATATGCATCTTTAAATAATGTTGGCCAATAAAAGCCACATTACAAAAATTTCTCCGCCGTTTTTCGAGAACCAAAGTGACCGCCGCATGCTTGATCATGACAAAATGATAACACACTCTTGAATTCATCGTTAGGGACACATCTGTGAATGATTTGATCGGAACAATACTTAAACAAATAAGATTCATCCCAGTAAAAATGTTTTACTTGGGATAGAAATCGATATTTGTCTTGTTTCAACCAATTGCTAGAAATAAGTCCCGTCGCAAGATAATTCACAATATCCACGAACCAAAGTTCGCAGGATACGGTCAAGAGCTGTTCGTCAGGAAATGAGTCATTTATCGGCACGGTCAACGTTGGTGAAGAAGAGATGCGTGAAAGATGGTCAGCTACTACGTTTTCACATCCACTCTTGTCTCGGATGACAAGATCAAATTCTTATAACAACAGGATCCAATGTATTAGCCTGGCCTTAGCATCCTTCTTCGATAAAAGGTGTCTTAGGGCGGAGTGATCAGTGTAAACCATTATTGGCAAGCCAATCAAGTAGGGCCTGAATTTTTCTAATGCAAATACAACTGCCAAGAGTTCTTTCTCGGTAGTTGTGTAATTAATTTGTGCATCGTTCAAGGTCCTACTTGCATAGTAAATTACATGTGGCATCTTATCAATGTGCTGTCCTAAGACTGCACCAATAGCAAAATCTTATGCATCACATATAAGCTCGAACAGGAGATTCCAATCCGGAGATGATAGAACGAGGGCTGTAGTGAGAGATCTTTTAAGTGATTCAAAAGCAGCCTCACAATCCGAATAGAAGTGAAATGTAGTATTCTTGGCCAAGAGAAGAGTTAAGGGTCTAGAAATTTTGCTAAAGTCCTTAATGAATCTCCGATAAAATCCTGCATGATCAAGAAAGGATCGTATATCTTTGATGTATTTAGGACGAGAGAGGTTATGGATGACATTTATTTTAGCTTTGTCTACCTCAATGCCTTTTCGTGAAATTAAATGTCCAAGGACAATACCTTCTTGGACCATAAAATGACATTTTTCGCAATTCAAAATTAAGTTCTTATCCTTACAGCAGGTAAGAACTGCGTCGAGATGACGAAGACAGTCTTCAAAAGAGTCCCCGAATATGGAGAAATCGTCCATAAATATCTCCAGGAAATTCTCAACCATGTCTGAGAATATCCCCATTATACACCGCTGAAATATAGCGGGAGCATTGTATAACCCAAAGGGCATGCGTCTATAAGCAAAAGTACCGAAAGGACAAGTAAATGTGGTTTTATCTTGATCCTTTTCGGCGATGGAGACCTGGTTATAGCCAGAGTATCCGTCCAAAAAATAATAGTATTCATGTCCAGCTAATTGCTCATACCATAATTTTGCATTATTATATTCCCCATTCTTATTCATTTTACAAATAAACAGGTGCGTTTGATCCATGTCTGCTACTTAGTTGCAGGTTACAGGTTCTCAGAACAAAACAGTGAAATTGATGAAAAGATGATACAAAAGTGAGACTAAGACCGACAAATGGAAGAATCTTGATCAAGCCTACAGTTGGAGACTAAACGAAGATCAATAGACGATTTCACAAGAACAAAGGCAGCGCAAGATTCAAGACTTCGACATGCAGCAAGCGGTAAAAGTCCACGACTTTACTCACTGTGGAAATCTGGAAGAGAACCAGAAGATATTCTGAAGAACAAAGTGAAGAAAAAAGTACCCAAATGCAACCAGAACCAACCCCAGAAGACACAGCCCACAAGCCCATTAATTGGCTGCGGAACCGCGGCCAAACCTTGCTATTGGCCGCGAATCCGCGGCCGCGTAGGACCCGTGTCGGTGAAAAATCTTTGTGACGGTGCACAGCGCGTTGACTAGTCTTTTCTTAGGGGGTAAACTTGTAATTACAGATGTGAGTCGACTGTAATCCTAGGGTTTCTATGAATCTATAAATAGAAGCCCTAAAACCTTTTTTAGGTTATGCCTCTTTTTATTCATCTTTTCAGATCTGAAAATTCCTGTGTAAATGTTTGGAGAGAGCCATCAATAAAGTAAGTAATTTTATTTTATTTCATTGCCTTAGTTTAAATTTTATTATTTGCCCTAGTTAGATAGTTAGATATGTTCTTCAATTCCCTAATGAGCGAGTAGTCTTCTCGCTTGTTAGGGTTAGGAATAGGGAAGGCTTGAGAGATGAAAATCTCTCACCCCTTTCTTGCCCATCACATATAATTAATAGGACTTCATGCATACATACACACACCGTTCCCTACAGCACTTTACCCCACGAGGTAACGGTGATACCGTAGTATAAACGACCGGTTGTGTATGTTTTCCATAGAGGTTAGGGTAAGAATTAATAAAGGAAGGACTAGAACCTAGAAGAAGAAACATCGTTTCTTCCCGATGGTACTAATCCCCTTTATTAATTGTTACCATAACACCTAAAGAGATCTAAATTAGGGCATTGAAAACGGTAAGGAAATCTTTAATTTCCAAACTTAACCTAAACCTAACCCTAGCAAGATTCTAGTCTTAGTATAAATCAGTTTAGTTTTTAGCGATAATCCATTCACACTGTTTGGAATTAACTCGTTAGACCAAATTAGGAAATACACAATATCCCTGTGGACCGACCCGTACTCACCGGCTAGCTACCAAGCGACGCCGTTCTTGATTGCAGTAATTAAATATTCTTTGAGACAAAATCAAATGGCGTCGTTGCCGGGGAATGGCGTGTTATTTTCTTTTTGCTATTTCGGGTTAATATAAAATTGAAAAATCATAAAAACTGAAAAATAAAAAAATATAAAAAATTTATCATCTTGTTATTTTTTGAAGGGTGTTTTCTTTTGAATTATGCAGGATCGACGAGCGAGTTCGGATCTGGAAAAATCAAGAGAGCGAAACAGAAAAAACTAGATCTGAACAAGCAGAGGATAATCAGAACAGACAGTAGAAGATTTTTGGAGGCCTGATTCTTCTTTCTCACCGCGGAACCGCCGCCAAAGTGGGTCTTTGACCGCGCAACCGCGGCCTAGTGGTGACGTAAGCAAGAAAAAATTCCCACTGTAAGTTTTCTCTTCTTCTTTGCAACCCCAATATCTCCTCTGTAAAAAATTTCCTGCAAGATTCTTTGCGCCAAAAATCTCTCCCCCTTCTCAATAACTTGATCTTGTGCACGATTCTTTGCACCGCGCTAAAAAAAGATTGTTTGCAAGTGTTTGATTGTGTTTACTGCTTTGCATACTTTAAACTGACTTTAAGGGGCTTTTACACCAATCCAGATTGGGTGGGGGTTTCATCACCCTTCTCAGGACCCCAGAAATCACATAAGGCGTATTGCATTGACCATCAATTAATTAAAAAAGATTAGACTCAGCCCTAAGGACTTCGCGCTCAATAGGACAGAGGAATAGTTGTAAGCATCGACCGTTGATCCCGACCTGACTTTGTGGTGTCTAGGCAAGTGTGTCTAAGGCGAGTGGTTACTTAATTAGGGCCACTACTTACGTGGTGGAGAGCCTCCTACTTACCTGGCACTTACCTGGCCACAATTGGCGGTGAAGAGGCGGTTTGAGGTCCTACTTCTTGCCCTTTGGAACAGTTAGGAGCTGTCTAGATGACCTAGGTGACCCTAGATCTATGCCTGATTGTGCATTTGTGGTTGATTGAACGTGTGTCTAAGCCTTTTATCGAAATTTTTTTTTGCAAAAAGCTCTACATTAAAAAACACAAAAAGAAAAAAAAAGGAATTTTTTTTTACAAAAACTTGCAACTTGCCGCTAAGAAATCCTTGCACCCTACATTCTTTTTCTTCTCCTTCTTACATCATGGGTACCCTACATCACAAAACTCTTGCCGAACTTTGGTATCCTGAACCAAACTTTACTTCCTACGCGAATTGTTTTGGTCGAATTACGGACGACCCCTCCATGCCCAAAATTTCTTTGAAAGATCGAATAGAAGCGTCTAGGAGAAACAGTTCGACTCCACAATCCATTTTGTATCAACCATTTCAACCTTCACCACCTTCTTATGTTGATACTACTTTTTCGAGTCCTGTTATAACTCCGAAACCCATGTCTATCGCTGAACATATTGAACAATCACGTAACCGATCTTTCACTTTTTTCAACACTTCTAGTTCTTGGGATCAATAAGTCCATTCACCTTTTTATCCAAATGTTGATCCTACTCCTGTCCAACCATTCAATTCCTACCAGTCCTACCCGACTTTCACACCTTCCCTAGACATGTTTCTACACAACCATTTGGGAGTTTCACATATCCAAACAACTTTGAATCTTTTACTGAAACCCCTTCACAACCCATGTCTATTCTGGAAAAGTCGTTGGAAGATTACATTGCAGCAACAAACCAAATGATGAGGAATGTGGATGCGTCTATGGCCGCCCTTATACAACCTAGTGACTCGGTAGTTAGTTTCAAACTAGCTCCAAAAATTCCAATGTATGATGAGGCGGTTGGACAGAGTGAGAATTTGAGTGGTGAAAGTGAGTTCTACACATTTCCAAATCAAACCTACCCATCCTCAATTGAATCCCACAACTCCGGTTTTCAAACAAGTGTCCCAAATGATTCACCAGTTAAAAATAAAACGTGTAATGAGTTGTGCGACTTTGTAGTGATTGATTTGCCAGAATGTGAAGGGTCCCTTTCGAGTGAAAACATCACCAATCCTTTCGACTTCTACACCTCCAATCTAGAACCTGAATTGATAAATATCCATGCTTGTGATGAGGTGTCTAAAAAAATTGATTTTCACTTGATTAGGGATATTGACGCCGGGAATATTTTGGATGATGAACCCGTAGATTTGACTGAAATTTTATCTTCAATTCATCATCCCGAGTCATTAAATGTTTGTCCCGAACTTCATATTCGTCTTAATTTTGATGATAATTGCATGGATGAGATAACTTTTGAGGAGAATTATGAGGATAGTATTGAGGAGAGTATTAAGGATAGTATTGAGGATGAACCAGTTTTGTTTGATGTGTCGGATTTCCCAATTCATCCTCCTAAACCTTTAACAGTTATACTTCATAAATCACCCTTCCTCCTTTCCATCGTTCCGACCACACAAAAGATCACGCAGGAGGACTGTGAGCTTGAAAAATTTCTATTCGATCACAGCAGTTTGGACGCCACTAGTGCGTACCTCTTTTAATCTGACACAGTTCTCACAGCTGATAACGATTACGAGTGTTTCACTTTTTCGGATGATTTTGAAGACTCACCGCCCGAGTTTGAGTCCTTTGAATTTTCAGATGAGTTAGTTGAACCGTCAGACTCAGTTGCTTACAGTCATTTCGAACCATTAATGGAATCCTTCAAGTTTGAGACAGATTACTTAGGTGAGAATAAGACTATCCCTAAATCACTCCCCTTCGTCCTTTCTATCGTTTCGACCGCGCAAGAATCCGTCGCGTTTCCGCTTCCAATGGATTGTTTACCAAGTTCAACATACCCATATTTTCTTGCGAATCTTGAGGGATTTGACCCTATTTCTTGACGGGTTGATAGATTAGCACAATCGCTTTTAACACACCGGTCATCACAAATTGTGCTAATTTATTCACTCAATTTACACCCTCAAGGTCGTGCTATACTTCTTTCTCTTTTTCGCCATTCTTCTCCTCCACCGAGACCATATTCCACCCTTCTTCCCATACGGTCTCGTGTGTTTCTCAACTCCTTTCTCTATACTCCATTCTTCCACCAACCCTACCATTATCACGATAGAATTTTTGAATGGTTGGTGCTAACCTTTGGTCTGTGTAAGGCCTTGTATAGTTTGATTTTTCTCCTCTCTAACTCTGAACTTTAACGTTTAAGACAGTGGAAACACTGTCTCACTTAAGTTTGGGGGGGACCTTTTTGTATATATTTTGTTTTTTTTTGTTTTTTTAAAAAAAAAACCTATAAAAATTATAAATTTTTTTATAAAAAAAACTATAAATAAATAAACAGGGAAGTGCCGACATTTTGACCCTCTTGGTGTAGCATGACGGTGAGGACACTGTCAAGTTTAAGTTTGGGGGTGTGCTCGGTAAGCTTTCTTCCTTCGCATTCATATGTATATTTTTGCATTTGCATACTTATTTTAAAACCCATAAAAATTGAAAATTTTAAAAAAAAAATTATAAAAATTAAAACATTCAATTTTGGCTATAATTGACTTGAGTTTGACAAAAAGGTTAACTAGTTAGGAACAACCAGATCTTAAATTTAGGAAATTAAAAACCGTAAAAATAACCTCTCTTAAAATTTAACGATAGAAAGTATATGTTTTTGTAGTTTATTTAGAAATAGGCAAATTTCGAGTTCACTTCTTAGGCTAAATTAAAACAAAGGAAAATTATTGATATTTTTATTAAAGTATAAGTCTGAAAAATAATTCCTAAGCTTAAGTCTAAATTCTGAAAATATATACCCTACAAATTGCACAAACACGAATCTTGAAATTTGGAATAGTAGAAGAGACCTTGAAATGCTCTTGTCTAAAGTCCTTAGTATGAAGGAAAATAAAATTAAAAAAAATACAACTGTGAATAAAGAAATAATAAAAAAATGAACACTGGTTTTTGTAATTACTTAAGGCTGCATAAATAGAAAAATATTTAGCGAGGGTGCTTTATCACCTAGTGCCTTAGACCAACTGGTTTGGGAGTCACTGCTAAAAGCCTTAGAGATTACAAGACTAGGAATTATGTTTTAATGTGCAAACACATTTTGTAATCGGTCGTTGGTACCTCAAGAAGTATTAACAGTCGCATGAAGGATGTGTAAGCAAAATTCATCTCAAAATTCACCAATTAAGAAGTGCTTTGGACGACGGACAAGAGTATGATGCTTGATTTGAATTTCCAAGTGTAGGGGTGACATATACATACACGTAGGGGTATATGATTGGGGTTTAGATAAGAGATTGGAATGAAAAATAAGACTTATATCTTTAATAGAGATGATAAAAATTCCTAAGTTGAGATGGAACCCTAGAAGAAAAACTTAAATGATGCCAAAAGCTAAGTAGGTCTACAGAACATATATAATCTTAAGTTAAATAATAAGGAAGCGTGAAATATACGGGTGGATAATTTGTAAGTTGAAGATAATAAAGTTCTTGTTAGAAGACCTAATTGGAGAATAAAAGTCGATAAACCAAATTGATAGGATTTTGTGGGTAGTATCCGCTGAAAACCCTCAGGAGACAACACTCCTCCTACTAGGGACACCTAGAGGTTTAACGCTTATTGCGCGAGCTCAGTGCAATCGCGTTTCCCTGCGAAAGTGAGGCTAGGTCTTTTTCGAGAATAAAACTAGGTTTGCTCGAGGACGAGCAAAAGATAAGTTTGGGGGTATTTGTTCATACTATAATTTTGCATTATTATATTCCCCATTCTTATTCATTTTACAAATAAACAGGTGAGTTTGATCCATGTCTGCTACTTAGTTGCAGGTTACAGGTTCTCAGAACAAAACAGTGAAATTGATGAAAAGATGATACAAAAGTGAGACTAAGACCGACAAATGGAAGAATCTTGATCAAGCCTACAGTTGGAGACTAAACGAAGATCAATGGACGATTTCACAAGAACAAAGGCAGCGCAAGATTCTAGACTTCGACACGTAGTAAGCGGTAAAATTCCACGACTTTACTCATCGTGGAAATCTGGAAGAGAACCAGAAGATATTCTGAAGAACAAAGTGAAGAAAAAAGTACCCAAATGCAACCAGAACTAACCCAAGAAGACACAGCCCACAAGCCCATTAATTGGCCGCGGAACCGCGGCCAAACCTTGCTATTGGCCGCGGATCCACGGCCGTGTGGGGGCCGTGTCAGTGAAAAATCTTTGTGACGGTGCGCGGCGCGTTGACTAGTCTTTTCTTAGGGGGTAAACTTGTAATTACAGATGTGAGTCGACTGTAACCCTAGGATTTCTATGAATCTATAAATAGAAGCCCTAAAACCCTTTTTAGGTTATGCCTCTTTTTATTTCATCCATTCAGATCTGAAAATTCATGTGTAAATGTTTGGAGAAAGCCATCAATAAAGTAAGTAATTTTATTTCATTGCCTTAGTTTAAATTTTATTATTTGCCCTAGTTAGATAGTTAGATATGCTCTTCAATTCCCTAATAAGCGAGTAGTCTTCTCGCTTGTTAGGGTTAGGAATAGGGAAGGCTTGAGAGATGAAAATCTCTCACCCCTTTCTTGCCCATCACATATAATTAATAGGACTTCATGCATACATACACACACCGTTCCCTACGGCATTTTACCCCATGAGGTAACGGTGATACCGTAGTTTAAACGACCGGTTGTGTATGTTTTCCATGGAGGTTAGGGTAAGAATTAATAAAGGAAGGACTAGAACCTAGAGGAAGAAACATCGTTTCTTCCTGATGGTACTAATCCCCTTTATTAATTGTTACCATAACACCTAAAGAGATCTAAATTAGAGCATTGAAAGCGGTAAGGAAATCTTTAATTTCCAAACTTAACCTAAACCTAACCCTAGCAAGATTCTAGTCTTAGTATAAATCAGTTTAGTTTTTAGCGATAATCCATTCACACTGTTTGGAATTAACTCGTTAGCCCAAATTAGGAAATACACAACATCCCTGTGGACCGACCCGTACTCACCGGCTAGCTACCAAGCGACGCCGTTCTTGATTGCGGTAATTAAATATTCTTTGAGACAAAATCACTAATCGTTCTAACATCTGGTCAATGAAAGGTAGAGGGAAGTGATCTTTCCTCACTGCGGCATTGAGTTTCCTATAATCAATACATACACGCCATCCATTTTGGGTGCGTGTTTGGATTAACTCAATAGCCTCATTGGTTATGACTGTGATGCCAGACTTTTTAGGGACTACATGAATAGGAATTGACTATCAGATATTGGGTAAATTATACCACTATCTAAGCACTTGACGATTTCTTTCTTTACTGCCTCCTTCATGACGGAGTTTAACCGTCTTTGTGGGTCTCGGGTTGGTTTGGCTTCATCCATCAAATGTATATGATGTTCAACAATTAAGGGACTAATCGCTTTGATGTCAGCCATTGTCCAACCAAATGCTTGTTAGTTATATGTATGCCCTAGAGGCCATTACTGTACATACGATGTATATTGTAGTGGATGCTTGGACATATACATGGAGGACTTTCTTGCTTGATATGATAGTATGTCATCTGGTTGCTCTTTATCTTAACATGTACACTGATTGTCTCTGTATTACATGTTGATAAAGCCCTGAGGATGAGTACTTGACTACTGGGATTATGATGCAGATCATACTAGTGGGAACAGTGTAGTCGCTAAGTACATCCTTTAAATGTTCCTAGTCGTGGGTGTATCGAGACAGGGCATCGATATACCAGAGTAGACTAGCGTATAGCTTCTCGACCCATGTAGATGGGCGATGGATGATCCTATATCCATTAGTGTTTGACATCAGATACAGTATACGGGTGCTCAGTGGAGACTGGATACACTGGACGGACTCACCGAGAACTCCCAGATGGTATTATACCTCACGTCATATGGCAGTTCTTTGGTGATACCGGTACAGGTTAGTTTGTAGACCCGAGATTGTCACAGAGTCTTGTGTGATTCCCACTGTGCTTTGATTTCCACCTTACCACGTTCAAGAGAACGTGCAAAACGGTGGCTTTTGGGTACAGTCCCGAATCACATGGAGGCAATGAGCGATAGGAGGGGTTTCGTCTCTCCCGGTATTAGGAGTTGATGTTGCGCTGTGCTCGATTGGCTATAACAGGAAGTCCCTGGCCAGGACTGCTTTAGAGATATACTGGTAAGTGTTATCAGTAGTTTCTCGACCCGTTATGAGCCTCATATCGACACGACTTATCGAGTTACTGGGGTCTGACGTTTACCACTCCTAGACGAGATATGCGACATATCAGATGAAGAGACCGGACTGTACGGTAGTGTTACAGATTGGACTCGCAGGAGTGTGAGAAGGCTTGCTTGTTTATCTTCTAATCACTCAATACCCGGGTGGCCGTTACGTTTAGCAGACTGCTTGCGGCTTGTAGGTGTTTGATATGATCATTACCTACTGCCAGCGTTTTGACGAGTCTTTAGAGTCCTACACAGGGGTTTCCAGGCTCAAGCGAAACGGAGTACGAGCACATATGTGATATGTGCGGGACCGAGATTAATGCGATATGTGATACCGCATTCTATTCTCGCGATGTGTTACATGATAGGTTATATGTGATATAGCCGGATTATCGGATCAAGTGTTGATTCGATAAGATGTTACATTATGATATTAATCGGTTATGTGTGATATAGCCGGATTATTAAATCAAGTGTTGATTTAATAATTTAATGTATAATTATATATTTGATATATTACATTACATTAACTAATATTAGCTAACTTAAGATTTCTTTTCTCACTTTGGATACATTGATGTATATGTGATATATGTTAAATGTATCATGCTAGGTTACAAATGCACTTAGGGTTAATGAGGGTTAAACTATGCTAGGGTTAAGATTAGGGTTTAAATTTTATCATTAAGTAATTCAAATATTATGGATAATTGTCATGGTTGATATTTGTTGAAAGCTTGTAGAAGCTTGTAAGCATCTTTGACTTTGTCCATTTTCTTTGTCTAGCTTAAGATATTTTTTGACCTAACCTTTAACCCTAGCTCATGGTTAACTCTCTACAAGTGTTAAGCATGACATGCTTAACCCTTGGTTGCATTTCTAACCTCAACAATTTTTCATTTTCGTCACAACTTGTTCTTCTTCTTCTTCTTGACAAAAGCTTTCTAGCTTTTTCAAAAATGATGATTTTGAGTGAAAAAATGATTTCTAATGTGAGCAAAATTCCTACCTTATCATCATCTACTACTTGACATTTAGTATAGGGTATTTGCTTCGCTAGTTCCATGATTAGTGAAGAGATGCTTGGTTTAGTGTCTCCTCGACGTAGATCATCTTCGGCCTCGAAGACTTCGAAGCAAGCACGTTCGTTTCTTCATCGAAGCCTCTCTAGAGTCCGGGACTTCTTGATCGCAGCGAAGGGACTACTACACGGAGCTATTGAAGTGAAGGACTGGTCTACAAAGATTGTATTCCTTGCTCACTTTTCATATGCGAAGTTGTTTGCATAATATTCCGTCGATTTCTAGTATACGATTCTAGGGTTAGGGTTAGCTAGAACGGCAAAATTTGAATTTGGCATAGACGATGCCTCCCGAAACCTTGCTGCCGTGCTAGGTAACCTTGCAGTGGTATCAGAGCTATGCTAGAAATTTATACGGATTTTATTAAGATTACGAAACCGAAATACTCCGAAACTTGAAACATGGAAACTCAAGTTTCTGTCGATTTTAAAAAGTTTTCATAAATTTTTTTAAACAAGTGCAGAATGTTGTATGAGATGCAACATGAATACACAAGAAATTTCACCCCCCTCCTCAAAAAATGGCCGGCGACATGACCAGGGTTTCCGGCGACCTCGGATGAATTGTGAGGGAATGGGTTAAATTTTTGGGTGTGTTCCAGAGACTGGGTTTTGGTGTTTCAGGTGTTGTTTATTTTTGCTAATTTTGCATGTGATGTAATCTTATACTATAAGCAATTCGGAGTGTTTCGTATTCTTAGTTTTAACATTAGTTTGTCTAGGCGAAGTTAAAAAGTTCGATCGAATGTCAAAAACCCATTTTTCTAAATATAACGTATTCGGAAAAACATGCAAGTGATTCTATGAACCCTCTAGAAGAATGAAACCCTAACTCGACTTTTTTGGATCGCGGAACCGCGGTCAAACCCTAGGGTTGGTCGTAGTTCCGTGGAGACATGAGTGGGGCTTGGGTTTGCCCTTCTACGGCTGGTGCATAGGTAATGTGGCATATTCTGGGTATTATTGAACTGTGCTCAAGTGTTGAGCTGTCGGAAAATTGTGAGACTTTGATGAATCGATCGAAAAGTTTAACGACGTCCGGATTTCATGTAATGGGATACAATATTTGGAATCCTTAAAAGTAGTTATGAGATAACTGATTTGAATATTATAAATCTAGCAATTTAGTCTCATTTGATTGGTTGCCACGGAATTTTGATGTGATCAGAAGTCTGTCGCAATCATGTAGCGTACGCGGATACTCGCCGGGTAAACTTAATAGATAGCCACGCCCCATAGCACCGACCAAGTGACTATAGGAGAACCCCGTCACCAAAAGCATCCGTTCGGGTGCTCGCGGCAGCGGTGTTCCGTCTTAGTGCACTTCGTCGACGGCATAGGGGGGTGCGGCCGTCTACTAAAGTTTCCGACGAGCATTCAATCAGGATGTCGGGAATCTTGTTGAATTTCTCGACAAGATATTGAAAAGTGTTTTCGAGATCGAGAATAAAATGCGGGGTTTATAATTGTTAGACATGCGACGTCTAAAGAATTCATTTGGTTATGCATATGATGTCTAAGGTGGTTGCGAATTCCAACTGTTGTAGTTTTTCACTTTCTTTTCTGCGACCGTAAGTGTAATATGTGGTGTATCACCGGTTTCGGTGCTATATGTCAATGACAATTGGGATACGCATATTTACTTACGTTGATGACATGTGATGTTATGTGTTGCTGGGATATATTATATTGGATCATCGTGATTGAATAGTCAGGGGTTTTATGTGAGATGAGAGTTTTTCATTTTCATTCATGTAAAATTCATTGTATGTAATATTCTTTTATTGGGGCACTTCCGGGTTGAGGATGATGTCACCATCGTATATTATTTACTTTTCCGCATTAGAATAGACCCAAGACGGGGAGAACAAGTAACTGGGTTCTAGGGTCTAGTGGGAGACCATCTCGAGGAGTCGAGACCGGGTCTTCTAACTCTAGAATTGGTAGGGTTGCTTGCCGCTCTCGTAGGGGTCTAGGGTTGTGGGATTGGCTATTCATCACGACCGTGGAATCCGTGTTTTATACTGGCTTAATTTAAAACACGGGAATCCTAGTATATCCAATATTTCATATGTTGTTTTCTGCTGCGATATCTGTGATGTGATCATTTGATATATTGATGAGATGAATACAGGATATAGTATATGTGATATATTATATAGACGTTGTTTATGTCTTACACTCGCGCTAGCACTGCCCCGCTCTGCCGTTAGTTACCTAACCTAACGGTGCACGAGGGGACATCGAGGCGAATGCGGATGGCATAAGCGTACGTTGTATTTATCTGTAATGTTTAGGTAACTTAAAATGATGGGACTTCATTAATGAGATTAATGAAATAAAAGAAACCTAAAGATGTTGTAGAAACTTGTCTCGAAAACTGGTAGCTCTAGTTCTTGCTTTACATAGCGGTATTCCTTGTAGAATATCCAGCACCTTATTCGATAAGGAAAGAGCCGAGATCCCTTCACCGGGAGTGACCTCTTTAGTGAAACTAGCAGATGCTACAAACTCGGTTTGTCTTTTGATTTCTTTTATAGTTTTTGCTTTGCATAGTGGTATTGTGAATATCCTGCACCTCATTCGATGAGGAAAGAGCCGACGATCCCTTCACCGGGAGTGATCTCTTTAGCGAAACTAGTAAAAGCCTCAAAAACACTCCATTTTAAATTATTTGATTCTACAACGATATCAAGTTCATTACGCAAAAGGTTTTCCTAAAAACCTGTCGCAACCCTCCGTCATTTCAGATAAGTACTTCATAGTATTCGTGCTACGTTTGTTGGCTTCCGTCAAGGTATAGTGTGCGGTAGCTATTTATGCTAATCTGCATAAGCATATGATGCAATTGAGTTAGGGTAGTCGTGCGACTTTGTTGGCCTCCGTCAAGGGTCGTGCGGGTGGGTTTAATTTAATCAAGAAATGACGGATTGAACTTGACTAGCAGCCTATGGTTTGTTGGCCTCCGTCAAGGTCATAGGAGGTTAGGGGTAAAATATTATCAGGTATTTCAAGTGTTGAAATTTGCAATGAGATTGCATACCTCCTATGAGATAGTTGGATCCCGATACCCACTGCGAATAAGAGTTACTCCTGGGAGAGTTTTACACATTACAATTTGCCGATCAAGTAGGTGTCTAGAAAGGTGTCAACGGGATTACACCTCTGGAAAAATGAGGTTTATTAGGTCTGTGCGAAAGCACGGGGAACCTCCCTCAAAGTACCGGCACTGGCCTGGCTGAAAGATTGGCGAACTTGTAGGGTGTATTCAATCCCGGCCAGTCTTTCCTTTTAGGGTTTGAAGGAAGATTTGACTAAAACAGTGGGAGCCATCCTAATTAGATAAATCAGTAACCAATCTAATCTTGTAAGAGCATGCGCTGAGTGTTTTCTTCTCTCTCTTTCCAGGTAGCGACCATATTACGCCTTAACCAAAATAATAATACGGATGTATTGACCGAACCCGCTTGTTATACTGCGCTGGGGAACGTTGGTCCCGCTCCAACTTATAAATGTTATAAGATCGAGTAGGAAATAGGGGAATACTAGGATTCCCGTGCTGCCCAAACGAAGAAAGTACATGCTGATGCATTTACTTCGGGTATGTTCATCACCAAGAACTGTTTCTTAGTATCCTCTACGTCCTGGGTATGAGGTACCGGATCAAGATCGCACATATGTAATATGTTACATGGGCTACAGAAAGGTAGTGAACTGGGAACGAGTGATAAGTTTCAAGAGTTGGAAACATGTGCAAGTGTTGCAGCCAAGCTTGTTGGCAGTTATCACCCTGTATTACCAAATACATTAATTCTGAACGATTGTTATTAGTTACTGAACCTGATATACAACATCATATCGGTCTCTTTATTTAGATAAAGAAGGATATAATTTTGTATTGTTGGATAATGTTTTGAACATTTCCTATATCAAGAGTTGATCGGTTCAGGCACGATATCTAAAAGCATATACGTTCTAAATCAAACCACAGTTCTTAACGTACAGAACACACACAAGAGGAAGAGTTCGGAAATGAACAAATTCTTCTTGAGGCATTGTAGACTAGGTCATATCAATGCGACCTGACTAGCTAAAGTTACATAAAGATGTATATTTAAATCAGTTTGAATTTACATCTTGTGAAACTTGCCAGTCATCTCACAAAGATAAGATGACCAAAGCTCCGTTTATTGGAAACAGAGAAAGAGTTAGATGAACTCTTGGGATTGATACATGATGATGTATGTAGGTCCTCTGTTTACATATGCCAGGACTGGTTCTTTGTACTTCATTACATTCACTGATGATCTCTCAAGATTCGGACATATGTTCCTGTTGAAACACAAGTCTGAACCTTTTGAGATATTCAAAGAATATAAGTCAGAAGTAGAGAACCAAAAATGGGTATAAGTATTATGTCCTTTGATGAGATCAGGGAGAAGAGTACTTGAGCACGGAATTCCTGGACTATTCTAAAGGAGAATGAGATTCTCTCTCAGCATTACTCCTCCGTATACACCACAGCACGTTGGTGTATCAAGGCAGAGCAATCGCACCCTATGTGATATGGCGTGCTCTATGATGAGTACTACTGAGTTACCTATTTCCTTTTAGGGGTTATGCACTTGAGAAGCTGCATACCTATTGAATAGGGTTCCAACCAAATCAGGTGCCTATCACTCCATATGTGATATGGTATGGGAAGAGCCCATCTCTTAAGGATGTTAAGATTTGGGGTTGTCCGGCCTATGCCTAAAAGCAAAATCCGAACAAGCTCGAGGCAAGGTCAGATCTGTGGAAGTTTGTTGGATATCCCAAGCATTCGCAAGGGAATATCTTCTACCACACTGAGGAACAAAAGGTGTTTTGTTTCTCAGCATGCCACCTTTTAGAGAAAAGGATTTCTTGTGAAGAAATTTGTGGTAATGAGGTAGAACTGGAAGGAGTTCCAGCTATACAAACTGCAGCTTATGATTTGGTAGAACCGAAGGATTCAATAGTTCCTAACAAAGCTCAGCCTCTCCGCCGATCTGGTAGGGTTCCTCATCTGCCTGAGAGATACTTCGGTTTCTCTATAACAGTGGGAGTGAGGATTGCATCATGAGATGATGACCCAACTATTTTCGAGCAGGCCATCAAGAGTGAGGACTCTGTGAGAATGACTGGATGCTAAGCGATCTGAGATGGAATTCATATACACCAATAAAGTATGGAATTTGGTTGCTATATCTGAAGGGTTAAATCCCCATCAGGAGCAAGTATATCTTGAGAAGATTACTTAGTGTACATGGAAAAGCTGAGACTTTCAAAGCTATGCTTAAGTCCATCCAGATCCTACTTGCAATTGCTACATACGATGACTACGATATCTGGCGGTTGGGTGTCATGACTGCTTTTCTAAATAATGATTTAAAAGAGAGCATCTATAAGTACACAGCCAGAGGGTTTCGTAGACAGTGGGAGCAGCGGAAAACATGTGCAAGTTGCTTTATGAGTTAAAGCAGGCATCGCGGAGTTGGAACATCTGTTTTGATGTGGTAGTCAAAGAGTTTGACTTCATCAAAATGGTAGATAAACCTTGTATATACAAAAAGGTAGTAGGGAGTATGGTGATGATCCTTGTATTGTACGTGGATGATATACTCTTGATAGGAAAGGAGTTTCCTATGCTACGCTCGGTAAATCTCCTCTTATCACAAGGATTCTTCATATAGGATCAAGGTGATACCTCCTAAATCCTGGGTTTTGGATCTATGAGATAGATCTAATTGGATGTTAGGATTCTCACTAGGTGTAGTGAGATGGTATCAATCGATCCTGGGGAGAATCACTGGAAAGTTTCCTGGGTGGTAAGGTCGACTGAATGTCAGTGACATGCATTGTCTTTACCCTCAGTGGAGGGACGGTATGTTGGAAGAGTTCCAAGCTAGATACCGTGACAAACTAGACGATAAAGGATGGATACATCGCTACTTAGGATGCTACCAAAGAGGCAGTCTGGGTGTATATAAGTTCATGAGATGAACTTCGTTCCTACCATTGTGTGACAATGGAGTTGTGGCTTTGGTCTAGGAACCCCCATCCCATCAGTGATCCAGACATATTCTTAGGCAGTATCACCTGATCATGGAGATGGTTGATCTCCAGGGAGATCGAGGTTAGGAGAGTAGACACAGAGGACAACAGGGCGGATCCACTCACAAAGGCATATTCCCAGGAGAGACTTTTATGGGATGTTTGAGTATGAGATACTTCAACCACTGCTGATTGTTGGGTATGGGATACTACAACAGATGGCCCTAGTGCAAGTGGGAGATTGTTAGTTATATGTATGCCTTAGATGCCATTACTGTACATACGATGTATATTGTAGTGGATGCTTGGACATATACATGGAGGACTTTCTTGCTCGACATGATAATATGCTATCTGGTTGCTTTTTATCTTAATATGTACACTAATTGTCTCTATATTACATGTTGATAAAGCCGTTAGGATGAGTACTTGACTACCATGATTATGATGCAGATCATACTAGTGGGGATAGTGTAGTCGCTAAGAACATCCTTCAAATGTTCCTAGTTGTGGGTGTATCAAGACAGGGCATCGATATACCAGAGTAGACTAGCGTATAGCTTCTTGACCCATGTAGATGGGCGATGGATAATCCCATATCCATTGGTGTTTGACATCAGAGACGGTATACGGGTGCTCAGTGGAGACTGGGTACACTGGACGGACTCGCCGAGAACTCCCAGATGGTATTATACCTCACGTCAGATGGCAGTTCTCTGGTGACACTGGTACAGGTTAGTCTGTAGACCCGAGATCGTCATAGAGTCTTGTGTGATTCCCACTGTGCTTTGATTTCCACCTTACCACGTTCAAGAGAACGTGCAAAACGGTGGCTTTTGGGTACAGTCCCGAATCACATGGAGGCAATGAGCAATAGGAGGGGTTTCGTCTCTTCTGGTATTGGGAGTTGATGTTGCGTTGTGCTCGATTGGCTATACCAGGAATTCCCTGGCCAGGGCTGCTTCAGAGATATACTGGTAAGTGTTATCAGTAGTTTCTTGACCCGTTATGAGCCTCATATCGACACGACTTATCGAGTTACTGAAGTTCTGACGTTTACCACCCCTAGACGAGATATGTGACATATCAGACGAAGAGACCGGACTGTACGGTAGTGTTACTGATTGAATTCGCAGGAGTGTGAGCAGGTTTGCTTGTTGATCTTCTGATCGCTCAATACCCGGGTGGTCGTTACGTTTTGCAGACCGCTTGCGGCTTGTGGGTGTTTGATATGATCATCACCTACTGCCGGCGTATTGACGAATCTTTAGAGTCCTACACATGGGTTTCCTGGCTCAAGCGAAACGGAGTACGAGCACATATGTGATATGTGCAGGACCGAGATTAATGCGGTATATGATACCGCATTCTATTCTCGTGATGTGTTATATGATAGGTTATATGTGATATAGCCGGGTTATCGGATCAAGTGTTGATTCAATAAGATGTTACATTATGATATTAGTCGGTTATATATGATATAGCCGGATTATTAAATCAAGTGTTGATTTAATAATTTAATGTATAATTATATATTTGATATATTACATTATATTAACTAATATTAGCTAACTTAAGATTTCTTTTCTCACTTTGGATACATTGATGTATATGTGATATATGTTAAATGTATCATGTTAGGTTACAAATGCAACTAGGGTTAATGAGGGTTAAACCATGTTAGGGTTAAGTTAGGGTTTAAATTTTATCATTAAGTAATTCAAATATTATGGATAATTGTCATGGTTGATATTTGTTGAAAGCTTGTAGAAGCTTGTAAGCATCTTTGACTTTGTCCATTTTCTTTGTCTAGCTTAAGATATTTTTTGACCTAACCTTTAACCCTAGCTCATGGTTAACTCTCTATAAGGGTTAAGCATGACATGCTTAACCCTTGGTTGTATTTCTAAGCTCAACAATTTTTCATTTTCACCACAACTTGTTCTTCTTCTTCTTTTTGACAAAAACTTTCTAGCTTTTTCAAAAGTGATGATTTTGAGTGAGAAAATGATTTCTAATGTGAGCAAAATTCCTATTTCATCATCATCTACTTCTTGCCATTTAGTATAGGACGTTTGCTTCACTAGTTCCATGATTAGTGAAGAGATAGCTTGGGTTAGTGTCTCCCCGACGTAGATCATCTTCGGCCTCGAAGACTTCGAAGCAAGCACGTTCGTTTCTTCATCGGAACCTCTCTAGAATTTGGGACTTCTTGATCGCAGCGAAGGGACTACTACACGGAGCTATTGAAGTGAAGGACCGGTCAACAAAGGTTGTATTCCTTGCTCACTTTTCATATGCGAAGTTGTTTGCATAATATTCCGTCGATTTCTAGTATACGATTCTAGGGTTAGGGTTAGCTTGAATAGCAAAATTTGAATTTGGCATGGACGATGCCTCCCGAAACCTTGCTGCCGTGCTACGTAACCATGTAATGCTTGCCGATTCGATCTCAATACCGTCAAAAGATCGTTCTCTTGCTCTAAAGCTAGAGAAGCGAATATTATCATGGGTAAAGACTCATTCTCACCTAAATATGCATATTTCCGATGAGAAGGTAGCGGTTTGAGATCTAGAGTCGGCGGAGAGACGATAGAAGGAGGGGTAAGGGAATGATATTCGGACTCCCCAACAGGTTCATAACTTGCATAGGATATTGACTCGGAAAGCGCTACTGACTTTTGCGACAAGTCAAAAGATTCGAACTCAGGGGTGGACTCGTCAAAAGTATCCTTACTATAATGATTTTCCAGATCAAACAATGTCGCACTAGTGTTGTCGAGATCATCATAGCAAAGTATTTCAGCTTCGCAACTGTCGGAAGCTATCTCGTTGATGGAACATATATCGATTAAATGAGCAAAAGGTTCAGATGCTTGACTTCCTAGCTTTTAAATATTAAGCTCAATTGTCATCTTCCCAAAAGATAAGTTCATAGAACCGTTACGATAATTAATGACAGCATTGGAAGTTGCTAGGAAAGGTCGACCAAGTATCACCGGGATTTGGTTGTGTGGATTCGCCACAGGCTGTGTATCTAAAACAATAAAGTCCACAGGGAATATGAATTCCCCGACTTTGATTAACACATCCTCTAGTTCACCCCTAGGTATAGATCGATCTGCCATCTGGAGAGTGCATGGGCAGGTTTTAACTCTCCTATACCTAGCTGCTCATAGACGGAATATGGAAGCAAGTTAACACTAGCGCCAAGATCAAGTAGAGAACGATTGATGTTTTTACCCCCAATAGTTATAGATATTGTAGGACAACCGGGGTCCTTATGTTTCTTAGGCAATTGTTACCCTTTTCGACACTTGAGTTTTTCTTTTCCTAGTGTACAAGTCCTTAAGGATTTTCGCATAAGACGGAACTTGTTGAATAGTATCTAGGAGAGGGATATTTATGTTAACTTACATAAACAATTCCACAGCTTTCTCCATTTGTGCGTTAGGTTTGTTAGCCCTCGACCTGTTTGGAAAATGAGCTTTATTAATAAGTGTTGGGTCCAACATATTTGGAGAAGTTTGTGGGGATGGACTCGATCCCAAAATTGGAGTGGGGGTCGTTTTAGATAGATTCAAGGAAGTGGCTGGAATGTTCAAAGTTTGGGGAAAATGGAGAATAGGCTCAGAAGAAGGTGGGAGACTAGATGAAGTAGGACAAGAAGTAGAAGCCGGGGTATCATTAATATCACCGACATGTTCATCAACATGTTCACCCACTTGGTTATCTAGCACTCTTTCCGATCTCAATGTGATGGCGGCACTCACATTATGATTTTGTGAGTGACCAGGATTCGGTAGAGGTTGAGATGGAAGTTTCCCTTTTTCTCTCGCACTCATCACGGCATTTATTTGTGCAAGTTGTGCTTCTATCGATTTTATTTTCTCAACGTGGGAGTTGGTGGTCTGTGTTAAAGATCGGATAGAAGACTTTATTTCATCCGTCGATTGCATGGAATGTTTAATAAACATATCCACGCTTCGTTCGAGTGTAGATGAGTTTTCATTCCCGGCCGTTTGGAAAGAATTATTGGCCGGGTTTTGAAAAGGTTGCGATTGAAAGGGGTGCTGACTCTGCGGTGGTGGTTGCTGTTGCTGTGGAGGAGATCTTTTATAATTGCTTTGGAACTGGTTTTGATTTTGGTTTTGGTTCCAAGTAAAGTTAGGATGATTCCTCCACCCCTGATTGTATATGGAAGAATAAGGATCGTTTCTAGGTCGCTGCTGAAAAGTAGTATTAGTGTGTTCTTGACCTTAAAACGGTGCATTTGAAGGACATTCTTCCGTCAGATGTGATGGATCGAAACAGCAACCAGATACAGTCTTAGGAAGCGTAACCTGGTTTAGGGAGATTGATGAGAATTTGTTCTCCATAGCCTTGAGTTTCTTTGTATTGCAGCCATTTCGGCTTTTACGGCTATGGAAACATCGAGCTGATGGATACCTCTCTTAGAAGGTGGTCTAACGCATTCCCACCGCAAAGTGTTTTCAGCGAGATCTTCCAGATATTTCCAGGCTTCACCATCGTCTTTGGACATGAAATTGCATTGACACATGGTTTCAGGCATCTGGTTTGTCGCTAGATTAATGACCTCATATATAATTCGGCACGGATCTCATCTATGTATTCCATGATGAGGACATTGGACAAGCAAATCCTTGAACCGTTCAAAGCACTTCCAAAATAGTTCATTGGGAAGCTGTGTAAACTGGTTGATTTTGCTCCTAACACGGGCGGTCTTATGATTGGGGTAAATTTTTTTTAAGGAATGCTATCACGAATTCATCCTAATTGGTAATAAAGTGTGCGGTAGTATTATAAAGCCATTTTTCTGCCAAGTCGCATAAAGTGAACGGGAGAAGACGCAAGCGCATAGTATCCACGGACAGTTGTGAAGTACCCATCATTGCGCATACGTTTTTGAATTTGGTGATAAAAACGTATGCAACTTCAGACTCGAGCCCGTGAAATTTGGGCAACCGGTTGATGTAGTAGGGTTTAATTTCAAAATTATCCCCGTTGGTTGGTGGAATGGATAGACAGGTAGGAAGTTGACCGCGTATAGGATATCATCTCTCTTGGAGAGAAATGCGCGGTGGATTCTGCGCACCTACGGGCGGTGGCAGGGTGGTATTATAATCTGATAGAGTACCATCCATCTCGGTCGATATGGTGGGTAGTGGGGAAAAAGAAAATAAAGATGTATCGACTTCGGAGTCGATAGCCGAAACACGGATAAGACGGGCACTAGAATCCTGTGTCCAGCCGAGCATGCACTAAACGGTTTTAGCGCAAGTGGCAGCGTATGTGTGATTTAAAATTGGTTTGTTTTTGAAAAAGTGGGACTCAGGACAAATCACACAAAAATGCACAAACAACCCTAGAACTAAGGTTACTTAGATCAAGTCTCTAGACCTCTCCTAGACTTCAAAAGGACAAGCCGCATGATCAATTCTCTACCACCTCTTTACTACTCTTGTGGTCAGGTAAGTGCCAGGTAAGTGGGAGGTATCCGCTATACGAATCACCGAAAATAGCGAGCCTGGTTAAGTAACCACTTGCCTTAGACACACTTGCCTAGACACCATAAAAGTAATGCGGATAAGTAATAAATTACCCACGACCTTCCTCTGTCCTATTTGAGCACGACGGTCCTCAGAGTCTTATCTAGATATTTTTTAATTAATGTAGGATTGATGCGGATGCTCTTTTTGTGATTTGTGGGGCCTAAAAAGGGTGATGAAATCCCCACCTAATCTGAATTGGTCTTTGCCCCTTAATGTCCGTATTAAAATATGCAAAAACAAACCGCAAAACAAAACATGCAAAAATATTTTTGCGCAGCGATATTTTCCAAAGAATCCTGCAGAAAAGATATTTTATTGGATTTCAGAGGAGAGAAGGAGTTGAGAAATATACCAGAGAAGTTTGAAACCCCAGTTCCCTAAATGCACCGTGTTTCCGCCGCTATTTAGCCTTACTGCCGCAGTTCGGCCGCCGAAAGGAGGGGTCTCATGAAGATTTTTGCTGCGTGGCCTCCCTTTGCTCCTCTAGATCTTGACGAATGTCTCTGACTCTCTGTTTCCTCAAGTCTGTGACTCCAGATCCCCTTGCAAAATTCACACAATAATCGTTAAATATACAATTTGCAGTTTTGTTTTATTTATGATATTGATCGAATAAGAATTCAACACAAATAGTAAGAATAAAAAATTATGCACGTATCCCCGGTAACGGCGCCATTTGATTGATGTGAAAGATTGTTTATAGAATAACCGCAATCAATAACGGTGTCGTATGTAGCTAGACCGAGATGAGTACGGGTCGTCCTCAGGGAAACGTTTAATCTTTTAATCCTACTTTAGACGTGTTGAAAAAGGGGAAAAATAAATAATGGTGAAGAATGGTTGTAGATTCTAGATCCACATTAAACACAGATGTAGGATATAGATCTAGATTAACTACGGATGTAGGTTTTATATTAGAAGGGGGCTTGTAAGGTTCGTTAAAATTTAGTAGTCATTGATGATTAATTAAAGATTACTCCTCTTATCCTTTAAAAGATTTAAAACTAGATCGACAGTGATGCATGTAGATTAGGATTTCTGGAGGGAAAAGAGTTCCCACTCTTAACCCCTACCTTGATATGGATATCCGTTCATGTCTAGCCTTTACCAAAACAATCGTTAATCTAATCTCTAATCACGGTCGTGGCTCCCAATGAATTGGTAGCGCGCCCGATTAGGATATTAATGATTCTTTTGGTAAAGTTTATAAACTTTATAGGACGTAAAAAGAGTTTAAGGATCTTCATTATCCATTAATCTACCCCAATCCTACGAACCCTAACAAGTGGAGAATTACTCACGCATGTTGGGAAAAGAAAAGATAGAAATCATGAAGAAAATAAAATGCAATAGAATAAAACTACCTTTATTAATCAACAAGATCAAGTACACTTTGTTCCTTTAGAAAATGATTACAAAACCCTAATTTGCTTCTCGATCTCTTCTTAAGGAGGTAGATGAACTGTCGATGATCAACCGGGATTCTTGAGCCGTCGTGGACTTCGTGATCGTGTCGGTTTTGATCATTTTTCCAAGTGGCTCTCGATCCTTATTTATAGTCACAGAGCCAGAACCCTAGTTTCCTTATATGATAACTAGTTGTTAGGATTCCAACCTGAAAATCCCAAGCCCTAAATCTTCAGACGTGCGGCGGAACCATGGCCATTTGGTGGGTTTGGCCGCGGATCCGCGGTGGATTAGGAGGATCTTGATTTTATATTTCTGTTGGCCTCTTCTGGTGATATATGTAGACTGTTTTGATATCTGGAATCTTGAAATCATCTTGTAATCTCTGCCAGAATATCTTTCTTCAATTTACTTGAATATTTCGACTGATTTGATCTCGCCAACTCGAATTTCCTTGATTTCAGTCCTGATATAATTTCTGCACAATAACTCAATAAATAATGTTAGTAGAATTTGTTTTTATTGAGATATTATCTTAACCATTTGACATGATATTATAGGTTTAGAAAATTGGTTAAGGATATTTGATAAGGTAAGCATATTTAAATGGACTAAATATTATATAGATATTATATGCTTACATTTTCCTTCATAATGTTAATTATAATATATAAACACATGAAATGGTATTTTTACAGATAAACCCTCATATATGTCATATTTATAATAAACACCTTTTATTATATAGAAATAGTAAGGAAAATGTCATATCAAATGCACAATATTTTTGACTAAACAGTATGTTAAGATGAAACTTGTTCTCAATGTTTATTTCATGATTATTAAGCAAGATATAATGATATGGATGATTGGTTATTAAGAAAGATTGTGATTTTAACAAGTTTAGAATCGGATGTCGGAATAACTCTACTTCCGACGAGTTTTGAAAAAAGAACTTTTTAACTTAGGAAGGGAGGAGAAGAGAGGGGACTTACAAGTTGAAACAAGAGAGAGAAAGTAGAGGAAAAAGTTGATGGCTTCGTGGAGTTGCGGGGTCGCTGGAAACGTCTTGAATCCTTGCCGGAACTTGACCTAGTGCTAACTCCATTTGTACTCTTCTTTGACTTGGATAATTTTGAGGATTTTTAACAAGAGATTTCAGAATGAAGAGGGCTAGGGTATGGGTTTGTATTTATAGGATAAAATTAGGGTTTTGAGAATGAAGAGAGAATTAAAAATGCATTAAAATAGGATTAAATAGGTGAATTAACACTCTCTGGATAAATGCAGGGAAATCAAACAGCATGGGGGTAGTGCGACAGGCCAAGAGGTGTAGTGTGCAGAATCTGGGAGCATTACCAACGGGGGGCCCGGGGGCGCCGGCCCATAGACTAATCTCGCCGGCCATCTGTAGGCGGTTAGGGCTTGGATTTGTGCCACGTGTCCATGTCGGTTCATATAACATTCAGCACATGTTTGATTTTCTATGACTTTTCATTTTATATGTATTGCACGTGTAAACTTTTGGGCTTCCAAAAAGTTTAAAAGAGAAATTAGTAAAAATATATATGGCTGATTGGATTCGAACACAAGGGCTACGTCACAACAGTGCAAGGGCTTTACTAATGAGCTACAAGTTGTTTCTTGCTATTCTTAAACAAATTAAATTTATAACTTGTGCCCAGCCTTACAACTCTATTATGTTCATTAACTTGAAAATTTCCGTACAGTAAAATTTGAGTCATTACAGTTTATTAATGAGAATCTTTTTGGATTCTCACAATGATTATCTTGCCTCATCATTGGTGAGCTGCAATTTTGGTTTTGTGGGGCTCAATGGTTTTGTAGTCAGTAGTACCATGAAACAAACTCACACTTTTCATTAATGGGTTTTCTTTTTTTTTCCCTTTAAGTACAATGGCCTCACTTTCCTACTTCCCTTACACACACTCGAAGATCGCTTTCCCACAGTCGCCATCAGACGGGGAAGTTATGGCAATGATTAGGGAACATGATAAGGACAATAAGAGCCTCCTCCTATGGGGAATTTGGTACGGTCATATTATCAGGGGCCGCGGTAGTTTTACGTACGAAGTACCAGCAAAAGCCATCCGCTCAATGTCATTGACGGAGCGTGTAACAACCCTAAACTTTCTGTACGAATTTTTCCAAAATACAGAAAGGGACACCTGAGCCCGAGCACAAGTTATAAGTTTGTTTTTCTTTTGAACAGCAAGAATGAGCTTGTAGCTCACTAGTAAGACCTTGCACTGTTGAGACATAACACCTGAGTTCAAGTCTCATCAGCCACATATTATTTTTTATTGTATTTTCTTTTAATCTTTTAGAAGCCCAAGGGTCTACACGAGAATTTCACGTAAAATGAACAGACGCAGAATATTTAAATATGTGCACGAGAGTATACGAATCGTGAGAGACACGTGGCGCAAATCTGGGGCTCCTCCACCGGTTTCCGACCGGCGAAACCGTCAGTACTACCGGCAACGCTGGCCCCCCCATGGGTAATGCTCCCCATCTTTTGCCCCTTGAACCTTTTGGCCTACCCCACTTCCCTCATACTGTTTGTTTTCTCTGAATTCATCCAGAGAACAATAAAACCCTATTTAATCCTATTTTTAATGCAAATTTCAATGCAATCTCTAATCCTCTAAACCCTAATTTTTTTTATAAATACCACACTCCATTTCACACATCTTCACTCAGAAATTTCCTGCCAAAACTCTCAAAAACTTTCAAGTCTTAATAGTGTGCAAGTGGAGTTAGCGAAGGACGAAGTTCCAACGACGTTCCAAGGAGTTTCCGGCAACGAAACGACGCCCCGACGATCCCTAAACCTTCTCCTACCTCTCCCCTTTCTTTGAAGCCAGTAAGTCGCTTCTCCCCCTTTCTTTTTCTTCATTAAAAACTTTCATTTCTAAAACCTGACGGAAGCAGAGTTAATCCGACTTCCGGTTCAGTTTTCTTTAAAAAGTCTACTTGTCTTAATCAATAAAATTCCATACTATCATATAATAATTAACAAACACTAAAAAATAATTTAAAACAAGTTTCATCTCAAAATTTTCTTCTATGCAATTTTTATTGTATTTTTACGGTAAAATACCACGTACTTCATTTCCGACATAAAACAACATAAAACTTGTATTACCTTTAGATAACTCACGAGATAATGACCTACCTCATCACAACACACATCTTTGACATAGCACGATGAAGTTTTGGATATATATTCATGAGATAACACGACTTTACAAATAAATACCATCAACTTATAAAACCATTTCTTTAAAAAGTGTATTAAACAATTCCTTGCAATTGCGCCTCTACAACCCACTTTTGGAGACCCCGTTCGGGATGGTGCGGGTTATTGCACATCTTCAGGCCTAGTAGAGCGAGATGTAGACCTCCGAAATGAGCATTCGATCTCGATGGAATTTTAATGCATTTTTCTTTAGAAAATGAGATTTCTACGGGAAAATAAATAAAATTTATTTTCATTAAATATATGTATATATATATATTATAAAAAAATCTATTTTAATTATATTATATAAATATTCCAAGTTTTCCAAATCAAAGGAATTACCATTACATGAAAATACCATCAAAATACAAAACAATTCCAATATTTCAAGAAAATACCATATACTATGAAAATTAGGTTCTACTCATTAGAAATTTCAAGAAAATACCATATACTATGAAAACACTAAAGACGATAATTAAATACTTGAGCTGTATTTTGAAAATTATATCAAACTATTTTTACATAAACCCCCCTCAAGTTATACTAAATTACAATAAGGACCCTAGTAAACATAGGTTGGAGCGGGACCGGTTCTCTTGAGCCTCGGGGAGCCGGAGAATATGGGTGCTTGCCTATCTAAGATAGACAATTTAACAAACGGTGTTATCAAGACAGTAATTGTATTGGAAAAAGACACAAATCATGTCGTCCATGTGCAGCAGTTACCAATAATATCAAAACTAATTTAGGATTTCAAGTTCTTTTCAAAGTATCTGATTCAGACTGAGTCTCAATCTAATCAATCTGACTTGAATATGATTCAAGTATAAACTACAATACAACATGAATCCATCTATTCAATCTATATCAATCTATATTGACCGAACCGAACCATGGATATACTCCGTTTACATGACTATCCATTTACATCCATTACATTTACTGGTATCATGGTTTCGGCAAGTCTTCCATTTATTAAAAGACAATACAATACCATCAGTACACTAATACAATCAATACAATAAACATTACGGAGTTTATAAAGGGGTAGACTGGTACGGAACATGTTAAAGGTGGCACGAGGTGGTCACTTAAGATGTAATTATATCCATGCCGTTGTTCCGTGGTATTTTCGACGGAGCCTTGTATTACGGGTTACCAAAGTCCACGGTGTAACTTGGACTCCTCTCGTATAAACTGGCATTTTCTGTACCAAGCTACAAACAACGGCATTAACAATATAATCAAACATTATAAGTTATACTCCCTTCTACTTCGCTCCTTCTTTGGGACTTACTGAGCAATTGTTCGCTGACGACATTCATATTTCTCTTCTTCTTTGGACTGTTGTCAGGAGGACCCGACTCTGAGGAGCTCGAGACCAGTCAGGAGCACTTGGAGTAGTTCACAGAAGATCCTGAGCATTGACTTTACTTGTACATATTTTCATTTCAGTTATGCCATTATTTAGGCATTGCTTTCCATCCATGTATTTTATATTCCCAGTTGTGCCTGTAAAAGAATGTTTAATAAATAAAGTTGCTGTTCATTTACATTCCTGTCTCTTGTGTACTTTACTTTATATTGCTTAGATACGCTTAGCGTGTTTACTTCTGAGTAAATACGTAGCGGCCTCGTCACGTCCTCTTGCCGTACACCGGGAAGCGGAGCGTGACAAAGCGTCCGCGTACTGCTTATACGGTGGAAGCGGCTAATTGGACTCCCACAAGCCAGCTTGAGCCGTCAACGACAGGGATACCTGTCACGCCCCGCTTCCCAGTGTACGGGCAGAGGACGGGGCAAGGCCCGCTACTTATTTACTCAGAAGTAAACACGCTAAGCGTATCTAAGCAATATAAAGTAATGTACACAAGCGACAAGAATGTAAATGAACAGCAACTTTATTTATTAAACATTCTTTTACAGATACAAATGAAATCTAAATACATTAGTAGAGAGCGATACCTAAACAATGTCATAACGGAAATGAAATAAATATGTACAAGTGTCTAAAACTCTTGGTCAAAAACAAACTGCTCCTAATCCTCAGTGCTGGGCTCAGTCTCTAAAGCGTCTGAAACACCTGAAAATATTCTAAAGAAAGAAGAAAAGGAATGTCGTCAGCGAACAATCGCTCGGTAAGTCTCAAAGGTGAGTAGAGATAAAATAAACAAAAAAAAGAATATAATGTTTGATTATATTGTTAACGCTGTTGTTTGTAGCTTGGTATAGAAAATACCAGTGTATACGAGAGGAGTCCCACTATTCCGGAGACTAAGGTATACGGAGCACAAGGAACCGTTCAACCACGGTACAACGGCAATGGATATTCAGATTAGGTGTATTATGCTTACAGTCTCGTGCCACTTCTAATACCTTCCGTACCAATCTACCCCTTATAAACCCCGCGATATTTTGATTGTATTGTTTGTTATATAGATGAATGACTTGCCGAAACCATGATATCAGTAAACAGAATGGATATAAATAGAGAGTCATGTAGACGGAGTATATCCATAGTTCGGTTCAGTCAATATAGATTGATATAGATTGAATAGATGGATTCATGTTGAATTTTAGTTTATATTTGAATCACGTTCAAGTCAGATTGATTATATTGAGACTCAGTCTGAGTCAGACACTTTGAAAAGAACTTAAAATCCTGAATTAGTTTTGATATTATCGATAACCGCTGCACATGAACGACATGATTTGTGTCTTTTTCCAAGACAATTACCGTGTTGATAACACCGTTTATTAGATTATCTACCCCAAATAGGCAAGCACCCATATCTCTAGCTCCTTGAGGCTCAAGAGACTGGTCCCGCTTAAACCTATGTTTACTAGGGTCTTTATTGTAATTTAGTATAACTTGAGGGAGTTTTATGTAAAAATAATTTTGATATAATTTTCAAAATACACCTCAAGCATTTAATTATCGTCTTTAGGGTTTTTATAGATGTATATTTTATAAATGTGAAAATTCTAATGAATAAAACCTAGTTTTCATAGTACAGGATATTTTATTGAAATATTGGTATTGTTTTGTATTTGGATGGTATTTTCATGCAATAGTGATTTCTTTGATTTAGAAAACTTGGAATATTTATATAATTAAAATAGATATTTTGATAAAAGATAAATATACATATATATTTAATGAAAATAAATTTTATTTATTTTCTTGTAGAAATCTCATTGTCTAAAGAAAAATGCATAAAAATTCCATCGAGATCGAATGCTTCTTTCGTAGGTCTACATCTCACTCTATTAGGCCCGAGAATTTGCGATAACCCACACCGTCCCGATCAGGGTCCCCAAAATGGATTGTAGAGGCGTAATTGAAAGGAATTACTTAATACATATTTTTAATAGAAATGGTTTTGTAAGTTGAAGGTATTTATTTGTAAAGTCGTGTTATCCCATGAATATATTTCCAAAACTTCATCGTGCTATTTCAAAAATGGGTGTTGTGATGAGGTAGGTCATTACCTCGTGAGTTATCTAAAGGTAATACAAGTTTTATATTGTTTTATGTTGTAAATGAAGTATGTGGTATTTTACTGTAAAAATACAATAAAAATTGCATAAAAGAATATTTTGAGATGAAACTTATTTTAATAGGTTTGTTTATGTTTGTTAAATATTATGTGATAGTATGGAATTTTATTGATTAATAAAAGTAGAGTTTTAAAGAAAAACCAAATCAGAAGTCGGATTAACTCCGCTTCCGTCGAGTTTTAGAATTGTAAGTTTTTAAAGAATAAGATGAGAGGAGGAGAGGGGATTTACTGGATTTTGTACTAGAGGAGAGAGAGATGAAGTTATGGAAGGTCTCGGGGCGTCGTTTCGTCGCCGGAAAATCCTTGAAATATCGCCGGAACTTCGTCCTTCACTAACTCTACTTGCACACTAAAGGAACTTGGGAATTCTTGAGAGTTTTGACAGGGAATTTCTGAGTAAGGAAGGATGAAATATAGTGTGGTATTTATAGGGGAAATTAGGGTTTAGGGGGTGAAAGAATGCATTAAAAATTGCATTAAAATTTGGAGTAAATAGGGTTTTATTGTTCTCTCGAAATGTGCAGAGAAAATAAACAGCGTGAGAGGAGTGGGGTAGCTAAAGAGGTGCAGGGGGTAAAAATTCAAAGCATTACCGATGGGGGAGACCAGCGGTATCGGGCATTTTGGAGTTTTCGCCGGCCATTTCCCGGTGGAATTGGCTTGGGATTTAGCCACGTGTCCATGTCGTCTCATATACCCTCGTGCACATATTTAAATATTATATAACTCTTCATTCTATGTGTAGTGCACGTGCAAACCCTTGGGCTTCTAAAGGATTAAAAGAAATTTAAATAAAAAGTTAATGTGGCTGGGGGGATTCGATTACAGGGGCTACGTCACAGCAGTGTGAGGCTTTACCAATGTGCTACAAGTACTTTCTTGTTGTTCTAAATTAAAACAAATACTTATAATATACATAGGATTGCAAATATCCCAATTGTACATTAATTTTTAAACAATTTTCTGTACATTGAAATTGGAGTTGTTACAGTCTACCTTCCTTACAAAAATTTCGTCCTCGAAATTTACAATTTATTTTAAGGGCTAGTTTACAAATAAATGAGGATATCTTGCACGCATCTCGTCTTCTCTTTCCCATATTGATTCTCCTGGTGTGTCCTTTCTCCACATCACTCGAACCAGGTTGACTTCTTTGTTCCGAACTGACTTCACCTTTCTATCCAGAATCTCAACAGGTTGATGCTCACAGGATAAGTCTGGCTGTGCAATGAGCTCGAAATGATCAAGAATATGGTTGGGGTCACTCACATACTTTCTGAGTTGGGATATGTGAAACACATTGTGCACTCCTTCTAATGAAGATGGAAGTGCCAAGAGATAAGCCACTTCACCGACTCGTTCGAGTATGTCGAACGGTCCAATGTACCTTGGACTAAACTTACCACTTCTTCCAAAATGGATCACTCCACGGTTCAAAGACATCTTTAGAAATACATAATCTCCCGGTTGAAACTCCAAGAACTGTTCTATGCATCAGCCCAGTACTTCTGCCGATCTTGGGCTATGCGCATTCTTTCCCTGACAATACGAACTACGTCAACAGTTGCTACAATCATCTCAGGTCCAAAGAGTTCCCTATCTCCGATATCGTCCCAACTTAATGGCGATCGATACTTCCTTCCATAAAGTGCTACAAAAGGTGTCATTCCTATACTTGCTTGGTAGCTGTTGTTGTATGAAAACTCCACAAGATATAGGTGATCATCCCACGATCCTCCGAATCTAGCATATATGCTCTTAGCATGTCTTCTAAGATCTGAATAGTTCGTTCAGACTGACCATCTGTTTATGGATGATAAGCCGTGCTGAAGTTCATACTTGTTCCCAAGCTAGATTGCAGACTTTGTCAAAATTATGATCGGAACCTGGTATCACGATCGGAGACAATGCAGACCGGTACTCTATGTAATCTCACGATTTCCTACTTGAGTTCATGGGTATCAGAGATAGTGCATATTTGAATAGTTTAAATCTTACATAGATTCTTACCTCCATATACTTATTTGCTAATGTCTCGGTAGATTGGCCAACTCGAAATGAGATGAAGTGTGTCGACTTTGTGAGTCGATCCATGATAACCCACACCGTATCGTTACCCTTTGTGCTACGAGGAAGTGCAGTCACAAAATCCATTGTGATGTGTTGCCACTTCCATTCTGGGATAGATAACGGTTGAAGTAATCCAGCAGTCCTGTGATGTTCAGCCTTTACTTGCAGACACACCAAGTATTTAGCGATGCTTCTGGCTACTTCATGCTTCATTCCATGCCACTAATAATTTTGACACGGATCTTTGTATATCTTTGTACCTCCAGGGTGTACAGAATAAGGAGAGCTATAAGCTTCTTTCATCAACTCTTCTCGCATAGAACCTTTTGGTACACACAATCTACTGCCGTATCTCAAAGATCCATCTTCATGGATGATGAAGTCTGTTCGAAGTCCACTTTCCACTTGTTCTCTGATCTTTTGCAACTTAACATCACTTGCTTGAGCTGCTTTGATCTGATTGAAAATGGTAGATTGAACTTATAAGTTCATCAAACTTGATGCGTTACCTAGCATGACTACTTCAATCTCCATTTGATACAAGTCTTGTTGAAGCTTCCACTGTGCGGTGAGATTCAATGCTAATGGTTGGTGACTAAGGGCATCGGGTACTACATTCACCTTCCCTGGGTGATATTGCAGGTTGATGTCAAAGTCCGCCATGAGTTCTAACCATCTTCTCTGCCGCATATTCAACTCTTTCTGGGTAAACACATATTTCAGACTCTTGTGATCTGTGTATATGTCCATTCGTTCACAAAGAAGATAATCGCGCCATATTTTAAGAGCAAAAATTACGACCGCCAACTCCAAATCATGCGTCGGATAATTGCGCTCATGAACCTTCAGCTGTCTTGAAGCATAAGCCACAACTTTTCCGTGCTGATGTAGAACGCATTCTAATCCCTTACCGGATGCATCGCAGTGCACTACAAAACCTTCAGATTGGTCCAGTATGACGAGAATAGGCGCCGATGTCAATCTTGAATTGAGTTCTACGAAAGCTTGTTCGCATGCTTCTGACCACACGAATTCTTCATCTTTACGTGTGAGCTTAGTCATGGGTGTTGCAATATTTGAAAATCCTTCAATGAACCTTCTGTAATATCCAACTAGACCCAAGAAACTTCGAATGTCCTTCACTGACTTCGGTGTCGGCCATTCGCTTACTGCTGAAACTTTAGCTAGATCCACAGAGATTCCATCGCCTGATAAAATATGTCCGAGAAAACCAACTTGATCTAGCCAAACTCGCATTTGCTGTACTTGGCGTAGAGTTGATGTTGTCGTAGAGTTTCCAGGACAAATTGTAGGTGCTCGGTATGTTCTTTCCGACTCCTAGAATACACCAGGATGTCGTCGATGAAGATGACAACAAACCTGTCTAGGTACTCTCAAAAACTTGATTCATTAAGTTCATGAATATTGCTGGTGCGTTGGTCACTACAAATAGCATCACAAGAAATTCGTAATGACCATAGCGAGTTCTGAATATCGTTTTATGGATATCAAATTCTTTGACCTTCACCTGATGATAACCAGAACGAAGATCTAATTTGGAGAAAACGCAAGATCCACTTAGCTGATCGAACAGATCGCCGATGCGCGGGAGTGGATACTTGTTCTTTATAGTTATATCGTTCAGAGCTCTATAATCAATGCACATTCAATATGAACCTTCCTTCTTCTTTACAAGCAGAACTGGCGATCCCTAACTAGAAGTGCTGGGACGAATCCATCCTTTTGCCAATAATTCGTCCAACTAAGTTCGGACTTCCTTCAAACCTTCCGGACTTAATCGATACGGTGCTTTGATTACCGGTTGTGCTTCGGGTACTAAATCAATGCTGAATTCAAAAGCTCGATCGGAAGGCAAAGCTGATATGTCTTCAGGAAATACATCGTCGAACTCTCGAACTATCTCTGGCTTTGATTTTTCTTTCGCTCGAATTGCTGCAATCACTACCTTCTTTGGTTTCGCCTTGTATGTACTTGGCTCTCCACTTTTGAAATAGAAAACTGGATGCTCTGGAATCTCGAATACTACCCTCCATTGACAACAGTCAATGGTAGCATAGAATGTTCCGAGCCAATCCATACCCAAAACAACATCGAAGTTCGGTATGTCCAGCATCTTGAAGTCAGCATAGAATTCTCTGCTGTAGACGACCACTGGACACAGGTCGTATCCCATTACTGCCTTTAGAATGTCGTTCCCTGAACTGACATTCCAGTTGGATACGAGAGATTTGACTGGAATCGCATGAATTCGGACGAACCGTTGCGACATAAAGCAATGAGATGCTCCAGTATCGAAGAGTGCTAGTGCAGAGAGTAAGGCTACTAAAATTATACCTAAGTTATGTGGAATGGTTTTAGGTATAAGGAAAATATATGGGTATTTATAGATGGAAAATAAAGCTTGATGGGGAAGTGTTACCAATAATGACTTAGCCGGTGGCTTCAGCCTCTTCCACAATCATTGTGAAAGCATGTCGCCACGGCACATTCCTCCTTGCTGGAGGAGCATTCCTCTGTCAGTTCCTTGGTCCTTGAGGTACGTTCCGTTGAGCTTGATGGAACTGACGAGGAGGAGGTGCAGTCGATCCACGAGGAAGTGGAGCAGGTAATGCGAGTCGTAGAGCAGGTGCCTGGATGGCTGGGTGCTGAGGGTAAGTGATTGCTTGTCTGGCTGCATCATGTGGGTTGTGTCTATGAGGACAAGACCCAATATCATGAGTAGCTAAGCCGTAGACTAAGCAAAGGCGATTTGCACACCGGCGGTCCTTCACCAAATGTCCCTCTCTCCTGTAGTAAGTGCAAAAGGCTGGGTTGGGCCGGTTGTTCGGTACTCCCAGTCTTCTGGGCACAAAGGGTGGCCTTGAAGAGGCTCCTCCTGCCATCTGAGTGGCAGGGCGTTTCATTCCGGCAGATTGAGGTCTGCCCCTCATCTTCACTACCGCCTCATATCGGCGGGCAGCTTTCAAAGCCAATTCGTGGGTTGGGAAATCCCCTGTGGCTAAGGCAGCTTGGATTTCCAAATCTAACCCTTGCTGAAACCGTCTGGATCGGATCTCAGCAGTTGGTATCAGATGTGTCGCGAACCTGTTAAGGTATTGTGTTAGCTATGTAGTATGTGATATTAGGAAATCAAATATTGAGATATATCTACCTACTAAGCATGGTAAACTCAGCGTCATATTCATCCACTGACTTGGTCCACATCGAACCCTGTTGTAGATGAATAAACTACTGCTCCATGTCGAATCGGACAGTCTCTGGGAAGTATTTCGCGTCGAACATATCGCGAAACGTCCTCCATTTGATAGGTTGGTCAAGACGGATTTCTTCCGCCTTCCACCAAACCCGTGCATTGTCAGTGAGCTGCAGCTTTGCAGCTCGAACCCAAGCTATTTCTGGCACTTGTGCCGCTGCCAGATCATCTTCAATACTCTGAACGCACTCCTCAGCTTCTAGAGGGCTCTCTTTTCTTTAGAATTGCTTGAGGTGCAAATCCCGGAATTCTTTTACCCCAGGTGCTTCTGTCTCTGGATGGTTTATCAAAATAGCAGTCTGCTGCTGCTATCCCTCCAAGAGGCTGCGGATCGCCTCAAGCAATACCATCTGCTCATTGATTGGAGCAGCGACGGTAGGTATAAGCGGTAGAGATGGTTGAGTGTTGTTGAACTTGGTGCTAGTATTGTTTGGGGAATTCATAATCTTGAAAGAAAATTTTGGGTTAGGACAGATTCAAAATATATGAAATTGGAAGATTCAAGGAATATGTAAAGAATGTTTTTAGTTGCTGGTTCTTGTGTTATATTGCTTAGGACTTCATGATGAATTAACCCGCATGTCCATGCAGAACTGAACCGTATGTCCATACAGAGCGGACCTGCATGGGCTACCAACAAAACCTGTCACGCCCCACTTCCTAGTGTACGGGCAGAGGACGTGTTGAGGCCCGCTACGTATTTACTCAAAAATAAACACGCTAAGCGTATCTAACTAATATAAAGTAAAGTACACAAGAGACATGAATATAAATGAACAACAACTTTATTTATTAAACATTCTTTTACAGGTACAACTGAAATGTAAATACATGAGTAGAAAGCGATGCCTAAACAATGGCATAATGGAAATGAAATAAATATGTACAAGTGTCTAAAGCTCCGGGTCAAAAGCAAACTGCTCCAAATCCTCAGTGCTGGGCTCTTTCTCTAAAGCGTCCGAAACACCTGACAACATTCCAAAGAAAGATAAAAAGGAATGTCGTCGGCGAACAATCGCTCGGTAAGTCCCAAAGGTAAGTAAAGATAGAATAGACAGAAAAAAAGATTATAATGTTTGATTATATTGTTAACGCTGTTGTTTGTAGCTTGGTACAGAAAATGCTAGTGTATACGAGAGGAGTCCCACTATTCCGGAGACTAAGGTATACGGAGCATAAGGAACCGTTCAACCATGGTGCAATGGATATTCAGGTTAGGTGTATTATGGTTACAGTCTCGTACCATTTCTAACACCTTCCGTACCAATCTACCCGTTATAAACCCCGCGATGTCTTGATTATATTGTTTGTATTATTTGTTATATATATGGATGACTTGTTGTTCAGTTGATAAAACTGCACATTTGTATTACATTTTTCCTACCATTTTCATATTAAAAAAGGACTTTATTATAATATATTATACATATGAGGGTTTATGTGTAAAAACATTATTTTCCATGTGTTAATATATTTTAATTATCATTTGGTAGGAAAATGTATGCAAATATTATTGACCTAATCCTAGTAGAACAAAGTCTACTAAAATCTTATTTGAGTTGTTGTGCAGAATATTTCCAAGTTGTTATGAAGAATTTATCAAACAAATCAATTTGTTGAAGAAATCTTGCCAAATTAAGAAGCAAAACTTGGAGACCAAGTCTGGAAGCAACCGAGAAAAGATTTTTGAATTCTGAAGGTGCCTAGGATTGCCACATGTCATAAGATGCAAGCACAAGAAAATTGATCAAGAGATCTCACCCATTGGCCGCGGATCCGCGGCCATACCCCCCCTTTGGCCGCGGATCCGCCGCATTATTATGGAGTTGGAAGGAAAGATTTTGGGGCATGATTCTCTACTATATTTTACCAACTTTTGAAGCAAAAGATTCTGGCTTTGCACTATAAAAAGGCACCGAGAGCCTCTTGGAAAAGCTATCAAGCCGAAGAGATCACGAAGCCCCAGACGCTCACGCATCCAGGCTGATCATCAACTGTTCGTCTACCTCCTTAGGAAAGATCGAGAAGCAACTAGTTTGTAATCATTTTCTACGGAATAAAGTGTAGATTGTTCAAGTTGATTAATAAAGGTAGTTATTTTATTTAATTCTTTTGCATTTTACATTATGTTTTCCTCTCTTTCTTTTCATCTTCTTCTCCCAACATGCGCGAGTAATTCTCCGCTTGTTAGGGTTCGTAGGATTAGGGTAGGCTAATGGACGATGAAAATAACTAAACCCTTTTTAAGTCCAATAAAGTTTAGGAACTTTATCAAAAGAATCATTAACATCCTAATCGGGCGCGCTAGCAATTCTTTGCTAGTTCCGACCGCGATTCGAGATTAGATTAATGATTGTTTTGGTAAAGGCTAGATATGAACGGAGTTCCGTGTCGAGATAAGGGTTAAGAGTGGGATTCATTTTCCCTCCAGAAACCCTAATTTACACGCATCACCGTCGTTCTAGTTCTAAATCTATTAATGGATAAAAATGGTAACTTTTAATTAATCGTCCAAAACTACTAAATCCTAACGAGCCCTACAAGCCCTCTTATTATATTAATTACATCTTTAAAATAATCTAGATCTATATTTTACATTCTTGTTTAACGTAGATCTAGAAATCTTTCTATAAAATTCTTTATCCCTCATCTCTTTCTCAACACATCTAAAGTAAAAGTAAAAGGTTCCACGTTTCCCAGAGGACGACCCGTACTCATCTCGGTCTAGCTACGTGCGACACCGTTATTGATTGCGGTTAACTACAAACATACAATTTTTCGAACCAATCAAATGGCGCCGTTGCCGGGGATTATACCTAGCGATTAGTCGAAACAAGACAAACTTCGATTTTTATCCCAAGTAAAATATTTTTACTGGGATGAACCATATCTATTCAAGTATTGTTCCGATCAAATCATTCGCAGGTGTGTCCCTAACGATGAATTCAAGAGCGTGTTATCATTTTGTCATGATCAGGCATGCGGCGGTCACTTTGGACCTCGAAAAACGGCGGAGAAAGTTTTGCAATGTGGCTTTTATTGGCCAACATTATTTAAAGATGCATTTGAACATTGCAAAACTTGTCCGCGATGTCAGCATTTGGGTCGGATTTCACAAAGGAATGAGATGCCGCTCCAACCTATTTTGGTTGTGGAAATATTTGATGTTTGGGGTATTGATTTTATGGGCCCTTTTCCCAACTCCTTTGGGAATCTATATATCTTGTTAGCGGTTGATTATGTCTCGAAGTGGGTGGAAGCTATACCGTGTCGCACTAATGACAACAAAGTTGTCATTAAGTTCCTTAAAGAAAATATCTTTTCGCGATTCGGACACCCCCGCGCTATTATTAGCGACAACGGGACACATTTCTGCAATAGGCCTTTCGAGGCCTTGATGCGGAAATATTCAATCACTCACAAGCTTTCTACGCCCTATCACCCCCAAACAAGCGGGCAGGCTGAGATCTCAAATAGGCAGATCAAATAGATATTGGAGAAGACGGTTTCGAAAAACCGTAAGGATTGGTCAACCAAATTGACGGATGCTCTTTGGGCATTCCGCACCGCTTATAAGACCGATCTTGGTATGTCTCCATACCGTCTTGTGTTTGGGAAGGCATGCCACCTCCCTGTCGAGATTGAACATAAGGCAATGTGGGCTATTAAAGAGCTTAATTTTGATCTTGAGCATGCAGGCAGCTATCAGAAGCTGCAATTGAATGAGCTAAGCGAACTCCGCGATGAAGCTTACGATAATGCGGCGATAGTAAAGAACAGGACTAAAGTGTTCCACGATAAAAATCTTTCTAGAAAAACCTTCACATCGGGGCAACAAGTCCTTCTTTACGATTCCCGTCTCCATCTTCATCCGGGTAAGCTTAAATCTCGTTGGAAAGGACCTTTTGTAGTGCGGTATGTACACCCGCACGGAGCAGTTGAAGTCGAAAATTTGAAAAACGGTTCGATTTTTAAAGTGAATGGGCATAGATTAAAACCGTATTTTTCTGCTGACCCCGCGGAAGAGCTCCTGTTTTTACAGGAGCCGCTTTATCAAAACTAAAATTCCTCCGCCTCACCTCCATGTTTTGATAACTTTTTCACATTTTAAGAATGGAGGTGAGTAAAAAAATGATTTGATTGAATATCTGTGCGTGTCAAAGAATAAGTTTGGGGTAATTTTTCATTTCACTATTATTTTACCCCTTGTATCTCTCCCTTAGTATACAGGTCCATGTTCTCAAAAGGCTACATCAGTGAGGACACTGCTGAAAACAGGTTTGGGGGGGTGGTTTGTATTCACTAAATTATCTTTGACACCGGGCATTAAAATTTTTTTTTAACAAAGAGTAGAAAGTGAAAAATTACATCCAAAAGATTGGAATAGTTTAAGAAAACCAAGAAAATTAGAAGTTTTCTTACACGAACTAGTAATAAGTAGTTATGAGCTGTTGTCCCAAGGGTTAGTAAAATGAAGGAAGTCACTAATCTGAGGATAAAAATAAGTCTGAAAAATAGTTTCTATTTTGGAAGCCAAACATTTGAATGTTGATACCCTACTATATGCACTTACACACGTCTTGAAACTCAGGATAGTAGAGGATACCTTGAAATGCTCTTGTCCAAAAGCCAAAGTATGAAGGAAATGAAAAAAAAAATATAAATGAAGAAAATATAAATGGTGAAAAGAAAAAAAAATGAACACTGGTTTTGTTATCGCCAAGGCAGCAATAAAAAAATATAGCGAGGGTGCCTCTTCACCTAGTGCCCTAAGGCCAACTGGTCTGGGAGTCACTGCTAAGCCTTAGGTGGTGCAAGACGAGGAAAATATTATCACCTAATTAGCAAGCACATGAGTAATCGGTTGGTTAGTACCTCAAGAAGTATTAACGGTCGCATGAAAATGTGTGAGCAAATCTTTAATATTCATTAAATTAAAAAGTACTAAGGTAGATGGACAAGAGTATGATAGCTTGAATTGAATTCTCCGAGTGTAGGGATGTCCATTTCACACACGTGGGGTTATATGATCAATGTTTGGAAGAAAGGTAGGAATGAAGAATAAAGACGATGTTTTATTGAGGGGTAATGTGATTTCTAACATTTTTTCATGACTATTAAGATAGGGCTCATGACAACTGAAAAGCTAGCATAGTTGGAAACTCTTCTTTTCAAAGTATTTCTTTTATGGTTCTTGTCTTTATATGTAAATTTCACTATCTTTCTTTTGTTATAGGATTTTGTGGGTGTAATCCGCTGAAAACCCTCAGGAGACAACACTCCTCCTACTAGGGACACCTAGAGGTTTAACGGCTTGTTGCACGTGCTCGGTGCAATCGTGTCTGCCTACGAAAGTGTGCTTAGTTTTCTCCTTTCTTTTTCTCCTCTTAAATAAACTAGTTTGCTCGGGACGATCAAAGATAAGTTTGGGGGTATTTGTTCAGTTGATAAAACTGCACATTTGTATTACATTTTTCCTACCATTTTCATATTAAAAAAAGGACTTTATTATAATATATTATACATATGAGGGTTTATGTGTAAAAACATTATTTTCCATGTGTTAATATATTTTAATTATCATTTGGTAGGAAAATGTATGCAAATATTATTGACCTAATCCTAGTAGAACAAAGTCTACTAAAATCTTATTTGAGTTGTTGTGCAGAATATTTCCAAGTTGTTATGAAGAATTTATCAAACAAATCAATTTGTTGAAGAAATCTTGCCAAATTAAGAAGCAAAACTTGGAGACCAAGTCTGGAAGCAACCGAGAAAAGATTTTTGAATTCTGAAGGTGCCTAGGATTGCCACATGTCATAAGATGCAAGCACAAGAAAATTGATCAAGAGATCTCACCCATTGGCCGCGGATCCGCGGCCATACCCCCCCTTTGGCCGCGGATCCGCCGCAATATTATGGAGTTGGAAGGAAAGATTTTGGGGCATGATTCTCTACTATATTTTACCAACTTTTGAAGCAAAAGATTCTGGCTTTGCACTATAAAAAGGCACCGAGAGCCTCTTGGAAAAGCTATCAAGCCGAAGAGATCACGAAGCCCCAGACGCTCACGCATCCAGGCTGATCATCAACTGTTCGTCTACCTCCTTAGGAAAGATCGAGAAGCAACTAGTTTGTAATCATTTTCTACGGAATAAAGTGTAGATTGTTCAAGTTGATTAATAAAGGTAGTTATTTTATTTAATTCTTTTGCATTTTACATTATGTTTTCCCTCACTTTCTTTTCATCTTCTTCTCCCAACATGCGCGAGTAATTCTCCGCTTGTTAGGGTTCGTAGGATTAGGGTAGGCTAATGGACGATGAAAATAACTAAACCCTTTTTAAGTCCAATAAAGTTTAGGAACTTTATCAAAAGAATCATTAACATCCTAATCGGGCGCGCTAGCAATTCTTTGCTAGTTCCGACCGCGATTCGAGATTAAATTAATGATTGTTTTGGTAAAGGCTAGATATGAACGGAGTTCCGTGTCGAGATAAGGGTTAAGAGTGGGATTCATTTTCCCTCCAGAAACCCTAATCTACACGCATCACCTTCGTTCTAGTTCTAAATCTATTAATGGATAAAAAGGATAACTTTTAATTAATCGTCCATAACTACTAAATCCTAACGAGCCCTACAAGCCCTCTTATTATATTAATTACATCTTTAAAATAATCTAGATCTATATTTTACATTCTTGTTTAACGTAGATCTAGAAATCTTTCTATAAAATTCTGTATCTCTCATCTCTTTCTTAACACATCTAAAGTAAAAGTAAAAGGTTCCACGTTTCCCAGAGGACGACCCGTACTCATCTCGGTCTAGCTACGTGCGACACCGTTATTGATTGCGGTTAACTACAAACATACAATTTTTCGAACCAATCACTTGCCGAAACCATGATATCAGTAAACAGAATGGATATAAATGGAGAGTCATGTAGACGGAGTATATCCATGGTTCGGTTCAGTCAATATAGATTGAATAGACGGATTCATGTTGAATTGTAGTTTATACTTGAATCGCATTCAAGTCAGATTGATTAGATTGAGACTCAGTCTGAGTCAGACACTTTGAAAAGAACTTGAAATCCTGAATTAGTTTTGATGTTATCGGTAACTGCTGCACATGAACGGCAGGATTTGTGTCTTTTTCCAAGACAATTACCGTGTTGATAACACCGTTTATCAGATTGTCTACCTCAGATAGGTAAGCACCCATATCTCCAGCTCCTTGAGTTTCAAGAGACTGGTCCCGCTTAAACCTATGTTTATTAGGGTCCTTATTGTAATTTAGTATAACTTGAGGGGGTTTTATGTAAAAATAATTTTGATATAATTTTCAAAATACACTTCAAGCATTTAATTATCGTCTTTAGAATTTTCATAGATGTATATTTTATAAATGTGAAAATTCTAGTGAATAAAACCTAGTTTTCATAGTACATGGTATTTTATTGAAATATTGGTATTGTTTTGTATTTAAATGGTATTTTCATGTAATAGTAATTCCTTAGATTTAGAAAACTTGGAATATTTATATAATTAAAATAGATATTTTGATAATAGATATATATATATACATATATATTTAATGAAAATAAATTTTATTTATTTTCTTGTAGAAATCTCATTTTCTAAAGAAAAAATGCATAAAAATTCCATCGAGATCGAATGCTCCTTTCGGAGGTTTGCATCTCGCTCTACTAGGCCTGAGGATTTGCGATAACCCGCACCATCCCGATCAGGATCCCCAAAATAGGTTGTAGAGACGTAATTGCAAGGAATTGCTTAATACATCTTTTTAATAAAAATGATTTTGTAAGTTGAAGGTATTTATTTGTAAAGTCGTGTTATACCATGAATATATTCCCAAAACTTCATCGTGCTATGTCAAAGATAGGTGTTTTGATGAGGTAGTTTATTACCTCGTGAGTTATCTAAAGGTAATACAAGTTTTATATTGTGGTATTTTACTGTAAAAATACAATAAAAATTGTATAAAAGAATATTTTGATACGAAACTTGTTTTAATAGGTTTGTTTATGTTTGTTAAACATTATGTGATAGTATAGAATTTTATTGATTAATAAAAGTAGAGTTTTAAAGAAAAACCGAATCGGAAGTCGGATTAACTCCGCTTCCGTCGGATTTTAGAATTGTAAGTTTTTAAAGAATAAGATGAGAGGGGGAGAGGGGGCTTATTGGCTTTTGGACTAGAGTAGAGAGAGATGAAGTTATGGAAGGTCTCGGGGTGTCGTTTCGTCTTCGGAAACTCCTTGGAACGTCGCCGGAACTTCGTCCTTTGCTAACTCCACTTGCACACTAAAGGGACTTAGGAATTCTTGAGAGTTTTGACAGGGAATTTTTGAGTGAGGAGGGATGAAATATGGTGTGGTATTTATAAGGGAAATTAGGGTTTAGAGGGTGAAATAATGCATCAAAATTTGGATTAGATGGGGTTTTATTGTTCTCTGGAAATGTGTAGAGAAAATAAACAGTGTGAGAGGAGTGAGGTAGCTGAAGAGGTTCAGGGGTAAAAATTCAAAGCATTACCGATGGGGGAGATCGGCGGTATCAGGAATTTTGGAGTATTCGCCGGCCATTTCCCGGTGGAATTGGCTTAGGATTTAGCCACGTGTCTATGTCGTCTTGTATACCATCGTGCACATGTTTAAATATTCTGTAACTCTTCATTCTACGTGTAGTGCACGTGCAAACCCTTGGGCTTCTAAATGATTAAAAGAAATTTAAATAAAAAGTTAATATGGCTGAAGGGATTCGATCACAGAGGCTACGTCACAGCAGTGCAAGGCTTTACCAATGTGCTACAAGTACTTTCTTGCTGTTCTAAATTAAAACAAATACGTATAGTATACACAAGATTGCAAATACCCCAATTGTACATTAACTTTTAAACAATTTTCTGTACATTGAAATTAGAGTTGTTACAATTCCCAACCAACCCATGATGGCTATCGATATTTTGGGATGCTGAATATGTCAGGGTGAAGCTCGCCCCTGGGGACAGGTCTATTAGGTAGGTGTTACCCCACGCCATCCAGTGGGCTACCTTCCTTGGGCCCGGTACATTCTCTCCTTCCAACGCTCACGGTTGCAGAAAGTTGGGTTGTATCAAGCAGTATATACATCACTGTTCTACTACCACGCTCCCCACGTCTGGTGGGTCAAGGCTTTTTTGAACCAGTGGAACTTTCCATTGAATACTTTTCTGCTAGAGGACCATGAAATCTCTATTTCGCTGGAGGAGTTCCGGGAAATTTCAGGGCTGCCGATTAGGAGAGAGCACTATGAAGAACTATTATCCCCTGATGAGTATATATTTGCTATAGTGCCAGCTATTCTTGAAGGCTTGACGACCGAGAATGCTGTTCGGCACAAGCACCCGAGTCTAATCAAGGCCTTGGGTATTTTTGAGAGACTATTCATGGCATCGGAAGGGCCAGGCGTCACTTTTGAAGCTTTTATTGCTTGCTTTCTCCGTGAAGATGTTCTATCCAAGAAAGCTCCGAAATTTGCGAAGGTCGAGGATCCCTTCGGATTCGGCTTGGAGAAACCGCCGGCCAAAGAAAAAGATCTGCCACGGTTTTACATTCTAAATTCATCGGCCATGACCTTTGATGCAATCGCTGCCCCTGGAATAGACGAAGAAACTTTCTTTGTCGGCTTTATCAGTCTCTGGCTTAGCTAGTTCACCATGCCGATGCATCGCTATTTTATGAGAGCCTCCGTCTTCTATCCTGTCCATCACATAGCTGAAGGAGCGTGATTGGCTGTTGGCATTGCAGGATTATCACACCTAAACCATGGTTTAAGTACTGCCGCCAACACTTCAAACCTAAGTGCGAACACCGTGAATTTCTCCCTCCACAACATCACTTCATGGATCGAGATGCATGTGTTAGGCGCGTTTGCTGAGCACCGGCGGCTTGATTTCTATGAGTCATACACCTTCCCGCGGGTCATGAGGCCGGTCGATGCTTCAGCTCCTGATCCGACTCAGTTAGGGGCTCTGCGCGTATTGCTTAATCCGTATTCGAACGAAGACGGGATGGTTTTCAGTGATCGAGTCCTTTCTACTCCAGCGGGGCCCGTTCAAAAGTTGTTCGATTTGTCGAAGAATGGAGCTCCGGCTATAAAGCCCAAAGAGATCATGCATTTATATTCAATCAGGCTAGGGTACTTAGTGTTCCGCCTAAATGATACTGCTCTCTTCATGCGGTACAATCCGCATCGCTTCACCCAGCAGTTAGGTTACAACCAGAGCGTTCCCCTCGAAACCTTTTTAGTTGAGCCTACTTTGTCACTGGAGGTCGCCTGCGACGTTATCCATCATTTCATGCAGTTAAATACTGGTTCTCTCTTCATGATCCCGGAGTCCGACTACCTTCCAAGGCCCATGGGACCCTTCAAGGGCTGGTATCGCCACTGAGCCTATCATTGCAGAGAAGAGAAGGATGCTCTTTGAATGTAAAGCCCCTGCTTCCCCTCAAGCCGTCAACGCCCCATTGCGGCCACGGTCGGTTGTTTGCTGTTCAGTCGAAAAAACTGCACTTTTGATATAACATTTTTCGTACTTTTCTTAAATAATAAAAGGTGGTTATTATAAATATAAAACATATTTAGGGTTTATCTGCAAAATACTATTTACCATATGTTTATACATTATATTTAACATTATGAAGGAAAATATATGCATATAATGTTTATATAATATTTTGGTAATTAAAATATGTATATCATATCAATATTCTAATCACAATTCTTAAAAGATATAATATCATAAAAATGGTTAGAATAATATTTCAAAATATATGCATGAAATTTTGGTAAATAAAATATGCATATCATAATATTCTTAATCAAGTTTCTTAAAGATTTTTTACCATATAAAGTGATTAAGACACTCTCTCTAATTTAATAAATAGTACTAATATTATTTATGGAGATATTGTGCATAATGTAGCTCAGGTAAGGAGATCAAGATATTCAAGATGTCAGGATAAAAAATCTGCCAAAACCGTATAATCAATACTGACAGAGACTCAAGAAATATTCGAAGAATCAAAGTATGGGAAATATCTCTACGTGTCAACGAGAGGCCACACAAGAAAATCCAAACCCTAACCCTTCCATATCGCGGCGCTTCTACGGCCAAATATCCCTATCTGCGGCGGATCCCCGGCTTAATCACAGCCGTTGGATCTGAAAACTTAGAAATAGGATCGTTATGGAAAGTCTAAGCCTATGAGATCTAGGGTTTCTGATTTGATGTCTATATAAAGGACCGATGGCTAAACTTAAAACGCATCACCTTTACACTAAGAAAACCACCGTCAAAGAACAAAAGATCCACGACAGGTCCACGATTCGACGTGATAGGGCGATGTGAAAATCGACGGAGCATCTACTTCCTACGAGGCAAAGATCAAGAGCAACTTCTTCCTCTTGTAATCCAGATTTGTAGGATTTGTACTTGTGAAGCTGATTAATAAAGATAGATCATTTTGTTTAATTATTTATTTTCTGTATTTTTACTTTCTGCATTATGATATTTTTAACTATCATTTCTTCTTCTTCTCAAAATATGCGTGAGTAATTCCTAACTTGCTAGGGTTCGTAGGATTACGGTAGAACAATGAATGGAAAAATATTTTAACTTCTTTTAAGTTTTATGAAGTTTCTAAACTTTAGCAAAAGAATCGTTAACATCCTAATCGGGCGCGCTACCAATTTATTGCTAGTCTCGATCGCGATTTAAAATTAGATTAATAATTATTTTGTTAAGGGCTAGACATGAATAGATATCAATAAAGGGACAAGGGTCAATAGTGGGGAAATCCTAGTTTCTTCCAAAAACCATAATTCTCATTCATCACTATCAATCTAGTTTTAAATCTATCAAAAGATAAAAAAAGTTATCTTTATTAGTCATCCATCAACTACTAAATCCTGTGAACCCTACGAGCATTTTCCTTATAAAATCTATATCCGTATTTAAAATAGATCTTAAAACTATTCCCACTCTTTTCAATCAATTCGTTTAAAGCAAGATAAAAGTTCCACGTTTCCCTGAGGGCGACCCGTACTCATCTCGGCTAGCTACGAGCGGCACCGTTATTGATTGCGGTTATTCTACAAACACTTTTTCACGATCAATCAAATGACGCCGTTGCCGGGGATACGTGTGTAATTTTTTTCTTTCTATTCGGGTTGAATTCTTATTCGATTCATATCATAATAAAATAAAACAGCAAATTGTGTATTTAACAATTATTGTGCGAATTTTGCAAGAGAATCTGGAGTCACTTGAACGAGAAATTTGAGATTCAGAGACTTTCAGAGAGCACCAAAGGAGAAAAGGAGGCCACGGTGGAAATTTTTTCAAAAGAACCCTTATTCACACGGTGGAACCGCGGCAATAAAGAACTTTTGGCGGCGGAACCGCGGCGGGGTTGAAGGATCATACATCCAAACTCCTCTAGTATCTTCTTCACATCTTTCTCTCTCCTCTAAAATCCAATAAAATATTTTTCTGCAGGATTCTTTGCAAATTTCGCCGCTCAAAAAATCTTTTTGCTTGTTTTGTTTTGCGGTTTGATTTTGCATATTTTTAATACGGACTTTAAGGGGCAAGACCAAAATTCAGATTATGTGAGGATTTCATCACCCTTCCTAGGCCCCACAAATTACAAAACGAGCATCCGCATCATCCTACATTAATTAAAAAATATCTAGACCAAGACTCTAAGGACCGTCGTGCTCAATTAGGACAGAGGAAGGTCATGGGTAATCTATCGCTTATCCATATTACTTGCGTGGTGTCTAAGGCAAGTGTGTCTAAGGCAAGTGGTTACTTAATTAGGCCCTCTATTTTCGGTGATTCACATAGCGGATACCTTCCACTTACCTGGCACTTACCTGGCCACAAGAGTAATAAAGAGGTGGTAGAGAATTGATCCTGTGGTTTGTCCTTGGAAATCTAGGAGCGGTCTAGTGACTTGACCTAGGTGACCTTAGTTCTAGGGTTGATTGTGCATTTTTTTTTGTGATTTGTCTCACGTCCGACACTTTTTCAAAAACAATCCATTTTATCGTTTACACGCTGCCACTTTGTAGGGTTCCTAGGCACACTATAGAGGTCACACAAGGCATCAACCATGCCAATTTAAAATTTTATGGGTGCCGAGAAACCCTAATACGGATCGTCGGCTAGAATTCTAGGCGATATACAAAACTAGTTAACAACTTAACTAAAAGAAGAGAGCTACAACCTTTGTAGATCCGGTTATCCACTTCCTTAGCTCCATGTAGGCATCCTCTCGCTGTCCATCTCGAATCCCGAACTCAAACGTCGGCTTCATCGGAGATTTGGGCGGACTAGGTCGTCGGCTTCGTGCCGAAGATGATCTACGTCGAGGCATCACAAGTTCAAGCTCCGACTTCACAAATTTGTGAAACTTGTGAAGAAAACACCCAAAACAACTTGGCAAGAGGTAGAGGGTGAAGAAATAGGAGGTGGGTTCACTTTAGAATTGGATTTCTCACATTAGAACTCAAGATGCCATTGATGGCATCAAGCTTTCTCTCTTTAAGATGAAGAAGAAGATGAAGCTAGAAATATGATAAGTTTTTTGATAAATGAAAAATAAATCAATACTTATCATTCACTAACTAAGGTTAAGTGTAGAGAATAGACCATGGTTACTTGAGAGGGTTAGGGTTAAGCATGATGACAAGAATGGTTACAAAAGTCAAAGCTTCATGAAGCTTCAACTTAAAACAAAGAAAGCCACCATTCTCATCATAATCCTTTTCAAATAAATAAATGAATATGCAAAACCCTAATCAACACTTAACCATGGTTTTAATTCTTTACACTTAACAAAGTGATCAAGTATCATCAAACATGATACAAATATGTGCACAAAAGTATATCACATATACTTCTTGCACATCAAGTGAGAAAATCCATATAAAGTGAACCAATACTAGTTAATGCAATATAATATATCAAATACATAATTATACATTAAATCATTAAATCAACACTTGATTTAACGATCCGGTCATATCGCATATAACCGACTAGTATTCTATGTATCGGCTTATCGAATCAATCCTTGATATTTTATCTAGGTTACATCGAATATAACCAATCGATACATCCATCGCGAGAATGAAATACGGTATCCCATACACGCATTATTCTCGGTCCTGCACATATCTCATATGCGCTCCTATTTCGTTTCGCTTGAGCCAGGAAACCTCTGTGTAGGACTCTAAAGACTCGTCAATACGCCGGTAGCAGATGATGATCATATCAAGCACCCACAAGCCGCAAGCGGTCTGCTAAACGTAACGGCCATCCGGGTATTGAGCGATCAGAAGATCGACGAGCTAGCCTGCTCACACTCCTGTGAATCCAACCAGTAACACTTACCGTACAGTCCGGTCTGTTCGTCTGATACGTCACATATCAAGTCTAAGGGTGGTAAACGTCAGACCCCAATAACCGATAAGTCGTGCCGATGTGAGGCTCATAACGGGTCGAGAAACTACTGGTAACACTTACCAGCAAATCTCTGATCAGCCCTGGCCAGGGACTTCCCTGTTACGGCCAATCGAGCACAGCGCAACATCAACTCCCAATACCGGGAGAGACGAAACCCCTCCTATCGCTCATTGCCTCCATGTGACTCGGGACTGTACCCAAAGACCACCGTTTTGCACGCCCTCATGGACGTGGTAAGGTGGAGATCAAAGCACAGTAGGAATCACACAAGACTCTATGACGATCTCGGGTCTACAGACTAACCTGTACAAGTGTCACCTGAGAACTGCCATCTGACGTGAGGTATAATACCATCTGGGAGTTCTCGGTGAGTCCGTCCAGTGTACCCAGTCTCCACTGAGCACCCGTATACCATCTCTGATGTCAAACACCAATGGATATGGGATCATCCATCGCCCATCTCATGGGTCGAGAAGCGTATACGCTAGTCTACTCTGGTATATCGATGCCCCGTCTCGATACACCCACGACTAGGGACCTTGAAGGATGTACTTATGGACTACCATGTCCCCACTAGTATGATCCGCATCATAGTCCAGGTAGTCAAGTACACATCCTAAGGGCTTTACCAACATGCAACCATAAGACAGTTTAAAGAGACAAGTGTACATGTTAAGATAAAGAGCAACCAAATAGCATACTATCATATCGAGCAAGAAAGTCATCTCTATATATGTCCAACCATCCAATATAAGATACATCATCTGTACAATACTGGCCTCTAGGGCATACATACAACTAACAATCTCCCACTTGCACTAGGGCCAGCTGCTGCAGTATCGCATACCGAGCATCCCGAAGAGTCTCTCAAACTGTATCTGGGGAATGGCCTTCATGAGTGGATCCGCCGTGTTGTTCTTCGTGTCAACCCTCCTGACCTCGATCTCCCGGCGATCAACTATCTCCCGGATCAGGTGATACCGCCTCAGAATATGCCTGGATCGCTGATGGGACCTGGGTTCCTTGGCCAAAGCCACCGCTCCATTGTTATCGCAATACAAAGGTATTGGATGCTCAATGGATGGAACCACTCCAAGTTCAGTAATGAACTTCTTGATCCAGACAGCCTCTTTGGCAGCATCGTTGGCAGCGATGTATTCAGCCTCCATCGTCGAGTCTGCCACGGTTTCCTGCTTGGAACTCTTCCAGCTAACCGCCCCTCCATAAAGGGTAAAGACAAATCCCGACTGCGACTTAGAGTCGTCCTTATCACTCTGGAAGCTCGAATCGGTAAAGGACTCCACTTGGAGTTCTCCGTTACCATACACCAAGAGCATCTCTTTAGTCCTTCGCAAGTACTTGAGAATGCTCTTCACAGCTGTCCAGTGATTCTCTCCAGGATCAGCTTGATACCTGCTCACTACACTTAGTGAATATGCTACATCGGGTCTGGTACATAGCATCGCATACATGATAGAGCCTACAGCCGAAGCATAGGGTATCCCTTGCATGCGAACTCTCTCCAAATCAGTCTTGGGAGACATCTCTTTGGAGAGAGTGACTCCAGAGATCGTGGGCAAGTTCCCACGCTTGGATTCTTCCATACTAAACCTCTTTAGTATGGTGTCAATGTACCTGGATTGGGACAATCCCAAAATCCGTTTGGATCTATCTCTATAGATCCTGATCCCCAATATGCAGGAGGCATCACCAAGATCTTTCATTGAGAATCTTTGTGATAAGAAGAGCTTGACCGATTGCAGCATAGGAATATCATTTCCTATCAAGAGTATGTCGTCCACGTACAATACGAGGAAGACAATCTTACTCTCTGCTACCTTCTTGTAGATACAAGGTTCATCTGGATTTTTGACGAAATCAAACTCTTTGATAACGACGTCAAAGCAGATGTTCCAACTCCGCGATGCTTGCTTTAATCCATAAATGGATTTAAGCAGCTTGCTCACCTTGCCGCTGCTCCCACTGTCTACGAAGCCCTCTGGCTGAGTCATGTACACGCACTCTTCTAAATCACCATTTAGAAAGGCGGTCTTAACATCCATTTGCCAGATTTCGTAATCATGATATGCAGCGATGGCAAGCATGATCCGGATGGATTTAAGCATAGCCACTGGAGAAAAGGTTTCGTCATAGTCCACACCTGGTCTTTGACGAAAACCTTTTGCTACAAGTCTAGCTTTGAAAGTCTCCACTTTCCCATCTACACCAAGTTTCTTCTTGAAGATCCACTTGCTCCCAATGGGTTTTACCCCTTCAGGAGCAACGTCCAAAGTCCACACTTTGTTGGTGTACATGGATTCCATTTCGGACCGCATAGCATCCAGCCATTTCACTGAGTCCCTACTCGTGATGGCCTGCTCGAAGCTAGTTGGGTCATCATCCTCCATGATGCAATCCTCGCTCCCACCATCCATGAGAAAACCGTAGTATCTCTCAGGTTGGCGAGGAACCCTACTAGATCGGCGGAGAGGCTGAGGTTCATTAGGAGCTACTGAATCTTCTGGTTCCACTAAATCTTCAGTTACGGTTTGTGTATCTGGAACCTCTTCCAGCTTTACTACTTTGCCACTAATTTCTTTTTCAAGGAATTCCTTTTCTAAAAAGGTGGCATGTTGAGCAACAAACACTTTTTGTTCCTCACTGTGGTAGAAAAAATACCCATATGAATCTTTGGATATCCCACAAACTTGCAGAGAACTGACCGTGCCTCGAGCTTGTCCGGATTTTGCCTTTTGACATAGGCCGGACAACCCCATATCTTAACTCGTTTAAAATATGGTCTCTTTCCACTCCATATCTCATATGGTGTGGTAGGTACAGATTTAGATGGAACTTGATTCAATAGGTATGTTGCTGTTTCCAGCGCATATCCCCAGAAGGAAATAGGTAACTCAGCTGTGCTCATCATAGAGCGCACCATATCTAATAGGGTGCGGTTCCTCCGTTCTGATACACCGTTGTGCTGTGGTGTATATGGAGGAGTCAGCTGAGAGAGAATCCCATTCTCTTTTAGGAAGTCCAGGAATTCATTGCTCAAGTATTCACCTCCTCGATCAGATCGTAGGATTTTAATACTTTTTCCGGTTTGGTTCTCAACTTCTTGTTTATATTCTCTAAATTTCTCAAAAGCTTCTGATTTGTGTTTCATTAGGAACACATACCCGAATCTAGAGAGATCGTCAGTGAATGTAATGAAGTATGAAGAACCATCCCTGGCATGTGTAGACATGGGACCGCATACATCACTATGTATAAGTCCCAAGAGTTCGGTAACTCTTTCTCCGTGTCCCGTAAACGGAGTTTTGGTCATCTTGCCTTTGAGACATGACTGGCAAGTGTCATAAGATGAAAATTCGAAAGGTTTCAAATATCCATCCTTATGCAACTTAGCCAGTCGTGTCGCATTGATGTGACCCAGTCTACAATGCCACAAGAAGGATTCGTTCAGTTCTGAACTCTTCCTCTTGTGTGTGTTTGTTATGCTCAGAACTGTTGATTGATTTAGAACATAAATGCCATTGCACAACGTGCCTGATCCAACCAACTTTTGGTTACGGAAAATGTTCATAACATTGTCCTGTAATACAAAATTATATCCCTCTTTACTCAATAAAGAAACCGATATAATGTTGCATATCAGGTTCGGCATGTAATAGCATTCGTTCAGAACCAATGTATTACCAGTCGGTAATACAAGGTGATATTCCCCGACAGTCTTAGCTGCAACAATTGCACCATTTCCAACTCTAATGTCTTTATCACCTTCTCCAAGTTCTCTACCTTTCCTAAGCCCATGTAACTGATTACATATATGGGATCCTGAACCGATATCTAATACCCAGGACGTAGGGCAAATGGAGAAACAGTTCTCTGTAACGAACACACCCGAAGAAAATGCATCAACATGTACTTTCTTCATTCGGGTGGCATGGGAATCCTGGTATTCCCCTATATCCTGTTCATTCCTATAACTCTTATAGGAAAGAACGGAACCAACGTTCCCCAGCACAGTATAACATGCTGGTTCGGTCAATACATCCATATTATTATCTTCATTAGGGCATGAAATGGTCGCTACCTGGAGAGAGAGAGAAGAAAACACTTTAGCGTATGCTCGTGCAAGATCAGATTGGTTATTATCTTATCTGATCAGGATGGCTCCCACTGCTTTTTATCAAATCTTCCTCCAAACCCTAAAAGGAAAGACTAGCCGGGATTAATTACACACTACAAGTTCGCCAATCTTTCAGCCAGGCCAGTGTCGGTACTTTGAGGGAGGTCCCCCGTGCTTTCGCACGAACCTAATTAATGTAAACCTCGTTTTCCCAGAGGCGTAACCTCGTTGACACCTTTCTAGACACCTACTTGATCGGCTAATTGCAATGTGCAAAACTCTCCCAGGAGTAACTCTTACTCGCAGCGGGTATCGGGATCCAACTATCTCATAGAAGGTATGCAATCTCATTGCAAATTTCAACACTTGAAATTCCCGATAATATTTTGCCCCGAACGATCTATGACCTTGACAAGGTCAACAAATCATAGACTGCAAGTCAAGTTCAACCCGTCATTTCTTGATTGAATCAAACCCACCCGCACGACCCTTGACAAGGTCAACAAGGACGTACGACTACCCTAACCCAATCTGCATCATATGCATAAGCAGATAAATACTGGTTAGCTACCGCACACTGCGCCTTGACAAGGTCAACAAACGCAGCACGAATACTAAACAGGACTTATCTGAAATGACGGAGGGCTACGACAGGTTTTTCTAAAAACCTATTGCGTAATGAACTTGATATCGTTGTAGAATCAAATGAAGTTTTGAAATGGAGTGATTTTGAGGCTTTTCTAGTTTTGCTAAAGGGGTCACTCCTGGTGAAGGGATCGTCGGCCCTTTTCTCGTCGAATGAGGTGCGGGATATATCATATATATCACTGTGCAAAGCAGAAACTATAGAAGCAATCAAAAACAAACCGAGTGTGTAGCATCTGCCAGTTATTGCTAAAGGAGTCACTCCCGGTGAAGGGATCTCGGTCCTTTCCTCAACGAATAAGGTGCAGGGTATATCACATATACCGCTATGCAAAGCAAGAACTGTAGCTACCTGTTTTATTTAAAATTTGATTCTACAACATCATTTGGTTTCTTTTCTTTCATTAATCACATTAATGAAGTCCCATCATTTAAATACCTAAACATCACAGATAAATACGACGTACACTTATGCCATCCGCATTCGCCTCGATGTCCCCTCGTGCACCGTTAGGTTAGGTAACTAACGGCAGAGCGGGGCAGGGCTAGTGCGGGTATAAAACATAAGTAACGTCTATATAATTTATCATATATACTATATACTGTATCCATCACAGAACATCACATGATCACATCACAGATATCGCAGCAGAAGAAACATATGAAATATTGGATATACTAGGACGTCCGTGTTTTCAATACGAGCCAGTATAAAACACGGATTCCACGGTCGTGATGAATAGCCAATCCCACACCCCTAGACCCCTACGAGAGCGGCAAGCAACCCTGCCAATTCTAGGGTTAGGAGACCCGTACTCGACTCCTCGAGTTAGTCTCCCACTGGACCCCAGAACCCGGTTACTTGTGCTCCCCTCCTGGGTCTATTCTAATGCGGAAAAGTAAATAATATACAAAAGGTGACAACTTCCGCTACCAGGAAGTGCCCCAAATAAAAAGAATATTACATACAAGTTTTTACATGAATGAAAATGAAAAACACTCATCTCACATAAAAACCCCCGGCTATTCAAACACGATGATCCAATATAACATATCCAGCAACACATAACATCACATGTCATCAACGTAAGTAAGTATGCATACCCCAATTGTCGTTGACGTATAGCAACGAAACCGGCGATATGAACATACTACACTTACGGTCACAGAAAAGAAAGTGTAAAACTACAACAGTTGGAATCCGCAACCTCTTTAGACATCACATGCCTAATCAAATGAAATACTTAGACATCACATGCCTAACAGTTATAAACCCCGCATTTTAGTCTCATTATCGAAAACTCTTTTCAATATCAAGTGAAACTAAACCGCTAGATTTATAACATTCATTCAGTTATCTCATAACTGTTTGTGAATTCCAATTATTGTATCACATTCCAGATAAACAGAAAATGTTAAACTTTCCGATCGAACAGTCGAATACCCAAGTTTTCCCGATACAGCTCAACACATGAAACAAGTTTAAAAACATTCAGTTCGTGCCTCAGTAGCAACGGTCCAGCCGTAGAAGGGTCAAGCCAACGCCTCACATGTGGCACGCCGTACTGCCCCAAACCCGAAGGTTCAAAGGGCAGTTCAAGACGGTCACATAATCGAGTTAAGGTTTGTTGTCTTCTAGAGGGTCCATCGCGTTACTTGCACTACTTAGAACGTCTTTAAACTACGGAAAAATCCAACACTTGGAAATTTCCCGACAGGGAAAAAATTGGGTATTTATATCCGGTCGAACTTTTTAACATATTCTAAAAATTATCCGGAAAACCACATAGACAAAATCTGATACTCCGATCGAAACACCGAATCCCCAAAACAACCCTAGAAAATTCAACTCTTGAATAAATATTAAAAAATCCCATAAAATTTAACACCATAAATGAGGAATTACTGTGCAAACATTATGTGGCAATCTGACAATACGGCCGTGGAACCGCCGCATAAGCCTGCTTATGCCGCGGTTCCGCCGCACTTTAGAGGCATCTTTGGGTAATTTTTGCACCGTAATTCGTAGAATTCTCTGCTGAATTTTTTAAGATTTTTTAATCTGGAAAAATCCACGTTTTCAGAAAAAGTCCAGAGAGCGTGGAAAAATGCGGTTTCGGGTTCGATCGGACTTCAAACTCCGTCTAGACTTCGCCTAAGGCTCTAGCTAGGCTCTGATACCACTGTAGGGTTCCTAGGCACACTATAGAGGTCACACAAGGCATCAACCATGCCAATTTAAAATTTTATGGGTGCCGAGAAACCCTAATACGGATCGTCGGCTAGAATTCTAGGCGATATACAAAACTAGTTAACAACTTAACTAAAAGAAGAGAGCTACAACCTTTGTAGATCCGGTTATCCACTTCCTTAGCGGACTAGGTCGTCGGCTTCGTGCCGAAGATGATCTACGTCGAGGCATCACAAGTTCAAGCTCCGACTTCACAAATTTGTGAAACTTGTGAAGAAAACACCCAAAACAACTTGGCAAGAGGTAGAGGGTGAAGATATAGGAGGTGGGTTCACTTTAGAATTGGATTTCTCACATTAGAACTCAAGATGCCATTGATGGCATCAAGCTTTCTCTCTTTAAGATGAAGAAGAAGATGAAGCTAGAAATATGATAAGTTTTTTGATAAATGAAAAATAAATCAATACTTATCATTCACTAACTAAGGTTAAGTGTAGAGAATAGACCATGGTTACTTGAGAGGGTTAGGGTTAAGCATGATGACAAGAATGGTTACAAAAGTCAAAGTTTCATGAAGCTTCAACTTAAAACAAAGAAAGTCACCATTCTCATCATAATCCTTTTCAAATAAATAAATGAATATGCAAAACCCTAATCAACACTTAACCATGGTTTTAATTCTTTACACTTAACAAAGTGATCAAGTATCATCAAACATGATACAAATATGTGCACAAAAGTATATCACATATACTTCTTGCACATCAAGTGAGAAAATCCATATAAAGTGAACCAATACTAGTTAATGCAATATAATATATCAAATACATAATTATACATTAAATCATTAAATCAACACTTGATTTAACGATCCGGTCATATCGCATATAACCGACTAGTATTCTATGTATCGGCTTATCGAATCAATCCTTGATTCGATATCTAGGTTACATCGAATATAACCAATCGATACATCCATCGCGAGAATGAAATACGGTATCCCATACACGCATTATTCTCGGTCCTGCACATATCTCATATGCGCTCCTATTTCGTTTCGCTTGAGCCAGGAAACCTCTGTGTAGGACTCTAAAGACTCGTCAATACGCCGGTAGCAGATGATGATCATATCAAGCACCCACAAGCCGCAAGCGGTCTGCTAAACGTAACGGCCATCCGGGTATTGAGCGATCAGAAGATCGACGAGCTAGCCCGCTCACACTCCTGTGAATCCAACCAGTAACACTTACCGTACAGTCCGGTCTGTTCGTCTGATACGTCGCATATCAAGTCTAGGGGTGGTAAACGTCAGACCCCAATAACCGATAAGTCGTGCCGATGTGAGGCTCATAACGGGTCGAGAAACTACTGGTAACACTTACCAGCAAATCTCTGATCAGCCCTGGCCAGGGACTTCCCTGTTACGGCCAATCGAGCACAGCGCAACATCAACTCCCAATACCGGGAGAGACGAAACCCCTCCTATCGCTCATTGCCTCCATGTGACTCGGGACTGTACCCAAAGACCACCGTTTTGCACGCCCTCATGGACGTGGTAAGGTGGAGATCAAAGCACAGTGGGAATCACACAAGACTCTATGACGATCTCGGGTCTACAGACTAACCTGTACAAGTGTCACCTGAGAACTGCCATCTAACGTGAGGTATAATACCATCTGGGAGTTCTCGGCGAGTCCGTCCAGTGTACCCAGTCTCCACTGAGCACCCGTATACCATCTCTGATGTCAAACACCAATGGATATGGGATCATCCATCGCCCATCTCATGGGTCGAGAAGCGTATACGCTAGTCTACTCTGGTATATCGATGCCCCGTCTCGATACACCCACGACTAGGGACCTTGAAGGATGTACTTATGGACTACCATGCCCCCACTAGTATGATCTGCATCATAGTCCAGGTAGTCAAGTACACATCCTAAGGGCTTTACCAACATGTAACCATAATACAGTTTAAAGAGACAAGTGTACATGTTAAGATAAAGAGCAACCAGATAGCATACTATCATATCGAGCAAGAAAGTCATCTCTATATATGTCCAAGCATCCAATATAATATACATCATCTGTACAATACTGGCCTCTAGGGCATACATACAACTAACACACTTGCACTAAACCCGTTTAGTGCATTCTCAGCTGGACACGGGATTCTAGTGCCCGTCTTATCCACGTTCCTGTTATCGATTCCGAAGTTGGTGCTTCTTTATCTTCTTTTTCCCCTCCACCCACCACATCGACCAAGATGGACGGTTCTCCATCAGATTATAACACCACCCTGCCACCACCCGTCGGTGCGCAGAATCCACCGCGCATCTCTCTCCAAGAAAGATTCTATCATATACGCGGTCCCCTTCCCACCTGTCTATCCCTTCCACCAGCCAATGGGGATAATTTTGAAATTAAACCCCACTTCATCAACCTTTTGCCCAAATTTCACGGGCTTGAGTCTGAAGACGCATACGTTTTTATCACTAAATTTGAAAATGTATGCGCAATGATGGGTACTTCACAACTTTCAGTGGATGCTATGCGCTTGCGTCTTCTCCCTTTCACTTTATGCGATTTAGTAGAAAAATATCTTTATAACATTACCGCATACTCTATTACCAATTGGGATGAATTCGTGATAGCATTCCTTAAGAAATTTTACCACAATCATAAGACCGCCCGTGTTCGGAGCGAAATCAACCAATTTACCCAGCTTCCCAATGAACTATTTTGGAAATGTTTTTAACGGTTAAAGGATCTACTTGTCCAATGTCCTCATCACAGAATAAATAGATGGGATCTGTATCGAATTATATATGAGGGCATTAATCTATCGACAAAGCAGATGCTTGAAAGCATGTGTCAATGTCATTTCATGTTCAAAGACGATGGTGAACCTTGGAAATTTCTGAAAGATCTCGCCGAACACATTTTGCAGTGGGAAAGCATTAGACCATCATCTAGGGGAGGTATCCATCAGCTCAATGTTTCCATCGTAGTAAAAGCCGAAATGGCAGGGATGCAAAAGAAACTCGACGCTTTAGAGAACAAATTCTCATCAGCCTCTCTAACCCAGATTACGTGTCCCAAGACCGTATGTGGTTGCTATTCCGACCCATCACATATGATGGAAGAATGTCCTTTGAATGCACCGTTTCAAGGTCAAGAACACACTAATGCTATTTTTCAGCAGCGATCTAGAAACGATCCTTATTCTTCCACGTACAATCAGGGATAGAGGAATCACCCTAATTTTGCTTGGAACCAAAACCAAACCCAAAATCAAAACCAGTTCCCAAGCAATTATCAATGACCTCCTCCACAGCAACAACAACTACACCTACAGAGTTAACACCCCTTTCAATCGCAACCTTTTCAAAATCCGGCCAACAATTTTACACCTTATAATAATTCTTTCCAAACAGCCGGTACCGAAAACTCATCTGCACTTGAACGAAGCGTGGATATGTTTATTAAACATTCCATGCAATCGACGAATGATATAAAGTCTTCTATCTGAGTATTAACATAGACCACCACCTCCCACGGTGAAAATATAAAATCGATAGAAACACAACTTCCACAACTAAATGCCGCGATGGGTGCTAGCGATGGGTGCTAGAGAAAAAAGGAAACTTCCATCTCAACCCCTGCCGAATCCTGGCCACTCACAAAGTCATAATGTGAGTGTCGTTACCATGTTGAGATCAGGAAGAATGTTGAACAACCAAGTGGGTGAACAGATTGATGATGAGGAATCAATTAAAACCCCAGCTTCCACTTCTTGCCCTAATTCGTCTAGTCTTCCACCTTCTTCTGAGCCTATTCTCCGTTTCCCACTAGGTTCGAACCCTCTGCCTACTGTCTCGAGTCAACCTAAAACGATCCCCACTCCAATTCTGAGATCGATTCCATCCCAACAAACTTCTCCATAAATATTGGACCCAAAACTTATTGATAAAGCTCCGTTTCCAAACAGGTTGAGGGCCAACAAACCTAACGCACAAATGGAGAAGATTGTGGAAATGTTTAAGCAAGTTAACATAAATATCCCTCTCCTAAATGCTATTCAACAAGTTTCGTCTTATGCAAAAATCCTTAAGGACTTGTGCACTAGGAAAAGAAAAGGTCAAGTGCTGAAAAAGGTATTCAGGACGAGTAATGTAAGCACAACTTTTATCCAACAATTGCCTAAAAAACGTAAGGACCCCGGTTGTCCTACAATATTTATAACTATTGGGGGAAAAAGCATCAATCGTGCTCTACTTCACCTCGGCGCTAGTGTTAACTTGCTTTCATATTCCATTTATGAGCAGATAGGTATAGGAGAGTTAAAACATGTCCACTGCACTCTCTAGATGGCAGATCGATCTATCGCCCAAGCTAAGGGTGAGCTAGAGGATGTGTTAATCAAAGTAGGGAAATTAATATTCCCTATGGACTTTATTATTTTAGATAGACAGCCTGTGGCAAACTAACGTAATCAAATCCCGATGATACTCAGTCGACCTTTCCTAGCAACTTCCAACGCTGTCATTAATTGTCTTAACGGTTCTATAAACTTATCCTTCAGGAAGATGACAATTGAACTTAATATTTATAAGCTAGGAAGTCAACCATTTGAATCTTCTGCTCATTTAATCGATGTCTGTTCTATCAACGAGATAGCTTCCGACAGCTGTGAAGCTGAAGTACTTTGCTATGATGATCTCGACAACACTAGTGCGACATTGTTTGATCTGGAAAATTATTATGGTGAAGATATTTTCGATGAGTCTATCCCCGAGTTTGAATCTTTTGACTCGTCGCAAAATTCAGTAGCGCTTTCCGAGTCAATATCCTACGCAAGTTATGAATCTCTTAGGGAGTCCGAGGATCATTCCCTTACCCCACCTTCTATCATCTCTCCGCCAACACTAGATCTCAAACCGCTACCTTCTCATCTTAAATATGCATATTTAGGTGAGAATGAATCTTTGCCCGTGATCAGATCCGCTTCTCTAATTTTAGAGCAAGAGAACGCACTTTTGGCGGTATTAAGATCAAATCGGTAAGTATTTGGTTGGACAATGGCAGACATCAAAGGGATTAGTCCCTTGATTGTTGAACATTATATACATTTGATGGATGAAGCCAAACCAGCCCGAGACCTAAAAAGACGATTAAATCCCGTTATAAAGGAGGCGGTAAAGAAAGAAATCTTCAAGTGCCTAGATAGTGGTATAATTTATCCAATATCTGATAGCCAATGGGTAAGTCCTATTCATGTGGTCCCTAAAAAGTCTGGCATCATGGTCATAACTAATGAGGCTAATGAGTTGATCCAAACACGCACCCAAACTGGGTGGCACGTATGTATTGATTACAGAAAACTCAATGCCGCAACGAGGAAAGATCACTTCCCTCTACCTTTATTGACCAGATGTTAGAACGATTAGCTGGACACGAATACTATTATTTCTTGGACGGATACTCTGGCTATAACCAGATCCCCATCACCGAAAAGGATCAAGATAAAACAACATTTACTCGTCCTTTCGGTACTTTTGCTTATAGATGCATGCCCTTTAGGTTATGCAACGCTCTCGCTACATTTCAGCGGTGTATGATGGGGATATTCTCAAACATGGTCGAGAATTTTCTGGTGATATTTATGGATGATTTCTCCATATTTGGGGACTTCTTTGAGGAATGCCTATGTCATTTGGACGCGGTTCTTACCCGCTGTAAGGATAAGAACTTAACATTAAATTGGGGAAAATGCCATTTTATGGCCCAAGAAGGTATTGTCCTTGTACATATCATTTCACGAAAAGGCATTGAGGTAGACAGAGCTAAAATAGATGTCATCCATAATCTTCATCCTCCCAAATGCGTCAAATATATACGATCCTTCCTTGGTCATGCAGGATTTTATAGAAAATTCATTAAGGACTTTAGCAAAATTGCTAGACCCTTAACTCTTCTCTTGGCAAAGAATACAACATTTCATTCGATTCGGATTACGAGGCTGCTTTTGAATCGCTTAAAAGATCTCTCACTATAGCCCCCGTTCTATCATCTCCGGATTGGAACCACCTGTTCGAGCTTATGTGTGATGCATCCGATTTTCCTATTGGTGCAGTCTTAAGACAGCATATTGATAAGATGCTACATGTAATTTACTATGCAAGTAGGACCTTGAACGATACCCAAATTAATTACACAACTACCGAGAAAGAACTCTTGGCAGTTGTATTTGCATTAGAAAAATTTAAGCCCTGCTTGATTGGCTCACCAATAGTGGTTTACACCGATCACTCTATCCTACGATACCTTTTATCGAAGAAGGATGCTAAGGCCAGGCTAATACGTTGGATTCTATTGTTACAAGAATTTGATCTTGTCATACGAGACAAGAGTGGATGTGAAAACGTTGTAGCCGACCATATTTCACGCATCAATTCTTCACCAACGTTGACCATGCCAATAAACGACTCCTTCCCTGACAAACAGCTCTTGACCGTATCCTGTGAACCTTGGTTCGTGGATATTGTGAATTATCTAGCGACGAGACTTATTCCTAGCGATTGGTCGAAACAAGACAATCTTCGTTTTCTATCCCAAGTAAAACACTTTTACTGGGATGAACTTTACTTGTTTAAGTATTGTTCCGATCAAATCATTCGCAGATGTGTCCCTAACGATGAATTCAAGAGTGTATTGTCTTTTTGTCATGATCAGGCATGTGTCGGTCACTTTGGTCCACGTAAAACGGTGGAGAAAGTTCTGCAATGTGGGTTTTATTGGCCAATATTATTTAAAGACGCATACGATCATTACAAAACTTGTCCACGGTGTCAACACATGGGTCGGATTTCATGAAGAAATGAGATGTTGCTCTAACCTATCTTGGTTGTGGAGATATTCAATATTTAGGGTATTGATTTTATGGGCCCTTTTCCCAACTCTTTTGAGAATTTATATATATTGTTAGTAGTTGATTATTTCTCAAAATGGGTGGAAGCAATACCGTGTCGCACTAATGACAACAAGGTTGTTATTAACTTCCTTAAAGAAAATATCTTTTCGCGATTCGGGCACCCTCGCTCTATATTAGCAACAACGGGACGCATTTTTGTAATCGGTCTTTCGAGACTTTGATACGGAAATATTCAATCAACCACAAACTTTCTACGCTCTATCATCCCCAAACGAGCGGTCAAACTGAGATTTCCAATAAGCAGATCAAATAAATTTTGGAGAAGACAATTTCTAAGAACCGTAAAGATTGGTCAACCAAATTGACGGATGCTCTTTGGGCATTTCGTACCGCTTATAAGACCGATCTTGGTATCTCTCCATACCGCCTAGTATTTGGAAAGGCATGCCACCTTCCTGTCGAGATCGAACATAAAGCAATGCAGGCTATCAAAGAGCTTAACTTCAATTTTGATCAAACCAGCAGCTATCGGAAGCAGCAATTAAATGAGCTAAGCGAACTCCGCAATGAAGCTTACGATAATGCGGTTATAGTAAAGAACCGGACAAAAGTATTCTACGATAAAAATCTTTTTAGAAAAACCTTCACTCCGGGACAACAAGTCCTTCTTTACGGTTCTCGTCTCCATTTTCATCCGGGTAAGCTAAAATCTCGTTGGAAGGGACCTTTTGTGGTGCGGCATGTATACCCGCACGGGGCAGTAGAAGTTAAAAATATTAAAAACGGTTCAGCTTTTAAAATAAATGGGTATAGATTGAAACCGTATTTTACTGCTGACCCAGAGGAGGAGCTCCTGTTTTTATAGGAGCCGTTTTATCATAACTAAATTTTCTCCACCTCACCTCCATATCTTGGTAACATGGTCTCATCTTAAGAATGGAGATGAGTGAAAAAGGGCTTAACTGAATATCCGTGCATGCCAAAGTACAAGTTTGGGGGTAGTTTTCATTTAACTATTATTTTACCCCTACTATTTTCTCTCCCTAAGTTTACAGGTCTATGTGCTCAAAGAAGAATATCAGTGAGGACATTGCTGGAAACAGGTTTGGAGGGGAGGTTTGTATTCACTGAATTATCTTTTGGCAATAGGCACTATAAATTTTTTTTTTGAGATAATAAAATATTAGAGAGTGAAAATTGCATATGAAAGATAGGAATAGTTTAAGAAAAGCAAGAAAGTTAGATATTTTCTTAAACGAAACTAGTAATAAGTAGTTATGAGCCGTTGTCCTAAGGGTTAGTAAGATGAAGGAAATTACTAATCTGAGAATAAAAATAAGTCTGAAAAATAGTCTTTATTCTTGAGACCAAATATTTGAACGTTGATACCCTACAATACGCACTTGTACACATCTTGAAACTTGGGATAGTAGAGAATACCTTGAAATGCTCTTGTTTAAAAGCCTTAGTATGAAATTAAGAAAAAAATTATAAATGGTGAAGAAAAAAAATGAACATTGGTTTTGTAATTACTTAAGGCAACATAAAAAATATAGCGAGGGTGTTTTATCACCTAGTGCCTTAGACCATTTGGTTTGGGAGCCACTGCTAACCCTTAGGTGTTGCAAGACGAGAAATTACGCCTAAATGCGCAAGCATATTTTGTAATCGGTTGGTTAGAATCTTAAGAAGTATTAACGGTCGCATGAAGAATGCGTGAGCAATTCCATCTAAAATATTCACCGACTAGAAAATACCAAGCAAGATGGACAAAAGTATGATAGCTTGAATTGAATTCTCTAAGTGTAGGGATGTTTTTTACACACATGTAGGGATATATGATCGATGTTTGGAAGAAGGGTAGGGATAAAGACTAAAGGCGATGTTTTATTGAGGGATGATGTGATTTCTAATATCTTTTCACGACCATTAAGATAGGGCTCATCGCAACTGAAAAACTAGTGTAGTTGGAAACTCTTCTTTTCAAGTTCTTTCTTTTATATATCCTTATCTTTGTATGTAATTTTCATCTTCTTTCTTTTATTACGGGATTTTGTAGGTGTAATCCGCTGAAAACTCTAAGGAGACAACACTCCTCCTACTAGGGACACTTAGAGGTTTAACGGCTTATTGCACATTCTCAGTGCAATCGTGTTGCCTACGAAAGTGTGCTGGTTAGTTTTTCTTTTTCTTCTTTCTCCCTCCCTTGAATAACAAGTTTGCTCGGGACGATCAAAATTAAGTTTGGGGGTATTTGTTCAGCCGAAAAAACTGTAATTTTGATATAACATTTTCCTTAATTTTCTTAAATAATAAAAGGTGTTTAATATAAATATAAAATATATTTGGGATTTATCTGCAAAATACTATTTACCATATGTTTATACATTATATTTAACATTATGAAGGAAAATATATGCATATAATGTTTATATAATATTTTGGTAATTAAAATATGTATATCATATCAATATTCTAATCATAATTCTTAAAAGATATAATATCATACAAATGGTTAGAATAATATTTCAAAATATATGGATAATATTTTGGTAAATAAAGGATGCATAACATAATATTCTTAATCAAATTTCTTAAAAAAAATTACCATATAAAGTGATTAAAATACTCTCTCTAATTTAATAAACAGTGCTGTAACAACTCCAATTTCAATGTACATAAAAATTGTTTAAAAGTTAATGTACAATTGGGGTATTTGCAATCCTGTGAATTCTATAAGTATTTGTTTTGCTTTAGAACAGCAAGAAGGAGCTTATAGCTCACTGGTAAAGACCTTGCACTGCTGAGACATGGCACCAGAATTCAAATCCTATCAGCCACATTATCTTTTTATTTTATTTTCTTTTAATATTTTTAGAAGCCTAAGAGTCTACACATGCACAACACGTAAACTGAAAAGTTACAAAGTATTTAAACATGTGCACTGAAGTATACGAGGCGACACCTACATGTGGCAGGAAGACCAACCCCACCCGTCGGTATTGGCCAGGCGACATGAGCTAAAAGCCCGGCACCGCCGGTCTAGACCGTCGGGAATGCCCCCAAAATTTTACCCTGCAACCCTTGGCTTACCCCACTCCCTTTCACACTGTTTATCTTCTCTGCACATTTTCCAGAGAACTTAAATCACCCATTTAATTCCTTTTAAATGCATTTTAATTCTCAAATTCATCACCCCATAAACCCTAATTTGCCTTATAAATACCCACTCCATTTTACACCCCTCTCACTCAGAATTCTATTACAAAAACTATACAAAATTCTCAAGTACTTTTGTGTACAAGTGGAGTTAGTGAAGGGCGAAACTCTGTCGAACTTCCAAGGAGATTCCAGCGACGAAACGACGTCCCGAAGCCTTCTTTAGGACCCGCTCTCCCTCCTCTAGTCCAACAAACTAGTAAGTCCCCTTCTCTCTCTCTTCTTCTTCTATATAAATATTCATTTCTAAAACCCAATGGAAGCGGAGTTAATCCGATTTCCGATTCGGTTTTTCTTTAAAACTCAATTTTTCTTAATCCAGAACATATCATACTCTCACATATTGTTTATCGAACATTAATAAATATATTAAAACAAGTGTCACCTTAAAAGATTCATTTTTGTAACTTTTATCGTATTTTTTCATAAAAATACCACATATTTATAATTCGACATAAATCATCATAATTCCTTCTATACCTTATATAGTTCACGAGGTAATGACCTATCTCATCACAACACACATCTCTAACATAACACGATGAAATTTGGGACAATAGAATACGGGAAAATACGACTTTATAAATAAATACCCTAAACTTACAAAGTCGTTTTCTATAAAAAGATGTATTAAACATTTCCATGCAATTACGCCTCTACAACCCATTTTGGGGACTCCGTTCGGGATGGTGCGGGTTATTGCACATACTCGAGCCTAGTAGAGCGAGATGCAGACCTCCGAAAGGAGCATTCGATCTCGATGGAATTTTTATACATTTTTCTTTAGAAAATGAGATTTCTACAAGAAAATAAATAAATTATTTTTATAAAATATATATACATATATTAGCAAAATATCTATTTTAATTATATAAATATTCCAAGTTTTCTAAATCAAAGGAATCATTACTACATGAAAAAACCATCCGAATACAATACAAGTACAATATTTCAAGAAAATAGCACTATGAAACTAGGTTTTATTCATTAGAAATTTCACATTTATAAAATATACATCTACGAAAACCCTAAATAAGATAATAAAATTCTTGAGGTGTATTTTGAAATTATGCCAAAACTATTTTTACATAAAAACCCCTCAAGTTATACTAAATTACAATAAGGACCCTAGTAAATATAGGTTTAAGCGGGACCAGTCTCTTGAGTCTCAGGGAGCCGGAGATATGGGTGCTTGCCTATTTAAGGTAGACAATCTAACAAACGGTGTTATCAACACGGTAATTGTCTTAGAAAATGACACAAATCCTGCCGTCCATGTGCAGCAGTTACCGATAACATCAAAACTAATTCAGGATTTCAAGTTCTTTTTAAAAGTGTCTGACTCAGACCGAGTCTCAATCTAATCAATCTGACTTGAATGTGACTCAAGTATAAGCTACAATCAACATGAATCCATCTATACAATCTAAATCAATCTATATTGGCTGAACCAAACCATGGATATACTCCATCTACATGTCCAGCCATTATATCCATTCCATTTACTGATATCATGGTTCCGGCAAGTCATCCATATACAATTTACAATACAAGACAAAACAATACAAACAATACAATCAAGACATCACGGGGTTTATAAGGGGTAGATTGGTACGGAAGGTGTTAAAAGTGGCACGAAACTGTAACCATAATACACCTAACCTGAATCTCCATTGCCATTGTACCATGGCTGAATGGTTCCTTGTGCACCGTATACCTTAGTCTCCGGAATAGTGGGACTCCTCTCGTATACACTGGCATTTTCTGTACCAAGCTACAAACAACAGCGTTAACAATATAATACAACTTTAAAAGTTATATTCTCCTATTGTCTATTCTGTCTATACCTATTCTTTGGGACTTACTGTTGGTTATAGTGCCCTCAAGGCAATTATCGTAATCGAAGTTAGGTGATTATGATGATTGAGGGAGGACCTATACCGGTAGAACAGTTTTACTCGAGATGATAGTATGCTATCTGGTTTGTCTTTACCATCATGTACATACTTCAGGTGGTATTACAGATCACCATTACATATTGATAGATCCTATAGTATTCTTGCTTGACTACCAGCATTATGATGGCGATCATATACGTGGGAGCTGGGGGTCTATAAGAAAATCCTTAAATGTCCCTAGTCGTGGGAGTTTCGAGACTGGGCATCGATACTCCAGAGTAGACTAGTGTATACTGATCGAAACCCCGATGAGGGGCAGTGGCCAAGTCTCACAAGCCATTTGTGTTAGTTTTTTCCACCTAAGATAGTATACAGGTGCTTATTGGGTTATGAGTACACTGGACGGACTCGCCGGGACCCTGCTAGTTGGTACTATACCTTTTATCAGATAGCAGTTCCCAGGTGACATGTGTACAGGTTAGTATGTCGACCTGAGATCGTCATTTGTCTCGTGTGAGTTCTCACTATGCTTTGATTACTACCCTACCACGGCTCAAAGGAGTCATGCAAACAGGTTTTAGTTGGGTACAGTCCTGAGCCACATGGAGGCAGTGACCGGATTGTTGGGGATTCGTCTCTCCCGGTATTGGGGGTTGATGTCGCGCAGTGCACGGGTGGCCATCACCAGAAATCCTTGGCCAAGGTAGTCGAGAATTACTGATCTAGGATCGGTAGTTTCTCATGTGGTGATGGATTTCATACCGACATAAATTATCGCGTTATTAGGGGTCTGATTTTATTCACCCCTAGACTCGATATGCGATACTCATAGATAAACGGACCGGACTGTACGGATATTGTCATTGTCATGCTCAGTAAGGGTTTCAGGATGAGTTTGCTCGTCGGCCTCCCTTTCACTCAATTCCTGGGTAGCCGTTACGTACAGCTAGTGCCGCTGACGTGCTTGTGGTTAAACCCACTGCCAACATATTGACGAGTTTTTAGAGTCCCACACAGAGGATTTCCCTGCTTAGGGCGAAACGATGTAGAGGCCGTATGGTTTTACGGCAGGGTTCGATCACATACGTGTACTTGTGCACGTATGATGTAAGGACGGATAATACTAGTAGGCTTTGGTTTAAACCGGATCCTAGTGTTATATTTGTTGGATTATTTTCGTCTCATTGTATTCGTATTTTTCAGAATACAGATACGGGTATGTATATACGGATGAAGGGTATTCTTATAATTTCATTACAAGATGCTTCTAGAAGATGTCATCTCATTATTGTTTTAACCATTTATTATAAATGGTTAATGAGGTGGAGGATGAGTCATTCTTTGGTATTAAATGAGGCATGGCTTTGTAGATGACTCATGGGGTGACTCATGGTGACAGTATTCTTGCATGCTTGATTTATTGTAAGTGTTGTGAGGATTTTTCTCACTTGATGCTTCATGCTTACAACACTTAGCCATTTTTCCTTTCTTGAGTTGCTACACTCTCATCCTCATACTTCATCTTCTATCCCATCCATCATGTCTCATGTGTTGAGAAACATTGGGTGATTAGAGATAACTTAATCCATCATTAGTTTCTACATCTCCTAGGCTATCAAGTTTAGCAAACTAGATACCCTAATTACCTCGGTTATGAGGTTGAAGTTCATTGCACAAACCTTCGGGTGAATCATCTTCGATGGAGGGAGACCGGCGACCAAGCTTGATCAAGGAAACCACTAGGAGCTTAGGATGAAGGTTGAAGACCGAAGGACATGGATCAATTCGGTATAACCATTCCTAACTCTTTTTATAGCTTTCTAGTATAGGGTTTAGGGTAGATCCGGGCATCGGGTTGTGGTAGCGCCAGTTTAGAAAATTTTTGTTCCGCATTTGGCCACGGTTTGATAGCCGGGGCGCTGCCGTAACCTAACATAGTATCAGAGCCAACCCGTAAACCCCTTACTACCAGTTTTAGACAATGTTAAAGTATCGAAACCGAAACAACACCGAAATGATACACGATATATTCCAGTTGCTGTCGTTTTTTCAAAGTCTTCAAAAAATTATTTAAGCAATTGCAGAAGGCTATTTAGGTGACTACTAGAACACACATGAAATACGAGGCCTAAATTCCAAGACATGGCCGACGAGACAGGCAGAAAATCCGGCCTGGACGGTTTTGTTAAGGTCTTTGGACTCGAAGTTTTGGTTGTGGCCTGGTCTCTGGAATATTGGTTCAGTGGTATTGCTTGTTTTACCTAGTTTGGATATAGTGTTGTCTTTTGTTCAGGGACAATTCGGGGTGTTTCGAAGTCGATAATTTAACACTGTTTAAATGTTTATAGTACATGCATTACTATCTGTGACCGTAAATGTCATTCGAGCGGTATAACTCGTCTAATTGCTATATGATCTTTTGGACGGGTTTGTGAACGTGACATTCATATTAATGTTCTGTGTTGTGCTGTGTTGTGGTTGGATCGTCATGGTGGATAGCTATGGTGCAATGGTAGTATAGTTTAGTTTCATTTGTACATTTGATATTATGGGGCGAGCGTCCGACATGTGGACTGCCGTCACTGCCAGTTTGTATATTCTTTGTTTGGGGCACGACCGGGTTGAGGTCGTTGTCACCCTTGTATATTATTTTCTTTTCTGTACTAGGATTACCCCGCGGTGGAGTGCACGAATAGCCGGGTTCTAAAGGGCAACGGGTCCGCATCTCATGGCGTTGAGACGGAGGGGACATTACTCTAGAATTGGCGGGCTATTCGCCGCACTCGTAGGGGGTATAGGTTGACCTACGGAGGGGTGCCCAATTTACCGGATTCCGTGAAGTGCTGGGTGGCCCATTCACGTTGATGATTGGAGTTGCCTCACTTCTGGGATTAGCGGGTAAGTTGCCGCACTCGTAGGGGTCTAGGTTTTCATTGCATAGGCTATCCACATGACAGGGAACGTTGGGTCTCATTTGCGGCTCAAATGAAACCCGAGACTCCAAGATTATCCACCATTATGTATTGCTTCTGTGATGCTTCTATGATGTTGCTTTATATCATGCTCGGGACGATTGTTATATATATATTTATATATATACTAGTAGATATTGTATATGTTTTGCACCCGCACTAGTCCAGTCCCCGCTCTGTCATTAGTTAAGTAACCTAACGAGTGATGATGGGACCCAGTGGCGAATGTGGATGGGATATACGTACATCATATTTTCGTTCTTTTCTAGTGTGATTAATTGATGGGACTGCGTTGATTTTGATCAATGCAAGGATAAAGCAAACCTATATATGATGTTGTTGGAACCATGTTTTTAAAAAAACTGACATTACAGACGTTCTCTTTTGCTTTGCACAGTGGTATTCGATTGGGAATATCCTGCACCTCATTCGACTAGGCAAGGGCCGAGATCCCTTCATCGGCAGTGACCCTTTGGGCAGAAGTTTGCGTCAACGTAATAACTTCACTATAGTCGATTCTTTTGCTTTGCATCGTGGTATTCAGTTTGGAATATCCTGCACCTCATTCGATGAGGAAAGAGCCGAGATCCCTTCACCGGGAGTGACCTCTTTAGCAAAAGCTTGCGCCACTATATATTTATAAAGTTATCTGGTTCCTTCAACGATATCAAGTTCATTACGTTAAAGATTTTTCGCCAAAAACCAGCCGTCGCCCTCCATCATTTCAGATAGGTATCTCGTAGTATTCGTGCTATGTACGTTGGTCTCTATCAAGGTGTAGTGTACGGTAACTGCGTGATACGTGTCTGTAGCATAGATATGCGATTATCTACGACAGCCGTATAGTCACGTTGGTCTCTATCAAGGGCTTGTGCGGGTGGGTTTAGATTAATCTTGGATAATGACGGGTTGAACTTGACTAGCAACTTATGGCGCGTTGGTCTCTATCAAGGCCATGAAGTCGTTAGGGGTAAAAATCACATCGGGAGTTTCAAACATACAGGAAACTTGCCAGGCTTGCGCATACCTTTTGGAGTGTGGTGACTTAGGTGGATTCCATCAAGTTATCATGCGATGATAGATGAATCCCGATTCCTGCTGATGAGAAGGATTACTGTAGGGTGTTTTTCGTCACCCCATTGAGATGGAAATACGCGCGCACTTGTCAGGCGTACTACAGATTCCCCCTGCCTAGGGTAGGCGGGGGTTTAATGATTGTGGGGATCCGAATCTCCGGCAGCCGCGGACTAAGCTGTCGTTAATTACCCCTCGCCTTTGGAGCGAGAGAACCTTCGATTGACGGGTCAAACTGGTCATGCGAACTCAATGTGCAGTGTTGTGTTTTAGAGGGGTTTTGGATATATCAGGGGCCCGCAGAGTTTTTATGGGGGTCCCGCTATCCGGATAGCGGGCTGGGGGTCAAGGGGCTAGCAGCCCCTTTACGGGGTGCGGGGCAGCGCCCCGTTAGAAATTTTTTCTAACGAGGGACAGTGTTGTAGAGTATGTGTATGTGTGTTGTATATATACATACATACATATATATATATATAAAGGGAAAGGGCATCCAAAGGGTGCATAGGAGAAAGTGCCAGCGCCTCACGTGCGCGGCACGCGGGCGCTGGCGCTATCGCCTTGGGCGCTAATGCTTTGGGGCCAGGGCGCTAATGCTTTGGGTGCTAGCGCCTCACGTGCCAGGCGCTTGGGCGCTTGGGCGCTAGCGCCATACGTGCCAGGCACGTGGGCGCTCTGGCGCTAGCGCCTCACGTGCCAGGCACGTGGGCGCTCGGGCGCTCGCGCTTTGGATAGTTGGGTGCTAGCACCTCACGTGCCAAGCATGTGGGCACTCGGGCGCTCGGCGGCAAAAGGGACTTGGTCCCTGTACTGGGAGTTGTACTCCTAAAATGAAATACTTATTTTTTTTTGAATGTGTGTATTTTTGAGGAGTTAAACTCCTAAGATATTTTTGGAGCTGATGAAAGGGCTTCTCCCTTAAGCTCTGGATCTCCTCCAAAGTGGGATTTTCGGAGATGGGTCTCCTTCTTCCTCCTCCGTTGGCAGGATCTTGAAGAACAAGAGGTATGAGATTTAAAAATCTCACCTTTTTGAGATCTAATGGAAGATCTGGGCTCCCCTTTATGGGTTTTGTTGTGAAAAACTATTTAGTTTTGGAAAAGGAGGAGTAAAACTCATGATTTAATTCAAAAGAAGGAAAGAAGGTTATAGAACATTTTGGAAAGAGAAGGAGGCACAAGAACCCTAGTTTTGGGGGAGAATGAAAAGTCTATAGATATTTTCATCATGTTGCCTCTTTAGGCTTACACATTTACATATAGCCCCTTGGGCTTTACAAAATGGCATTTTGCCCATCCCATGTCTCATGTGCTTTTTTTTTGTACATAAACCATTGGCTTTACAAAAATTTCGCTTTATGCCCATTTTGCTTACATTCATGCACAAAAAAATACATCAAAATTATTTGTTACATGATTTTTATTTTGGCATGGGGAGGCCGGCCGCGGGGCTCGACTTGGGTATGGGCTCACTTGCTTGGGCTTGGGCCCACTTACTTAGGGTTGACCTTGACTTTGACCCGGTCAACTGGGGTGCAAATTTTGACCCCAACAATTACTCCTCGGGTGATTTTAGATGATCTCGACTAATTCTTCTTTTAGGTTTGGAGGAGAATTCGAGGAAACAGTGGGAGCCACCCTGATTAGATAAAGTGATTAACCATTCTGATCTAGATTAGAGTGCACGCTGAGTGTTTCTTTTCTCTCTCTCTCTATGGAAATAACCATGGCCCAACCTTAAACTAAAACTCATGAACCAAGATAACCAAACCTTCTTAAAACATTTTGGCTTTTGGAATGTCACGGTGTCGCATATATCATTGCCCCCTATATATCACCTTTGTATTTCTCCAGAACACCCCGTATCACTACGAAGATCCGCACTTATTGGATAATCCATCGTATAGTTACATACGAACTCGAAGGAACTTGTTCCAGATTCAAGGATGGATTCTGGTTCTGGAGAGATTGAATAGGATTATTTGGTTGCCTTTTCCCTTTACCTTCTTTCAGGTTGTGAGGGCCCCTACGATTAGGAGAGGGTACACCTATTGAGCTTATTGGATAGTCTTCTTCCAAACCTTAGGCTGGTGCCGAAGGGTAGGGAAGGAGGAAAACCAATTAGCCTAAAGGTGGTGTACAGAAGGTAATAAGTAAAGACATATAAAGGGATTAGAATAACGGCAAAGAAAATTGCGACTGCTATCATTCACGACAAAACCATGTATACCCCTGCCACTCCCACATCCACTTTGATTTCTCCAGAACACTTCGTATCACTACGAACGTCCATAATGCTTGGACATGCCATCGTATAGTTACATACGAACTCGAAGGAATTCGTTCCAGATTCGAGGATGGTTTCCGGTTCAGGAGAAATAGAATAGGATTATTCATATGTCTTTTCCCTTTACCTTCTCTCAGGATGCGAGGGCTCCTAGGACTATGAGGGTACACCTATTACGCTTATTGGATAGTCTTCTTCCAAACCTTAGGCGGGTGCCGAAGGGTAGGGAAGGAAGAAAACTAATTAGCCTAAAGAAGGTGTACAAAAGGTAATACGTAAAGACATAATAAAGGGATTGCAGTGAGGGCAGGTAAGTATATGGTTACTGTCATAAATCAGGATATTGGAAGAGGCATTACTAGGAATACCAGGTTACCCCTTCGAAATATTTTTCATGTTTCAGTTTCACTATGCGATATTAATTGAAAACTGTTTTCCCAAATTGGAATCTAATTCCAGGGTATGTATTTACCATATCAGTTTCTCACATCTGTATGTTATTACAGATGGTGAGTGGGAGTAAGATATTGGGAATTGGATGATTAGATCCTCATTATATCGGAATATGTTGTAATTGGTGATATTTGAGGAAATCACTTGGGTTTTTGCTGGATGGCAAATTTTTGGTTTTGAATATCCGTAGTTATGCACCAGTTTCAAACTGAAATATCTGTACATTTATTTTATAAAGTGAGATATAACTTTTTGAAATTATGTCTGTGACATTTACCTATATCAGTTGATGGTTATGTAAGGTGCATTCAACAGCGGTGTAATTCTTCTTAACCATAGTACAGTTTTCAACCTACGACGCACAAGGTTTGAGTTGTTAAACTCAGTAGAATTATACAAAGTATTGTATGTTGTCCAGTGTCCATTAGGACAAAGGGGTTGGTACTCGTACTATATTATGTTTACTTGTGACTTCTCTAGTTCTAGACAAGTATTTCGTTGAAATGCAAGGTCCAGATATTGAGAAGTTATAGGTATAAGAATAAAGTAGAGAACCATTTGTTGGAAATATCAGGATTCTTCGAGGTAGCCGAAGATGTAGATACTTTTGTTTGGTATTCCGTTGATAATAATGGTTTTGAGAACTTGCTTCTCTTTCGGGTTACTCATATATGGATGCACTCCTAGTTGAGTAATGCTGATTGGCCTCATTCCATTTGGTTGATATGCACTGGAAACAGCTGCATGATTTTGAATCTGGTTCCAATAAAATTAGTGCCTTTGTTTCTATATGGTATATAGAATCAATTTGTATCTTAACGATGTTAAGATATAGGGAGTTGTCCGGCTGATGCTTAAAACCAGAATCTGGACAAATTCAAGGCACGTTTCAGTAATGGCAGTTTGTGGGTTATCACGGGCTTTGATGAGGGTTAACTTTCTACCATCAGGAAGATCAATAGTGATATTGTTCTTGACTCGCCACAGTTTTAGTAAACTGGATTTTTTCAGAAAACAAAAGTGGGAGTATGGTAGAACTGGAAGTGATTCCAGAACCACAAATGATCACTGAAGATTTAATAGAACCTGAGAATTCAATTGGATTTGACATTCCATTAGGCACTTCGCAGATTTGGTGGGTAACCTCAGTCACCCGAGAGGTACTTCGGTCTTCTCAGAGACGGTGACAGGGAGGTTCTTGTTTACCCAGACTTGCCATTACTGCTGTTCTAGACTATAAGACCCGGCAGGAGGATGAGTATAGCGTCGTTCTAAACTAGCTTTAGAAGTACACGTGTATATGACTCTGCCAGAGGGTTGTTGCAATCAGTGGGAGCAGCGGAAGTATAGTAGGCAAGTAGCTTATGTCTATTTATAGACTAAAGAAAGTATAGCGGAAATAGATCATCTATTTTTGATGTAACAGTCATAGGCTTTGACTTCATCAGAATAGAAGATGGATCTGGTAAGAAGGTAGTAGGGTGTGATGTCCTGGTATTTGGGATGACATGCACTTTATAGAAAGTGAAATTCCTATACTACGATCGGTTATACTGTGGTTGTCACACAGTTGTTTCTCCACATAGGACATGGATATTATATCAGGGTTTCTGGTCACTAGATCTATAGTTTCAGATCTAGATTTAGGAAGTGTCCCAATTTGGATAGTTGACACTATTCTAAAGTGTTTTAGAATGGACGACTCCTGGTATGGTGATGTACCTGCAGGTGATGGAGTCACCCACTCTAAAGGTGTCTTACAGACTAAAGGGGAGAGGAATCTGCATGATTAGCATATCACTTGCTTAGGCAATTGAGTTAATCATGAAATGTCAAGTACCACACCAGATGTTGTTTTTGCACTAGCTGCAATAAATGTATATTAATCCAATCCTGGAGAAGTGTAGGGAAGCAGTTTATGAACATAAATGGATGTTCTAGGGATGACAGAGTGGCTGTCTTAGTTATAGTTTTCCCCTCTTCTGAGGGACAGTATGTTGGACAGGTGGTCCAAGCGGATACTAAAGAAGGTATGGCGCAGGATACTGATTAAATTCAGTGGATGATACAGTCTAAGAAGTTTGCTGGATTTGGAGTTCATTTGTGAACTGGGTCCCATCAGATATCCAGACAAATTTTAAGACAAGGTATTGCTCATTTCGGGAGATGGTTATTCTCCGCGAAGTTAAGATATAGAGAGATACAGATAGAAAAACTGGAGCGGATCCACTCACTGATGCTATTTCTCGAAAACAATAGTTTCACAAACAGGCTTTGTGAGACTGATTAATAGAGAAGTTGGATGTTCGATATCACACGGGCTGTGAGTATGCGATATCGCAATAATTGGCCTTAAGTGCAAGTGGGAGATTGTTGGCTATAGTGCCCTCAAGGAAATTATCGTAATCGCAGTTACGTGATAATGATGATTGAGGGAGGACCTATACCGGTAGAACATTCTTACTCGAGATGATAGTATACTATCTGATTTGTCTTTACCATCATGTACATGCTTCAGGTGGTATTATAGATCGCTATTACATATTGATAGAGCCCATAGGATTCTTGCTTGACTATCGGCATTATGATGGCGATCATATACGTGGGGGCTGGAGGTCTATAAGCAAATCCTTAAATGTCCCTAGTCGTGGGAGTTTCAAAACTGGGCATCGATACTCCAGAGTAGACTAGTGTATACTAATCGAGACCCCGACGAGGGGCGGTGGCCAGGTCTTACAAGCCATTGGTGTTAGTTTGTTCACCTAAGATAGTATACAGGTGCTCATTAGGTTATGAGTATACTGGGGGGACTCGCTGGGAACCTGCTAGTTGATACTATAGCTATTGTCAGATAGCAATTCCCAGGTGACATGTGTATAGGTTAGTCTGTCGACCTGAGATAATCATTTGTCTCGTGTGAGTTCCAACGGTACTTTGATTACTACCTTACCACGGCTCAAAAGAGTCGTGCAAACAGGTTTTAGTTGGGTACAGTCCCGAGCCACATGGAGGCAGTGAGCAGATTGTCTGGGATTCGTCTCTCTCGGTGTTGGGGGTTGATGTCACGCAGTGCACGGGTGGCCATCACCAGAAATCCTTGGCCAAGGTAGTCGAGAATTACTGATCTAGGATCGGTAGTTTCTCATGTGGTGATGGATTTCATACCGACACGAATTATCGCGTTATTAGGGGTCTGACTTTATCCACCCCTAGACTAGATATGCGATACTCATAGACGAACGAACTGGATTGTACGGATATTGTCACTGTCAGGCTCAGTAGGGGTTTCAGGATGAGTTTGCTCGTCGGACCCCTTTCGCTCAATACCTGGGTAGCCGTTACGTACAGCTAGTGCCGCTGACGTGCTTGTGGTTAAACACACTGCCAACGTATTGACGGGTCTTTAGAGTCCCACACAGAGGGTTTCCCTGCTTCGAGCGAAACGATGTAGAGGCCATATGGTTGTACGGCAGGGTTCGATCACATACATGTATTTGTGCACGTATGATGTTCGGACGGATAATACTAGTGGGCTTTGGTTTAAGCCGGATCCTAGTATTATATTTATTGGATTATTTTCTTCTAATTTTATTCGTATTTTTCAGAATACGGATACCGGTATATATATACGGATGAGGGGTATTCTTGTAATTTCATTACAAGATACTTTTAGAAGATGCCACATCATTATTGTTTTAACCATTTATTATAAATGGTTAATGAGGTGGAGGATAGGTCGTTCTTTGGCATTAAATAAGGCATGGCTTTGTAGATGACTCATGGGGTGACTCATGGTGACACTATTCTTGCATGCTTGATTTATTGTAAGTGTTGTGAGGATTTTTCTCACTTGATGCTTCATGCTCACAACACTTAGCCATTTTTCCTTTCTTGAGTTGCTACACTCTCATCCTCGTACTTCATCTTCTACCTTCACTTATCATGTCTTATGTATGTAGAAACATTGGGTGATTAGAGATAACTTAATCCATCATTAGTTTCTGCATCTCATAGGCTATCAAGTTTAACAAACTAGATACCCTAGTTACCTCGGTTATAAGGTTGAAGTTCGTTGCACAAACCTTCGGGTGGATCATCTTCGATGGAGGAAGACCGACGTCCAAGCTTGATCAAGGAAGCCACTAGGAGCTTGGGATGAAGGTAGAAGACCGAAGGACACGGATCAACTCGGTATAACCATTCCTAACTCTTTTTATAGCTTGCTAGTGTAGGGTTTAAGGTAGATCCGGGCATCGGGTTATAGTAGCGCCAGTTTAGAAAAAAAAAATTCCGCGTTTGGCCATGGTTTGATGGCCGGGGCGCTGCCATAACCCAACACTTACCAAGCGATTGTTCGCTGACGACATTACTTTTCTTCTTTCTTTGGAATGTTGTCAAGTGGATCGGACCTTCTGGAGACAGAGCCCACCAGCGAGGACTTGGATCAGCTAGCCTTTAACCCGAAGCTTTAATTTACTTATACATTTCATTTTCATTTCAGTTATACCATTGTTTAGGCATTTCTTTCATTCCATGTATTTTCATTTCAGTTGTATTGTAAAAAGAATGTTTAATAAATAAAGTTGATGTTCATTACATCTTGTCTCTTGTGTACATTTTATTTTATATTGCTCAGATACGCTTAGCGTATTTATTTCTGAGTAAATACGTCACGTGACCTGTCGCGTTCTCTACCCATATACTGGGAAGCAGGGCGTGACAGGTTCTGTTGGTGGCCCATGAAGGTCAGCTCTGTGTGTCCATGCTGGTCAGCTCTGTATGGACATGCAGATCTATTCTGCGTGGACAACCTAAGCAATATAACACAAGAACCAACAACTAAAAACATTCTTTACAATTTATAATTCTTGAATCTTCCAATTTCATATATTTTGAATCTGTCCTAACCCAAATTTTTCTTTCAAGGTTATGCATTCCCCAAACAACACTAGCACCAACTTCAACAACACTCCACCATCCCTACAAATTACATCGGCCGTAGCTGCTCTGATCAATGAGCAGACGGTACTGCTTGAAGTGATCTGCAGCCTCCTGGTGGGACAGCAGCAACAGACTGCTATCTTGATGAACCGTTCCGAGGCAGAAGCACCTAGAGTGAAGCAATTTAGGGCTTTGCACACCAAGCAGTTCTCAGGGAAAGAGAGCCCTCTGGAAGCTGAGGAATGGGCTCAGAGTATTGAAGATGACCTGGCAGCAGCATAGGTACCAGAGGTCGCTTGGGTACGAGTTGCAAAGCTGCAGCTCACTGACAATGCACGGGTCTGGTGGAAGGTGGAAGAAAGCCGTCTCACCCAGCCGATCGAATGGAGGACTTTCCACGATATGTTTGACGTAAAGTACTTCCCCGAGACTTCCAGATTTGACATGGAACAGCAGTTCATCCACCTACAACAGGGTTCAATATGGACCAAATCAGTGGATGAGTACGATACTGAGTTTACCATGCTCGGTCGGTAAGATATGTCTCAATAGTTCAATTTTTAATATATCACATACTAAACAGCTAACACAATACCTTAACAGATTCACGGCATACCTAATACCGATGGATGAGATCAGAGCCCGACGATTCCAACAAGGGTTAGATCCGGAGATCCAAGCTGCGTTAGCTACAGGGGATTTTCCGACTCATGAATTGGCTCTGAAAGCGGCCCATCGATATGAGGCGGTGGTAAAGATGAGGGGCAGACCTCAATCTGCTGGAGTTAAGCGCCCTGCCAATCAGATGGAAGGGAGCCTCTACAAGGCCACCATTTGTGCCAAGGAGACCGGGAGTACCGAACAACCGGCCCAACCCAGCCTTTTGCACATACTGCAGGAGGTATGGACATCTGGAAAAGGACCGTCGGCATGCAAATCGCCTTTGCTTAGTCTGCGGGTTAGCTACTCATGACATTGGGTCTTGTCCTCGTAGACACAACCCATATGATGCACCCAGGCCTGCAATCACATACCCGCAGCGTCCAGCCATCCAGGCACCTGCTCACGACTCGCTCTCCCTACTCCACCTCCTCTTGGACTGACTGTACCTCCTCCTCGTCAGTTCTATCAAGCTCAAAGGAACCCACCTCAAGGACTAAGGAATGGACAGAGGAATGCTCCTCCAGCAAGGAGGAATGTGCCGAAGCGACAGGCTTTCACTATGACCATGGAAGAAGCTAAATCCACCGGCCAAGTCATCACTGGTAACACTTCTCCATCCAGCTTTATTTTCCATCTATACATACCTATATACATTTTCATTTTACCTAAAACCTATCCCACATAACTTAGGTACAATCTTAGTAGCCTCACTCCCTGCACTAGCACTCTTCGATACTGGAGCATCTCATTGCTTTATGTCGCAACGGTTCGTACGAACTCATGAAATTCCAGTTACACCGCTTGTATCCAGCTGGAATATCAGTTCAGGGAACGGCGTTATAAAGGCAACGATGGGATACAACCTGTGTCTAGTGGTCGTTTGCAGCAGAGAATTCTATGCTGACTTCAAGGTGATGGACATAACGAACTTCGACATCGTCTTGGGTATGGATTGGCTCGGAACATTCTACGCTACCATTAACTGTCGTCAAAGGTGGGTAGTATTCGAGATTCTAGAGCATTCGGTCTTCTATTTCAAAAGTGGAGACCATACCCTGGAGCCAAGTACTTACAAAGCGAAACCGAAGAAGGCAGTGATTGCGGCAATTCAAGCGGAGGAAGGATCAAAGCCATAAGTAGTTCGAGAGTTCGATGATATGTTTCTTGAAGACATATCAGGCTTGCTTCCCGAGCGAGCCTTTGAATTCAGCATTGATTTAGTGCCAGGAGCACAACCGGTGATCAAAGCACCGTATCGACTAAGTCCGGAAGGTTTAAAGGAGATTCGAACTCATTTGGACGAATTATTGAAGAAAGGATGGATTCGTCCCAGCACTTCAAGTTGGGGATCTCCGGTTTTGCACATGAAAAGGAAGGAAGGTTCATACAGAATGTGCAGCGATTATAGAGCCTTGAAAGAAGTAATGATAAAGAACAAGTATCCACTCCTGCGCATCGACGATCTGTTCAATCAGCTAAGTGGATCTTATGTTTTCTCCAAGTTAGATCTTCGTTCGGGTTATCGTCAGGTGAAGGTCAATGAATCTGATATCCATAAAACGGCATTCAGAACTCGCTATGGTCATTACAAATTTCTTGTGATGCCATTTGGAGTGACCAACGCACCAGCAATATTCATGAACCTAATGAATCAAGTTTTCCGGGAGTACCTAGACAGGTTTGTTGTCATCTTCATCGACGACATTCTGGTGTATTCTAAGAGTAGGAAGGAACATGCCGAGCACCTACGAATTGTCCTGGAAACCCTACGACAACATCAACTCTATACCAAGTATAGAAAATGAGAGTTTTGGCTAGATCAAGTTGGTTTTCTCGGACATATTGTATCAAGCGAAGGAATCTCTGTGGATCCAGCGAAACTATCAACAGTAAGAGAATGGCAGACACCAAAGTCAGTGAAGGACATTCGAAGTTTCTTGGGTCTAGCTAGATATTACAGAAGGTTCATTGAAGCTTTTCCAAGATAGCGACACCCCTGACCAAGCTCACACGTAAAGATGAAGAATTCGTTTGGTCAGAAGCATGCGAACAAGTTTCGTAGAACCCAAGTCAAGATTGACATCAGCTCCTATTCTCGTCATACCGGACCAATCTGGAGGTTTTGAAGTGCAATGTGATGCATCCTGTAAAGGATTAGGATGTGTTCTATATCAGCACGGTAAGGTTGTGGCTTATGCTTCAAGACAGCTGAAAATTCATGAGCGCAATTATCCGACGCATGATTTGGAATTGGCGGCCGTAATCTTTACTCTTAAGATTTGGCGACATTATCTTCTTGGTGAACAAGTGAACATATACACAGATCACAAGAGTCTGAAATATGTGTTTACTCAGAAAGAGTTGAATATGCGGCAGAGAAGATGGTTAGAACTCATAGCGGACTTCGACATCGACCTGCAATATCACCCAGGAAAGGTGAATGTAGTACCTGATGCCCTTAGTCGCCAAACATTAGCAATGAATCTCACTACTCAGTGGAAGCTTCAATAAGACTTGCATCAGATGGAGATTGAAGTGGTCATTCCAGATAACACTTCAACTTTGATGAACTTACAAGTTCAATCTACCATTGTCAATCAAATCAAAGCAGCTCAAGTAAGTGATGCTAAGTTGCAAAAGATCAGAGAACAAGTGGAAAGTGGACTTCGAACAGACTTTATCATCCATGAAGACGGATCTTTGAGATACGGCAGCAGACTGTGTGTACCAAAAGGTTCTTTTCGGGACGAGTTAATGAAAGAAGCTCACGGCTCTCCCTACTCAGTACACCCTGGAGGTACAAAGATGTACCAAGATTTATGTCAAAATTACTGGATGCATGGAATGAAGCGTGAAGTAGCCAGAAGCATCGCTAAATGCTTGGTGTGTTAGCAAATAAAGGTTGAACATCACAGAACAGTTGGTTTACTTCAACCATTACCAATCCCAGAATGGAAGTGGCAACACATCATAATGGATTTTGTGACTGCACTTCCTCGCAGCACAAAGGGTAACGATGCGGTATGGGTTATTATGGATCGACTCACAAAGTCAGCTCATTTCATCCCATTTCGAGTTGGCCAATCTACCGAGACTCTAGCAAAGAAGTACATGGAGGTAGGAATCTAAATAAGATTTAAACTCTTCATAAATGTACTATCTCTAATACCCATGAACTCATGTAGGAAATCGTGAGATTACATGGAGTACCGGTTTGCATTGCCTCCGATCGTGACACTAGATTTCGATCGCAATTTTGGCAGAGTCTACAAGCGAGCTTGGGAACAAGTCTGAACATCAGCACAGCTTATCATCCATAAAAAGATGGTCAGTCTGAGCGAACTATTCAGATCTTAGAAGATATGCTCAGAGCGTGTATGCTAGACTTCGTAGGATCGTGGGAAGATCACCTATATCTTGTGGAGTTTTCATACAACAACAGCTACCAAGCAAGTATAGGAATGGCATCTTTTGCAGCACTTTATGGAAGGAAGTGTCGATCGCCATTAAGTTGGGATGACATCGGAGATAGAGAACTCCTTGGACCTGAGATGATAGTAGCAACTGTTGACGTAGTTCGTACTATCAGGAAAAGAATGCGCATAGCCTAAGATCGACAAAAGCACTAGGCTGATGCAAAGTGCCGTCATTTGGAGTTCCAGCCGGGAGAACATGTATTTCTGAAGATATCTCCAAACCTCGGAGTGATTTTTTTTGGAAGACGGGGTAATCTTAGTCCAAGGTACATTGGACCGTTTGACATACTCGAACGAGTCGGTGAACTGGCATATCGCTTGGCACTTCCAACTTCATTGGAAGGAGTGCACAATTTGTTCCACATATCCCAACTCAGAAGCTATGTGAGTGACCCCAGCTATGTACTTGATCACTCTGAACTCACTATACAGCCAGATTTATCTTGTGAGCAGTAACATGTTGAGATCCTTGATAGAAAGGTGAAGTCATTTCGGAATAAGGAAATCAACTTGGTTCGAGTGATATAGAGAAAGGACACACCAGGAGAATCAACATGGGAAAGGGAAGATGAGATGCGTGCAAGATACCCTCATTTATTTGTAAATTAGTCCTTAAAATAAATTATAAATTTCGAGGACGAAATATTTGTAAGGAGGGTAGACTGTAACAACTCCAATTTCAATGTAAATAAAAATTGTTTAAAAGTTAATGAACAATTGGGGTATTTGCAATCTTGTGGATGCTATAAGTATTTGTTTGCTTTAGAACAGCAAGAAGGAGGTTGTAGCTCACTGGTAAAGACCTTGCACTGCTGAGACATAGCATCAGAATTCAAATCCCATCAGCCACATTATCTTTTTGTTTTATTTTCTTTTAATCTTTTTAGAAGCCTAAGAGTCTACACGTGCACAACACGTAAACTGAAGAGTTACAAAGTATTTAAACATGTGCACTGAAGAATACGAGGCGGCACCTACATGTGGCATGAAGACCAACCCCACCCATCGGTATTGTCCCGGTGACATGAGCCAGTCTAGACCGTCAGAAATGCCCCCAAAATTTTACCCTGCAACCCTTGGCCTACCTCACTCCCTTTCACACTGTTTATCTTCTCTGCACATTTTCCAGAGAACTTAAATCACCCATTTAATTCTTTTTAAATGCATTTTAATTCTCAAATCTATCACCCCTAAACCCTAATTTGCCCTATAAATACCCACTCCATTTTACACCCCTCCTACTCAGAATTCTATTACAATAACTATACAAAATTCTCAAATACTTTTGTGTACAAGTGGAGTTAGTGAAGGGCGAAACTCTGACGAACTTCCGAGGTAATTCCGGCGACGAAACGACGCCCCGAAGCCTTCTTTAGGACCCCCTCTCTCTCCTCTAGTCCAACAAACCAGTAAGTCCCATTCTCTCTCTCTTCTTCTTCTATATAAATATTCATTTCTAAAACACGACGGAAGCAGAGTTAATCCTACTTCCGATTCGATTTTTCTTCAAAACTCAACTTTTCTTAATCCAGAATATATCATACTCTCACATATTATTTATCAAACATTAATAAATATATTAAAACAAGTGTCACCTTAAAAAATTCATTTTTGTAACTTTTATTGCATTTTTTCATAAAAATACCACATACTTATAATTCGACATAAATCGTCATAATTTCTTGCTATACCTTAGATAGTTCACAAGGTAATGACCTACCTCATCACAACACACATCTCTAATATAACATGATGAAATTTGGGATAATAGAATACGGGAAAATACGACTTTACAAATAAATACCCTAAATTTACAAAACCGTTTTCTATAAAAAGATGTATTAAAATATTTCCATGCAATTACGTCTCTACAACCTATTTTGGGGACCCCGTTTGGGATGGTTCGGGTTATCATACATCCTCGGGCCTAGTAGAGTGAGATACAAACCTCCGAAAGGAGCATTCGATCTTGATGGAATTTTTATACATTTTTCTTTAGAAAATGAGATTTCTACAAGAAAATAAATAAATTATTTTTATAAAATATATATACATATATTAGAAAAATATCTATTTTAATTATATAAATATTCCAAGTTTTTTAAATCAAAGGAATCACTACTACATGAAAATACCATCCGAATATAATATAAGTACAATATTTCAAGAAAATACTATATACTATGAAACTAGGTTCTATTCATTAGAAATTTCACATTTATAAAATATACATCTATGAAAATCCTAAAGACGATAATTAAATGCTTGAGGTGTATTTTGAAATTATACCAAAACTATTTTTACATAAAACTCCCTCATGTTATACTAAATTACAATAAGGACCCTAGTAAACACAGGTTTAAGCGGGACCGGTCTCTTGAGCCTAAGGGAGCCGGAGATATGGGTGTTTGCCTATTTAAGGTAGACAATCTACCAAACAGTGTTATCAACACGGTAATTGTTTTGGAAAAAGACACAAATCCTGCTGTCCATGTGCAGCAGTTACCGATAATATCAAAACTAATTCAGGATTTCATGTTCTTTTTAAAAGTGACAGACTCAGACTGAGTCTCAATCTAATCAATCTGACTTGAATATGATTCAAGTATAAACTACAATCAATATGAATCCGTCTAAACAATCTAAATCAATCTATATTGACTGAACCGAACCATGGATATACTCCATCTACATGTCCATCCATTATATCCATTCCATTTAATGATATCATGGTTCCGGCAAGTCATCCATATACAATTTACAATACAAGATAAAACAATACAATCAAGATATCGCGGGGTTTATAAGGGGTAGATTGGTATAGAAGGTGTTAAAAGTGGCACGAGACTGTAACCATAATACACCTAACCTGAATCTCCATTACCGTTGTACCGTGGCTAAACGGTTTCTTATAATCCGTATACCTTAGTCTCCGAAATAGTGGGATTCCTCTCGTATACACTGGCATTTTCTATACCAAGCTACAAACAACAGCGTTAACAATATAATATAACTTTATAAGTTATATTCTCTTTCTGTCTATTCTGTCTATACCTATTCTTTGGAATTTACCGAGCGATTGTTCGCTAACGACATTCATTTTCTTCTTTCTTTGGAATGTTGTCAGGTGGATCGGACCTTCTGGAGACAGAGCCTACCAGCGGGGACTTGGATCAGCTAGCCTTTGACCCCGAGCTTTAGTTTACTTGTACATTTCATTTTCATTTCTGTTATGCCATTATTTAGGCATTACTTTAATTCCATGTATTTTCATTTCAGTTGTATTGTAAAAAGAATGTTTAATAAATAAAGATGTTGTTCATTACATCTTGTCTCTTGTGTACATTTTATTTTATATTGCTTAGATACGCTTAGCGTGTTTACTTTTGAGTAAATACGTCACGTGACCCGTCGCGTCCTCTGCCCGTACACTGGAAAGCGGGACGTGACAAGTACTAACTTTATTTATGGAGATATTGCGCAAAATGTAGCTCAGGTCAGGAGATCAAGATATTCAAGATGTCAGGATCAAAAATCTGCCAAAACCGTAGAATCAATATTGAAAGAGACTCAAGAAATATTCGAAGAATCAAAGTATGGGAAATATCTCCATGCATCAACGAGAGGCCACACAAGAAAATCCAAACCCTAACCCCTCCATATCGCGGCGCTTCCGTGGCCAAATAGCCCTATCTGCGGCGGATCCGCGACTTAATCACAGCTATTGGATCTGAAAACTTGGAAATAGGATCGTTATGGAAAGTCTAAACCTATGAGATCTAGGGTTTCTGATTTGATGGATATATAAAGGACCGATGGCTAAACTTAAAACTTGTCACCTTTATACTAAGCAAATCACTGTCAAAGAACAAGAGATCCACGACAGGTTCATGATTCGATGTGATAGGGCGACGTGAAAATCAACGGAGTATCTACTTCCTACGAGGCAGAGATCGAGAGCAACTTCTTCCTCTTATAATCTAGATTCGTAGGATTGTACTTGTGAAGTTGATTAATAAAGGTAGATCATTTTGTTTAATTATTTATTTTCTGCATTATGATTTTTTTAACTATCCTTTCTTCTTCTTCTCAAAATATGCATGAGTAATTCCTAGCTTGCTAGGGTTCGTAGGATCAGGGTAGAACAATGGATGAAAAAATATTTTAACTTTTTTGAAGTCTTATAAAGTTTATAAACTTTAGGAAAAGAATCGTTAATATCCTAATCGGGCGCGCTACCAATTTATTGCTAGTCTCGACCGCGATTTGAGATTAGATTAACAATTGTTTTGTTAAGGGCTAGACATGAATAGAGATTAATAAAGGGACAAAGGTCAATAGTGGGAAAACCTTAGTTTCTTCCAAGAACCTTAATCCTCATTTATCACTATCAATCTAGTTTTAAATCTATCAAAAGATAAAATGAGTCATCTTTATTAGTCATCCATCAACTACTAAATCCTATGAACCCTACGAGCATAATCCTTATAAAATCTATATCCGTATTTAAAATAGATCTTAAAACCATTCTCCCTCTTTCAATCAACTCGTCTAAAGCAAGATAAAGGTTCCACGTCCCTGAGGACGACCCGTACGCATCTAGGCTAGCTACGAGCGACACCGTTATTGATTGCGGTTATTCTATAAATACTTTTTCATGATCAATCATTTGCCCTCCTTTGAGGGATAGCGATTCAGTGCTTATTCCTAAAGTCGCTCGGGCGGAATCAGTCACCCGTACTGCTGGTATGTCAGTTCGCACTAAGGCTGGGGCAGAGATTCCAAATAAAGTACCAGCAGTGGCATCACCAAAAGTAGATACCGAAAGCGAGGTTGGGCAGTGCCGTGCAAAATTGCTGAAGGGGACAAAGCCCCTTCTTCTAGTGCTAGCTTAGGCCCTAAAAGGAGGAAGAAATCGGTCACCGGTATACTCAATGCCTTGCTTGAGACTGAGCCCCTTCAAGATGAGCCTATATATGTGCATGACCCAGACGACGGTCTCCTCTTTCCTGGTACATCCGCTATGGAAGCTGCTCAGTTGGACGAGGCTTTGAACCGTTCATAAGATGAAGTTAAAAACGTGCACTTCAAGAAGGGATGCTTTCCCCTTGTTGAATTCCGAGATGTGGATCCGGCCCCGACTATGTTACCGATGGTTCCTCTGATGCTGGAAGAAGAACGAGCTCTCAAACAGCCAATCTTGGCTGCTTCTGAAGACGAGGCTACTCTGAAGGCAGGTAGGGATTTACCTTCAATTGAAGCCCAACGAGCGCGACTAAACAGAAAAGAGCAGCGGCTCGAAAAGGCCATTCTTCAGGCTCCCTGGCTGGCGTATCGGTATGTATCTTTTATGTTCTTCTGAGCAGATTAATTTCATATCGTATTCATCTTTACAGATTTTTCCTTTGTAGGGCCTTCTATGGCGGGCGCAGCTTCGAGCCCAGATCATGCCTCAGATCCTCCGGTGATGGTCTTTACTCCTCCGGCGGAGTTTGCCAGACCGGCCATAGACCCTGTAAACATTTCCAGTGACACACCGGAGGGTGTAGAGGAGATTACTAAAGCTGTCATCCCTCCAGTCCAGAATGGACGAAGTATCGAAGGTAATCTTATACACATATACATTTTTCATTTAGCGACCCTTCCATATATCTGACCCTTTCTTTCTCTAAGAATTGCGGGAGTTGACGTCTTCTATTGTAGATCTTTCTCCGAAGAAAACCTTCCGGTGTTTACTTGATATGGCGGCCTCGTAAGTGATAACTCCATAGAGCATTGTCCTTTCCTCTGGCCAAGGTTGGTATTCCTTTGCTTTTCTGTTTTATATTTTCATAATGATGCTGATGTGCCATTTATTTTAAACCACGGTATTAGAGGCTGACGATGATGTTGAAGTTCTCAATAGGACTGGGGATCTCTTAAATCCGCCTTCTATGGCCGTGGGTAAGTGACGCCTTAGCATTGGCATTCTTTTATTTATTCTACGTTCAAAAAGGCGACTAACCATACATGTATTTTCACAGTTTTGCCCACCCTGACTTCATTAGAGTCCCGGATTTCCATGCCGCCAGGCCCTTACACCTGACGCATGTCTGAGAGGATGGAAAAATAGAGTATTCATTCACTGGCGACTCTTATTGAAGATCTTCGCACCAGCACTTCCATCACGGCTGAAGAATTCACTGTTGAAGCCAACGCTTCTTTGTCTGTTCTTGCCACCTATAACGACGAGACGCTGGTGCGTACTTGGGTCGAATATTGCCGTCAAGTGGAAGCTTCCCTACATGGAGTTGAATGAGTATGCCTCCCTTCTGATATCCTATCCGTAAAGGCCAGCTTGCGTTGGTGGATCGATCGGTGCGCGGACAATCTCTAGTCTTGCGAGAAAAGGTTCAACCGGAAGTTTTCAGTAAGGGAGTTGGCTTCAAAGGCTTTGAGGGAACTTCAAGCCCAACTCACCACCAAGACTACTCGAGCCTATGAAATTTGGTGGGTCCTTTAGGAGACCATTACGGAGGTGGTGACTCTCGATAAAGCCGTCATTTTCACACGCGAGATGGTCGAGGCCCACAAAACTGCCGAGAAAGAGCTTGAGAGTCGATTTTCTTTATACCAAAATCAACAGGCACAAGTAAGGATTTAGCTTGCGGCATTGATAAAGCTTGAAGCGGAAGTCCGGCGGAAAAATGACGATCTTGCTGTTTTATTAAACCGCCCACCGTCTTAAAAATTTTGTCGTTGTATATTTTCTCCTTTTTTGTCTTCTTATATCTTGTATTCATTTTGATTTATGAATAAAAGACATTTTATTTCATGATTGTGTCTCCCTGTCCTGTGATGTCTTGACTTGGCGTAAAGTAGTTTATGTACTCATTTCGGAGTTTATAGTTTATTCACTCATTTCGGAATCTCTAGTTTCGGAGTCTCTAGTTTATGTACTCGTTTCGAAGTTTATAGTTTATTCACTCGTTTCAGAGTCTCTAGTTTATGTACTTATTTCGGAGTCTCTAGTTTATGTACTCATTTCGGAGTTTCTTAGTTTACCTCCCTTGGGGTTACAGGTAAACTTGTCCTAACGTTGTATATAGATAACCCCCATTCTTTACGACGGAGGTCCGCACTAGTGTAGGATGATCCCCGATAGTCTTTTAGGATTTATATGAGTTGCCGTCAAGATCCGAAGCTGGGAATATGTCGTCGCTGCATTTTTGTCTTAACGATGTCACGCCGCTTTTTTTGCTGAAATAGGGTAGACATCTGTAGGACCTCTATGTTGTGTATATTGCAGTTGAAGCCCGGAGCTAGAAATATGCCATTGCTCTAATTTCATTTGATTGTTGTGTCTGCATCCTGCTGAAATGAGGAGGGAAACACCGAGATAGTCTTTAGGTTGTATATACGCCGTTGAGACTTAGAGCTAGGATTTTGCCATGGCTCCATTTTTGATTTGACCCTTGGGTCTTTGTAGACGTTGTGTCTGTATCGAGAAGGAACGTCGGGCTGGGGCTGGGATTTTGCCGTCACTCCGTTTTGATTTGGCTCCTTGGAACTTTGTCGATGTTGTATCTGCATCCTGCTGGAATGAGAAAGAACGTCGGGATGATCTCTAGGCTGTAAATGTTGCCGTCGAGATTTGGCTCTCCTTTTGAAAGAGCCTGGGGGGAAGATATGGTTCCCTTTTTCATTTGTGACCATGGATTGTATACAGGGGTCGATGTGAACTTACCTGCAGGGCAGAGAAAATTTTATTTTATTTTCTTTTTTTATTTCCGCGATACTCTATCTTTTCAGTTTATATATTGCGAAAGTCGCGACTGCCCAATCATTTCGGCTATTTTTTTCGCGGAGACCAATCATTTTGGCTATTTCATATGCATATATTTTTTTGCCCGCTAATTTTTATTGCAAATTGCCCCATCATTTAGGCTGTTTCATATGCATTGTTTGCTCGCTCGCTGCTGTTTTTATTGCAAGTTTGGAATCCGATCCCAACTTTGGTATCAGCATCGCTATAACTGGGATATTGCTAGGAGTGAATTATCATTTGCCGTGAAAGGCCTTGGAGTTTGACACATGTTTAGGCATCGGTATCACTGGAACTGGGATATTGCCAGGAGCGAACCATCATTTGCCTTTGTCGATTTGAACAAAGGTGGCTTAGTAAACAAAGTTAGGATCCAGTCGAGTAAGGCTTTTGATTTTTTGAGCCGTAAGGATCTCACAAAGGTATTTCTCCCTGCGATTCGAAAGGATCTCGTAAGTGAATTTTCTCCTTAGGAATCGTGGGGATTCCTACATGTGTGTTCTTTTATAAGTCGTTTTTCCCGCCAAAAATTTCTGCGCAAAGAGTCCAAGGTATCAAATGGCAGCGATACGCTTAAGGAAATGCGAATCAGTATCTTCCGGCCTGTATTTTGATAAACTCCTGAAAGATAAACAGCTAAATTCTGATGATATTGAAAGCATCTCGAAAAACCCTTCGATTTGATATATTATGGGCCTCATAATTCATCCGGGATCAAAAGTTATATGCTATGCACTGTTCCCTGATTAAAAATCAGGAATTACCTCAATGAGGTGTCACGTGCTCACACGTGACCAATGGTCATGTGTTGACACGTGATAGTGAAAACAGAAATAAAAAACAAATGGCTAAAGGAAATACCTCAATGGGGTATCACGTGCTCACACGTGACCAATGGTCACGTGTTGACACGTGATGGTTGAAACTGAAGCATAAATGAGCGGCTGTTAAAGGAACCAATTTGGGGGTCACGTGCTCACACGTGACCAAGGGTCACGTGCCAGCACGTGACAGGCTTTGAAAGCCTTACAGTTTAATAGAAATAAAATTCTAAATTTCTCTAAAATCTTTCGAAATAGAATTAAAATTCTAAATTTCTCTAAATCTTTCCAAATGGAAAAAGATTATGGGGACCGCGGGATTAAAAATCCAAGGGTGATTAAATATCAGCAATTTATGGAAAAATCTTAGACAAGGAAAGATTTCCCCTAAAATCTCACCGGAAATAACAAACATAATATCTTTGGATTTAAAATCCAACGGTGAATAAAATTCACTGAATGATCTAAAGGATTATATTAATGATGAAAACAAATTAAATCTTTCAATGAAAAATTCATAAAACAAATTGATTCTTTTCGTCCTCCTATAAATAGGAGCCAAGAAAAGAAGAGGAGGGACCTTTTTTGGGGAGAGAAAAATAAAGGGAGAAGAATTTAATTCTCAAGAGGGAAGAAAAGAAAGGAGAATTTAATTCTCAACAAAGAAAACCCTAGGTGAGAAAGGAAAGGGAATCAAAACTTCAAACAGAGAATTTAATTCTCAAAATCCAAGAGTTTAACTCTTATACAAAAAAGAACTTAGTTCTTCTTCTGGTTGAAGATCTGCACAGAGCACATCTCCCCATAAGTTGAGAATTTAATTCTCATCGGGTCGAGATCCTGCCATACAGATCCTAAACTTAGAAGGGGAATTGAGTTTTGATAATTTAATTCTCCTAAAACAAAACTAGGGTTTAACCCTAATCAAGAATTTAATTCTTTTACATATCTGGGAATTTAATTCCTTTAAAAAGAAATCAGGGTTTTATCCTAAATAAGAATTTAATTCTTTCACAATAGGAATTTAATTCCTCCAAAATCATAATTAGGGTTTAACCCTACAGAGAATTCAATTCTTAAAAGATCTCTGTTCATGAAAAGAACTAGGGTCACGTGCCCCCACGTGATCCTTGAAAAGATCCCTGAAGAAAAGAAGCTTTGAGGCAATGCCTCACGTGCTCCCACGTGACTCCCAAAATGCAGAAAGAAAAAACAAAAGAAAAGAAGCTTTGGGCGCTCTCACGTGTCCCCACATGACCCCTCAGTAAGTGCTGTAATTATCGATGCATAAATCCCCACCACGTGCCAACACGTGATACTCTAAAATAAAGATGAAAAGTGTTTAACACTTATTCGCAGTTTTGAGGATAAAACAAAAGGAGATCTGGCTCTACATTTAGGGCGCCTCGCGTGTCCCCACGTTACCCCTAACAAATCCCTTTAATATCCAATGGGTGGATGCCTATCACGTGCCCACACATGATGGCCAGGAAATGAAAAGTGTTTAACACTTAATTGCAGAACGAAGAAAGGGATCTGGTCCCCCCTTTGGGCGCTCTCACGTGTCCACACGTGACCCCTCTTTCTTTAGTGTTTAACACTAATTTGGGGATTATATTTCCAGTGTTTAACACTAAATTGAAGATTATATTTCCAGTGTTTAACACTGATTGTTTCTAGTGTTTAACACTAAATTGAAGATTATATTTCCAGTGTTTAACACTGATTGTCTTTTGGTGTTTAACACTAATTTGAGAGTTCTATCTCCAGTGTTTAACACTGTTGTTCTTTAGTGTTTAACACTACTTTTAGCCAAATTGGCTAATTTTCCAGAGGCAAAAGTCCCTCCTCCAAATGAATCTCAGAACTGAGAAAATCAAAGATGAAAATGTTTAGCATTGCTAAATAATGTTGGTTTGAACCCAGACAAATGTTTAATAGTCCAACAAGGGCCAATATTTCAAACATAATTGGACTTAGCCCAAACTGGCCATAAGTCCTCAAATCATCTTGAACTGAGCACATCTGCTCTTTCAACCAACTCATTGGTTCAAGGGTACATCTCTGAACTCCTCTGATATTTGTCGTTGTAACCCTTCAACGTCTTCAGAGAGGTGACAGGTCCCGACAACCACACATTAATACGGACTGTGGGGTCCTTAAACTCATCGACTAATGCGTTCTTAAACTAACATTTGTCCCCAAAACGGGAATGATGGACCACCACGTCCCTAAACTGGCAATGGACCACCATGTCCCTAAACTGGAACAATAGAGCCCAAACGCTCTTTTGTCGTATCTAAACGATCCCGTTAAGTTGATCTTAGTCTCAAACTGGACTAACGTATCCTTTACAAACGTTTAAGTTGATCTTAGCCTCAAATACGGCTAACGTATCCTTAAACCCTCAAACAGACTTTAGTCCCAAATTGGACTACAGGTCTCCCAACCAACTTTGGTTCAAGGGTACATCTCTGAACTCCTCTAATATCTGTCGTTGTAATCCTTCAACGTCGTCAGAGAGGCGACGGATACCGACGGCCATACATTCAATGGACCACTATGTCCCTAAATTGGAACAATAGAGCCCAAATGCTCTTTTGTCGGATCTAAACGATCCTGTTAAGTTGATCTTAGTCTCAAATTAGACCAACGTATCCTTAATAAACGTTTGAGTTGATCTTAGTCTCAAATATGGCTAACGTATCCTCAAACCAAAACCCCAAACCCAAATCTAAGAAAATACAGATTTGGACTAGTCTACGCCCTACGGGCGACGACATAACTCAGTCTCCGTATACAATCCACGGGCAACCACAAACACCCACGACATGAAGTGACCAGCTGGAGAAGGAGAAAGTTGTTACCGCGATGCGGTAGCGTAATTAACTGCAGGGGCTTGCGCCTGCAGGGAAGAGCGTCCCCACAATCAAAAACCCCTCAGACGAGGGGGAATCTGACAAAGTCTGCTACATCGGCCGCATCCGTTTAAACCTCCGATACACGGTGCCATAAATCAACTTGGCATTTTCGGAGAGGTGGACGGATAGCACCTATTAGCATCTGCCCCGAATCTCAGGCAAGATGCCCATGTCTTGGCCGCCGTTCAGAGGGGAACAGATTCTGGCACGCCCGGTGGGACCTTTTCCTCTTTCCACTCCACACTTCGTGTGTCGTGTTCGCGAACAAATCGCGGTTTACTGTGGTTGCCTGTGGATTCGAGGTACTTAGATTTGGTGTCTTCCTCCATGCAGAAAACAGAAGATCAATGGCTTCAGACTGCACTACCTGCAGCTGCAACTCTCGCTCCGTCCTTGCTGGAGGAGTGACTTATGGGCCCCAAGCGGCCTCCTTTTTCAAGATACTAGTGGAGCAAGTAGCTCAAGCCACCACTGGATTATTTTTCGGGACCATGCTCCCACCGTTGAGCTTCAATGCCACAATGACGTTGCAAGAAGCCCCAAAGGAGTTGGTCTTTGATCGGCTTACCACTGCCGCGACCCCTCTCAACGGGTCGCCCAACTTCAATACCTCAGTTTTCAACAGACTGGGCCAGAACGCCTACAAGTCCGCGATACCCGAAGCTGCCATCCCAAAGCGGATAGCCATCCCGGCTCAAGCGGACGAAATCATTGGAAAGGCTCCTCCTTCAAAGAAGTCAGTTTTTACAAGGCTGGCCATTCCGGTTGCTGCTCCAGGCGAGGTCCTCAAAGCTGCTTCCCCTGCCCAGAGGTCTATCTTTGACAGATTAGACATTGCTTCTAGACGGGTGTCAGTCTTCGACAGGCTAGCACCAATAACAGTCTCTCCTCAAAACAGGGGGCACGACAAAGTCACCCTTATAGCTAAAACAACTCCATCCGCAAGACACGCTCGACGTCGCCACTGGCGCCGGGTAAGGAAGGCTGGGGGTAACCCCCTCTCTAGGATAACTCCGCCAGCTCCGATGGTGGAAATCAATGCTGCTGTTCCGACCGGGAATAGCTTTGAACCGTTAAGGAGGGTGCGTAAGAACTCTCCAACTGCTATGCTGAAAAGATCTCCTCCACCTGCGGAGAGAGTTACAGAAATAAAGCTGGAGCAGCCCCCTCAACGGCTGTCCTCCAAAATTTACAAGGTCTGGCGGAGGGTCCAAGACTCCGTAATCGACCAAGATCACTTTCGCCAACAGAAAAGGGCAAAAGTGCAAGAAGAAAAGATCCGTCCGAACAAACAGCAAAGGACGACCACCACCAGGGTGCCTGCTGCAACGGCCCCCTCAACTTCAACGGCCCATAAGAGAAGGAGGCCAGAGAAAATTCCTACGCTCGCGGCAAATGCCAAAGACGGTGAGCCTAAACGCCCTAAGTCCGGGGGCATCGTGGTCCATACCGTCTACATGGCGTCGAGGAAGGAAGACAGTCGTGCATCTACAAGTCATAGACCGCTTACACGGTCAATGACCAAGGCTCAGGAGCAACAGCAAAAGCTCCAAGAAATGATGAACGCGATAGCCGCACTCACTGGGCCAAAAGAAAGCCCCGAAGCGTTCTCGGATGAACGCCAGGAGCAAGAAACTGACGCTGAATTCCTTCGTCGGATATTGAAGAAGAAGGATAAAGAGGCTGCTGAACAAGCAGCCAGCATAAAGCAAATGGCCCTCCTGTTCCAAGACATGGTGGGAATGATGATCCAACAAGATCCTCCAGTTGAAGATCCCCCGATCGTCCTTGAAGACTATAGGGGAGAAACGTCAAATCCTCCACCGGCTCTGTCGACAGCCAAGGCGGAGACAATCTCCAAAGCTGACTTGGACGAATATATAGCCCAGCAGATCCGGGTTCATCAGGCGACTGAGGCAACTGGCCAAGTTGTCAAGACAGGGCGACCATATCCGAGCTGGTACGATCAGATTAAGTACCCGCCGGGCTATACAACACCTAAGTTCCACGTATATAAAGGGACAGAGAATCCACATCAGCATGTCACTCGATTCAGGGCCTTATACGGAAATACTGGAGGCGATGACAAATTGTTGCTTCACCAATTCATCGGCAGCTTAGCAGAAACAGCCTTTGAATGGTATTCGGAGCTACCTAACGACTCTGTCAAAACATTTGCGGAAATGGAGCTACTGTTTACACAAAGATTCGCGAGTGCTAGTGGACGCACCCCGATAACAGCACTGATTAACGCCAGGATAAGGCCCAGCGAAACGTGGGTCCAATATGCAACACGATGGCGGAACCTATGGTCGAAAGTACGAGCAGCGCATCGAAGAAGCTCCTGCCGTGGGCATGTTCGTAGGCACTCTCGACCCTCAAGCGACCATATCCCAATTCATGATGTTCTTCAAGCTGACCACTTTTCAGGCCTTGATTGACAAGCTGGCCCAAATGGACCAGATGGGTCATAGACCATCTCCTTCAAAGACAGAGCCTTGGAATGAAAAGGGCAAAAGGAAAGCAACATTCGTTGCCAATACTCAACAACGGCCGAGCAACTTAAAGCCGGTTGTTTGCCAAAACAATATGCGTCCACGCCCATCCCTCGAGGAAAGACTGGGACGTCCTTACTCGTTTCCCCAAGATAAAACGAGGAAACTGTTTGAGCTGGCAGTGCGCAACGGATTCATCAATCTGCCGAGTCCGAAACGTCCGCTACAGCCAGGCGATGTCAACGATCCTAATTACTGTCCTTACCATCAAGCAGTAAGTCATCCGATCGAGAATTGCTACGTCTTCAAAAACTGGGTTGAAGACCAATACCAACAGGGCAAGTTCGCGCAGTCTGAAGGCTGGAAGGTGAGCCCGCCACAACCGCACGCTCCGAGAAAGATAGATACGCCGGGGGCATCATGCTCAGTCATAGAGAAAGCCCCATAGACCGAAAAGTCAGTAAACTAGAGATTCGCCTCAAATACGGTGATGGTGGACCGAAACGTCCTTAAACTAACGGCGGACCGCAATGTCCTAAAACTTGCAAACGACCGAAACGTCTTTAAACTACTACAGCAGCATCCTCAGGCTGCCAAAAAAAACGGTATGTCCATAAGCGAAATGGGCACGGATGAAAACCCGAAAGGGCTCCGTGAGTAAAAACAGCAGGGCTACCGGCGAGTGTTCGTGAAAACCCTAAAGAGCGCGACCTCGTTAAAAAAAGGACGGTATGTCCATAAGCGAAATGGGCACGGATGAAAACCCGAAAGGGCTCCATGAGTAAAAACAGCAGGGCCACCGGCGAGTGTTTGTGAAAACCCGAAAGGGCGCAACCTCGTTGAAAGACACTTACAAGGTCCTCTCGACCTTGTAAGGAGAAACCACCCGCGTGGGATCCTTACGACTCACAAGGGAGCAACACACTTAGGGATCCTCACGATTCCTAAGGAGAAATTACACTTGCGAGATCCTCACGACTCGTAAGGAGAACTCTCTTATGGGACCCTCACGGCTCATAAGATTTGAAAGTCTTAAGTTACAGAGACCTAAACCTGTTCTTAAGCAACTCCCACAACCTTCCACTATTGCCCTACAAGTGGCTCAGTACTGACCCTTGTATACAATCCACGGGCACGAATAAACATTTCCCTAACCAAGTCCCACCCGTGACTGGGGATATGTCCATACGGTGAACAACCCTTATAAGTCCTCTCGACTTGTAAGGAGAAAACCCTTTTGTAAGATCCTTACGACTTACAGGGGAACATACACTTAGGAATGCTCACGATTTCTAAGGAGAAAACGCACCTACGAGATCCTCACGACTCGTAGGGAGAAATACCTTTGTGAGACCCTTACGGCTCATGAAGTCAAAAGCCTTAGTCGACAGGATCCTAACCCTGTTTACTAAGCCACCTTTGTTCAACATCGACAGAGGCAAATGATGATTCGCTCCTGGCAATATCCCAGTTGTAGCGATGCTGATGCCTAAACCGATATCAAATTCCAAGTCCTTTTACGGCAAATGATGATTCGCTCCTGGCAATATTCCAGTCGCAGCGATGCTGATGCCAAGATTGGTATCAGATCCCAAATCCCCTACTCACGAGAAAAAATCAGCGAGCCAAAAAAAATGCATATGAAACAGCCGAAATGATGGGGCAACTTGCAACAAAATCAGCAAGTAAAAATGTATGCATGCAAAATAGCCGAAATGATTGGGCAACTCGCAATAAAAAAAAAACAGCGAGTAAAAATAAAAATAGCCGAAATGATTGGGCACCGCGAAAAATAGCCGAAATGATTGGGCAATCGCGACCTCCGCGATATAAAAGCTGAAATGATAGAGCGTCGCGGAAAGAATAAAAAAAATGAATGATGAAAGAATGAAATGTTTGCCCTGCAGGTGAGGTCATATTGACCCCTGTATACAATCCATGGGCATAAATAAAGAGGGAACCATACTTTCCCAACAGGCTCCATCAGAAAGCGAAGCCAAATCTCGACGGTTCATAGACAACCTAGAGACAACCTCGATATTTGTCGCAATATTGCAAACACAATGTCAACAAACGAAGCAAAGGAAGATCCCTAGCTTCAGGGTCTCGACGTCGATATCGACAACTTAGAGATCACCAACGGCGTTTCTCCTCATTCTAACCAGATGCAGACGTGACGTCAACAATCGACCTCAGAGTCGCAACGAAACGGAACCATAGCAAAGTCCCTAGTTCCAAATCTTAACGGCAATATCTACAGCCTAAGAATCAGCAACGGCGTTCCTTTGCAGTCCAGCAGGATGCAGATGCAACGTCAACAAGAGACCCCATGGTCGAAACAATGCGGAGTGACGGCAAAATCCCAACTCCACCTCGGCATTCGTCTCATTACAGCAGACGCAATGTTAACAACAGCGTTCCTTCGCAGCCCAGCAGGATGCAGAAGCAACGTCAACAAAAGACCTCATGGTCGAAATAAAGCAGAGTGACGGAAAAATTACAGCTCCACCTCGACATTCACTCGTTACAGCAGACGCAATGCCAGCAAATGAAGCAAAGGCAAAATTCCTAGCTTCAGGGTCTTGACGGTGACTCATATAAAACCTGAAAGACAATCGGAGATCATCTCGCACCCGCACGGAGTGGTCACCACCTCGACGTTCATCTCGATACAGCAGATGAAATATCACCACAGCGTTCTTCCCCCAGCAGGATTCGGACGCGCCAAAGCAAATGAAGCAAAAGGCCAAATTCCTAGCTTCAGGGTCTTGACGGCAAGTCATATAAAGCCTGAAAGACAATCGGAGATCATCTCGCACCAGCACGGAGTGGTCACCACCTCGACGTTCGTCTCAATACAGCAGATGAAATGTCGCCACAACGTTCTTCCCCTAGCAGGATTCGAACGCGCCAAAACAAATGAAGCAAAAGGCCAAATTCCTAGCTTCAGGGTCTTGACGGCAAGTCATATAAAGCCTGAAAGACAATTGGAGATCATCTCGCACCAGTACAGAGTGGTCACCACCTCGACAATCGTCTCGATACAGCAGATGAAATGTCACCCCAGCGTTCTTCCCCCAGCAGGATTTGGACGCGCCAAAGCAAACGAAGCAAAGGCCAAATTCCTAGCTTCAGGGTCTTGAAGGCAACTCATATAGAACCTGAAAGACTATCGGAGATCATCCCACATCAGTGCGGAGTGGTCACCACCTCGACGTTCGTCTCGACACAGCAGACGTAACATCACCAAAAGGAGTCACGGCAAAATCCCTGGTTCCAAACCTCGACGGTTCACCGGCAACCTAGAGACAACCACGACATTCGTCTCGATACAGCAGACGCAATGCCGCCAAACGAAGCAAATGCTAAATTCCTAGCTTCGGGGTCTTAACGGCAAGTCATATAAAACCTGAAAGACAATCGGAGATTATCTCGCACCAGTGCGGAGTCGTCACCACCTCGACGTTTGTCTCGACACAGCAGACGCAACATCACCAAAAGGAGCCACGGCAAAATCCCTAGTTCCAAACCTCGACGGTTCATCGGCAACCTAGAGACAACCATGACATTCGTCTCGATACAGCAGACGCAATGCAGCCAAACGAAGCAAAGGCCAAATTCCTAGCTTCATGGTCTTAACGGCAAGTCATATAAAGCCTGAAAGACAATCGGAGATTATCTTGCACCAGTGCAGAGTGGTCACCACCTCGACGTTCGTCTCGACACGACAGACGCAACATCACCAAAAGGAGTCATGGCAAAATCCCTGGTTCCAAACCTCGACGGTTCATCAGCAACCTAGAGACAACCGCGACATTCGTCTCGATACAGCAGACGCGATGCCAGCAAACGAAGCAAAGGCCAAATTACTAGCTTCAGGGTCTTGACGGCAACTCACATAAAACCTGAAAGATTATCGGAGATCATCCCACACCAGCGCAGAGTGGTTATGACTCATCGGGGCTCTCCAAAATGAGCCTAACCTCAAGTAAAAAGCGGCATGGCAAATTCCTAACGCTTGCTCTTCCGACGGTCAAACTGTCTAGGAAGATTGCTTGAAGACGTCTTGTCCAGCCCCCGAAGAGATCAGAGACACGGCAGTCGCAGGGCTACTCGAACAGCACGATTGCCTATCGAGAAATATATCAGCTTATGCGACGGTACGATGGCCAAAACCCTAAGTACCACAGACCCTAATGGACTTCTGTCGTAAAGAGCAGAGGTTAACTGTGACGTTAGGATGTTCTTGCGAGAAATGCTCGATTCGTCTCGACTTGTGAAGAAATTGATGTCTTTGCGAGAACTTCTCGATGCGGCTCGACTCGTGAGATAAAGCCTTAGGTAGTGGGCACAAAAGAAACCTGTTTCCTAAGCACTGGGACCGTGCAAGTTGGCCCAAAACGGTCTCTTGCATACTATCCACGGGTCTCACTCTCCAACGTCGAATCTCGACAAGGAGGGAAACAACCGCTTACGGGTCCTCTCGGCTCGTAAAAAGGGATAATTCTCTTATAAAATCCTTATGACTTGTAAGAGGAAAACGCACTTAGGAATCCTCACGATTCCTAAGGAGAAAATCCACCTACGAGATCCTCTCGATCCATAGGGAGAAAAGTCTTTGTGAGACCCTCACGGCTCATAAAGTTGAAAAGTCTTAGGCTACAAAGACCCTAAACTTGTCTCCTAAGCCCTCGATTCCATGGCTACTCCTAACTTTGCAATACTTCACCCACGTACATACTTACGTGAGAAAAGTAGTGGGGGGCATTTGTTCCCGCCAAAAATTTCTGCGCAAAGAGTCCAAGGTATCAAATGGCAGCGATATGCTTAAGGAAATGCGAACCAGTATCTTCCGGCCTGTATTTTGATAAACTCCCGAAAGATAAACAGCTAAATTCTGATGATATTGGAAGCATCTCGAAAAACCCTTCGATTTGATATATTATGGGTCTCATAATTCATCCGGGATCAAAAGTTATATGCTATGCACTATTCCCTGATTAAAAATCAGGAATTACCTCAATGATGTGTCACGTGCTCACACGTGACCAATGGTCACGTGTTGACACGTGATAGTGAAAACAGAAATAAAAAACAAATGGCTAAAGGAAATACCTCAATGGGGTATCACGTGCTCACACATGACCAATGGTCACATGTTGACACGTGATGGTTGAAACTGAAACATAAATGAGCGGCTGTTAAAGGAACCAATTTGGGGGTCACGTGCTCAAACGTGACCAAGGGTCACGTGCCAGCACATGACAGGCTTTGAAAGCCTTACAGTTTAATAGAATTAAAATTCTAAATTTCTTTAAAATCTTTCGAAATAGAATTAAAATTCTAAATTTCTCTAAATCTTTCCAAATGGAAAAAGATTATGGGGACCGCTGGATTAAAAATCCAAGGGTGATTAAATATCAGCAATTTATGGAAAAATCTTAGACAAGAAAAGATTTCCCCTAAAATCTCACCGGAAATAACAAACATAATATCTTTGGATTTAAAATCCAACGGTGAATAAAATTCACTGAATGATCTAAAGGATTATATTAATGATGAAAACAAATCAAATTTTTCAATGAAAGATTCACAAAACAAATTGATTCTTTTCGTCCTCCTATAAATAGGAGCCAAGAAAAGAAGAGGAGGGACCTTTTTTGGGGAGAGAAAAATAAAGGGAGGAGAATTTAATTCTCAAAAGGGAAGAAAAGAAAGGAGAATTTAATTCTCAACAAAGAAATCCCTAGGTGAGAAAAGAAAGGGAATCAAAACTTCAAACAGAGAATTTAATTCTCAAAATCCAAGAGTTTAACTCTTATACAAAAAAGAACTTAGTTCTTCTTCTGGTTGAAGATCTGCACAGAGCACATCTCCCCATAAGTTGAGAATTTAATTCTCATCGGGTCGAGATCCTGCCATACAGATCCTAAACTTAGAAGGGGAATTGAGTTTTAAGAATTTAATTCTCCTAAACAAAACTAGGGTTTAACCCTAATCAAGAATTTAATTCTTTTACATATCAGGGAATTTAATTCCTTTAAAAAGAAATCAGGATTTTATCGTAAATAAGAATTTAATTCTTTCACAATAGGAATTTAATTCCTCCAAAATCATAATTAGGGTTTAACCCTACAGAGAATTCAATTCTTAAAAGATCTCTGTTCATGAAAAGAACTAGGGTCACGTGCCCCCACGTGATCCTTGAAAAGATCCCTGAAGAAAAGAAGCTTTGAGGCAATACCTCACGTGCTCCCACGTGACTCCCAAAATGCAGAAAGAAAAAACAAAAGAAAAGAAGCTTTGGGCGCTCTCACGTGTCCCCACGTGACCCCTCAGCAAGTGCTGTAATTATCGATGCATAAATCCCCACCACGTGCCAACACGTGATACTCTAAAATAAAGATGAAAAGTGTTTAACACTTATTCGCAGTTTTGAGGATAAAACAAAAGGAGATCTGGCTCCACATTTAGGGCGCCCTCGCGTGTCCCCACGTGACCCTTAACAAATCCCTTTAATATCCAATTGGTGGATGCCTATCACGTGCCCATACGTGATGGCCAGGAAATGAAAAGTGTTTAACACTTAATTGCAGAACGAAGAAATGGATCCGGTCCCCCTTTTGGGCGCTCTCACGTGCCCACACGTGACCCATCTTTCTTTAGTGTTTAACACTAATTTGGGGATTATATTTCCAGTGTTTAACACTAAATTGAAGATTATATTTCCAGTGTTTAACACTGATTGTTTCTAGTGTTTAACACTAAATTGAAGATTATATTTCCAGTGTTTAACACTGATTGTCTTTTAGTGTTTAACACTAATTTGAGAGTTCTATCTCCAGTGTTTAACACTGTTGTTCTTTAGTGTTTAACACTACTTTTAGCCAAATTGGCTAATTTTCCAGAGGCAAAAGTCCCTCCTCCAAATGAATCTCAGAACTGATAAAATCAAAGATGAAAATATTTAGCATTGCTAAATAATGTTGGTTTGAACCCAGACAAATGTTTAATGGTCCAACAAGGGCCAATATTTCAAACATAATTGGACTTAGCCCAAACTGGCCATAAGTCCTCAAATCATCTTGAACTGAGCACATCTGCTCTTTCAACCAACTCATTGGTTCAAGGGTACATCTCTGAACTCCTCTGATATTTGTCGTTGTAATCCTTCAACGTCTTCAGAGAGGTGACGAGTCCCGACAACCACACATTAATACGGACTGTTGGGTCCTTAAACTCATTGACTAATGCGTTCTTAAACTAACATTTGTCCCCAAAACGGGAATGATGGACCACCACGTCCCTAAACTGGCATTGGACCACCATGTCCCTAAATTGGAACAATAGAGCCCAAAAGCTCTTTTGTCGGATCTAAACGATCCCGTTAAGTTGATCTTAGTCTCAAACTGGACTAACGTATCCTTTACAAACGTTTAAGTTGATCTTAGCCTCAAATACGGCTAACGTATCCTTAAACCCTCAAACAGACTTTAGTCCCAAATTGGACTACAGGTCTCCCAACCAACTTTGGTTCAAGGGTACATCTTTGAACTCCTCTAATATCTGTCGTTGTAATCCTTCAACGTCATCAGAGAGGTGACGGATACCGACGGCCATACATTCAATGGACCACTATGTCCCTAAACTGGAACAATAGAGCCCAAATGCTCTTTTGTCGGATCTAAACGATCCTGTTAAGTTGATCTTAGTCTCAAATTAGACTAACGTATCCTTAACAAACATTTGAGTTGATCTTAGTCTCAAATATGGCTAACGTATCCTCAAACCCAAATCTAAGAAAATACGGATTTGGACTAGTCCACGCCCTACGGGCGACGACATAACTCAGTCTCCGTATACAATCCACGAGCAACCACAAACAAAACAAACACCCACGACACGAAGTGACCAGCTGGAGAAGGAGAAAGTTGTTACCGCGATGCGGTAGCGTAATTAACTGCAGGGGCTTGCGCCTGTAGGGAAGAGCGTCCCCACAATCAAAAAACCCTCAGACGAGGGGGAATCTGACGAAGTCTGCTACATCGGCCGCATCCGTTTAAACCTCCGATACACAGTGCCATAAATCAACTTGGCATTTTCGGAGAGGTGGACGGATAGCACCTATTAGCATCTGCCCTGAATCTCAGGCAAGATGCCCATGTCTTGGCCGCCGTTCGGAGGGGAACAGTCGTAAGGATATTATAAGAGTATTTTCTCCTTATAAGTCAAGAGGACTTGCAAGTGTCGTTCACCATATAGGGACATTTCTCACCACTGGAGGAACTTAGTGGGGGAATTGTTTATTTATGCCCGTGGATTGTATACAAGAGTCGATATTTGACTACTTATAGGGCAACTTGGAGAATATGACGGCTTAAGAACAGGATTAGATTCATGTAACTTAAGGCTTTTGAATCCTACGAGCCATGAGGGTCTCATAAGGGGAATTCTCCTTACGAGTCGTGAGAATCCCGTAAGTGTAATTTCTCCTTAGGAACCATGTCGATTCCTAAGTTTATTGTCCCTTTGTGAGTCGTAAGGATCTCACGCCGGTATTTTCTCCTTACAAAGTCGAGAGGACCTTAAAGTGCACACGAAATTTTTTATTTTACGAGTTTACGCCCTTTTCGGGTTTTCACAATCTCGCCAGTAGTCTTGCTGTTTTTACTCACGGCGCCCTTTCGGGTTTTCATCCGTGCCCATTTTGCTTATGGACATACCATTTTTTTAACGAGATTGCGCCATTTCGGGTTTTCACAAACTCGCCGGCAGTCCTGTTGTTTTTACTCATGGCATCTTTTTTGGTTTTCATCTGTGCCCATTTTTTTTGTGGACATACCTTTTTTTTGTTTTTTTAACGAGCGATGGAACTCTTGAAAGTAGCTTCGTTGCGGGTGATCCATCTATTTACTGGTGGGATTTGGGGGTGGCTTCATCACTAAAATAGCCGCGTAGCCAGTGGGACTTGAGTTGCAACTTCCGCCGTCAGACTTTGATTGCAATATAGATCTCAGGGGAGTGGATTGCCGTTTTTGGGGCGATGCGTTAGTTTAGGGACGTTCCAGTCCTATATCGCCATATTTGAGGCGAAATTTTAGTTTAGGGACATCTCGATCCTGTATTGCCATGTATGAGGCAGATAATTAGTTTAAAGACTTCTCGGTCCTATATCACCATATTTGAGGCGAGTAATTAGTTTAAGGACATTTCGGTTCGGTGTTACCATTTTTGAGATGAAGTTTTAGTTTAAAGACATCTCGGTCCGATGTCGCCATATTTGAGGCGAGGTTCTAGTTTAATGACATCTCGGTCTGTTATCACCATGTTTGAGGAGAATAATTAGTTTAAGGACATCTCGGTCGGTCATCGTCATATTTGGGACGAATTTTTAGTTTAAGAACATCTTGGTTCATCATCGCCATATTTGGGGCGAATTTTTAGTTTAAGGACATCTCGTCCCATGTTGCTATGTTTGAGGCAAATTTTTAGTTTAAGGACATTTCGGTGCGTCATCGCCATGTTTAGGGCGAAGGAGTTTCTTTGCATACTACTCTCGGAGTTTTTGACTCAGGAAGATAGCGAGCGGACACGGGCGTCGTCATCTATCATTAACCTAGATCATGACTCGTTAGGCATAGTATTTTTTGAGGAATCGGCCATTAATTGGCCGGAAAGGTCTTTCTCCATGCATATATCCATACATAGGTAGGCTCCACCTTGGTAGACTTTGTCTATGATGTACGGGCCTTCATAGTTTGTCTCGAATTTCCCCCGTTTTGCACGATTGGGGATCATCGGTCTTTTGACGACTAGCACGAGCTCGCTTTCGCGGAATGTTCTCGGCCTAATCAGTCTTTCTTATGACCGTGTCATCCTTGCCTTATAAGTCTTCAGGTTTTGCTGTGCTATAAGGCGAGTTTCGTCTAGGGTAATTTCCTCAGTGATTTTTCCATTCCCTTTATCTTTTTTTCTCAAACCCTTGTTTGTAGGTCTGAGGTTCTTTTCAGGCAGCGTGCGGCTACACAGCTGAATGTTCTCACAGTTCTTCTCCCCCTCTTCTTTTTCGGAAGTGGAGTCTTTGAAGAGAGGGTTGAGAGTTATTTCATCCTCAGAATCGCTCCCGAAGGTAAGAACTTGGGGTTTTTTCCTTTCTGGACTGGCATCAACCATATGACAGTTTCTAGTCATTTTTTTCACGCGTACTTGTCGCACCTTTTTGCTGCCGACGAGCTTCACGCTTCATCCTCTTGAAGTGTTTTTGATGGGAAACATATCCCTGCCACCACTTCTCGAAGGCACTGCACTGCACTCTTCGATGGGATGGGTAACCCTCCGATGATATAGGCAGTAGTTTGGATGTGAATCTTCTCTGTCGCGGCATATGATCTCGGGAGTGTTTCCTACCAGAAGTATAAGTTTCATTCCCATTGACAGGGATTTGGCAAACCACTTCTCTGCATTGATCCTGCTCTTATTTGTCCCAGGTATGTCTTGGTTTGGTTGGAGTACTTTACGACTCCACCTTGCCGCGGCTTCTTCATCCTAACGCTGACGCTTAGCCTTTTCGTATATGGCTATTTCGCGTTCTCGGTCAGCTTTGCCTTTTCGAAAGGCTTCGTTTAACAGCCTATTGATCAGGTCTTCTAGCAGTTCCGGGGATTTTAGCGTCGATTCTGCCCCCAATTTCTCTACGTTGTTTTCTGACGCTGAGAGAGTTTCTTCGTTATTTAACACGAATGGGAGACCATGTGGCAACTTGCTACATAGTCTTCGGTTTTTTTCTGATGAGTCATTTTCCTCATCGTTGTCACTATTTTCGTTCTCAAGAATATGCTTAAAGAACTCTTCGAGGGTGACCGGTGTCTGCGCCTTCTTGTTGTACTCCTCCAGTGCGTCGATGTACTTTTGTAGGTTTGTACGCTTGTCGTCATACTCAGTAGGCTGCACAGGCTTCTTGGTCTTCTTTTTTTTCTTCGAAGACTTTGAAGGCTTGACTTGGGGATTTTGCCCTTCGTTAACAATCTTCGGTACGGGACGCGGTTTCAGCATCCCTTTGATGATTTCAGGTTCAAGTGGGCTTTTCCACCTGACTGCCGGACATGCTTGTAGATCCTTCAGCACTCTTTTGGTTTTAGCTGAAAGAACGACTTCCTATGGAGTTTTTTCCATGAGTGAGCATGATGCCCCCAGTGCATCCGCCATTTTGGGTGTGTGCTTCTATGGTGGGTTCACCCTCCAGTTCTCAGATAGCACGAACTGTCCCTGTTGATATTGGTTCTCGACGATGTAGTAATCCTCAATTGGATGGCTCACCATTCTATGATAGGAGCAGTAGTTAGGGTTGTCGACGTCGCCGGGTTGCGGTGGACGCCGTGGGTCTGGAAATATGATGAGTTTGTTACGCATTGCCAACTCAAATAGTCTCTTCGTCTTATCGCGGGGAAACGAGTAAGCGCGTCCTATCCTTTCTTCCAGGGATAAGCGTGGACGTGCATTGTTTTGGCGAATCGCCGGTTTTGGGTCGTTCGGTTGTTGTTGAGTGTTGGCGACGAAGGCCACTTTCCCTTTACCCTTGGCATTTCGAAGGTCCTTACTTGAGGAGGAAGGTCCGTGACCCATCCGGTCCATTTAGGCCAGTTTATCAATCAGAGCCTGGAAGGTCGTCGGCTTGAAGAACGTCATGAACTGGGACACGGTCGTTTGCGGATCTAGAGTCCCGATGAACATGCCCATGGCGGGGGATTCTTCGATGCGTTGTTCGCACTTTGACCAAAGGTTCTGCCACCGGATCGCATATTGGACCCAGGTTTCTCCCGGCTTTACCCTGGCATTGATTAAAGCCGTGATTGGGGTGTGCTCACTTGCGCTGGCGAACCGCTGTGTGAACAACGGTTCCATTTCTGTGAATGTTCTCACGGAGTCATTTGGGAGCTCCGAGTACCATTCAAAAGCCGTTTCTGACAGGCTGCCAACGAACTGGCGAAACAACAGTTTGTCGTTGCCTTCAGTGTTGCCACACAAAGCTCTGAACTGAGCGACGTACTAGTGTAGATTGCCTGTCCCCTTATACACATGGAACTTAGGGATCGTATATCCCGGCGGGTATTTGATTTCGTCATACCAGCCTGGATACGGTCGCCCAGTTCTGACGATTTGGCCAGCCGCTTCACTAGCTTGATGAGCTCGTATTTGTTGAGCTATATAGTCATCAAGAGAAGCCTTGAAGATCGTTTCCTCCTTACCTGTTGATAAAGCCGGAAGAGGGTTTGATATTTCCCCTCTGTCATCCTCGATGATTATCGGCAGATCCTCGACTGGAGGTTCTGGCTGGATCATCATTCCAACCATGTCTTGGAACAAAAGAGCTATCTGCTTTATATTGGCAGCCTGCTCAGCGTCTTCCTTATCTTTTCTTTCAAGCACCCTTCACAAGAACTCTGTATCGGTCTCCTGCTCTTGGCGCTGTTCGGATGCTGGTTCCGGACTTTCTTTCTGTCCGGTGAGTGCTGCCATTTTGGTCAGCATTTCCTGGAGATTTTGTTGTTGCTCCTGAGCTTTTTTTAGCGACCGAGTTTGTGGTCGATGAGCCATAGAAGCACGGCTTTCCTCCTTCCCGGAAGCCATGTTGACCGTATACACGATCATGCCCCTAGACTTGGGACGTTTGGGTCCATCGTCTTTGGAGTTTGCCACAGGCGGTTGGATCTCCGGTGTTGTCCTTTTGTGGGAGGTTGAAGTTGAAGGAGCCGTTATGACAGGCACCTCTATAGAAGAAGCCCCTCGTTGTATGATGGAGGAGTGGTCTTCCTCTTGCCAAGCCTTCAATTTCTTCGGTCGACAAGCGTAATCTTTGTTGATCACAGAGTTCTGGACTTTCCGTCAGACCCTATGAATTTGCGAGGAGAGCCGCTGATGGGGCTGCTCCGTCTTTTCCTGCATTGTAGTTTCTACAGGCAGGGGCTATTTCTTTAGCACCGCCATTGGAGAGTTCTTTCGCACCCTCCTAAGCAGATCAAAGTTGTTTCCAGTTGGAACAGCAGTATCAACTTCCACCATTTGAGCTGGCAGAGTAAGTCCAGAGGGGGAGTTGCCCCCAGCTTTTCTCACCCGACGCCAGTGGCAACGTCGAGCATTTCTTGTAGAAGGGACCGCCTCAGTTTTGGAAGTGGCTTCTTCATGTCCTTGGCTTTGGTGAGGGACTGTTGCTGGTGTCAGCCTATTGAAGACTGACGTCCTTGGTAGGGTTTGCGGAGGAACGACTCATCTTCCGAAGACCGATCTTCTTGTAGGGGAAGCACTTTTGACGACTTCACCTGCAGGAGGAGTTGGGAGGGCTATCCGGTTTGGGGCAACCCCTTCAGGTATGAAGAGCCTCTTTTCGAGCCCGTTTTGGTTCTGGCTCAGCCTGTTGAAGACCGAGACGTCTAAGCTTCGGCTCAGCTTGTTGAAGACCGAGGCATCGGATTTGTACAACCTGTTGAGAGGGGCCATTGTGGTTGCAAGTCGATCGAAGATGGACTTCTTGGGAGCTTCGTCTTGCGATGCTAGGACACTAAAACTCTTTGGTGGGATCATGGTCCTGAAGAACAATCTGGTAGTTGCTTGAGGCCCCACCGGCATTGAAAAGATGGAGGCCACGTTAGGCCTATAAGTCACTCCTCCAGTTGGGGCGGAGCGGGCGTTGCTGTTGCAAGTTGTGCAGCTGGAAGTCATCGATATTCTCTTCTTCTGCACAGGAACAAGACACTAAATCTTAGTACCTCGAATCTAAGGGCAACCACAGTGAACCATGATTTTTTTTGCGAACACGACACACGAAGTATGGAGTGGAAAAAGGAAAAGGTCCCATCGGGCGTGCCAAAATCTGTTTACCGCCGGAAACAGAAACGAACTGGGGATGGGTCGTCTTGCCTAAATTTGGGGGCAGGTGCTATTTGGATTTATCCGCCCACCTCTCCGAAGATACTAAGTTGATTTATGGCACCATATATCAGAGGTTTAGACTGATGCGGCCGTTGTAACAGAGTTTATCAGATTCCCCTTCGTTTATGAGGGGTTTTTGATTGTGGGGATGCTCTTCCCGGCAGGCGCAAACCCCTGTAGTTAATTACGTTACCGCATTGCGATAACCAATTTCTCCTGCTCCGAAAGTTCACTTTGTGTCGTGTGTGTTTTTGTTTGTTTTGGTTGCCCGTGGATTGTATACGGAGACTAGTTATGTCGTCGCCCGTAGGGCGCGGATTAGTCCAAATCCATATATTTTTATATTTGGGTTTGGTTTATTTAAGGACTGTTAATCTGATTTGAGATTAAGGTCGACTTAAACATATGAGCATTTGGGCCCAATTATTTTAGTTAAAGGACATCAAGGTCCATTATTGCCATATTTGAGGCGAATATTAGTTTAAGGATATTTCGGTACAACATTCCCATTTTGGGGATGAATATTAGTTTAGGAACATTTCGGTCCATTATCGCCATATTTGAGGCGAATAATTAGTTTAAGGACTTCTCGGTCTGACATTCATCTTGCGTGCATGCGTATTTGTTACGTGACGAAGTGAACAATGTTGATATGGAAGGTGCCCAATTTGGGGCATGATCCGATTTGAGGTATGCACATCAATTTGGAAGTGCATCAACGAAAGAAGTTGTTGGTCGTCGGGACCCGCCACCTCTCTAAAGACGTTGAGGAATTACAACGACATGTATCAAATGTGTGAAGAGATGTACCCTTAAACCAAATCCCGTATTTGAGAGAAAAGGGGTTGTTGTGGACTTAAGAATTTTTGGTCATATTTGAGACCTTGGAAATTAAGAGCATATGGGCTCGATTGATTTAAAAAACAAAGAGGATTAACCTCAGGAAACTTAGCCAAATTTGGGTTAAGATTGAGTTTCCATAATTATCCAAAAGTGCTAAGCACTGGGGCATACAGCGCTCACGTGTGAAACACGTGAGGCGCTCAGATATGAGCGTTGCCCCAATCAGTGCGAAGCACTTTAGACATTTTGACTAATCTTAAAGTGCTGAGCACTTTGCATGGTACTCACATGGGAAGCACGTGAGTGCTGAGCATTGGGTTTCATTTGTTCACTTCCCCTCTTTTTACAGAAGTGCTAAGCACTTGGGTTTCCAAAAGCGTTTCACGTGTATTTCACGTGACTACTTTCTTTTGGAGTTTTATTTGATGGCTGCTTAATTGACAAAGGAGTTTTTCTTAGCTCTTCAGGCGCCCACGTGGGAAACACGTGAGGCAGTTTTAGCTTTTCTTTTGTTTATTTTAAGCACTCATGTGGGAAACAGGTGAGGCTCCATAACAGTGCTAAGCACTAATGAGACGCCAAGTTATTCTTGTAGTTTATTTTCAGAGATATTGATCTCTGTTAATGACAATTTTAGTGATGGATGATCATCAAGATTTCGGTTTTGAAGATCTTGGATCATCATTATTGTTTTTATTGAAGAACTAAGTTCCTTTATACTTTTATAAGAACCAAGTTCTTTATGTAGGGTTAAACCCTATTTTTTTCTTTTTGAGAAATTAAATTCCCATATGTTCTTGTTCTTTCTCTTTTTTTCTTCTTTAACCTAGTTCTTTTTCCTAAGTTTTGAATCTGCAGAACAAAATCTCTCCGATGAGATTTAAATTCTTAACTTGTGGGAAGATTTGCTTCTGCAAATCTCAACCAGAAGAAGAACTAAGTTCTTATATGAAGGGTTAAACCCTTATATAGGCAAAGGAGGGACAATACGATCTCTGTGTTTTCTTTACCTAGGGTTTCAACGAGGAAAGTCTTCTTCTATGAGAATTAAATTCTTTTTTCTCTCAAGAGCCTACTGTATTCTTTTTTACAGAAGCTTGTGGGAAGTTCTCTCCTCTGTCGGTGTTTTTTCTCTCTCTGTCTTCTTACTCCTATTTATAGGAGAAGAAAAAAGATCAACTTGTTAAGAAAATCTCTAATTGAGAGATCATGATTGATTTCATAATCAATCAAAAATGATCTTTTAGATCAATTGGTGAATTTTATTCACCGTTGGATTTTTAATCCGAAGGTTCTCTGTTTAACAGAGAAGTTTTTTTTTGTTTGTTTAATAAGATTAGGAAATATTTTTCTTAAGATAGAATTTCATTCTGTCAGATGATCGGTTGGTGATTTTATAATCACCGTTGGATTTTTGATCCAAGAGTCCTCTGTTTAACAGAGAAGATTTTTCTAGTTTGAGAAAGATCAAGGAGATATTTCCCACGTAGAATTTAATCATATTAGATGGTTTAATTGGTGATATTTTATCACAATTGGATTTTAAATTCAAGATTCTCTGTTAGAGAAAAATCTTTCCATATTAGAAAGGTCAGAGAAAATATTTCCCAAATAGAATTTAATTCTATCACATAGAATCAGATGTGAGTATTTTAAAATTGGGGCGCTCACATGCTTTGCCTGTGAGCGCTGCCAATTTATGTGGCAGGAGAACTCACGTGTTTAACACGTGATCCTTAGCGTGGGTTTTGGCTTGTTTATTTTCAGCACACATATGGTTTGCATATGAGCGCTCACGTGTTTAACACATGGGGCCTGTTGGGCCTATCAATTGTTTAATTGCAGCGCTTATATGCTATGCATATTGGTGCTCACGTATTTAACACGTGAGGCTTATTTAGCCTATGACTGCAGCGCCTATATGCAAAGCATATAGACGCTCACGTGAGGCTTATTTAGCCTATGAGTTGTTTTAACTGCAGCGCATATATGTTTTGCATGTAGGTGCTCACGTGTTTAACGCATGAGGCTTGAGTAGTGGGGATTTTTCTCTCATTTTCTCTCCTTTTATGAAGGAACAACCTCTTCACTACCAGTTGTGGCCAGTTAAGTACAAGTGAAGTAAGGAGGGTTCCGCTCACGAATCACCGTGAGACGGCCCTTTTAAAATTATCTCCTCACTTGTCTAGCCTAGGCACCACAAAGTCATGTTTAGATAAATGACTGATTCCCTGCAATCTTCACTTATCCTAAATGAGTGCGACAAGCCCTTAGAAGTTTGGTCTAGATATTTTTTATTAACTCAAGATGATGCGTATACTTTTTGTGATTTGTGGAGTCTTAAGAAGGGTGATGAAATCCCCACCCAATTTTAATTGATGTTATAGCCCCTTAATTTCCGTATTATTATATGCAAATCGTTTAACAAACAAAATCTAAAACAACAAAAATTTATTTGGCGGCGGCGCAATCTGTGCAAAGAAACCTACAGAAAATACAATTCAGTGGAGTTCAGAGGAAATGTTTAGAGCATAGAAGAAGCCAGAAAAAAAATTAGAGGCAAGAAAACCCAGAAGGACCGCGGAACCGCCGCTGTTACCACTATTTGACCGCGTTTCCGTAGTGGAATGGTTGACTTTGGGCTTCAAGTTTGTTCCCTGCACTCCCCTTATTCTTCTCTTCAGTATCCAATCCTCTGTTTCTTTATTTGATCACTGTACTTACTCCAGATTAGCCTGCACACTTGCACAAAAAATATCAAAAATAACAAAATGGTTTTTATTATATTTATTTTTATATATTTTTATATATATATACAAAAAAATATTAACCCGAATGATAAGAAAGAAATACGTTACCGTCTCCCCGGTAACGGCGCCATTTGATTGTCGCAGAATTATGCTTTACGTTCTACGTGTTCTATTAGTTCTACTTACCGCAATCAAGACGGTGTCGCTTCGTAGCTAGCCGGTTGAGCATGGGTCATCCGCGGGGAGACGGTATGTATGTATGTTCTTGTTTTAGACGAGTCAATTCAAGTGTGTATGTGTATGTTCAATTCTATCCTAAGTATCATATTTTAAGTTCAAGTAAACTTGTTAGGGTTAAGATTGGTTAGTAGAGTTGGGATTAGTCTTGTGCTTGTTTTTTGTCATTTTTAAATTGATATTGGGATAATCAGAAGTAGCGGGGATTAGGAGGACATAGGAATGAGATTTGCGAGTTTAAGCAAGCTTTTCAATGCTAAATCCATTCTTATTGCCCCTTGTCCGTCCGCTACATGCACTTATTTCCAACTCTCGGCCAAACATACACAACCATGTATCCAATTAAGTCACAACTACATGTCGCGTTGTAGTGCGCCCAAAGGAATTCTCGACTTAGGTCGCAGCTATAGGTCACGTATAGCGCGCCTAAGTGAGGGGGTTATGTTTATTTGGTCTAGATTTATTTTAAGGTGTTTGGTGAAGAGAAGCACAAGGGATTTTTCCGTCCTTCATACCAACCTTCCTTAGCCCTAACAAATGTAGAATTTATTCACACATTTAAAAAAAAATAAAACAAAAAGGAAGAAAAGAATGAAAGGAAAAATACGGTTTTACAAAATAGTAGCAAGCTAACTACTTGGGCTTTCACCTAAGCAAGGGATTCCATCGAATATCATGGCTTGAAAAATACGGATAAGAAGAAAAGAAAAACAAAACAAGAAAAGAAAAGAAAACCATCAACTACTTAACAATAAATAATAAAAGTTACACTAGAAATTGAAATTACAAGACAGGGAAATGAAAATACAATTTAAGAAAAATAACCCTTATCTTCATTAACATCCACTCAAGAGCTCTCACTACACTTTCATGGAGAATAGATGATGAAGAAGAAGAAGATATAACTTAAACTACACTGATTCTACTAAAGAAAAAAACATCCTTGGCTTGGCAACAAACTGGAGTATTTATAGGTAGAGAACTGAAACTCTAGGCTCATATTCTGAGCCATTATATAATTACAAAACTGTCCGTGAAAAACGGTCCAAAGATGCCACGTCACGACCGCGGAACCACCGCCAAACCCCCCCTTTGGCCACGGTTCCGCCACCGTTTTGGAGAATTGGTGCCTCGTCTTTTCTGTGATTCCTCATATTGCTTTTATTTTCTATTTTACATGCCCCAAATTGCAAAATGGTTCCAAAATATATTCAGATTTTCAACAGTCCAGTATGGCTTCACTTTTAATCCTTTTGATATTTATCTCCCTCGTGATCCGCACACCTCTTGATCTTTGTGCTGCCCCTCTCGTGTTCTGTGCTTGTCCGAGATATGAATGACCACTATTATTTGTCTTGTCTCTTGAACTGGTAAGCGTCACTGGACGGGTGTGGATGACCGGAACCCGAATTTATCTGTATTTGGCAGATGTTCTGGATTTTGGCATAATTGTGGAGATTTTGCATGGTTTGCGTTATTTTGGACTGGGAAGCTGTAACCTGTAAATATGTAGCAAACACGGATCAAAAGCACCTATTTATAAATAAACGAGCAGAAAAATGGGCAGTATTAAATGCAATATTCTGGTATGAACAAAATTCCTAAACAAGTGGCATACATAAGCTGAATAAAAGTGAAGGTAGTCTAATCCTGTGGAGCAACCTATTGTAATCCTCTTCAGTAGCCTCCAGTTCCTCCGTCTCGACCGTATCTGACGAATATTCCAAGAGAAGAAAAGTGGGTGGAATGCCCGTCGGCGAACTTGCGCTTGGTAAGTCCCAAGGATAAGTAAAAGTAAAGAAAATGACAAATATAGAATATATAGAGTATATGTTCATGGGTGAATATATACTATAGGTCTTTATATGATCATTATGTTAACGTTAAGTTCCAAGTGTGAATGTCAACGCAGCCGTAGAAGTATTCACGAGTTCAAGAGCGGGGCCCCAGGAGGAAGGAAACACGGTTCCATTTCATGTGTTAGCATCGAGGCTCCAGGCTGTGAATGAGTCAACCCGACTGATATCGAGTAAAATAAAAAAAATGGTTAATACGGGACTCCTGAAGCTCTGTTGGATTCACGCAAGAAACTATCCTAAACACCCTGAATATGATATATATTATAACTGTAAAGTATACTTAATTAACTTGATTGATTGGTTATAACATGTCTTGATCGAAACTATAGATTGCAAAATGTGTAAAATAAAGTCGAGTGAGTCGAGTAATATGCGAGTCATGATAATTGCAATCTTGGTTCGAGTAGATTGAGTTAGAGTTCATGTTCAAGTTTAGATTTGAGTTGGATTAGAGTTCGAGTTTGTGTTCGAGTTCGAGTTCAAATTTATGTTCGAGTTTAGATTCGAGTTTATGTCTTTTCATATGAATTGATTTAAATTGTTAAAAATCTTATATTCGGGAGAAATCGGCAACTGCTGCACATGGACGGCAGGATTTGTGTCTTTTTCCAAGACAATTGCTATTTGATAACTCCGTTAAGTTGTCTAACCTGAATAGACAAGCACTCACTTTCTCCCGCTCCCCGAGACTCAAGTGAAATGATACCGCTTAAGCCTATATTATTCTAGAGTCCTTAAAATAGTGTTTTGCTTATCTCGAGGGTTTTTATGAAAAATACTTTAATATAGTTTAAAAATAAATCTCGAGGGTGATTTGTAATTGTTAGGGTTTTCATGATCTTGTATTTTAACTGTTGTGGTATTTTAGTGATAAAATCTACCTTTTAAAAGTTTATAGTATTTTTACGAAAAACTAGCTCTTTTGGAAACTTGTTGGTATTTTATGAAAAATTCTAATTTTTCATTTAAAAAGAAAATATAGTTTCATAATATGTTTTTATTGAAAATACGAATTCATGGTTTTATATAATTTTCCAAAATTTAATATTTATTTAGAAAAGTCGTATTTCTTAAAAACCGTATTTTTATTTCCTTTCGAGACCGAATACTCCGTGAGGAGTTCTGCATCTCGCTCTACTGTCCCAAGGATGTGCGACAATTCGCACTATCCATTAGCGAATCTCCTAACGAGAATTGTAGAGGCGTAATTGCTAAGAATTACAAAAATATCGATTAAAAGAAACCCGTTTTTGTAAAAGTGTGGTATTTTAATATAAAACATATTCTTTAAATTAGCCATATGTTTGGAATACCGTGCTATACAACCATAATGTGCGTGTGGGGTAGGTCGTTACCCCGTGAAGTTTTCCTAAAAGTATTTTTAACAATTATTGAAATGAGGGTTATTCTAAAGTTCATGGTATTTTAATAAAAAAAAAGTTCGTTATTTGAGTATTGAACATGAAATTTTGGTTATGTCAAAAGACAATAGATGTGAGTTTTGTTTTAAAAAGATATTAGGGTGATTATGTGATATGTAGACCTATCAAACATGATAAAATATTTAAAAGAGAAGATTGTTACATGCTAACTCCACTTTTGTCGATATTTTCTTAGAACACGAATTGAGATGAAAGAAATGGAGAGAAGAGAGACTTATTGGTTTAAAGCGTTAATAAGGATGAGGGGAAGCCTTCGGGTGTCGTGTCGTCAGAAAAGCTTCGGTTGCCGAGTTTGGCTTGCTACTTCACTTGGGTGCTTAACTCCACTTGATATTTAGAGAGTTTGAGAGAATATTTGCTAGAAATTTCAGAATGGGGGGGTGCTAGGGCATGGGTGGTATTTATAGTGAAGAACTAGGGTTTGGAAATTAAAAATTTGTATTAAATAAATTAAAATGGTGTTAAATGGTGAATTGAAGAGTCTTTGTCTGATTGCAGGAAAATCAAACAGTGCAGAAGAGTTGAGAGGAATCGAAGGGACAAGTGTGCAAAGCACGGAGATGATTGGATCCAATCGAACCGTCGGCGCCGGCCCAAAGAGAGAAACGGGAGGTCGGATCTTAGGGTTTTGTCTCGAGATTCGTACCACGTGTCAAGTTGGGTGTTTACTCCTCTTTACACCTGTTTGATTTTTCTGAAACTTTTCGTTTCTCCGTGAATTGCACGTGCAACTCTTGGGCTTCCGAAAAATTAAAAAGAAAAATCTTTAAAAATAAATGCGTCTAATGCGATTTGAACGTATAGGCTATGTCGCAGCAGTGTAGAACCTTTAACAATAAGTTATAAGTTATTTCTTGATTTTATTAAACAAATTTAACTTATAACTCTTACACAGGCTGTAATACCCTTTTCTGTATAATAACAAGAAATTTTTGTGCAGGAAGTTCAGAGTCGTTACAACACATCGCAAGTACCACACCGGCTTTTCTCTTCTTCTTCGGGGAATCACCTCCTAATATGTCGTCAAAATGTATGAAGAAACTCATACATCCTTCATAAACAATTGAAGAACCTGTGACCGGGAGACCGAGAAACCGTACTACGTCTTCAAGAATGATCGACGTTTCTCCAATGGGTAAATGAAAAGTGTTCGTCTTGGATCGCCATCTCTTAACTAATGCAGATATCAACGGTAGGTCATGTTGTTAGTGGCCAACTTTACGATACTCTTCAAAACCTTGTTCGTCTAATAATTCAATCTGCCAATCAGTCAGAGGCCATTGCACAGATATGTTCATAGATTCGATCGCAATAAGACTTCCACTATTATTACCACTCCAAATAGCTTATGAAATGTGATTTACTTGATTATACAATACAATACTATTCAAGGGACCGGGGTTATATTGAATGGATGATGTCTGGGATGCTGATGGCTGAGTTGAATTGATTGTATTCACCTTTAGTTGTAATTTCCTTTTTTTGTTACATTCTTGGAGTTCTTCTTTACGAATATTTTTTTGCGGAGGAGGAGGACGAGATGGAGTCGATTTAGTCCTCTTTTGTATATCCTTCCTCGGTGTAGCCATCTTGGGTGTATATTTGCATTTACCAGCCATTATAACTACATAATAAACTCAAAAATCCTAAATATATTAACAAAAAAACCCTACAAAACTAAGACCAAATCATAAACTGAAGAACTGATTGATTTATGTTATAAAATCGATTCGAGAAACAATAGAACATCTAGCAACAATCACAATTTAAATCATATGAAAAACGCTCAATTTACATCTCAAAACCCTAACGAAAAACCCTAAATTAATAACAAAACCTAAAGTAATTAAAATAATTAACTTACCTTATGAGATCGATCCAAGAAGGCATGTGAATTCCAGCAAGAATCGCAGTTCGAATCACAGCAAAAATCTTCCAATTTCTTTCGATCTCTAACTGTTAAACCGCTGATACAGTGCTTAAACTTCTCTGGCGGTGACTGTTTTTATTAAATGCTAACGGTTGTTAAAGCAGCGATTAAATCCAAGCCATTCGATTTTAACTGCTATTTTAACTAGCGGTTACCATTAATGGTTCAGATTAGTCGGATAAATCAATTTATGTGATGCTCTGTAATGTTTCTTCTCGACGTTGAAAAAGAAGAAAGAGTCCAATAACAGTCCGTTTGACTGCCACAGAACAGTCCAAAAGTAAAGACCGTTATGTAGACAGTCATGATTCGTTCCCTGTTGGCTGTTGCCCTCTTGTTTCTTTTTATTAATTTTCTATTTTTAAAAATATATATTATTGTTTTTATTTTAGTAAAATATTAAAAATGAACAAATAAGATCAAGTGGGCCCCACGTCACACCATAACTGCGGTGCCAGCGCGCCAGACGCCGTCCTCTTCGGAACCATTTCTATTTGCTGCTACCAAATAATCATATTCTTGAACATATTTATCAACTAACAATAATCATATTCCTGAACATATTTATTAAATGCCATTATAATATGCCACATAAATACCGAAAGCTTTATTTTGGCACTTTGGTGGCCGACACAGTTCGCAACGAATGTTGCTCTCCTAATCTTATCGACCACGTTTAGCATGAGATTAAATTATCGTGAACAAAAATGTCCATCGAAACTCACATGAGAATTAATCTCTCACAGAATATTCTATCGATGTTAGACATAAAAGTGCCAAAATAATACTTTGGGTACTAATGTGCTCTATTTTAACCTTGAGGATTTTATATGCTTCACTAAATTTTTGGGTATTTTAATGTCTTTTAGACTTTAGTTACTATTAAAACCCAAGTTATGCATGCCAACTTGGGCGGGCTCTTTAACTTCAAACAACATCAAGATTTTCGAACAGCCCAAACCTTTTTCTTGAAGTTTTACCCTTTTGTTTGTATGCATATTCCTATGGTTGTATTTGATCATGAAATTGTTTGAATATTATATCAGAGCTCGAGACAATAATGAAAATCCTTATTTTCCAGCTTGTTTGCTGACAGGGATTCATCTTATGGGGTTTTACTAAAAACGGTTAATATAAATTCAAACGAAACTTTCTTTAGATTTACTCAAAACCATTCAGTTTCTTGTTTTTTAATTTCAAAAATTTTCCAATATCCAAAACGAAGCGTTCTGCATAGAATGTTGCGTATTAAAGACTAATAAAATTAGTTTTGAAGGCTTAACAAGAATTACAAAGAATAGAAGTATCAAATTAACTTTAACTCCTACTGCTTATCATTCGGTGAAACACTTTGATATTTATCGAAATTTTATTTGATCTAAAGTAACGTTTAATCATTCTCAAGCAAAATACAGGATTTAGAAAGGAAAACAAATCTCATGTAATTTAGGATTTTGTTTTCTTTTTGCAAGACTAAACATTTATGGGGAAAAAAATCTAAAAATGAAGATGTTCATTGTGGAAGAATCAAGATTCCGAAAACAGGCCATAAAAGGCAATGGGTTGAATCCAGCGATGCAAATGAATGAAGAAGATATCAGAAGAAAAAAAACTCCCATCGAAATAACTCCCTTCGTCGGACCGCTAGCTGCCCCTCTCTCTCTCTCCTCTCTCTCTCTCTCTCTCTCTCTCTGTGTGTGTGTGTGTGTCGTGGGCCCCACCACTTCCCTCTGCCCCCCCGCCCCAACTCCTTCGTCTTCATTTATCCCTACTGTCGCCCTCCTCTGGTTTCTCTAATCATTTTGCCGTTTCACCTCAAAAATAAAAATCCAATCTTTATACTTTTTTACATCTCTCTCTCTCTCTCTAAACCCATCACATTTCCCTCGCTTTCTCTCTCTAAACCCATGGCGGCGTCCCACTCTCGCGGCGGCGGAGGCGGCGGAAACCTCCCCGGAGACACGACCTACACCAAGATTTTCGTCGGAGGCCTCGCGTGGGAGACGCAGCGCGACACAATGCGCCGCTACTTCGAGCAGTTCGGCGAAATCCTCGAAGCCGTCGTCATCTCCGACAAGAACACCGGGCGATCCAAAGGCTACGGCTTTGTAATTCCATCCCTAACCCTAACCCTAACTAAAACCCTAATTTTTCTTTCATTTTTTTCCTAATTTGGATTTTTTTTTTGAATTTTTGAGCAGGTGACGTTTAAGGATCCCGATTCAGCTATGAGAGCTTGTTTGGATCCAGCACCAGTGATCGATGGGCGAAAGGCGAATTGCAATTTGGCTTCGCTTGGCGCCGCTTCGAATCGAACGAGGCCGATTATTCCTCAACATGGTGTGTTAATTTGCTAACCCTTTTTTTTATAATGAATTTGTAATAATGTAGGTTGAAATTATAAAATTTTTGAAATAAAGATGGGTTCTTTTTAATTATTTTTGCAGTGATGGGTCGATTTCGGCCTCAAGCGAGCTCGACTATGATTTCTTCTGCTTACAGAGGACCATCTTCTTCGATCTCCACTGGTTATTATCATCAAGCTCCTCATTATGCATTGCCTTATTCAATCTATGGCTACTCTGCTGGCTACTCCCAAGATCAGGGCTTGTGTCCAATGGTAACTAGTTTTAATTTGATGAAATTTTGAGGAACCCCATTGAAATTTGTGGCTAATGATAGTGACATTATTGTAGAATTACTATGGAGTTGGAGGGCATCAGCAACAGTTTACTTCATATTATCCAGCAGTAAATCAAGGGGCTTATGCTAATTATTATCACCCATATTACGCTCAATACTCACAGTCTGCTCAGGCTCATAGCGGGTTCGGAATGCATTATCCTCAGATGATCCAATACCCGTATCTGCCGCAGCAGTTTGGGTCGGCTTCTGGTGCTATCCTCTCTTTGCCTACCTCCATTGCTGCCCCAAATCCAGGTCTATTTCCCTATATTATAGCTAAAAATGTTTCACTTAGAAGCTATTTGATTTGTTGCAAAAGAAAATACAATATTTGTTGCATAAAATCATTCCAAACCCATACAATGTATAATTTTTGCGCCAGTTGAATTACTGAAAAAAATGAGCGCAAGTGATACATTTTCCTCGAATTCGGAATAAAATTAATCGAAGTGCGACACTTACAATAAATGCTTCAAGCTGCATCCTTTTGAGCAGTCCAATTGCTCACCAAACATTGAAAATGAAGTGGCGAAATTTATTTTCGAAGATTATGCTAGATCGAACCAGAAAACCCATGGATTTCAAAGTAAATTTTCTTTTTGTTCCAAGTTTCATTTTCAATTGATTTTCGATTTTTTGCTATTGACGCACCCAACAATTTGTACCTGCAGGTGTAACTGTTGGGCCATCAATGGCATCAAGCTCTTCGCAACCACCGCCAAGAAATGTTACAGATCATATCAAGACATCAACTTGATTATAATGGGAAAATTGGTAATTAGGAATTCATGCATTTTCACCATTTTAGTTACTAAAAATGCTCAATTGGAAAAAGGGGAAGGTATTGGGATTTCCTTCTCCTTTGTTATCCTCTGATTTTAAAGAGGGCAGCAATTCATCACCATTGCACTGAACAAGCATCTTGCTTGCTTCACTAACTTCCCCTTCATCATCATCATCATCATCATCATCATCATCATTCATTGCTGCATTTCTTCTTTGTGATCTCTGTTGTTCATTTAGATTATTTAAGAAAATTAGTTCTTACTTTCTTTCTTTCTTCGCCATTCATTCATGCATTAACCAAGCTCTGATCTTTGAAAATGATTAATGATCAGCTAGCATTTATACGGTCCTAGAGACGATTTTATGTCTCGAAACCGATCGACTAAGAGCAGCAAAAATTCCACAGGGGGCGGTTTTTTCTGCTGTTCATTAACATGTAATAATTTGTTTGTAATTCATAACAAGTTGATTAATTCAATGTCTAATGTAAGATTAGTTAGAGAATGGTCTCTCATGATTCATTGCCTTTTTGCTTTTATCTATTTTTATACTGCCTTAGTTTTTAGGTACATTGCCAACTGTTTGAGTTGGAATCCAAAGGAGAGCAAATGCATGCCTTGCCTTTGTGTGTTTGAATGATATGAGAGGGTTTGGGATTGAGAGAAGAATCCTAAGACACAATGAGATCTCCAACTTGGTCTCTATCAAATATTATGCTGGCATGCAAAAGAGAGGAGACCTTTTCATATCTTTTTTTGTTATTTATTTATTTTTATATTAGATATAGAAATTTGAGGCATGCAACAAAAGGGAAAAAGGTTGGCATGTGAGGGTAACATGGGGATGAGAGATGGCAGTTTGACTGAGGATTTGACTGTGAGGTACTATTTTAAACAATTTCTTTTTTTGAGTTTTTTTGTTTTTAAAAAGAGGCAGTTGCAGAGAAAGAAAAGGATGCTAGGTGTTATACTTTAATGAGAGCAGTGGAATCATCAGGGTTTTGTTGAAGAATGTGCCCCCATTAATTTCTGATACTTTCACATGCTATCGGCTTCTATTATGACTGCAGTGTTATAATTGGGAGATAATTCATTTGTTTGTTTGATTAATGTTTTTGGTGGCATTGAGTTTATAGAAGTTAGTTGTTTGTTGAGAACATAATATGGGTTGAAGAAGCTAGGGCAACAATGAGCTGAGGAAGTACTAGTGATATCTTTTTTTTCCCGATGCGACCGTCATAATAATCGTACCCGTGATCTTTCTCTTTCCAGAGGAAAGATTTAAAGCAGAGCTTACTCAGTTATTTCTTGAGTAGTTGCGTGCTCTATTTTTTCGAGGATCGGTTATGTGGTAAATCGAGATGGTTGGTATACTAGTTAAGATAATGGGGTCGGAAGGGCAACCGTCTTCCTTCTATAATAAAAAACTTGTGTATGCATAAATCAGAATGAACTCAATAATTGAATATTATGGCGGCTGTAGCTTGCTTGACATACATTTGCTGCTAACATCTTCCACTGTCACGTCATCATGGTAATGGAAATGACATGTGTTTGAATTTGCCAGCTCATATGGATCGCGATGTACCCAATAGATTGCAACCGAAAGCAAGCTGATGACACATTTCAGTTTCTTAGAATGGCCAAGCAATGAATCCACTTCTTCAAAGTGGAATTTTAGAATTTGCGCCAACATCGTCTTTCCACTGCTCTGAGGCTTAGCTGACGAGGTGAAAGAGAAGGGAGGAGATTAGAGCTTGCGCGACTTCTTAATCGACATGTCTAATACTGCTAAAAGGATTAATGAAAAATCAATAAGAAAATGAAAGTAAAAGGAATACCACGCCAGTAAAAGTTCAAGAGGTATCTCAATGCAAGGGCGGATCTGCATGAAGATCAGCGGGGGAATTGCCTCCACTGAATTTTTGCTAAAAATAAAAGATTTATATCGGTAGTAAGGTAGCAAGAAAGTATTATGTTTTAGGATATATTTTATCCATACATATATTACATCAACATAGGAATTCAACTTAGATGGTAAGTTAGACAATTCCCTAGTTGAGGTCATGGGTTAAATTCTCAGTATATGCATTATTTATTTTTACTAGATTTTTATATAAATTTAGAGAGAGAGAGAGGAAGAGGGAGAGGTGGACACCTTGTCTTTTAAAGATAAATTAAAAGGTTTTTTTCTCCCTTGTATTTTCTTTAAAAAATGAGAAGATGGCATGTGTGTTCTAGTTATAATAGTAAAGGTACTTCATATTAATGAAAAGGTACTTCATATTAATGATATGAGTTCCAAAGCAGGATGCCCTATCATATCCCACTTGTTCTTTTACCGATGACAATTATTTTCACAAATGGTGGAAGTTATAGTCTCAGAATTTTATTTGATTTCTTAGGAAAGTATGAAGGTATTTTTGGTCAGAGAATAAACAAGCTCAAGAGTGGGTTTTATGTATCGAAAAACAGCTTAGATCAATTCTCTGAAAAGATTTCTTTCCAAACTGGCATAAGCAAAGGCAGTTGGTTAATCATATACCTTGGAGCTTCTCTATTTACTGGGAGAAATAAGGCAATCTATTATGAGGTAATAGTGGATAAAATAAGGGTTAAACTAAAAAGTTGGCAGAATAAATTTCTGTCTCAAACAGGTAGAGTATTCTTATCAAGCATGTTCTGCTATCTATGCCCTTTCATACGCTTGCTTCATGAAATCCTCCGACTAAAATATTCTTGGAAAAATAAACTCCTTGATGTCAATTCTTTTGGAATGATGTTTCTGGTATCAAGCATCATCATTGGATGGCTTGAAGCAAAATATGTAAGCCATTAGAAATATTGGGGAGGTCTTGATATGAGAAATATTAGGGAGGTCTTGATATAAGAAATATCAGGGAAGTTGCTTTAGCCTACAGTCTGAAAAAATCTTGGAAAATGGAGAAAGAGAATTCATTATGGTCTCATTTCCTAAAGTGTAAATATACTAAAGCTGGTTTCTCAACAACCCCTAAAGATGCTACCACAAAGTGGAAGAAAATTTTTCTATCCTTTTGCAGCCCAAAATCATAGATAATTCAAAGTGGCTGATTGGTAATGAAAATATTGATTTTTGGAATACTGCATGGCATGGAGATATCCCTTTAAAAGAATATGCACCGCGACCTGCTACTCCTATCTCTAGCAACAATATGCAAAATATGGAAGGCTGGGACTTTACAAATGTTCAGGATTGCTTACCTCAAAGACTGCTGGAGAATATAAGGTCTCAGAATTTTATGGTCGGTAATGAAGAAGATCAACTCGTTTGGAAGCCTGATGTCCAGGGTCAACTTTCTTTAAAATCTGCATGGGAAATAGTAAGAAAAAAAGAAACTCTGGTGCATTATACAAAATTCCTTAAAAATTCTCAATTGCCAAAGAATGTACTGCTGTTTACCTGGAAAACTTTGTTAGCATTAATATACAATTGATACGTACTTGGATTCATCTTGGATTCATCTTGTCAATCAGATCTGTAGCGGAAAGCTTGAACATGATGTTGCAACTTCTCCCAGGTTGCAACTTTTCTCCTCTCCTAATGGAACAAACTTTATTAATATTATTTTTATTATGGGGACCTCTCTTATCATGACTATTTATATCCATACAACATAATCGATCAGTTAAACAATAAGATATTTTCTCATCTTTAGTTTAGATACTTATCCTTATAACAACTAAAAGATTGCCAACTAATTGAATATCATAACTAAAAAGATAAATGGTTGTGTTATATATTGGCCACCTTAATGGGTTGGATATAGTACACTTTAATAAATCCAACATTCCCCTACTTGGCGATTATGACACAACATGCACCTTTATATATTTTGTATACAACAACAATAGTGAGAAAAATTTCTTTATTTGGTACCAACTTATGGTAAACGAAACCAATAAATTTATGTGAATAACTTTATGCTTAATTATAAAAGAACATTAACATGAGTCAAGACGATGAACATTCTTTAAACAAATACCACCTTCAATGTACTACAATACCAATATTTATTTCATAATCAGCTCTTTATACGGAAATCATAACTTTAAATAGATTTCAAATCTATTAAATGGTCCAAACTTCAATCATATTAAACAAAAATATGAAAACCCGAGAATGATCAAATATATAAAATCGAATGTGATCACTAAAACACGGTGTCTCATAACATAAGTTACACATCAAAATTATTAAGCAAACCAATACCCTTCACATGTTTGGAGTATAACCCCGGTGTTAGCCCTTTTGTGAATGGATCCGGTAACATATCATGTGTACTAACTTGAGTAATGGACACTACATCATTCTCAGTTCTTTCTTTAACAGCAAAGTACTTTATCTCCAAATGTCTGCATGAAGTGGAATTTTTATTGTTGCTAGAGAAAGATACTGCAGCTTCATTATCACAATAGATTTGAAGTGGTCTCTCAATTGAATCAACCACTTTGAGATCGATAATAAAGTTCTTTATCCAAATAGCCTGTGAAGAAGTCTCATACAGGACTATGAACTCAGCTTCCATGGTATGAGCACCTGTAGTGGTCTGCTTTATGCTCTTCTATGAGATGGCACCACCTGCTAGTAGGAATTCATAACCGGTTGTGGATTTCCTACTATCTTGGCATCCTCCGCAAGATCAGCATCTGAATAGTCAATGAATTCTAAGTAGTCTGCTCTTATGATATGCGAGCATGTAGTCTTTTGTGCCTTGTAGATAGCGCATTACTTTCTTGGTAGCTCTCCAATGTGCCATACCAAGATTGCTTTGGTATGTACTAAGCATCCCTACTACGTAGGCAATATCCGGACGAGTATACATTTGAGCGAACTTCATGCTTCCAACTGCTGAGGCATATGGTATGGCAAACCATCTGTTTACTCTTTAGATCATTCTTGGGACATTGTAACAAACTTAATTTATCCTCTTTAACAATGGGTGCTGCTCCAGGAGGGCAACTTTGCATTCGAAATCTCTTGAGAACCTTCAAAATGTAGGCCTTTCGAGACAATCCAAATAGTCCCTTGGATCTCTCACGGTGAATCTCAATGCCGAGAACATAAGCGACATCACCAAGGTCCTTCATATCGAAATTAAAGGAAAGAAATTTCTTGATTTCAATTAATAAGTCCAAATCGTTACTAGCAAGCAGAATATCTTCAGTATATATAAAACCAATATTATGAACTTACTCCTACTAATCCTTAGGTATACACATCAATCGATGGTGTTTGATGAAAACCTAAAAGATAAAATTATCGTATTGTATTTCATATACCATTGGCATGGGGCATGTTTAAGTCCATTTATCAATTTATTAAGTTTGCATATTAAATGATTTGACTTGTCTATAGAAAACCCTTGAGATGTTGCATGTAAACCTCTTCATGAAGATCCCCATTTAAGAATGCGGTTTTCACATCCATTTGATATGGCTCCAAGTCATAATGAGCTACAAGGGCCATAACTATCCTATATGATTCCTTCGATGATATTGAAGAGAAGGTCTCGGTATAATCAACACCCTCCTTTTGAGTGAAACCTTTTGCCATAAGTCTGGCCTTGTACCTTTCAACTTTTCCGTTGGTGTCTCTTTTGGTCTTTAACTCCCATTTACAACCAACGGGTTTGACTCTTTAGGCAATTGTACAAGGTCCCCAACATGGTTCTTATTCATAGAGTCTCTCTCTTTCTTCATGGCTTCAAACCATTATGAGGAACTTTCACTCTTCATGACATGTGAAAAAGAAATGGGATCGTCAATTTCTATGTTGTCATCATTAGGCTCTTGGAGATGAACCACATAATCTTTATAGATGGCAAATTTCCTTAACCTTAAGGATCTCCACACAAGTGCTTCAACATTTATAACTTGAGGTTCCGCACCTTATGATTGTCGAGCTACCTCATCATCTAACTGCTTTTCCTGGGATATAGCATCAATGATAGATTCTTCTTGAATGGTTTGTTGAGAAACAACTATAGGAAAAATCCCATCATTTAGTACATGTGTTGATACTGGAATCTGTACTTCCTCAAAAGCGATCCTTTGAGTTACATCACTCCCAATAGTGCAATTATTCTCAAGGAATCTTTCCTTTTCTGTTTCCACGATTTGTGGTGTATGAGATGGACAATAGAATCTGAAACCTTTTGATCTTCCCGGATAACCAATAAAGAAACCACTCATGGTTCTAGAGTCAAAAGTCTTTATTTGCGGGTTATACAGTTTAGCTTCCGCAGGACATCCCAAAATGTGTTTATATGATAAAGATGGTTTCCTACTTGTCCATAACTCATAAAGAGTTTTTTCAACGGTTTTAGTAAGAACTTTATTTTGCACATGTACTGCTGTCTTTAAAGTATCGCCAAACAAAGGTAAAGGAAGGGTTGAATGAGTAAGCATTGCCCAAACCATATCTTTAAGCGTACAATTTCTTCTTTCAGCAACACCATTATGATATGCACTTCCGGGCATGGTGTATTGAGGCATAATGCCTCCCCATTAAGAAATCTAGCAAATGATTGTTCTCTTTGCCTCATATATGTGAACCTGCCGTAATATTCACCATTTCTATCTGATCTGACCACCTTTATCACTTTACCGGATTGTTTCTCTACTTTTTAAAATCTTTAAGGGTTCGAAATATTTCACCCTTTTCAAAAAGTAAATAGAGATGCACATTTCGTGAGTAGTCGTCAATAAAGGTAACAAAATAATTTTCTCATGTGTAGCACGGAGAAAATATTCCACACATCCGTATGACAATTTCAAGTGTTCCAGTGCTCCTTTTGGTACTCTTTTTGAAGGTGTTGGTCTGCTTAGCTTTTATGCAGTTCACACATATTTCAGAATTTGTGAAGTCAATGGGTCCTAACACCCCATCCTTGACTAACTTTTAAATTCTTTTATTAGACATGTATCCTAACCTTCTTTGCCATAGCATATAGGATTGATCAGAAACCAAACCACGTTTATTGCCAATTAAGTTATGCTGAACAGATAAAAAAACTCTTGATAAGATATTATGGTATTAAGTCTATATATCAGAGAAATAACTATAACCAACAATAACAAAGTCTTTATTCATAATAATTTAGAGTCATTAAACATGAAACTAAAAACAAGTTTGCAAAGCCTAGAAACATAAATTAGACTTCTACTATAGGATGGAACAAAGAATATGTCCACAAGATCTAGCGTAAACCCAGTATCCAGCATAATCAGACAAGTACCAACTTTCTTCACATATGAACGCATCGTGTTTCCAGAGAAAATGCTTCCCTCATGTTGGGTTGGCTCACTTTGGCTCAAACCCCGCAAGGTATTGATAATGTGCATGGAGGCACATGAACTAATCCACCAGCTATTTATAGGAACATTTATTAAATTGCATTCATACGAGACAAGTGACAATATACCTTCCTTATATAACTATTTCTTATACTTGATGCAATCTTTCATTTGATGTCCTTTCCTGCGGCAAAAATACTTTCCGGAAAAAGAATTTCTTTTAGTCCAGACACTTTCATGAGAATTGTATTTCTCATTAGGCGTCTTCTTCTTTCATATCTTTTTCCAAGGAGATTTGCCTTCTTATCTTGATGAGAAGCCAAATGTGCAGATTGCATCTCCTCACCCTTCAATCTCTCCTCTTGAACACACATGAATAGGAGATCATTAATTGATCAATTATCTTTGTGTGTGTTATATGAGATTTTGAAAGGTCCATATTTAGTAGGTAAGAAATTTAGAATGAAATGAACTAAAATATTATCTGAAATGGTAACCTTCATATCACCAAGCTGAGCAGCGATGTCTTTCATTTTCATAATATGTTGACGGATGCTTTCATTCTCAGAATATTTCCTAAATGACAACTTAGGCATTATGGTGCTAGCTTTGGTTTTATCAGAACTGATAAACCGCTCCTCAATAGTTTTCATAAATTCCTTAGCAATGCCACAAGATGGAATGGAACCTCAAATAGACTTAGCAACTTAGGATTTCATAAGCAAGAGGCTAAATCGATTTGAGCGCTTCCATTTTTCATGAAATACTTTTTGAGCAAGAGTACTATTATTTCTAAGTGGAGGTGGAGCATCCTCTCGTAAACCCAAGTCTAAATCAGCACACTCAAATTTAAATAAAATGCTTTCTTTTCATTCATCAAAATTTGACCCATTCAAATAAGGAAATAAACTAGAATCAAGCAAACTAGAGACGTGAATATCTGCAAATAATAAACACGCTCACAATAAAACCACAAAACTTTAATCAAAAGAAAATCAAAGGTCCTAAATGATTAATTTTGATAAGTAAATCAGTTGGGTCATTACAGTATCTCCTTTGGGTAAGTACCATAACACGCTAATGATTATATTTTTCATATAAATTAAAAGAAAACTGTTTTATCAAATATGAAACTAGTGGAATATATTAACTAGTGACAGTTCAACGTGCCTTTGGACACAGAGTACTAAATAGACCACAAAATATTTTCACTATTTCATGCTATTTAAACTCTGAACATGATGACCTTCCTTTGAAAGGAGAACATTATTTCATTGAGTTTAAATACAATTTAACATCATTAGCACTTTATATGGTCATAGCTTCCTAAATTATCACAAATAGGTTCATTTTGGTGATTACTATAAATATGCTAATTTAGAAAGTTATCCATCTTTATAATGATATTTGCATATATTTTTAATCAAACTCATTATGTGTCACTATAACATGATAAGTCTAAATTGCAATATCTATGATTTCATGTGACACATTTATCATATAAAATAATTTCAGGTAACAATTACCCAATATATGCATATCAAAATTATATAACATATATAATTAATAAACCATATAATATGGTAATATTTAAGCAACAACCGTATCAAGAATATACGCAATAGCTCATTTTTGCAAATCCTAAACTTTATATGAATTTAATTATAACAAATTTAAAGCGTATTATATAAATCCATATAAGAATTATACAAAATTAAATATAAGCATCAATAAACTACAAAATTTGGCAAGAAGCATTCAACTTGAATAATTATCATGGGTTGTTACAAATCAGTCTTTGGAATTTGCAAAATAGTTCTTGGAATTTCAAAATAATAAACCTGGACTGATTTGCGAATACTGAAATTTACCGATAGTTTTGCAGTAAGGTCCCTGGAATCATTTTCTGCCAAAAATTTGCAAACAGACCCTAATAATTACGAAAATTATATTTCTGTAGTTGCAGTAAATTTTTATGTAATTACCAAACAAGCCATAAAATTTCAGAAATTACATTTAGATCTGAATTAAATTATAAAAGGGTTTAATAACAACATACATAAACTCTTAACTTTAAAGTATGCAATGTATATAAATCCCTAGCATGTGAAGTTAAATTTAGGGAATCCAGAAACACACAAAAGTACCGAACATGAAATTAAACTAACCCATTCAACCGCAAGAATTTAATTGGTAATTTAATGGACCTTAATGCAATTAATTTAATTTGGACTAAAGTAAAAGGCTATAGATCCAAAAACTTTAAGCATAATGATATCTATAATTGGGTTACAAGAAAACTGCGAATGGCATCGCTATCCATGACATATCCGCCTAAAACAGACAACATTAAAATTGGAAGCATGAGATCTAAATCTTATCATTATAATTAGCATAAGGTCTGAGATGCTAATAATTTATATCAAGTTCACATATGTTTCAATATAACTATAGGCAAACTATTAAATATGAACTATGGATTTCATAGCAAAAATCTATAAATAATTAACAATCAATTTAGTTTTTATTTACAGTTAAGTCCAAAAGGAACCACAACCTGAATATCAATTAATTTTGATATTAAACGTGAACAGAGAGAAGAGAAGAGATTTGTCCTCTTCATTAAATTTCAATAGTTTATTTTATAATTGAAAAATTACAGAGAAGAATCTCATCGACAAAAATAAGGATGAATCAATTATAAAAATAATATCGAGATCAAAATCTCTTTCTGATACCAATGTTAGCATTAATATACAATTGAAACATATCCGGATTCATCTTGTCGATCAGATCTGCAGCGGAAAGTTTGAACATGATGTTTCAACTCTTTCAAGTTGCAATCTTGATTTCTCCTCTCTTTGCCTTGACGGCTAATGGAACGGACTTTAGTTGATCGGAGAAGATGACTAATTCTTTGTTGCCTTATAAGATCCCTCCCATCGAAAGATCTTGAGGAGAGGAATAATATTACCTTTTATTATTTTCTGTATCACGGGAGCTGTTAGGATTTTTAAATCCCAAACAATTCAGAAAATAAACACAGAATTTTTTAGAAGAAAAAATAAATAAAAAGGCACAATCAAACACAAGAAATTCTTCAACTTCTACGTTTTTATTCAACTTCAATACGAACTACAAAATCTCTCTTCCTACAAAAATTTTTCTTTAACTCTTCTTCTTCTACTTCAATTTAAAATACTCTAATCATTCTATTTTTATAGGCCTAAAAATCCTAAACTTAATCCTCCTAGAATACCTAATTTACCAATTAAGATCTCATCAAATCTCCAAATAATCTCTAAACAAATCTTCAAATTATTCTTCAACTAATTTCCTAAATACGTCAGATTTCTCATCGACAGATGTCTGAAGCACAAGTGCTTAAACGTCTGACCACGTTCTGGATTTCTGAATTCTTCTTCAGACGTCTGAAAGATATATCTTCAGACGTCTGACCGCTTTCTGTAATTCTAGAATTTGCACTTCAGACGTCTGAAGCACTATGGCTCAGGCGTCCAACGCACATGATTGTTGAATATAAGTCAATTCCATAACAATCTTCATCTTGACTTGTATTCAACAAGTAGTCTTCTATCTTCTTTTCATAATTTCCATCCACAACATCTTCTGAGCTTTGTACAAACCTCCACCTTGACTCAAGTTTCCTCCACCTTCCTCCAAATTTGTTCTTCCATGCACAGGATTCCCCACAACCTGATATATATCGCTTGAGGTTCTGACTCCTTTAATCATGACACAATTCTTCTGGTACACTTTCATTACTCCACCTTGAGCAATAATTGTGTAACCTTTCATATCCAATCTTCCAAGCGAAATTAGATTTCTCTTCAGTTTTGGGGACATACCTGACATCTCTAAGAATTCTTTGCTTCCCATCGAACATCTTCATATTTACAGTGCCCACATCTTCCACTTTCACTTCAGAATTATCCGCTAATTTCACTGACTCCTTTTTTCCCTTTAATCTCATTGAACCACTTCTTATTTGAACATACGTGAAAGGATGCTCCTGAATCCATGTACCAGATATTCCTTTTTAACTTTTTCATCTATAGTGATAAGCAAATCGCACTTTGGTTCGGCATCGTAGACCACATTCTCTTGCTCTTCCTTTCTACATCTCTTTAAATCATCTAAGTTCTCCTTTATCTTGGGACAATCGGACATATAGTGACACATCTAGTTGCAGTAATGACGTCTTATCGTCGACATATCTCTTGCAGGACGCAATCTTTGATTTTGTCTATCGTTGCTTTGTTCCTTTCTCCACTTCGGATCCTCTTGCAATAAGTTCAGATGAATCAAATGATCTACTTGATAATTTCCTTTTTAATTCTTCATTTAGGAGACAGTTTGTTACTGCGCTCATAGAAATAACTCATTTAAGAGACGAATTGCTCAAAAAACTATCAGAGTTTCCCAACTGCTCGGAAGGGAACTCAATACTATAAGTGTTTGCTTCTCGTCTTCAATCGGTATTTTCATGGTTACTAGTTGATTCACAATATTCTGAACTTCGTTCAAGTGCTCTGCTATTGAGAAATCTTTCTGGAATTTTAAATTCATCAATTCTCTCATTAGAAAAGTCTTGTTCGTAACCGTCTTTCCCTCGTAGAGATCTTTCAATTTCTTCCATAAAGTTTCTGCAATGCTTTCTAACGATACATGGTGGAACACCAAATTTTCTATCCATCCGCGAATAAGACTTCTCGTCTTTCGATCCATCCTTGTCCAATTTTCATCGGACATCTTCTCTGGCTTGGCGCTAATCCTATAAAGAGACAAATCTAAATTTTTGAGGCACAACACGTTTTTCATTCTCAACTTCCATATCGACCAATTTGTGCTATTCAAACACACCATCTTTGTTGCGATTTGAGTTGTTTCCATCTTCGTCGCTCTCATCTCAGCCAAACTCTGATACCAATTGTTAGGATTTTTAAGTTTCAAACAATTCAGAAAACAAACACAGGATCTTTGAGAAAGAATAAATTAAAAGGCACAATCAAGCACAAGAAATTCTTCAACTCTACGCTTTTATTCAACTTCAATATGAATTATAAATTCTCTCTTCCTACAAAAACCTCTCTTCAATTTTTCTTCTTCTACTTCAATTTAAAATACTCTAATCAATCTATATTTATAGGCATAGAATCTCTAAATCTAATCCTACTAGAATACCTAATTTACCAATTAAGATCTCATCAAATCTCCAAAATAATCTCAAAACAAAATTTCAAATTATTCTCTAACTAATTTCCTTAATACGCCAGAATTCTCGTCGACAGACATGAAGCATAAGTGCTCAGATGTCTGAACACCCTATGGATTTTTGAATTTTTCTTCTTCAGACGTCTCAGAGACATTTTCAGACGTCTGACCGCTCTTTGTAATTCTAGAATTTGCATTTTAGACGTCTGAAGCACTATGGCTCAGACGTCTGACACACAAGATTGTTGAATACAGGTCAATTTCATAATAGAGAGCCTAGCCTATCATGGCTATATATATAGATTGCTAGCTAATTGAATGTCATAACTAAAAAGATAAATGGTTGTGTTATATATTGGCCATCTTAATGGGTTGGATACAATAACTTAATAAATCCAACAAACTCTTGTTGAAGCCTTGCTTATTGATTCTTCTCTTCAAAGATTAGGGTTGTCTTTTCCCAGTAAATGTGAGTGCTGTAAGAATTCCACTCAAGAGGATATGGTGCATCTTTTCATTAAAAGTGAATTAGCTAAAGCAATGTGGAGTAAAGCTCTGATAGCTTTTGAATTCAATGTTAGCTTTCATACATGACACACAGTCTCAGACTGTTCAGAATTCTGGTATTCGAATTCTGAAGTCCGTCAGCTGATCCACATATCATTTTATGGAATATTTGAAAATCCAGGCGCAAATCTAATCCAGATTTGAAGGTCTCAAAATATCAATTGACAGTACTTGGTGTGCTATTTTGAGAGATTTAAGATCTCTGATGATTATTCACAAATCCCATATTGTTACCAGCAAGAGCTCTATATTGCAAACTCTTACAAATCTATGTTTTGCAACTTGGATTTCTTACCAATTGGCTTAAGCCCCCACCTGGTAGATACAAATTGAATGTAGATGGCTATGTTAATCTGCTTATAAAAGAACTGCAGGAGATGCAGCTTGAAGGGATGCAAAAGGTAAAATTGTCTTTGCAACCAAATTTTATTGTATATTATAGTAAAGGGACCATCATTGACGCCGAGGGTAAAGCACTGCTGGATGGCTTGAACCAATGTAATTTCTTGAAAATAAAAGACTTTGAAGTGGAAACAGATCATTCTAAGATCTTAGTTGATACAGTAAATGGAAGTAGTAAAGCTCCTTGGAGACTGAAGTATGTTGTTAAAGTTGTTTTACTGCTGGGATCAAGCGCAATTTTAGAGAAAGCGATAGAGTCCCTGATTACGTAAAAACAGGGATTTCTTGCTCTTTTATGCCTTGTAAGCTCCCAGATTTCATGAATAATCTGATAAAGATCGATGTTTCCTCCCTGCCCAGCATAAGAATAGGCTGAGTTTTCGTTATCTCTACGCTTTGTATGCCCTGTTTCGGTTCTTTAGACTTGAATCTTTACAGTATACATGAAGAGGAAGGAGTAGTACTCATGTTATCTTGTGTTCTTTTTCAAATATAAATAAAACTTTATAGGGTGGTGGGGTCCAAGATAAATTCCCCCTAAAAAAATAAAATGATATGGGTTCCGATGACTTTATGATATGGAAATTCTCAAATGTTTAAATTATTTTAAATATTATTCTTTACTTTTTAAATTGTGTAATGTTTTTTATATTTTATTTAGCAAGACTTTTCAATAGAACATCAATGTCTTTATTTTGCCTTCACTCACCAAAATTTCTGCGTCTGTCTCCCTTGCGTATGTTATCAAGATACAACGCGCAAATATAGTTTGCTAGTGGCGCATCCATGAAAGCCACCCAATTTAGGCTCTGCGATGCCTAATTGAACGGACTGTCGAAATCTTCGGCGCAATTTTTTAAAACTAACTTGAAATTAAATCTTTCTAGAGAAAAATGCTAGGATCTGTTGAGAACTATGAAGAAGTGATTTTCTCCGACTGGTGGGGCCCAACTTAACCCTAGGTCTGACCAGCTCCCTTGTTTCCCTTTTCAAGACTGCAGGGCCGTAACTTCACTGACCTCTAATTTCTCCTTGCTCAAAGATCCAACTGATCCTTATATATGTCACCATTAAACAATTTGATATGGATTCAAGAACATACATGCAAAACAATATATCAAAAGTATAATTTTTACAGAAGGTACCACATGACAGATGGTTTGCCTTAAAATAAACAACAAATTTCAATATCCTCAAAAAAGTTTACACTATTATTATAGTGATCGGCATGCATGCTTGCGGAAGTTGTTAGTATATGATGGAGAGTTTTTCTAACATGGAGTCATGAGAATTTTTCTCAATAAACGAGTTGAAATATCGTGAAACATTATTAAACGTCCTCGGCAATAGACGCTAAACCCTCTCCTACTTCTCCTCGATCGCTAATAAGCCGAGCATCCCACCTCCCATTTAAACACCCTTCGAAAATAACCCTACCGACCTCACCTTCACAGTTTCTTGCTATCTCTTCATATTCTCTTTTTTTTATCCGAACCTTGATTTGTCGTTGACACTGCCTTGGTTCAGCGCCTGTTAATGGATGGACAACAACTTTTCTTGCAAACAAATTCCCCATCTATAATATTTTGAGAGAATAAGAAGAAGCTATACAATGGTGCTCTATATATAATGAATAAATGAGCAAAGAGTTGGGAGATATAAAAAGTTAAGTTTGGCAAGAGATGTGAACGGGAATTTTCCAAGGCAAGGCATCCCAATAAAGTGTGTTGTGTTGCTTTGGCGTATAGGAATTGTTTGTTTAAATCAGACGGCATCTCAATTAACGGAAATTTCGAATGTTCCTTTCGATAAATTTGGTGGGGTTTTGTGATTAAGATGTTGCTCAACTTAGAAAGTTCACAAGAAAACCATTGTGTTTGTCAACGTTGTCATGCATTGTGATTCAAATAATTCCAAAATTGTAAATAAAATGTGAGACTTCTCCATAAATATATTGTTGTCTTTATCCTTGAATGTAACTTCAAAGTTACTTTAAAAGTTGAGAGAAATTCTGTCCTACATTGAATCTAAATTCTTACATTATTATGATGTGAAATATTTTATAATCCTAATCCTTACAATTTATCCAGGATATAACTAGCGCTCGAATATCATAATAGTCCCTACAAACAAGATAAACCATCAAATGAAAAGAAGAAATTGTAAGTTATACACCATTAATTTCATAAAGAAACATTTGACAAAAAAATAATAATAAGTGGGTTTGGCTCTGCTCTTTTCCTTTTTTCTGAATTTTTGGGGGTTTTTTTGGTAGTGGGGGTGGGGGATTAAAAAGAAGAAAAAGGTAAAACAACAACAACAACAACAATATTGGTTTTAGCGTATCTAAATGCCTAATTCCGGTAAAAATCTATACTACTATATAATGCAAATGTACTTGGTTGAAAGTCACCTTCTTCTTTTTTTTAAAAAGAAAAAGAAAAAGAAGAAAAAGCTTCCATTCTTAAGGCCTCCATGTCATCATACAAAGAGACAAAAATAATTAATTGTTATGTTTAAAAAAACAAATCTTAAAGTCACCACATCGTCAAAGAAAAAGACAAAAATAATTGAACTTTTACATTTTTTGAAAATCAAAGAAAAAATGAACTTTCTAGAACTTGGGACAAAAAAAGAACTTTGTAGAAATTAGTTTGAATTCAAAATTCAATTTAAATTATACCCAAATTTAAGACAAAAAAGAACATTCTAGAAGTTATTTTACTCTTATCATTTTCAAATTCTACTTTCATTTACGTATAACATATTATAATATCTTCCAGAATACTCTTGATCCAAATTACTAAAATGACTATTTTATTCACTTATTAACATTCAAATTAATTTTACACCAAAATCCCTCCATTTTATATTTATCCATGGACCGAAGAATTTTTTTTTACTCTAAATAGGATAACGCTACAAATGTGCATCACACGTGCAAAATGCTGGTAAATTTAATAAGCCCACCGGTCATTTAATGTAGAATATTAAAATACGTGTCATGCTTGTGTGTCACAAACGCATAGGAATGAGATCTATTTTAAGGATCAAACGAATTCATAAACACGTACTATTTCATCAATTTCATGGATAACACATCAAAATGAGTACTTTTGATAACGAAATGGTAACCCGCATCCACTTAATTATCATCCAAACCGATAAACTGCCCATCAATTATAGTGGCTAGAGACTTGAGAAGACATGATCGGCGCCCTTCCTTCAACTTTAAACAAGTTACAAAGGATTAATTGCTCTTCTTCTTTCTTCATTTCTACATCCATATATTCCTATTGGAGGGGACGAGTCCTATAGCAAGAAAATAAAATACCCAACAACATTGGAATGTTGTATTTGTTGCAAGTTTGCTTTAGTGCTTTAATATAGTGTAAGTGCGTGGTGCTAGGATCACAACACTTACGGACCGCGGCGGAATAGCAAACAAAAATTTGAAGAGCATAGCACTAGACATAAATCCCAAAATCATCCAAACACTAGAAGTCATAAACAACTAGTGTGCTTAACTAAGGGTTTAGAAGGGCTAAAACTTTTGAAGCGTGTCTAGCTACAATTAAGTAGAAAACCATGACTAGACTTCTAGGTCACCGGAACAAGCTTGATCGCGGACCTCCTCGCCAAACATGATCCACCACGAAGGAAACCCAACTCAAGCTTCTATTTTACCAAAAGAACACTCTCTTATCAAGCAACCCGCTCTCACAATTTGCTAAAATATGAGATGAAGAAGATGTAGTAGATACTCACTCTTTTTCTTTCTCTTTTCTCTTTTCTTAGCTCCCACAAAGGAAAAATAAGGAGGGAAAAAAAGCATAAAGGAACAAGCTTGAAAAGAGAAGGCCACAGTGCAAGAATAGTGCTTTTTTTTCAAATAAATTAAAGCCGGCCCATACCTTTGCAACCCATTCCTTTCTCCAATGTCTCATTTCTTTATTAATAAAAAGAAATGAGTTGTCCCTTCTAGAATGTATTTGTGTCATATATACAATACATATTAGTATATGCAGCTTATACATATATGTATTTCTGTCATATATAAATATATATATTTATATAATAATAATAAGAGAGAGAGAGAGTATATAATACACGTGTTTAATCGAACGTCCGATTAATGTATATAATAATAATAATAATAATAATAATAATAATAATAATAATAATAATAATAATAAACCGGCTAGTATTATCAAACGTCCGATTAATGTATGTGAATCATATACACGTGTTTAATTGAACTCCCACACGTATCAACATATGCACACTGCATCGTTTCATCTAAGCAGGGAAACCCTCTGTGTGGGACTCTAAAACTCAACAATACGCCGACAACGAGTTACTGGATCATATCCATAACCCACAAGCACATCAGCAACACTAGTTGTACGTAACGGCTACCAATGTATATGTCGAAAGAAAGGACGACAAGTAAACCCATCTGAACCCGACAGAACCTATCAATGACAATCATCGTACAGTCTGGTCTCTTCGTCAGAGATTGTCGCATACCAAGTCTGGGGGTGGATACTGTCAGACCCTCAATAACCCAATAAGTTATGCCAATATCAAACTCATAAATATCTGAGATACAACAGATACGCTTATCAGTTTATCTTTACTGCTCTGGTCATGATCTTATGGTTACAGTCAATCATGCACTGTGCGACATCGACTCTCTATACCAGGAGAGAAGAATCTCTTCTATCGCTCACTGCCTCCATGTGCTTCGAGACTATACCCAACTAAAACCTGCATGCATGGCTCTTTAAAGCTGTAGTTGGGTAGTAATCAAAGTACAGCGGGAACACATATATGATACTATGACGATATCAGGTCAAAAGACTACCATGTACTCTTGTCACTAGAGAACTGCTATCTGACACTAGGTATAATACCGTCTAGGAGTTTTCGGCGAGTTCATTCAGTGTACTCAATCTCCAATGAACACATGTATATAATTTTTGGTGTCAAACAATAATGGCTATGGCACCAACCATCGCCCCGGTCGGGGTCAAGAAACGTTTACACTGTTGGATATAGGTGCCGTGAAAGCAATTATTGCAATTGCATATGGACTTATTGTTGGGGTCAAAATTTGCACCCTCGGTTGACCGAGTCAAAGTCAAGGTCAACCCCAAGCCAGGTGGGTCCAAGCCCAGGTCAAGCGGGCCCATGCCCAAGTCGAGCCCGCGGCTAACCTCCTCCTTGCCAAAATATAGATCATATAATAAATAATTTTTAAGTAATTTTTTATGTATGAATGTATGCAAAATGGGCATAAAGCCAAATTTTTGCAAAGCCCATGGCTTATGTGCAAAAAGAAATGACACATGAGCGATGGGATGGGCAAAATGCCATTTTGTAAAGCCCAAGGGGCTATATGTAAATATGTAAGCCTATATAAGGCAACATGATGAAACTATCTAAGAGACCTTTTCATTCCCAAAAAAAATTAGGGCCTGTGCCTCTTCCTCCTTCCTCAAGCTTCCAAAGCTTCTTTTTTCCTTTTGAATTAAATCAAGAGTTTTACTCTTCTTTTTTCAAAACTAAATAGGTTTTCACCACAAAACCCACACAGGGGAACTTGGATCTACCATTAGATCTCAAAAAGAAGAGATTTTTAAAATCTCACATCTCTTGATCTTCAAGATCCTGCCAACAGAGGAGGAAGAAGGAGACCCGTCTCCAGAGACCCCACTTTAGGGAAGAACTAGGGCTCAAGGGAAGAAGCCCTTCATCAGCTTCAAAACATCCTAGGAGTTTAACTCTGTTGGGGTAAAAATTTGCACACCGGTTGACCGAGTCAAAGTCAAGATCAACCCCAAGCCAGGTGGGCCCAAGCCCAGGTCAAGCGGGCCCATGCCCAAGTCGAGCCCGCGGCCAGCCTCCTCATGCCAACAACAAAATCATGTAATAAATAATTTTTATGTAATTTTTTATGCATGAATGTATGCAAAATGGGCATAAAGCCAACATTTTGTAAGCCCATGGCTTATGTGCAAAAAAGAAATGGCACATGAGCCATGGGATGGGCAAAACGCCATTTTGCAAAGCCCAAGGGGCTATATGTAAATATGTAAGCCTATATAAGGCAACATGATGATGAATAAAGCAATACGCTTTTCATTCTCTCAATAAAAACCTAGGGTTTGTGCCTCTTTCCCCTTTCTGAAGGTTCCAAACCTTCTTCTTTCTTTTGAATTAAATCAATAGTTTTACTCTTCTTTTTCCAAAACTAAGTAGTTTTCCACCACAAAACCCACAAAGGGGAACTCAGATCTGCCATCAGATCTCAGAAAGGAGAGCTTTTTAGATCTCACATCTGTTGATCTTCAAGATCCGGCCAACAAAGGAAGAAGAAGGAGATCCATCTTCAGAAACCCCACTTTGGGGAAGAACTAGGGCTCAAGGGGAGAAGCCCTTCATCAGTTTCAAAACATCTTAGGAGTTTAACTCTCTCTCTCTCTCTCTCTCTCTCTCTCTCTATATATATATATATATATATATATATATACAGAATAATAAGTGCTCCTTTCTGGGAGTACAACTCCCATTGCAGGGACCAAGTCCCTTTTGCTGCTCGAGTGCCCACGTGCTGACACGTGGTGTGCTAGTGCTCTTGTGCCCAGAGCGCTAACGTCTGAGCGCCCACGTGCTGACACGTGGCACGCTAGCGCTCATAGCGCTGGCGTACTTGCGCTCAGAGCGCTGGCGTACTTGCGCTCAGAGCGCTGGCGCTCGAGCGTCCACGTGTTGACACGTGACGCGCTAGCGCTCTTGAGCTCAGAGCACTAGCGCCCAAAGCGCTAGCGCCCGAGCGTCCACGTGCTGACACGTGGCGCGCTAGCACTCAGTGCGCTAGCGCTCTTGCATTCAGAGCGCTAGAGCCCAAAGCGCTAGCTTCCATGTGCTAACATGTGGCGCGCTAGCGCCCGAGCACCTACGTGCTGACACGTGGTGCGCTAGCGCTCTTACGCTCAAAGCGCTGGCGCTGGCCCCACGCATCCTTTGGATGTCTTTCCCTCTTTTTTTATATATATACATATATATATATATACATATGTACACACACACATACTCCACGACACTACTCCTGGTAGAAAAAAATTTCTAACGGGGCACTGCCCTCTTGATCCCCAGCCCTCTATCCGGGTAGCGGGACCCCCGTAAAAACTATGCGTGGCTCCCGATATATCCAAAACCCCCTTTCAAAACACAACAACGTACACTGCACATTGAGTTCGCATGACCAGTTTAACCTGTCAATCGGAGGTTCCCTCGCTCCAAAGGCGAGGGGTAATTAACGGCAGCTTAGTCCGCGGCTGCCGGAGATTCGGATCCCCACAATCATTAAACCCCGGCCTACCCTAGGCAGGGGGAATCTGTAGTATGTCAAACCAGCGCACGCGTATTCCCATCTCAATGGGGTGACGAAAAACACCCTACAGATTCTGGCACGCCCGGTGGGACCAATCTCTCCTCCCATATTTCGGGTTAAGCTTTCATGCTAACTCAATTAATATGCATATCAATTGCCTGTACTAAAATCATGTTTTTTTGTGCAGGTTAACGTTCTCCAATTGCAATCTTCGGACGCAGCAACGATGTCTCCAAGGATGATCTCAGCTCTCAGCACGGCTTCCATCTCCTACACGATGAAGATGGACTCCCGGACGGTCCTCCCGGCTAGTCTCGAGCTACAATGGGAAGAGCCTCCGCTACCATTTGGCTCTATTATGTTCGTGTCTGCTAACGCCGTCCCAGCTCCTCAGGCTCCGGTAGCAGACAAACCGGTCTCAAAAGGGAAAAGGCCGAATGTCATGGTTGCAAGGGCACCTCTGCCCAAGCACAAATCCGTTTCCAAACGACCCTCCATCGCTCCAGCTGGGGGCAAGGCCATCAACATCAACGAAGCAACGGGGCATCTCGGGCAAGCTCATGCGGTACCCCCGACAACTGCTCGATCGGGTGTCTTCTCTAAGCTCCCCGCTAATCAACTCACAATGGCTTCCCGGATAATGGACTCCCGCCAAGCCTTCAAAATCGAGAAGCTGAGGCAGAAGCGGCTCAGATATAGAGCCAACAAAAAGGCTAGGGCTCTGGCCATGTTAAAATTTATGAATTTCCAAAGCCCGGACCGCTCTGCGAAACCAGCTGCCAACGATGAAAGAATGGCTAAATGTGTTATCCACACTATCTACATAGCCAGGCATGAAGAAACGAACCCTCCTCTTCTTCACAGCCATAGTGATGATATGGTTGACGCTACCCAGCATCGGCTCGATCTAAATGATGAAGAGCCTGCTCAGGCTGATAAGCCAGAGGAGCCCGTGGTTCTTGCGAAATTGTGCTCAGGCAATAAAGATGACCCGGTTGTCATAACCGGAACTACAAAACAAGCATTATTCCGATGGCTTCAGAGGCAGCTTCAGGACAGGGATGAGAAGTTAGCCAGGGTACAGTCCAAGGTCGACGAATTGGCAAACGTCGCGGCAGATCTCGCGACCCAAGTCGCTTGATTTCAATTACAGCAGAATCAAGTTTTGGTTCATGAGCCAGGGATTGATGCCCGGAGGCGGCCAACTGACACCCCCTTCAACTTAAGAGCGGAGCGCCTTCACGAAAAACGGCCGCGATCAGCCTCCAGTCCCTCCGATGCATACACTGAAGGGGAATCGCCTTTGAAAGAGAAGCTGGAAAAAGTCTATTCCTTCAAAAGGGACAAAGTCCACAAGATATTCAGGGACGCCCTAAGAAACGGTCTACAACTGCCAGAATCAAAGAGGCCGCAAGAAGAGAATATGACCGACGACCCAAAGTATTGCCCCTATCATAGAGTGATAGGTCATGCCATTGAGGACTGGTTCGTCTTCAAAAATTGGGTCGAAAGACAATACAAGACGGGAGAGATAGAACTGTCTAAAGGTGTGCTAGCAAACAGTCAAGCTACGATCGCCGATTTCATACAAATGGAGACCGAAGCCTCTCGGGAACCTAATCTTCCCAGACATGTGCCATTATCTGAAAAGGGCGAACCAAAGACTGAGCGGCCTCGAGGACCAGTATCAGTAAAGGCACCTACTCCAATGGAGAGAAAGAAGAAGGTATACTCCTTCAGGAGGGATGAAGTCCGCAAAATATTCGTGGACGCCTTGAACAACGGTCTGCAACTGCCTGTTCCAAAGAGGCCACATAAAATGAACATGACTGGCAATCCCATATACTGCCCATATCATAGAATGGTGAGGCATATCATTGAAAACTGCTATGTTTTTAAAGATTGGGTGGAGAACCAGTACATGCTTGGAAAAGCCTCACAGTCCTCGGATGTATCGGCAAGCCATAGAGCTACGGTCATCAATACAGCTCCGCCAAGATCAAAGTTCAAGGAGCTGGGATAAGCAAAGAGGACCACCACGTCGTTAAATTGGAAATAGATGACTTCTATGACGTTAAACTGGAAACAGATGACCTTTACGTCTTTAAACTGGAAACAGATGACCTCTACGTCGTTAAACTGGAAGCAGATGACCTCTAAGTCTTTAAACTGGAAACAGATGACCTCTACGTCGTTAAACTGGAAACAGATGACCACCACGTCGTTAAACTGGGAACAATTGACCACTAAGTCGTTAAACTGGAAGCAGCTGACCACCATGTCATTAAACTGGGAACAGTCGACCTCTAAGTCGTTAAACTGGGAATGTAAAAAAATATATATATGTAAATAAACAAAAAAATGTGTAAATAAAAGAGAAATAAAGAAAAGCCGAAATGATGGGGCAACTCGCAATAAAAATCAGCGAGTAAAATAAAGATGAAAATAAAGCCGAAATGATGGGGCAACCGCGAATAAAAGCTGAAATGATAGGGCGATCGCCATCTTCGCGATACGAAAAGCTGAAATGATAGAGCAATCGCGGTAAAAAAATGCAAAGAACAAAAAAAACATAACAAAAAAAACGGCGAATGATGAGTCGCTCCTGGCACCATATTCCAGTGCAGCGATGCAGACGCTAACCAAAATCCAATTTCTCAAAATTCTCCGGACCTACGGTTAGTCCCCAAATTGACTACTGTATACAATCCACGGGCTCAAATAATTCTCATCATACCCATGCCCCACCGCAATCACCAGTTACGCGGCTGGTCTCCGCCTTTGGAATTATACTCCATTGAGAAGACCCACTCATGTGTCCTCACGATACATGGGAAGAACAAATCTTTGTGGGATCCTTATGACTCACGAAGGAAAAACACACTTAGGAGTCCCCACGACTTCTAAGGAGAAAATACACTTGCGAGATCTTTACGACACGCAGGGAGAAAATGCTTTTATGGGACCCTCACGGCCCACAAAATTGAAAAGCCTTATGTGATAGGGATCTAAACCTGTCTCCTAAGCCATCGCTCCCCAATCCCCAAGTGGCGAATGATGAGTCGCTCCTGGTACCATATTCCAGTGCAGCGATGCAGACGCCAATCAAATTCCAAATCCCCAGTCCCCAAGCGGCGAATGATGAGTCGCTCCTGGTACCATATTCCAGTGCAGCGATGCAGACGCCAACAAAGTCCCAAAATTTTTCCGGCCCTACGGTCTGGATCATACATCCTGCAAAACCGTATACAATCCACGGGCGTAAAACGATCCCAACCTCTCCCAAGTCTTACTGGTGAGACCGCATTCAAAGTCCAAAAAAAAATGAAAAATGAAAAAATAAAAATAAAAATAAAATAAAATAAAATAAAATAAATAAAATGGTATGTCCACAAGCAAAATGGGCACGGATGAAAACCCGAAAGGGCTCCGTGAGTAAAAACAGCAGGACTGCTGGCGAGTTTGTGAAAACCCGAAAGGGCGCAAACTCGTAAAAAAAGGATATGAAATGCACTCACGTAGTCCTCTCGACTTTGTGAGGAGAAAATTCCCGCTTGAGATCCTTACGACTCATAAAAGAGCAACACACTTGGGGGTCCTCACGACTCCTAAGGAGAAAATACACCTACGGGATCCTTACGACCCGTAGAGAGAAAATGCTTTGTGAGACCCTTACGGCTCACAAAATTGAAAAGTCTTAGGTGATAGGGACCTAAAACCTGTCTCCTAAGCCATCGCTTCTTCATAAGCAAGCGCAAATGATGATTCGCTCCTGGTACCATATTCCAGTGTAGCGATACTGATGCCAAGCAAAAACCAATTCCCAAATCTTGCCGGGGCAAATGATGAGTTGCTCCTGGCATTATTCCAGTGCAGCAATGCAGATGCCGAAAAAAACCAATTCCCAAATCCTCCCGGGGCAAATGATGAGTTGCTCATGGTATTATTCCAGTGCAGCAATGCAGATGCCGAAAAAAAACCAATTCCCAAATTCTCCCGGGGCAAATGATGAGTTGCTCCTGGCATTATTCCAGTGCAGCAATGCAGATCCCGGGACAGATGATGATTCGCTCCTGATACCATATTCCAGTGTAGCAATACTGATGCCAAGCAAAAACCAATTCCCAAATCTTCCCGGGGAAAATGATGAGTTGCTCCTGGCATTATTCCAGTGCAGCAATGCAGATGCCGACAAAAAACCAATCCCAAAATCCTCTCAAAGACAGATGATGATTCGCTTCTGGTACCATATTCCAGTATAGCGATGCTGATGTCAACCCAAATCACAATTAACAAGTCAACTTCAACTCCAACACCGCAGAAAGCGGAGCAAGTCAGAATCCAATCTCGACATCGCAAGAAGCGGAGCAAGTCAAGTCCACCCCCGACACTGCAAGAAGTAGAGCAAGTCAAATAGAGCGTCGACCGTCCATGTCGTAAAAAGGGCAGTGCGGGTTTCCCACAAATCGGGAACCAAATCGCTCCGGATCAGAGCGTCGACCGTCCATGTCGCGAAAAGGGCAGTGCAGGTTTCCTATAAAGCAGGAACCAAATCACTCCGGGTCAGGGAAACGTCTACCATAGACACCCCGTCTCGGAGACGCATCAAGCGTCGACCATCCATGTCGCAAAACGGGCAGTGCAGGCTTCCAACAAAGCAGGGAACCAAATTGCTCCGGATCAGAGCGTCGACCGTCCATGTCGCAAAAATGGCAGTGCAGGCTTCCTACAAAGCAGGGAACCAAATCGCTCCGGATCAGAGCGTCGACCGTCTATGTCGCAAAACGGGCAGTGCAGGCTTCCTACAAAGAAGGGAACCAAATCGCTCCGGATCAGAGCGTCGACCGTCCATGTCGCAAAAAGGGCAGTGCATGCTTCCCACAAATCGGGAACCAAATCGCTCCGGATCAGAGCGTCGACCGTCCATGTCGCGAAAAGGGCAGTGCAAGCTTCCTATAAAGCAAGGACCAGATCACTCCGGGCCAGGGAAACGTCTACCACGGACACTCCGTCTCGGAGACGCATCAAGTGTCGACTGTCCATGTCGTAAAAAGGGCAGTACGGGATTCCTACAAATCGGGAACCAAATCGCTCCGGATCAGAGCGTCGACCGTCCATGTCGCAAAACGGGCAGTGCAGGCTTCCTACAAATCGAGAACCAAATCGCTCCGGATCAGAGCGTCGACCGTCCATGTCGCCAAACGGGCAGTGTAGGCTTCCCACAAATCGGGAACCAAATTGCTCCGGATCAGAGCGTTGATCGTCCATGTCGCAAAACGGGCAGTGCAGGATTCCCACAAGTCGGGAACCAAATCGCTCCGGATCAGAGCGTCGACCGTCCATGTCGCAAAACGGGCAGTGCAGGCTTCCTACAAAGCAGGGAACCAAATCGCTCCGGATCAGAGCGTCGACCGTCCATGTCGCAAAAATGGCAGTGCAGGCTTCCTACAAAGCAGGGAACCAAATCGCTCCCGATCAGAGCGTCGACCGTCCATGTCGCAAAAAGGGCAGTGCAGGCTTCCCACAAATCGGGAACCAAATTGCTCCGGATCAGAGCATCGACCGTCCATGTCGCGAAAAGGGCAGTGCAGGCTTCCTATAAAGCAGGAACCAGATCACTCCGGGCCAGGGAAACGTCTACCACGGACACTCCGTCTCGGAGATGCATCAAGCGTCGACCGTCCATGTCGTAAAAAGGGCTGTACGGGATTCCTACAAATCGGGAACCAAATCGCTCCGGATCAGAGCGTCGACCGTCCATGTCGCAAAACGGGCAGTGCAAGCTTCCCACAAATCGGAAACCAAATCGATCCGGATCAGAGCGTCGACCATCCATGTCGAAAAACGGGCAGTGCAGGCTTCCCACAAGTCGGGAACCAAATCGCTCTGGATCAGAGCGTCGACCGTACATGTCGCAAAATGGGCAGTGCAGGCTTCCTACAAAGCAGGGAACCAAATCGCTCCAGATCAGAGCGTCGACCGTCCATGCCGCAAAACGGGCAGTGCAGGCTTCCTACAAAGCAGGGAACCAAATCGCTCCGGATCAGAGCGTCGACTGTCCATGTCGCAAAAATGGCAGTGCAGGCTTCCTACAAAGCAGGGAACCAAATCGCTCCGGATCAGAGCGTCGACCGTCCATGTCGCAAAAAGGGCAGTGCAGGCTTCCCACAAATTGGGAACTAAATCGCTCCGGATCAGAGCGTCGACCGTCCATGTCGTGAAAAGGGCAGTGCAGGCTTCCTATAAAGCAGGAACCAGATCACTCCGGGCCAGGGAAACATCTACCACGGACACTCCGTCTCCGAGACGCATCAAGCGTCGACCGTCCATGTCGTAAAAAGGGCAGTACGAGATTCCCACAAATCGGGAACCAAATCGCTCCGGATCAGAGCGTCGACCGTCCATGTCGCAAAACGGGCAGTGCGGGCTTCCCACAAATTGGGAACCAAATCGCTCCGGATCAAAGCGTCAACCGTCCATGTCGTAAAACGGGCAGTGCAGGCTTCCCACAAGTCGGGAACCAAATCGCTCCGGATCAGAGTGTCGACCGTCCATGTCGCAAAAAGGGCAGTGCGGGCTTCCTACAAAGCAGGGAACCAAATCGCTCCGGATCAGAGCGTCGACCGTCCATGTCGCAAAACAGGCAGTGCAGTATTCCTACAAAGCAGGGAACCAAATCGCTCCGGATCAGAGCGTCGACCGTCCATGTCGCAAAAATGGCAGTGCAGGCTTCCTACAAAGCAGGGAACCAAATCGGTTCGGATCAGAGCGTCGACCGTCCATGTCGCAAAACGGGCAGTGCAGGCTTCCCACAAATCGGGAACCAAATCGCTCCGGATCAGAGCGTCGACCATCCATGTCATAAAAAGGGCAGTGCAGGCTTCCTACAAAGCAGAAACCAGATCACTCCGGGTCAGGGAAACGTTTACCACGGACACTCCGTCTCGGAGACGCGTCAAGCGCCGACCGTCCAAGTCATAAAAAGGGCAGAATCGACCGTCCATGTCGTAAAAAGGGCAGTGCGTCCCAAAAAGTGGGAACCAAAGTAAGTCGCCTCCACGCAAAAGAAGATCCATCAATTTCATGCATACGACCCACATGTGCGGTGTGCATTCATTGATGGGGGGCAATTTGTTGGGGTAAAAATTTGCACACCGGTTGACCGAGTCAAGGTCAAGGTCAACCCCAAGCCAGGTGGGCCCAAGCCCAGGTCAAGCGGGCCCATGCCCAAGTCGAGCCCGCGGCCAGCCTCCCCATGCCAACAACAAAATCATGTAATAAATAATTTTTATGTAATTTTTTATGCATGAATGTATGCAAAATGGGCATAAAGCCAATATTTTGTAAGTCCATGGCTTATGTGCAAAAAAGAAATGGCAAAACGCCATTTTGCAAAACCCAAGGGGCTATATGTAAATATGTAAGCCTATATAAGGCAACATGATGATGAATAAAGCAATACACTTTTCATTCTCTAAAAAAAAAAACCTAGGGTTTGTGCCTCTTTCCCTTTTCTGAAGGTTCCAAACCTTCTTCTTTCTTTTGAATTAAATCAAGAGTTTTACTCTTCCTTTTCTAAAACTAAGTAGTTTTCCAATACAAAACCCACAAAGGGGAACCCAGATATGCCATCAGATCTCAGAAAGGAGAGCTTTTTAGATCTCACATCTCTTAATCTTCAAGATCCGGCCAACAAAGGAAGAAGAAGGAGACCCATCTCCAGAAACCCCACTTTGGGGAAGAACTAGGGCTCAAGAGGAGAGGCCCTTCATCAGCTTCAAAACATCTTAGGAGTTTAACTCCTCATATATATATATATATATATATATATATATATATATAATAAGCGCTCCTTTCTGGGAGTAAAACTCCCATTGCAGGGACCAAGTCTCTTTTGCTGCTCGAGCGCCCACGTGCTGACACGTGGTGCGCTAGCGCTCTTGCGCCCAGAGCGCTAGCGCCCGAGCGCCCACGTGCTGACACGTGGCATGCTAGCGCTCATAGCGCTATCGCACTTGCGCTCAGAGCGCTAGCGCTCGAGCGCCCACGTGTTGACACGTGGCGCGCTAGCGCTCTTGCGCTCAGAGCGCTAGCGCCCGAGCGCCCATGTGCTGATACATGGCACGCTAGTGCTCAGTGCGCTAGCGCTCTTGCGCTCAGAGCGCTAGCGCCCGAGTGCCCACGTGCTGACACGTGGCGCGCTAGCGCTCTTGCGCTCAAAGCGCTAGAGCCCAAAGCGCTAGCACCCACGTGTTGACACGTGGCGCGCTAGCGCTCAGTGCGCTAGCGCTCTTGCGCTCAGAGCGCTAGAGCCCAAAGCGCTAGCGCTCAGTGCGCTAGCGCTCTTGCGCTCAGAGCGCTAGAGCCCAAAGCGCTAGCGCCCACGTGCTGACACATGGCGCGCTAGCGCCCGAGCGTCCACGTGTTGACACGGGTGCGCTAGCGCTTTTGCACTCAAAGCGCTGGCGCTGGCCCCACGCATTCTTTGGATGCCTTTCCCCCCTTTTTATATATATATACATATATATATATATATACACACATATGTATATATATGTACACACACACATACTCCACGACACTACTCCTGGTGGAAAAAAATTTCTAACCACCCCGCAAGGGGGCTGCTAGCCCCCTTGACCCCCAGCCCGCTATCCAAAACCCCCTTTCAAAACACCACACACGTACACTGCACATTGAGTTCGCATGACCAGTTTAACCCGTCAATCGGAGGTTCCCTCGTTCCAAAGGCGAAGGGTAATTAACGGCAGCTTAGTCCGCGGCTGCCGAAGATTTGGATCCCCACAATCATTAAACCCCGGCCTACCCTAGGCAGGGGGAATTTGTAGTACGCCTGATCAGCATGCGCGTATTTCCATCTCAATGGGGTGAAAAAAACACCCTACAAACTCTTCATATATATACACACACACACACACACACACACAGAAAGAATAATAAGTGCTCCTTTATGGGAGTACAACTCCCATTGCAGGGACCAAGTCCCTTTTGCCGCTCGAGCGCCCACGTGCTGACACATGGTGCGCTAGCGCTCTGAGCGCAAGAGCGCTAGCGCTTTGAGCGCTCAGAGTGCTAGCGTCCGAGTGCCTACGTGCTGACACATGGTGCGCTAGCACTCTTGCGCTCAGAGCGCTAGCGCCCGAGCGCCCACGTGCTGACACGTGGTGTGCTAGCGCCCAAAACGCTGGCGCCCGAGTGCCCAAGTGCTGACGCGTGGGGCGCTGGCGCTAAAAGCGCTAGCGCCCTGGCGCTAAAAGTGCTAGCGCCCAAAAGCGCTAGCGCTCGAGCGCCCACGCGCTGACACGTGGTGCGCTAGCGCTCTTGCGCTCAAAGCGCTAGCACCCAAAGCGCTGGAGCTTTTCCCACGCATCCTTTGGATGCCCTTTCCTTATTTTATATATACATGTATATATGCACACACACACACACATACTCTACAACACTATCCCTCTCAAAATTTTTTTGGGCCGGGGCGCTGCTCCGCACCCCGCAAGGGGGCTGCTAACTCGCTTGAACCCCAGCCCGCTATCCGGGTAGCGAGACCCCCGTAAAAACTCGTGGCTCCTGATATATCTAAGCCCCCCTCCAAAACAAAACACACGTACACTGCACATTGAGTTCACTTGACCAGTTTAACCCGTCAATCGGAGGTTCTCTCGCTCCAAAGGCGAGGGGTAATTAACGGCAGCTTAGTCCGCGGCTGCCGGAGATTCGGATCCCTACAATCAATAAACCCTGGCCTACCCTAGGCAGGGGGAATCTGTAGTACGCCTGACAAGCGCGCTCGTATTCCCATCTTAATGGGGTGACGAAAAACACCCTACAGAATCTGGCACGCCCGGTGGGACCAATCTCTCCTCCCATATTTCGGGTTAAACGTTCATGCGAGCTCAATCAATGTACATATCGATTGTCTATGCTGAAATCATGTTTCTATTTGCATGGGTTAACAATTTTCAGTTGCCATCTTCAAACGCAAGTCGGTATTTGGACGACTTTCCTCGGCCCCAGCTGGGGGCAAAGCCATCAACAATGACAAAGTAATAAGGTATCTCGGGCAAGCTCCAGCGATGCCCCTTACAACTGCTCAATCAGGTATCTTCTCTAAGCTCCTCGTCACATGACCTCTAAGTCGTTAAACTGGAAACAGATGACCTCCAAGTCGTTAAACTGGAAACAGATGACCACCAAGTCGTTAAACTGGAAACAGATGACCACCACGTCGTTGAACTGGGAACGATAGACCTCTAAGTCTTTAAACTGGGAACCGTCGACCACCACGTCATTAAACTGGGAATAGTCGACCTCTAATTCGTTAAACTTGGAATGTAAATATATATATGTAAATAAACAAAAAATGTGTAAATGAAAAAAAATAAAAAAAGCCGAAATGATGGGGCAACTCGCAATAAAAATCAGCGAGTAAAAATAAAAATGAAAATAAAGCCGAAATGATGGGGCAACCACGAATAAATAGCCGAAATGATAGGGCAATCGCGACCTTCGCGATAAGAAAAACTGAAATGATAGAGCAATCGTGGTAAAAAAAAAAAGGCGAATGATGAGTCGCTCCTGGTACTATATTCCAGTGCAGCGATGCAGACGCCAACAAAAATTCAAATTTCCAAAATTCTCCCAGCCCTACGGCCAGTCCCCAAATTGACTACCGTATACAATTCACGGGCTTAAATAATTCTCATCATACTCATGCCCCACTGCAATCACCCGTTATGCGGCCGGTCTCCGCCTTTGGAATTATGCTCCATTGAGAAGACCCACTCATGTGTCCTCACGATACATGAGGAGAACAAAGCTTTGTGGGATCCTTACGACTCATAAAAGAAAAACACACTTAGGAGTCCTTACGACTCCTAAGGAGAAAATACACCTGCGGGATCCTTACGACTCGTAGGGAGAAAATGATTTTATGGGATCCTCACGGTCCATAAAATTGAAAAGCCTTAGGCGATGGGGATCTAAACCTGTTTCCTAAGCCATCGCTCCCCAATCCCCAAGTGGCGAATGATGAGTCGCTCCTGGTACCATATTCCAGTGCAGCGATGCAGACGCCAATAAAATTCCAAATTCCAATCCTTAAATGGCGAATGATGAGTCGCTCCTGGTACCATATTCCAGTGCAGCGATGCGGACGCCAACCAAATTCCAAATCGCATACCCCAACGGCGAATGATGAGTCGCTCTTGGTACCATATTCCAGTGCAGCGATGCAGACGCTGACAAAGTCCCGAAATTTTTCCGGCCCTACGGTCTGAATCATACATCCTGCAAAACCGTATATAATCCACGGGCGTAAAACAGCCCCAATCTCTCCCAAGTCTTACCGGTGAGACCACATTCAAAGTCCCATCAAAAAAAAAAAAAAAAAATAATAAAAAAATAAAAAAAAGGTATGTCCACAAGAAAAATGGGCATGGATGAAAACCCGAAAGGGCTCCGTGAGTAAAAACAACAGGACTGCCGGCGAGTTTGTGAAAACCCGAAAGGACGCAAACTCGTAAAAAAGAGATGAAATGCATACTTTGTGAGGAGAAAATTTCCGCGTGAGATCCTTATGACTCACAAAGGAGCAATACACTTAGGAGTCCCCACGACTCCTAAGGAGAAAATACACCTACGAGATCCTTACGACCCGCAGGGAGAAAATGCTTTGTGAGACCCTTACGGCTCACAAAATCGAAAAGTCTTAGGTGACAGGGACCTAAAACCTGTCTCCTAAGCCATCGCTTCCTGATAAACAAGCGCAAATGATGATTCGCTCCTGGTACCATATTCCAGTGTAGCGATACTGATGCCAAGCAAAAACCAATTCCCAAATCCTCTTGGGGCAAATGATGAGTTGCTCCTGGCATTATTCCAGTGCAGCAATGCAGATGCCAAGCCAAAACCAATTACCAAATCCTCTCATGGCAAATGATGATTCGCTTCTGGTACCATATTCCAATATAGTGATGCTGATGTCAACCCAAATCAAATCAAACCAACAACCTCTGCGGCGGAATCATGCTCCGTCCCAGAATTTACCCCGTGTCGAAATCATGCTTCGCCTCGGGATATCTACCTTCCCTGCTGAAATTATACTCCGCCTCGGAATCAAATCAACCAACCAGCTCTGCGTCGGAATCATACTTTGTCTCAGAGTGTACCCCGCGTCGAAATCAAGCTTCGCCTCGGTGTATCTGCCTTTCCTGTCGGAATTATGCTTCGCCTCGGAATCAAATAAACCAACCAGCTCTGCGTCGGAGTCATGCTCCGTCTCAGAGTGTACCCCACGTCGAAATCAAGCTTCGCCTCGGTGTATCTGCCTTCCCTGTCAGAATTATGCTTCGGCTCGGAATTAACCAACGACCTCCTCGTCGGAATTATGCTCCGCCTCGGAATTAAGTCAACCAGCAAGCTCTGCGTCGGAATCATGCTTCGTCTCAGAATGTGCACCCCATGTCGAAATCATGCTTCGCCTCGGTATATCTGCCTTCCCTGTCAAAATTACGCTTCGTCTCGGAATCAAGTCGGCCAACAAGCTCTGCGTCGAAATCATGCTTCGTCTCAGAATGTACCCCATGTCGGAATCATACTTCGCCTCGGAGTACCTGCCTTCCCTGTTGGAATTATACTTCGCCTGGGAATCAACCTCTGCATCGAAATTATGCTTCGGTCAGAATGTCTGCCGCTCGTCGGAACTATGCTCCGCTCTTCGGAATGATGCTCCGAATCCTGGAATTATGCTCCGCCTTTCGGAATGATGCTCCGAATCCCGGAATGATGCTCCGCCGTTCGGAATGATGCTCCGATCCTTGGAATCATGCTCCGCCTTTCGGAATGATGCTCCGAATCCTGAAATCATGCTCCGCTCTTCGGAATGATGCTCCGAATCCTAGAATCATGCTCCGCCCTTCGGAATGGTGCTCCGGATCCTGGAATCATGCTCCGCCCTTCGGAATGATGCTCTGATCCCTGGAATCATGCTCCGCTCATCGGAATGATGCACCGATCCCTGGAATCATGCTCCGCTCATCGGAATGATGCTCCGATCCCCTGGAATCATGCTCTGCTCATCGGAATGATGCTCCGACCCTTGGAATTATGCTCCGCAAATCAGAATGATGCTCCGATCCCTGGGAATCATGCTCCTCGAAGGATACTCCGACCCTGGAATTATGCTCCGCAAATCAGAATGATGCTCCGCAAATCAGAATGATGCTCCGATTCCCGGGAATCATGCTCCCCGGAATGATGCTCCGATCCCCGGGAATCATGCTCCCCGAGGGATACTCCGACCCTGGAATTATGCTCCGCAAATCGGAATGATGCTCCAATCCCCGGGAATCATGCTCCCCGAGGGATACTCCGACCCTGGAATTATGCTCTGCGAATCAGAATGATGCTCCGATCCCCAGGAATCATGCTCCCCGGGATGATGTTTCGCCCCCGGAATGATGTTCCACCTCGAAATTCAGCTTCAAGATCCATCAATTTCATGCACACAATTCAAATGTGCGGTGTGCATTTATTGATGGGGGAACTTTGTTGGGGTAAAAATTTGCAACCTTGGTTGACTGAGTCAAAGTCAAGGTCAACCCCAAGCCAGGTGGGCGCAAGCCCAGGTCAAGCGGGCCCATGCCCAAGTCGAGCCCGCGGCCAATCTCCTCCATGCCAAAATATAGATCATGTAATAAATAATTTTTATGTAATTTTTTATGCATGAATGTTGCAAAATGGGCATAAAGCCAAATTTTTGTAAAGCCCATGGCTTATGTGCAAAAAGAAATGGCACATGAGCCATGGGATGGGCAAAATGCCATTTTGTAAAGCCTAAGGGGCTATATGTAAATATGTAAGCCTATATAAGCCAACATGATGAAAATATCTAAGAGACCTTTTCATTCCCAAAAAAAATTAGGGCATGTGCCTCTTCCTCCTTCCTCAAGGTTCCAAAACCTTCTTCTTTCCTTTTGAATTTAATCAAGAGTTTTACTCTTCTTTTTTCAAAACTAAATAGTTTTTCATCACAAAACCCACAAAGGGGAACTTGGATCTACCATTAGATCTTAAAAAGAAAAGATTTTTAAAATCTCACACCTCTTGATCTTCAAGATCTTGCCAACAGAGTAGGAAGAAGGAAACCCGTCTCCAGAGACCCCACTTTGGGGAAGAACTAGGGCTCAAGGGGAGAAGCCCTTCATCAGCTTCAAAACATCCAAGGAGTTTAACTCCTCATATTCATATATATATATATATATATATATATATATATATATATATATATATATATACAAAGAATAATAAGTTCTCCTTTCTGGGAGTACAACTCCCATTGCAGGGACTAAGTCCCTGTTGCCGCTCGAGCGCCCACGTGCTGACACGTGGGGCACTAGCGCTCAAAGCGCTAGCGCTCTTGCGCTCAGAGCGCTAGCGCCCAAAGCGCTGGCGACCGAGCGCCCACGTGCTGACATGTGGTGCGCTAGTGCTAAGAGCGCTAGCGCCCAAAGCATTGGCGCCCGAGCATCCACGTGCAGACACGTGGTGCGCGAGCGCTCAAAAAGCTAGCGCTCTTCCGCTCAGAGCGCTAGCGCCCAAAGCGCTGGCGCCCACATGCTGACACGTGGTGCGCGAGCGTCCAAAGCGCTGGCGTCCGAGTGCCCACGTGCTGACACGTAGGGCGCGAGCGCTCAAAGCGCTAGCGCCGCGCTGACACGTGGTGCGCTAGCGCTCTTGCGCTAGCACCCAAAGCGCTGGCGCTTTTCCCACGCATCCTTTGGATGCCCTTTCCTTTTTTTTATATATACATGTATACACACACACACACACATACTCTACAACACTATCCCTCTCAAAAAAATTTTTGGGCCGGGGCGCTGCCCCGCACCCCGCAAGGGGGCTGCTAACCCCCTTGACCCCCAGTCCGCTATCCGGATAGCGGGACCCCCATAAAAACTCTGCGTGGCTTCCGATATATCCAAGTCCCCCCTCCAAAACCAAACACACGTACACTGCACATTGAGTTTGCATGACCAGTTTAACCCGTCAATCGGAGGTTCCCTCGCTCTAAAGGGGAGGGGTAATTAACGACAGCTTAGTCCGCGGCTGCCGGAGATTCGGATCCCCACAATCAATAAACCCTGGCCTACCCTAGGCAGGGGGAATCTGTAGTATGCCTGACAAGCGCGCGTGTATTCCCATCTCAATGGGGTGACGAAAAACACCATACACCTATATTGATAGTATCCTATCTGGTTTGTCTTTATGATTCATGTATATATGTTTTACTTGTTATTATATATCGCTAATACATGATGATAAATCTCATAGGATCTTTATTGGATTAATAGGATTATGATGGTGATCATAATAGTGGGGCTTGGATAGTCCATAAGCATATCCTAAATGTTCCTAGTCGTAAGAGTATCGAGACTGGGTATCAGTACTCCAGATTATACTAGTGTATATGTATCCTGACCTGGTTAGAGGGTGATAAATGGTTTCACAGCTATTGGTGTTTAACATCGATGATTGTATACATGTGCTCATTGGAGAATGGGTTTCACTGAACGGACTCACTAAGAACTTCTAGATGGTATTATACTTATTGTCAGATAGCAGTTCTCTGTTGACATGAGTACATGGAAGTCTTTTAACCTGAGATCGCCATATTGTCTTATGTGTGTTCCCACAGTACCTTGATTACTACCCTACCAAGACTCTAAAGAGTCGTGCAAATAAGTTTTAGTTAGGTACAATTCCGAAGCACATGGTGGTAGTGGGCGGTCGAAGGGATTCTTCTCTCCCGGTATTGGGAGTTGATGTTACGCTGTTCTTGATTGGTTATAACCACAAGTTCATGGCCAAGGTAGTTGAGATAAACGGTTAAGTATTATCAGTTTTTGTAAGTTACTAGTGCTCTTGCCGTTACAACTACGGTCTTTGTGGAATCGAAAAACTTAAATTTAAAACGAGCACTAGAAACAAAAACCCTAGAAATTGAATCCAAATACCAAACTAATAAAACTAAGAGAGATATTCTACTCGGTTAAGAACTACAACTTTTAAAGACGTGTCCTTCAGGTCTTGCATGGTCCTCTTCTTGAGCTTCTGATCAAGCTTGCGAAGTGATCTTCTTACGTCAAAGATGATCCACCCGAAGATATTGGTTCAAACTCTAACTTCAACTAGTAAACTAATGAAGCAACTAAAGATCAAGACTTGCTAGAACTTGATACTTAGGGATGTAGTATTAAGCCTCAAGATTGCTCTCTTTCTTTTTTTTTCTTTTCAAAACTCAAGAGAGAAAATGATGGAGATTGTGCTCCGCCGAAAACAGAGACGAAATCGTGTAGGTCGTCTTGCCTGAATTTGGGGGCAGATGCTATTTGGTTTTATCCGTCCACCTCTCCGAAAATGCCAAGTTGATTTATGGCACCGTATATCGGAGGTTTAGACAGATGCGACCGTTGTAGCAGACTTTGTCAGATTCCCCCTCGTGTACGAGGGGTTTTTGATTATGGGGACGCTCTTTCTTGCAGGCGCAAGCCCCTGCAGTTAATTACGCTACCGCATCGCGGTAACCACTTTCTCCTTCTCCAGATGGTCACTTCGTGTTGTATGTGTTTGTTTTGTTTTTGGTTGCCCATGGATTGTATACGGAGACTAATTTATATTGTCGGCCATAGGGCGTGGATTAGTCCAAATCTGTATTTTCTTAGATTTGAGTTTGGGTTGGTTTAAGAATCGTTAATCTTGTTTCAGATTAAGATCAACTTAAACGTTTGTTGAGGATACGTTAGTCTAATTTTAGACTAAGATCTACTCAATGGGATTTTGGATCTTTTAGATCCAACGAAATAGTATTTGGACTCTATTGTTTTAGTTTAGGGATATTGCGGTCCACAGTTTAAGGACATCATAGTCCATGGAGTTTAAAGACATCATAGTCTAGTTTAAAGATATCATTGTCCGTGGGGTTTAAAGACATCATAGTCTGTAAAGTTTCTGGTTGTCGGGACCCGCCACCTCTCTGAAGACGTTGAAGAATTACAACGACACATATCAAAGGTGTGAAGAGATGTACCCTTAAACCGATGTTGGTTGAGAGATCTGTAGTCAAGATTTGGGACTAAGACCAATTAAAGAGATTGTGAGCCTAGGGGCTCAGTTAATCTGAATTGAGGACTTATGGACAACTTGGGCTCAGTCCACTCAGATTTGAATAAAATGTTGAACATTTGTTTAGGCTCGGTCCCTTTTGGTTCAATAATACTGAGCATTAAATTGGGTTATGACACCCCTTTTTCTTTTGTCTTTTACTGAGTGTTGAACACTTTTTATGGCGCTGGGTTTTATTTAAAGAACACTTTGTATTCCCTCAGCGCACACGTGAGGAGCACGTGGTGCGCTTGGCGCTGAGCGCCAGACCTGGAGCACTGAAATGCTTCTTTTGAAATAGTGCACACGTGAAGAGTATGTGGTGCACTTGGCGCTGAGCGCCAGACTTGGAGCGCTGAAGCGCTTATTATGAAATAGCGTACACGTGAGGAGCACATGGTGCGCTTGGCGCTGAGCGCCAGACTTGAAGCGCTGAAGTGCTTCTTATGAAATAGCGCACATGTGAGGAGCACGTGGTGCGCTTGGCGCTGAGCGCCAGATTTGGAGCGCTGAAGCGCTTCTTATAAAATAGCGCACACGTGAGGAGAACGTGGCGTGCTTGGCGTTGAGCACTGAAGCTCTCCTTATGAAATAGTGCACATATGAGGAGCACGTGGTGCGCTTGACGCCGAGCACCAGACTTGGAGCGCTGAAGCGCTTCTTTGGCAGTTCTGGTCAGTTCTGTGCTCCGAAAATTAAATTGTGGTTTACAAGAGATTTTGTCTCATGGATCTAAGAACTAAGTTCTTCTTTTTATGAAGAGATACTATGATCTCTTCTGTTTTTGTGAAAGACTTTGTCTTACATATCTGTGATCTAGAAAAAGAACTAAGTTCTTATTTTTCATCAAAAGATGTTATGACCTCTCTTCTTTTTATTTACCTTGAAGAAGGTCCTTTTTCTTAGAGCTTGCTTTTCTCTTTTATTTTTTTGAGAACTTGAAGTTTATGGGGAGTTCCGCTGTGCAAGGCTTGAAGTCTTGGGTCCTTTATATAGGGGAGGCTGATTTGTTGAATCGGTTAGGGAAATCTCTCATTGAGAGATTTCTGATTAATTTGGGAAATGTTTCCCACCGTTGGATTTTTGATCCAAGGGCTTTTGTTTTACAGAAGACAAACTCTAAGAGTTTTTAAAAAGATTGGAAAAATATTTTCCCATATAGAACTTATTCTGTATCTTAGTGATTTTTAATCACCATTGGATTTTTGATCCAACAGTGCTCTGATTTACAGAGCAGAATCTTTCCTGTTTGGAAAGATTTGAGGAGTATTTCCTTAACAGAATTTTATTCTGTAATTTGATGATTTATTCATCTCATTTGGATCTTTGATCCAATGGTGGAGAACATCTAGTTCTAGCGATTGGCGCTTTCGTGCTTTGCACGTGAGGCACTGCTTCAGAGTCTTTGATTCTTAGCACTGACGCTCCTGATGCTAGCGCTCTCGTGCTTTGCACGTGAGGCGCTATCTCAGAGTCTTTGACTCTTAGCGCTGGCGCTTCTGGCACGAGCGCTCTCGTTCTTGACACGTGAGGCGCTGCCTCAGAGTCTTTGACTCCTAGCGTTGGCGCTTTTGGCGCTAGCGCTCTCATGCCTTGCACGTGCTTCAGAGTCTTTGACTCCTAACGCTGGCGCTCTTATGAGGCACTGCCTCATTTCAAATTTCAAATTTTGAAAATTTAAAATAGAGCTTTGCTCTCTGATTGGGGGAAACAAATACCCCCCCACCGTTGCGCTCACCTGGCTCACACGTGAGTGCAACGGTAGCAGCTTTTCCACAATTGGATCAACTTGGAAGTTGAACCGACTTCCAGCGCCTATAAATAGGGCCTTTGGCCCTTGAGTTGATTTCTGTTCATTTTATTTCCTTCTTATTTTTCTGAGAATTTAATTCTCCTTCAGAGCACAGCTCTCTTCCCAAAGGAAATTCCTAAAGAGTTAAAACTCTGTCCAAAATTTTGGTAAGATTTGAATCCATTAACAGAGCTTTGCTGTACTTAGATCACAGATCCTAAAGATTCTTAGGGTTTCTTAACCCATTAATTAAAAACCAGAGCTTTGCTCTTCTTTGATAATAGATCAGAAAAACCATTCTTTTTTTAGGGTTTCTTAACCCTTTAATGAAGAACTCTTAGTTCATTTTGTAGATCTTAAAGATCTCAAAATTTTTACATTGTAAAAAGCTTTGCTTTGTTAGGGTTTTGATGGATTACTCCATCGTTCTCACAGAGCGTGGCCCTAAGAATTTTTGGGGAATTTTTATTCCCCATTAAAGTTGACAGAGCATTGCTCGTAGAAATTTTGTGGAATTTTTTATTCCCCTCATAATGACAGAGATGGCCTCTGTAACAGAGCGCTGCTCTCAAAGGAGTTAACTTCTAGCCCGAGAAATCTCTCATTGAATGAGAATCTTTTTTGAGATTTTCTTTTTAATGATTGACTGTCTCATCAATGATAAGCCGTCATCTTAATTTTGTGGGTCCCCTTTGATCCTTTTCCACCGCATTGCAGTGTGGTACAAATTTAAAGTATCAAGTACTAGGCTTTGGACTGTAGCATTGAAGGCTAACCCTCATTCTTTTCATGCAGGTACTATGTCTTACGACACTTCTTTCACATTTGTTTGTTCGGAGAGCGCATTGCCTGACACGCCAGTAGACCGGGAAGTCTTCGCGCAGATCAAAGAACATGACCCAGAGCAAAAGTCTCTTCATCTATGGGGGACGTGGTACAATCAAATTATCAGGGGCCGACGTAGTTTTTCTTGTGCATCACCTTCGGAGGTGATCTCCGCCATTCACTACGCCGACTCACCCCCAGTGAACTATGCCGTAGAGGAGGTCAACTGGACTTCGGAAGGTTGCCTTCAGCCCTCTATGGCTGCAATACCCATACAGCCTCCAATGGCTTTGGATATCTTGGGGCAACGTATATGTCAAGGCGAGTCGTGCCCTTGGGGACAGCCATACATGATAGGCTTGACTCCCCGCCATTTAGCCGGATATCTGAAGTAGGCTCGATACATCTTATCGGCCAAGAAATCGCAGCTGCTGAAGCTCGGGTTGTATCCCGCGATTTATGCTTCTCTCTTCCAGTATTCCACGCCCCCTGTATGGTGGGTCAAAGCTTTTTTGGAACAATGGAACGTTCCAACTCACACCATCCTTCTATTAGATCGGGAAGTTTCAATCACTTTAGAGGAATTCGCGGAGATCACCGGCCTGCCTGTCAGAGGGGAACATTATGAGGAGATATTACCCCCTAACGAGTACATTTTCGCCACTCGATCAGTAGTGATGGGTCTTACCCCAGAGAATGACATTCAGCGCCGATTCCCAAGTTTGATCAAGGTGTTAAATATTTACGAAAGCCTGTTTCTCGAATCCGGAAGCCACGGGGTCAGCTTTACTGATTTCATTGCCCGTTTTCTTTGCCCGGAAGTCTTGTCAAAACAAGATGTGAAGTTTGCCAAGCTCGACGATCCTTTCGGTTTTGGTTTGGATAGCCGGCCGACAGCGGAAGCAGATCAAAAGAATTTCTTCCTCCCAAACGCCGCGGTCGTCCCCTTTGCAGAACTCGCCGCTCAAGACATCGACGAAGAGGCGTTCTTTTTAGGGTCCCTTGGTTTATGGTTAAGCTAGTTTGTGCTCCCCATGCACCCTCGCTACATGAGGCGTCCGTTTCCAACCCGGCTCACCGAATGGTTGAAGGGATGCAGGTTGCCATTGGAATTGCTGGGCTAGCTCATTTGTATCATGGCTTGAGCTTGGCGGCAGACACCACTCAACCGGGGGTGCAGCCCGTAAACCTCCCGATGCATTATTTCACTTCGTGGATCGAGCTGCATGTACTCGGCGCTTTTGGAGTCTACAAGTGGCCCCGTTTCTACGAAAGTGATAACTTTCCTTGGGTTATGCGGCTGGTTGACGCTTCCGCTTTGGAACCGACTCAGCGAGAAGCTCGGGGTTTGATTCTTCGCCCGCGTACGGTCGGGGATGGCATGACTTTCGTCGATAAGGTCATGAATATCGGCAAGGAGTCCAGTAAGGCGGTGCAACCGCTGCAAGACATCTTTAAATACGGGGTTCCCGCGTTGAAGGCTCGTGAGATCTTGCATTTGTACTCGATAAGGCCAGGCTACTTGGTGTTCAGGCAAAATGACTCGGCGCTTTTCATGAGATACAATCCACACCGTTTTGCCCAGCAGTCGGGTTACAATCAGGGTGTTCCCCTCGAGGCTTTCTTGGCAGAACCCGTTGCTACTGAAGAGGGTATCCGGAGAGCGTTGAATCACTTCATGCGCCTGAACACTGGGTCCAACTTTTTGATCAGTGAACCGAGCCGTATTCCGAAAGCCTTGAACGTATATGTGGCGTGGTACCAGCATGCGATGGGTGCTGTTATCAGGGAAGAAAAGCGATTATTAGTTGATCGCAAGGGTGCTGTCCCAGCTGATAATCCAGCCGTTCCCTTGAAGCGGCGGACCATCGTTCGTCCTCTCGTAAGAAAGGCTGCTGTGGCTGTGGTCCCGCGTGTTTTTCCCGATAAGACTCTATCTCGTGTGCTTGTAGAAGCGGCTGCTGCAGCGTTTCCCGATTCTGACGTGGGCACGGAGATCGGGACTCGTCGTTTAAAGTTGCCCACCAAGCGCAAGCTCTTGGTGCCGGCTGTCGGCGGCCGCTCAATGAAGAAGAAGAAGTCGCTATTTTCTACGGACATTGCATTCGGCTAGGAGCCTCATGCTCCCTATAGCGAGGGCCTGAGTGAGTATGGGACCAATGGGGGTCTATTTATCGCGCCTGCAGACGATACCGATCTTCAAGCTGCCCTTGTGGCTTCCGAGCGACTGGCTCGCGATGAGGCAGTACTGATCACTATCGCACAGTCAGGTATATTTCAGTTATATTTTTCTGCGTTTATTCCTTCCTTGCTTTTACTAATGTCCTTTTTTTAACAGGTATCTCTGCCGAAGAGGTTGTCGCTGCTTCCCTCAAAACATTTGAAGAGGAAGAAAGGCTCCGTGCTTCTTTAGGCCTTGGTACGATTCGGTTCATTATGCCTTCATCCCTTTTTCTTTATTTGTAGTCTGACCCTTTCTTTTATTTTGTTGCAGGGACTACCTTGACTCAGATTATCCCGAGTGTGGCGCCGATCCCCAGTGGTGATGCGGCGACGTTTCCAGAGCCGGCTGCTGAGGCCCCAGCTCCCCCAATATTGCCGCAAGAGGCTTCGCTTAAGCAGCCGATGATGGTCGCTGTAATGGCTCCAAAGACAGCTCCTGGTTTGGACGATGACGTTCCTTTGACGGAGGTCCCGAGGAGATCACTTCTTACTGCCAAAGCCGACAAGAAGCGTAGAAAGCGTGCGGCGAGGGAACGTGATGTCAGCTTGGCTGTGGGTGCAGGTGTTCCCTAATAAAAATTCAGAAGAAGAAGGGAAGGAGAAAATTCCCCACTAATGGAAGCATCACGTGTGAGCACGTAATCATCAATTCCTTACAAAGAGACTCAGAGAGGGAAAAGGAGAAAGTCCCCGCTAGTGGAAGCATCACGTGTGAGCACGTGATCATCAATCCCTTTCAAAGAGACTCAAAGAGGGAAAAAGAGAAAGTTCCCGCTAGTGGAGCATCACGTGCAAGCACGTGATGCATCTGTATGTAGAATAGGCAGCTCCGTTTAATAGGTGGCAACTAAAGCCTCACGTGCAAGCACGTGATCCTCTTTTCACGCAAAACGTGTGGGGCTCGGTTATAATACAAATAAAGAACAAAGAAACTCACGTGTTACCACGTGATGCCTTCCCTCTGTTTGGACTCCTGCATACAAACAAACTAGATTAATTCTGTGAGGGGTCACGTGGTACACGTGATGGCTCTTAAGCCTTCTGGACTGATAAAAATAAATTCTAATTAAAAAGGATTAAAAGTTTTATTTGGAAAATATTTCCTTGGATCTTTCTAAACAAGAAAGATTACGCTCAGTAAAACAGAGCGCTGTTGGATTAAAAATCCAATGGTGATTAAGAGTCACCAATCTACAGAAAAATTCTGTGCAGGGAAATATCTTTCTAATCTTGTTAAGAACAACAAACAAGATATCTTCTGTAAAACAGAAGTTCTTGGATTAAAAATCCAACAGTGAATAAAATTCACCGATTGATCGAAAAGATCTTTTTGGTTGATTATAAAATCAATCAAAATCTCTCAATGAGAGATTTTCTGAATAAATTGATTCTTTTCTTTCTCCTATAAATATGAGCCAAGAAGAAGAAGAAAAAGGGACAGAAGGAGAGAGAAAAATCCCTTTGAAAGGAAAAAGAAAAGAAAAGAGCATTTAATTCTCCAGAGAGAAGATCTCTTCAAAGAAGAAAAAAACTCTAGGTAAGAGAAGGAATGAGATCACCCCATAAGCTTGCACAAAACAAAAGAGAATTTAATTCTCAAACCAAGAGTTTAACTCTTCTAAAAATAACTTAGTTCTTCTTCTGGTTGAAGATCTGCAAAATCAGATCTCCCCACAAATTGAGAATTTAATTCTTATCAGGGAGATCTGTCATGCAGATTCAAAACTTAGGGGGAGAATTGAGTTTAAAGAATTTAATTCTTTCACCGTAACATATAGGAATTTAATTCCTCTAAATAAAACTGGGGTTTAACCCTATAAAAGAATTTAATTCTTAAACAAAAGATTTAACTCTCCATGCACGTAAAAGAGATCAGCACCCAACATGATAAATGTCACATCACATGCGCCCATGTGAGCCCCCCTCAATGATCAAAAGAGAACAATTGATATCAAGTCACGTGCTCCCAGGTGACCCCTGAACTAGCCTCTTCAAAAGGATAAAAGGGAAGTAAATCTAAAACAGATCTCAATTTGAGGCGCCTCACGTGATAACACGTGACCCCTTTATAGTGCTTAGCACTTTCATAAGACGAAACAAGGCAGTCTCTATATTTAGGGTGTCTCTCGTGATATCATGTGACCCCTTTATAGTGCTAAGCACTTTCAGAAGAGAAGGGAGAATAAATCAAATGCAAGTGCACCTCACATGATTCCACATGGCCCCAATAATGCTCAGCACTCAGAAAAGAAAAGGGGTAATTCCAAAAAGGCTGGGCCTATTTTCAAGCGCCTCACATGACCCCACGTGAGCGCCAAACATACGCTAGTGTTTAACACTTCAAATAAAACAAAAGAATAAGGGGTGTCAGAGCCCACATTATTGTTCAGCATCGCTGATGCAGAAATGGGATCAATCCCAAATAAAAGTGATTAAATGGGCTGAGCCCAAGATTGGCCAAATCCCAAATTGACTGAGCCTATTGGCTTTAGTCCCAAATAAGATTATCAAATCTTTAATGAACATTCACTGGTTCAAGGGTACATCTCTTCACACCTCTGATATATGTCGTTGTAATTCTTCAACGTCTTCAGAGAGGTGGCGGGTCCCGGCAACTAGACACTCAATGGACCGCAACATCCCTAAACTAAACTCTATGGACTATGATGTCAACTTATAGACCGCAACATCCCTAAACTAAACCCCACAGACTATGACGTCTTTAAACTTCATGGACTATGATGTCCTTAAACTCCATGGATTATGATGTTCTTAAACTCCATGAACTATGATGTCCTTAAATTTATGGACCGCAGCGTCCCTAAACTAAAACGATAGAGCCCAAATGCCCTTTCATCGGATCTAAATGATTCCGAAACCCCCGTTGAGTAGATCTTATTCTAAAATTAGACTAACGTATTCTTAACAAACGTTTATGTTGATCTTAATTTTAATGAGATTAACGATCCTTAAATCCAACCCAAACCCAAATCTAAGAAAATATGGATTTAGACTAATCCATGCCTTACGGGCGACAACACAAATAAGTCTCCGTATACAATCCATGGGCAACCAAAAATAAAGCAAACACACGACACGAGTGACCTTCTGGAGCAGGAGAAAGTGGTTACCACGATGCGGTAACACAATTAACTGCAGAGGCTTGCGTCTGCAGGGAAGAGCGTCCCCACAATCAAAAACCCCTCGCAAACGAGGGGGAATTTGATGAAGTCTGCTGCAACGGCCGCATTCGTCCAGACCTTCGATACACGGTGACATAAATCAACTTGGCATTTTCGGAGGGATGGACTGATAAAACCAAATAGCATCTGCCCTCAAATTCAGGCAAGACGAACCTACGCGGTTTCGTCTCTGTTTTCGGCGGCGAACAGATTCTGGCACGTCCGGTGGGACCTTTTTCTCTTTCCACTCCACACTTTGTGTGTCGTGTTCGTGAACGAATCGCAGTTTAATGTGGTTGCCCATGGATTCGAGATACTAAAATTTAGTGTCTTGCTCCCATGCAGAGAAAATGGCTTCCTACCGCACCAACTGCAACAGCAACTCTCACTCCGTCCTTACTGGAGGAGTGACCTATGTGCCCCAAGCGGCCTCCATTTCGCCATGCTAGTGGAACAGGGGACTCAGGCTACTACTGGACTGTTCTTTGGGACCATGATCCCACCGGCAAGCTTCAACGCTCTAGTGTCGTCGCAGAGAGCTCCAAAAAAGTCGGTCTTTGATCGGCTTACCACTATCACGGCCCTTCTTAACGGGCTGACCAATTCCAAGTCCAACGCATCGGTCTTTAACAGACTAGGCCAAAGCTCAAGTGGGTCCATAAAGATGCCTGCAATACCTGAACGAGTCATCCCGAAGTGGATAGCCATTCCAACTCCGACGGACGAAGTCATCAAAGGGGCTTCTCCTACTAAGGGATCGGTCTTTGCGAGACTGGCCATCCTATTTCCTGCTTCGGGTGAGGTCGTCCAAACTACTTTCCCTGCCCGAAGGTCAGTCTTCGACAGGTTGGACGTTTCTTCTCAGTGGATGTCAGTCTTTGATAGGCTGGCACCAACAGCAACCCTTCACCAGAACAAGGGGCATGATGAAGCCACCCCCGTAACTGAGCCAGTACCGTCTGTAAGACATGCTTGACGTCGCCACTGGCGCCGAGTGAGGAAAGCTGGGGGCAGTTCCCCTTATGGATTGACTCCACCAGCTCCGATGGTTGAAGTCGATGCTGCCGTTCTAACTGGGAACATCTTTGAACCACCCAGGAGGGTCCGCACGAATTCTTCGACTGCTGTATTGAAAAAATCTCCTCCACCTGTGGAGAATGCTACAAAGGCAAAGCTAGAGAAGCCCCCTCAGCGGTTGTCCTCCAAAATTCACAGGGTCTGGCGAAGGGCCCAAGACTCTGTGGTTAACCAAGACTACTCCCGCCGACCAAAAAAAATGAAGGTTCGGTAAGAAAAGGACCACCTTGTCGTCCCACAGAAGGTGTCATCTACTTGGGTGCCCGCTGCCCCCTTCAACTTCGATCGTCCACAAAAGAAGATGGACAGAGAAAATCCCCGTGTCCACGAAAAATCTCAAAGGCGCTGAATCCAAACGCCCCAAGTCTGGGGGTATGGTGGTGCACACCATTTACATGGCTTCCGAAAAAGTGGAAAGCCGTGCTTCCGGGGGTCACCGACCACTCACCCGATCTGTAACAAAGGCCCAAGAGCAACAACAAAAGCTCCAGGAAATGTTAACAAAGATGGACGCACTCACTGGGCCAAAAGAAAGCCTGGAAACATCGTTGGAGCAGCGTCAGGAACAAGAAACCGATGCCGAGTTCCTCCGCAGAATCCTCGAGAGGAAAGACAAAGAGGCCGCAAAACAAACGGCCAAAATAAAACAAATGGCGCTTTTATTCCAAGACATGGTCGGTATGATGATCCAGCCGGACCCTCCAGTCGAAGAGCCTCCGATAATAATTGAAGATGATAGAGGGGAGATATTAAACCCTCTTCCGGCCTCTTCAGCTGTAAAGGAGGAAACAATCTCAAAAGTGGCGCTCAATGATTATATAGCTCAACATATACGAGCTCACCAAGCGAACGAAACCGCTGGCCAAGTCGTCAGAACTGGGCAACCATATCCTGGCTGGTACGATCAGATTAAATACCCACCAGGATACACGATTCCTAAGTTCCACGTATATAAGGGGACAAGAAATCCCAATCAACATGTCGCTCAGTTCAGGGCTCTGTGCGATAATAAGGGGGTGATGACAAACTACTGCTTCACCAGTTTTTTGGCAGCTTGTCGGAAACAGCATTCGAATGGTACTCCGAGCTTCCGAATGACTCTGTTAAGACTTTTGCAGAAATGGAGCTACTGTTTACACAAAGGTTTGCAAGCGCCAGCGAACATACCCCGATCACGGCGTTAATCAATGCCAGAGTGAAGCCGGGAGAGACATGGGTTCAGTATGCGATACGGTGGCGGAACCTATGGTCGAAATGCGAACAGCGCATAGAAGAGGCTCCTGCAGTGGGCATGTTTATAAGAACCCTCGATCCGCAGGCGACCATGTCCCAGTTCATAATGTTTTTCAGGCCAACCACTTTCCAGGCCTTGATTGACAAGCTGGCCCAAATGGACCAGATGGGTCATAAGCCTTCCTTTTTAAAGTCAAAGCCGCGGAATGAAAAGGGCAAAGGAAAAGTGACCTTTGTCGCTAATACTCAACAACAGCCGAGCAACATAAAACCGGTTGTTCGCCAAAGAAACGTGCGCCCACGCCAATCCCTCGAGGAGAGACTAGGACGTCCTTACTCGTTTTCCCGAGATAAAACAAGGAGACTGTTCGAACTGGCAATACGCAATGAGCTCATCACTTTGCCGGAGCCGAGACACTCATCGTAACCTGGTGATGCCAGCCATCCTAACTATTGTCTCTACCATCGAGTAATGGGTCATCCAATCGAAAATTGCTACGTGTTCAAAAACTGGGTTGAAGACCAGTACCAACAGAGTAAATTTACATTGTCTGAAAACTGGAAGGTAAACCCTCCACGATTGCACGCTCCTAAAAAGATGGACACGCCGGGGGCATCATGCTCATTCATAGAGGAAGCTCCATGGGAAATAGTTCTTTCGGCAAAAATGAAAAGAATGCTGAAGGATCTTTAAGCATGCCCCTCAATCAAGTGGAAAAGCCTGAGATCATTGAGGGAATGCTGAAACCGCGCCTGACACCGAGAATGGGTAGCAATGGGCAAAATACCCAGGTCCAGCCGTCAAAGTCTTCGAAGAAGAAGAAGATCAAGAAGCCCGCGTAGCCTGATGACAAGCGCACGGACCTACAAAAGCATACTGACGCGCTGAAGGAATACAACCAGAAGGCGTGGACCCCCAGTCACACTCCATGAGTTTCTTAACCATATCCTTAAGAACAAAGGCAATGACAATGACGAGGGAGATGACGCGTCAGAAGAACCAGATGATTACGTGGCAAGTTGTCACATGATCTCTCATTTGTCACTAAATGATGAAGAAGCTCACTCAGCGTTAGAAGATAACATAGAGGAGCTGGGGGAAGAATCGGCACCAAAATCTTTGGAACCGTCCGATGAGCTTATTGACGTGCTGCTAAACGAAGCCCGTCAGAAGAGCAAAGTTGATCGAGAACGCAAAATGGCCATATTTGAAAGAGCCAGGCGTCGACGTCAAGTGGAAGAAGTCGCAGTAGGGATGGATCACAAAACACCCCAACTAAACCAAATCACACTCTAAATGGGTGTATCCCACTTTATCGTTATGTATTCCGTCGCGTGACAAATACACGTGCATATAGGATGAACGACGGACCGAAACGTCCCTAAACTAGCTACGGACTGAAACATCCTTAAACTAATAATTGACCGAAACATCTTTAAATTACTACAAACCCGTAGCATCCTTGGGCGGACGCATAAAAAAAACGGTACGTCCATAAGCAAAATGGACACGGATGAAAACCCGAAAGGGCGCCGTGAGTAAAAACAGTAAGGCTACCAGCGAGTCTGTGAAAACCCGAAAGGGCACAGACTCGTAAAAAAAAGGTACGTCCATAAGCAAGATGGGCATGGATGAAAACCCAAAAGGGCTCCGTGAGTAAAAACAGCAGGGCTACCGGCGAATCTATGAAAACCCGAAAGGGCGCAGACTCGTAAAAATTCATGCACACTGGCAAGGTCCTCTCGATCTTGTAAAGAGAAGATACGTGCGTGAGATCCCTACGACTCACAAGGGAGCAATACATTTAGGGATCCTCACGATTCCTGAGAAGAAATTACACTTATGAGATCCTCCCGACCCGTAAGGAGAACCCTCTTATGAGACCCTCACGGCTCATAAGATTCAAAAGCCTTAAGCTACAGGGATCTAAACCTGTTCTTAAGCCATCATATCTCCCAGACTGCCCTACAAGTGGTTCAATACTGACCCTTGTATACAATCCACGTGCACAAATAATCATTTCCTTGCCGAGTCCCACCAACGATGAGGAATGCCTTCATTTGATAAATAAACACTTATAGGTCCTCTCGATTTACAAGGAGAAAACACTCTTGCAGGATCCTTATGACTTACAAGAGAACATACGCTTAAGAATCTGATTCCTAAGGAGAAAAGACACCTACGAGATCCTCACGACTCGTAGGGAGAAACACCTTTATGAGACCCTTACGGCTCATTAAGTCAAAAGCCTTAGTCGATAGGATCTTAACCCTGTTTGCTAAGCCACCTTTGTTCAAACCGACGAAGGTAGATGATTCGCTCCTGGCAATGTCCCAGTGGTAGCGATGCTGATGCCTGAATCAGAATCAAATTCTAAGTCCTTTCACGGCAAATGATGATTCGTTCCTGGCAACATTCCAGTCGCAGCAATACTGATGCAAGATTGGTATCAGACCTTGAGTTCCATACTCGAAAAAAATGCATATGAAATAGCCGCAATGTTTGGGCAACTCGCAATAAAAATTAGCGAGTAAAATATATGCATACAAAAATAGCCGAAATGATTGGGCAACTCGCAATAAAAAACAGCGAGTAAAAAAAACAGCCGAAATGATTGGGCACCGCAAAAAATAGCCGAAATGATTGGGCAATCGCGACTTTCACGATACAAAAAGCTAAAATGATAGAGTATCGCGGAAAGAAAACAAAAAAATACATATGAAATAATGAAACTTTTGCCCTGCAGGTAAGTCCATACTGACCCCTGTATACAATCTATGGGCATAAATGAAAGGGAACCACGTATCCCAACAGACTCTGTTAAAGGGAAAAGTCAGATCTCGACAGCAACATCTGCATCCCAGAAGACCAACAACGACATTCCTTCTTAACTCCAGCAGGATGCAAACGTGACGTCAACAATCGACCTCAGGGTCGCAACCAATCGGAGCTACGACAAAATCCCTAGTTCCAAATCTCGACGGCCACGTCTACAGCCTAGAGAACAACAACGGTGTTCCTCCTCATTTCAGCAGGATTCAGACGCGACATCACCAATCGGAGCCACGGCAAAGTCCCCAGTTCCAAGACTCTATATTCACAGACAACCTAGCGTCATCCAATGACCCCGTTGCGGAAACACGTCATCAAATGACACCGTCTCGGATACACGTCAGCAAATGACCCCGTCATGAAAACACGTCATCAAATGACCCCGTCTTGGAAATACGTCATCCAATGACTCTGTCTCGGAAACAAGTCAACCAACCCCAGGAAAATCAGTGTCCTTGGCAAAAACCTCGATTCAGGGAAATCAGCGTCCTTGACGAGAGCATCTCGATTCGTGTCGACCCGCAAGGAAATCAGTGTCTTTGCAGGAATCTCTCGATTCGTCTCAACTCCGAGGAAATCAGTGTCCTTGGCAAAAACCTTGATTCAGGGAAATCAGCATCCTTAACGAGAGCATCTCGATTCGCGTCGACCCGTAAAGAAATCAGTGTCTTCGCAGGAATCTCTCGTTTCATCTCAACTCCGAGGAAATCAGTGTCCTTGGCAAAAACCCCGATTCAGGGAAATCAACGTCCTTAACGAGAGCATTTCGATTCGCTTCGACCTGCGGAGAAATCAATGTCTCTGCAGGAATAGACGACGTTAGCAAAATGGAGCCACGGCAAAGTCCCCTAGTTCCAAATCTCGATAGTTCACAGACAACCTAGAGACTACCTCGAAGCTATGGCAGAGTCCCTAATTCCAAGTCTCGAAGACAACATCTACACCCTAGAGATCAACAACAGCGTTCTTCCTCCAGCAGGATGCATACGCGTCATCAACAAACGGAGCTACGGAAAAGTCCCCTAGTTCCAAATCTCGACGGTTCACAGACAACCCAGAGACATCCTAGACATTCATTGCAATATTGCAGACACAATGTCAACAAACAAAGCAAAGGAAGATCTCTAGCTTCAGGGTCTTGACGGCAATGAGACCTGAAAGACTATCGGAGATCATCCCACTCCAGCACGGAGTGGTCATGACTCATCGGGGCTCCCAAACCGAGCCTAATCTCAAGTAAAAAGCGACATAGAATATCCCTAATGTCTGCTCTTTCAACGGTAATATCACCTAAAAGATTACTTGAAGACGTCTTGTCTAGCCCCCGAATGGATTAGAGACACGACAGTCGTGGGGCTACTCGAACAGCAAGATTGCGTATCGAGGAATACACCGGCCAACGCGGCGGTACGACGGGTAAAAAAAACCCTAGTACCACAGACCCTAACGGACTTCTATTAGCAGGAGTTAACTGTGACGTTAGGACATCCTTGCAAGAACTTCTCGATTCGTCTCGACTCGAGAGGAAATTAGTGTCCTTGCGAGAACTTCTCGATTCGTTTCGACTCGTAGGGAAAAGCCTTAGGCAATGCGGATAAGGACCTGTTTCCTAAGCACTGGGGTCCTGCAAGTCGGTCCAAGATGGACTATTGCATAGTATTCACAGGCCACACTCTTCAAAGACGAATCTCGACAAGGAGGGAAACAACCACCTACGAGTCCTCTCGACTTATAAGAGGGAAAATTCTCTTGTGAGATCCTTACGACTCTCAAGAGAAAACACACTTAGGAGTCCTCACGACTCCTAGGGAGAAAATACACCTACGGGATCCTCTCGACTCGTAGGGAGAAAAGTCTTTATGAGACCCTCACGGCTCATAAAGTTGGAAAGCCTTAGGCGGCAGATCTGAACCTGTCTCCTAAGCCATCGTTGCCCTGCAAGGAGATCAAGATAGATTATCTATAAAATGCATTTGCTAAAAGAGACACACCACCATGAAACAAAATATGTCTTTTATTCATAAATCCAAATGAATACAAAGTATAATCTATAAAAGAATAAAAAAATACTCTCATTCAGGAGTAGTACAAAAGGAGAATATATATATATATATATATATATATATATATATATATATTCAGGCCGGTGGACGGTATAATAAATTCGTCAGTTCATCCTTCTTCCGTTGGGTCTCGGTGTTCATATCATAATATTGCATTTTATATTCCCCATTCTTATGCGTTTTATAAATAAACAGATACTTTTGACGCATATCTGCTGCATATTACAGGATACAGGTTCTTGGAGCGAAGACAGTGAAAAAGACAAAAGATAATACAAAAGAAAGACTTTTGACCCACAAGTAGAAGGATTCTAGTCAAGCCTAGACGAAGAACAATTCACAAGTGTACAAGGCAATGTAAGTTCCAAAATGTCAAGGTGAACGGTTAAAAGGTCATTACAAGTTTCACTGAAAGATCTGGAAGAAGCCTAGAAGCCAAAATAAGAAAAGAACCATAGAAAAAAGAAGACAAAGCCAACATGGAGAGGTACAGAAAGTTTCACTGTGTGACCTCACCAAAGGGCCGCGGAACCGCGGCCCTACCCCCACATTTGCCGCGGTTCCGCGGCCGCTTAGTGTACGTGTCGGCGCAGAATTTTTGTGACGGTGCGTCGGTGCGTGGGTTGGGATTTTTCGTGGGCATATTTGTAAAAGCACATGCGCGAGAATTTGTAACCCTAGTTTTCCTGTTTACTTATAAATGTGTAATCAAAATACTGTAAAGGGATGCCTCTTTTCAATTAATAAAAATTCAGATTCTTTGAGGATTGAAGAGCATCATTTTCTTGTAAGTTCCTTTTACAATTTTCTGCCCTAGTTTACAATTCATTCTTTGCCCTAGCTTTAGAATTAAATGCTTGCCTTAGATTAATTAATATCTTGCCATAGTTTAATCTTGTGTAGAACCTTTTAATCTGCAGTAGATAGTTAATCCTTTAGATCTAAAAAATACACATAATAAAAATGCTGTTTTTAATAGGTCCCCTAATGAGCGAGTAAATTCCTCGCTTGTTAGGGTTAGGAATAAGGGAGGGATTGAGAGATGAATATCTCTCATCTCTTTCAAGCCCAATAACTTGTAACAACTAGAACTTCATGCACGCATGCATGATCCGCTCCCTACGGCACCCTACCCACGAGGTAACGGTGAAACCGTAGTATAAAGGACCGGACATGCATGATTTCCATGAAGGTTATAGCAATTAGTAGGAAAGGACGGACAAGGATCTAGAGGAAGAAACTTCGTTTCTTCCCAATCATCCTAATCCCCTTTACTAATAATTGTTATAACTTCTAAAAGGATTTAATCGAGGGCATTGAAAGAGGTGTTAATATGAATCTTATTAAACCCTACTTTAGACCTAACCCTAGCAAGTTCCTTAACCATCGTACAACTTAGTTTTAGAATCAATCAACAAAACCAAACAACCATTGGAATCAACTCGTATGAACACGTAGGAAAATTACACATCTCTGTGGATCGACCCGTACTCACCGGCTAGCTTCATGCGACGCCGTTTCTGATTACGGTAAAATATTTTTGGTGATCGTAAAACCAATACTAATCAAATGGCGCCGTTGCCGGGGATGGCGTAAATTTTCTTTTGTGTAATTTCGGGTTGATATAAATTTTTAAAATCATAAAAATCTGAAAATAGAAAAATAAAAAAACATTTTATCAATTTTTATCTGTTTGAAGGGTTTTATTGTTTGAATCTTGCAGGAACAGCGAAGAATCTCGGATCTGGAAATTTACAGAGGGCAAAACAGAAATTGATACATCAGAACAGAGGGAGATTACCACAACAAAGTCGTACAATTTTTTTCAGGAGCCGATCCTGCAGCCCAGCCGCGAAACCGCGGCCTTGACACACTAAAAACCGTGGAACCGCGGTCATTTTAGTTCTTCAGTGCGCGAAATTTTCTGGTTTGTTTCCTCATTCTCCTCTCTGTAAATCCCCATATATCTTCTGTCAAATTCTCTGCAGGATTTCTTTGCGCTAAAAAATCTTCTTTCCCCTTCTAAATAACAGATTTTCTGCAGGTTTCTTTGTGCCGAGCTAAAAAAATTGATTGCAAGTGAATTTAATGTTTTGCATAATTTAATCGGACTTTAAGGGGCTATTGATCAAACTCAGATTGGGTGGGGATTTCATCACCCTTCCTAGGACCCCAGAAATCACTTTAAAGCATTTGCATTGACCACTCTTAAATTAAAAAATATTAGACTCAGCCCTAAGGACGTCGCGCTCATTAGGACAGAGGACTAGTATAGGCATCAGCCGTTTATCCTAACCTGACTTTGCGGTGCCTAGGCAAGTGTGTCAAAGGCTAGTGGTTTTTAATTAGGCCCACTACTGTGGTTCCTTCCCACTTACCTGGCACTTACCTGGCCGCAATTGGCGGTGAAGAGGCGGTTTGGGGTCCTATCTAGCCCTTTGGAACAGTTAGGAGCTGTCTAGCTGACCTAGGTGACCCTAGATCTAGGCCTGATTGTGCATGTGTAGTTGATACATTTGTGTCACAAGTCTCTTTTCAAAAAAAAAAATCTCTTTGCAAAACTCTCACATAAGAAAAAAAGGAAAAATCTTTTCAAAACTTGCAACTTGTCGTTAAAGAAATCTTGCACCTCACTTACACCACTTCCTTTCATTGACGTTTTCTTACCTCCACATTCTGTCTTTCATTTTGTTTTCTGACTACACTACCCCTTTAGTGTATGTCACTTTGGACTAGGGACACTAACGCCCGATTAGTCCGTGTTTCGTTGGTACCGACCGACGAACCCTTCGACACTGAAGTCGAAGTTCCGTCCACTTTCTTACCTACACTTTCAAATTCTTCTTCCGAAGGCATGTCGGGATTCAACCCCAACAATACCTTATCGACGGGAATGATTCCACCTCCGTTAGGTGCGAACAACCCGAATCAACCGCCTGTTGAAGCGCCCGCATGAGTTGCGCTCCAGGATCTCTTCTACCCCGTCCGCACTTCTTTACCTACCTGTCTTTCACCCCCACCGGCAAATGGGGACAATTTTGAAATAAAACCACATTTCATCAATATGCTGCCAAAATTTCATGGTTTGGAATCTGAAGATGCTTATATCTTTATCAATAAATTCCAAAATATGTGCGCTATGATGAAAACGACCCAATTAAGTGATGACGCTATAAGGCTAAGGGTCATTCCTTTTACCTTATGTGACATAACCGAGAAGTGGCTATACAGTACCGCATCACATTCCATTAGAAATTGGGATGAGTTTGTGAAGGCTTTTCTTAAAAAGTTCTATCCTCATCACAAAACTGCTAGAATCCGTAATGAGATTATACAATTTTCACAGCTTCCTTCCGAACAATTTTGGAAGTGTTTCGAGAGATTTAAAGACCTACTCGTTCAATGCCCTCATCATGGGATAGAAAGTTGGCAACTTTGCCAAACATTATACGAGGGATTGAACTCGGCAACGAAGCAGTTGCTAGAAACCATCTGTCAAGGTCACTTTCTCTCCAAATCTAGTGAGGAAGCGTGGCAGTTTCTTGAGGACCTTAGTGAACAAACAATTCAGTGGGAGAGTACCAAGACCACATCATCTTCTTCTAGTGGTCAATCTAGGGCAGGCATACATCAAGTAGAGATGTCGATTGCAATGAAGGCCGAGATGGCCGCTCTTACGAAAAAGCTAGAAGCGATTGAGACCAAAATCTCATCGCCTTCTCCTGCCCCTGTTATGCCTCCACGAACTGTTTGTGCTTGTTGTGCGGATCCATCGCACCTAACCGAAGAGTGTCCTTATATGGCATCTACTCAAGGACATGATCAAGTCAATGCTGCCTTTCAGCAAAGACAAAAAAACGATCCGTACTCTTCAACATACAATCCGGGGTGGAGGAGTCATCCAAATTTCGCTTAGAACCAAAATCAACAATTCCAAGTAAATAACAATTTTCAAAGGCCTCCTCCCCCACAACAACAAGCACTTCCACAAACTCAATTTCAACAGCAACCTTACTCTAATCAGGTGAACAATTTTGTGCCTAACACCGCTTACCCGCCAAACAATTATGTTCAACCTAATAATGACAAGGTTAGCTCGCTCGAAAGAAGTCTAGATGCGTTCCTAAACCAATCTACACAGTCTACAGCAAGACTAGAGACTTTTATTCAATCTTTGGTGCAAAACAGTGCCTCACACGATCAAAGCATCAAATCTATTGAGGCACAAATTGCACAACTCAATGCAGCTTTGAGCGAGCGCGAAAAAGGAAAACTCCCGTCTCAACCACTGCCCAACCCCAGTCACGCACATGCTGCATATCAACAGCAGAATCATAACGTAAATGCTGTGACCACGTTGAGATCGGGAAAAGTGTTGCAAAACAATGTGGGTATTAACAATGACACCCCTGCCGGTGGCCCTTCTTCATCTTCTTCACCTTTTTCTTCTACTTCTTCTTCTTTAGAGCCTATTCTCCATCCTTCACACGGCTTTACCTCTTCTAGCTCGAACGGACCCATTTCTCACAACACGAACACATCTACACGGGGTGCCGTTCCAACTCGACAATCCGATCCGCAAAAATTGGACTCAACAGCCTTTCAAAATGTTCCTTTTCCAAATCGATTGAGACCCAATAAACCAACTCCACAGATGGAAAAGATTGTAGAGTTGTTCAAACAGGTTAGCATAAATATCCCTCTTTTGGATGCAATCCAACAAGTTTCTTCATATGCAAAAATTTTAAAGGACTTATGCACCAAAAAAAGGAAGTCACAAGTACCAAAGAAAGTTTTTGTGGCTAGTGCTATTAGTGATGCTCTTGTCAATTCTTTACCCCCAAAGCAAAAGGACCCCGGTTGTCCTACCATTTCGATAACAATTGGGGACAAGAACATCAATAGAGCACTACTAGATCTTGGTGCTAGTGTCAATTTGCTATCTTATTCTGTGTACGAGCAATTAGGAGTTGGAAAGCTTAAGCCCACTCACTGTACTCTCCAAATGGCCGACCGGTCAATCACCCATCCTAGGGGAGAGCTGGAGGATGTGTTAATTAGAGTAGGGGATTTCATTTTCCCCATTGACTTTATTGTGATGGATACACAACCTGTCGCTAACCCCCAGAATCAAATTCCGGTGATACTTGGTCGACCATTCCTGGCGACCTCCAACGCAGTGATCAATTGTCGTAATAGTTCAATAAACCTATCTTTCGGCAATATGACAATTGAGCTCAATATTTTCAAGTTGGGGAGTCAGCCTGCTGAGCCTAACGCTAGCGTACTTGATGTTTGCTCGATCAATGAGATCGCGGAGGAGGACTGTGAGTTCAAGAATTTTTTGTTCGATCACAGCAATGTTAACGCCACTAGTGCGTTCCTCCTAGAATCCGACACAGCTTTCACTGCGGACAACGATTATGAGTGTTTCACCTTCGTTGACGACTTTGAAGACTCATCACCTGAGTTGGAGTCTTTTGCTTTTCCGGATGAGTTAGTTGAACCATCCGACTCGATTGCGTACACTCGATTTGAATCTTTGATGGAATCCTTCGAGTTTGAAACAGTTACTCCATTGTTACCATCTATTGTTTCACCTCCTAAACTCGAATTGAAGCTTTTGCCGTCGCACCTAAAATATGCTTATTTAGGTGATAATAAGACCTTACCCATTATCATTTCGGCCTCTCTAGCTCTTGAGCAAGAGAAGGCCCTTTTAATGGTCTTACATAATAATCGGCAAGCTTTCGGCTGGTCTATGGCTGACATCAAGGGGATTAGTCCCCTCATAGTCGAACATCATATACACTTGATGGATGATGCCAAGCCGGCAGGGATCCACAAAGACGCCTCAACCCCATTATGAAAGAGGCTATTAAGAAGGAGATTGTTAAGTGTCTGGATAGTGGTATCATTTACCCTATCTCGGATAGCCAATGGGTTAGCCCAATCCATGTTGTGCCAAAGAAATCGGCATCACGGTCATTACCAATGAGGCAAATGAGTTAATTCCCACTCGCACCCAAACTGGGTGGCGAGTTTGCATAGACTATAGAAAACTCAATGCCGCGACAAGGAAAGACCACTTTCCATTACCTTTCATTGACCAAATGCTCGAACGATTAGCAGGGCACGAGTTCTATTGCTTTCTAGATGGCTATTCCGGTTATAACCAAGTCCCCATCGCCAAAGAGGATCAAGACAAAACAACATTTACTTGTCCCTTTGGCACTTTTGCTTATCGTCGCATGCCCTTTGGGTTATGCAATGCACCCGCTACATTTCTGCGGTGTATGATGGGGATCTTTCCAGACATGGTTGAAAAGTTCTTGGAGATCTTTATGGATGATTTCTCCATTTTTGGTGATTCCTTCGATGAGTGTTTACGACATCTTGACGCAGTTCTTACCCCCTGCAGGGATAAGAACCTAACTTTGAATTGGGAGAAGTGCCATTTTATGGTACGAGAAGGCATTGTCTTAGGACATGTCATCTCGCGAAACGGCATCGAGGTTGATAGAGCCAAAATCGAAGTAATTTCTAATCTTCCTCCTCCTAAATGCGTCAAAGACATCCGAGCCTTCCTTGGCCACGCCGGTTTTTACAGACGGTTCATCAAGGATTTTAGCAAGATTGCTAGACCCTTGACTCTCTTATTGGCCAAGGATACAACATTTGATTTCGACTCAACTTGCATGGAAGCATTCGAGTCTTTGAAACATTCTCTCATTTCTACGCCCATTCTTTCATCTCCAGACTGGACGCATCCTTTCGAAATCATGTGCGACGCATCAGATTTTGCCATTGGTGCTGTTCTTGGACAGCACATTAATAAAATGCCGCATGTGATTTACTACGCTAGCCGAACACTAAATGAGGCCCAACTAAACTACACAACAACAGAGAAAGAGTTTTTAGCGGTTGTGTTTGCACTTGAAAAATTTCGGCCTTATTTAATTGGCTCTCCAGTCATTGTATATACAGATCATTCAGCTCTTCGCCACCTGTTTGCGAAGAAGGATGCTAAGTCGAGGCTAATACGTTGGATCCTTTTACTACAAGAGTTTGACCTTGTCATAAGGGACAAAAAGGGATATAAAAACGTAGTAGCTGATCACCTATCACGACTTCCTTCTTCGCCTACGCTTGAACTTCCAATCACTGATGTTTTTCCCGATGAGCAACTCTTGACCGTTTCTTGCGAACCATGGTTCGCCGATATTGTAAACTACTTAGCCATCGGCTTGATACCTAAAGATTGGTCGAAACAGGATAAACTTCGATTTTTGTCCCAAGTAAAGCATTTTTACTGGGATGAACCTTATCTTTTTAAATACTGTTCCGACCAAATCATTCGTCGGTGTGTACCTGAAAATGAGGTTAAGAGTGTGCTGTCTTTTTGCCACGATCAAGCATGTGGCAGGCATTTTGGCCCAAAGAAGACTGCCGAGAAAGTTTTGCAGTGTGGTTTCTATTGGCCACGACTCTTCAAGGATGCATATGAATACTGCAAAACTTGCTCCCGGTGCCAACACTTGGGCCGGATATCGCGGGGAAACGAAATGCCGCTCCAACCAATTTTGGTTGTCGATGTTTTTGATGTTTGGGGTATAGACTTCATGGGACCATTTCCTAACTCTTTTGGAAATGTGTATATTTTTTTGGCCGTTGACTACGTTTTAAAGTGGGTCGAGGCTGTGCCTAGCCGCACGAACGATAACAAGGTTGTCATTCGATTTCTTAAAGAGCACATCTTTTCTCGATTTGGGCACTCTCGAGCGATAATAAGTGATAATGGTTCTCACTTTTGCAATAGGACTTTCGAGTCCTTAATGCGCAAATACTCTATCACCCACAAACTGTCAATGCCATATCATCCCCAAACATGCAGGCAAGCCGAGGTTTCAAATCGGCAAATCAAGCAAATCTTGGAGAAAACGGTTTCTAAAAACCGTAAAGATTGGTCACTTAAATTGATCGATGCACTATGGGCTTTTCGTACTGCATATAAGACCGATCATGGTATATCTCCATACCGGCTTATTTACGGGAAGGCTTGCCACCTTCCAGTGGAGATTGAGCATAAGGCATTTTGGGCTATTAAAGAGCTGAATTTATCTTTAGGAGACGCGGGCAGCAATCGAAAGCTGCAGTTGAATGAACTAGAAGAGCTGCGGGATGAGGCATACGATAATGCCGTAATTGCTAAAAACCGAGCTAAGGTGTTCCACGATAAACACCTTTTGCGTAGAACTTTTGAACCTGGTCAACAGGTTTTATTCTATGATACTCGGTTACATTATCACCCCGGCAAGCTCCGTTCTAGATGGAGAGGACCTTTTGTAGTCCGTACCGTTTATCCGCACGGTGCGGTTGATCTTGAAAATCCTGAAGACGGTACCTTATTCAAAGTGAATGGGCATCGATTGAAACCGTTCTTCACAGCGGACCCATCGGAGGAGCTCCTGTTTTTGCAGGAGCCGATTTACACTGATTGATTTTCCTCCACTTTCACCCCCGAATTTCCAATCAATTTTTCCAAAACTTTATTTCGAATAAGTTTGGGGGTGTGTATCATTTGTAAAGATGTGAATAAACAGGGGAGTGCCGACATTTTGACCCACTTGGTCCAGCATGACAGTGAGGACACTGTCCTGTATAAGTTTGGGGGTATGCTCGGTACGTCTTTTTCCTTCGCAGTCATATGTATATTTTTGCATTTGCATATTTATTTGAAAACCCATAAAAAAATTGAAAATTTTCAAATTTTTTTAAAAAATGATTGTATTCAATTTTGTCCATATCTAACTTGAGTTTGACAAATAGGTTAACTAACTACGAACAACTAGATCTCAGACTTAGTAAATCAAAAATCCTAAAAATAACATTCTTTAAAGATTAACGGTAGAAAGTATATGTCTTCGTAGTTTATTTAGAAATAGGCAAATTTTGGGTTCACTTACTGGGCTAAGTCGAAATAAAGGAAAAAGTGTTGATTTTTATTAGAGTATAAGTTTGAAAAATAATTCCTAGCTTAAATGTAGATTCTGAAAATGTATACCCTACAATTTGCACAATCACGCACCTTGAAAATTGGAATAGTAGAAGAGACCTTGAAATGTTCTTGTCTAAAGTCCTAGTACAATAAAAATAAAAGAAAAAATAGAGTGAATAAAGAAAAAAAAGAGTGAATAAAGAAAAAAATGAACACTGGTTTTTATGATTACTTAAGGCTAAAAATAGAAAAATTTTAGCAAGGGTGCTTCATCACCTAGTGCCTTAGACCAACTGGTTTGGGAATCACTGCTAAAGCCTTGGGTGTTGCAAAACTAGGAAGTACGCTTAAAGTGCTAACACATCTTGTAATCGGTTGTTGGTACCTCAAGAAGTATTAACGGTCGCATGAAGGATGTGTAAGCGAAATTAAAAATTCACCAATTAATAAGTGCTTTGGACAACAGACAAGAGTATGATTGCTTGATTTGAATTTCCAAGTGTAGGGGTGATCTATACACACACATGTGGGGATATGTGATTAGAGTTTAGATAAGAGAAAGGAATTAAGAATAAAATTTGTATCTTTAGTAGAGTTGATAGAAAAATTCCTAAGTGGAGATGGAACCCTAAAAGGAAAACTTAAGAAATGCCGAAAGCTGAATGATTCTATAAAACATATATAATCTTAAGTTAAATGATGAGGAAGTGTGAAGAATATGGGTGGATAATTTATGAGTCGATGATAATAAAATTCTGTGTTAGAAAACCTAATTAGAGAATTATTGTCGAAAAAGCCAAATTGATAGGATTTTGTGGGTGTAATCAACTGAAAACCCTCAGGAGATAACACTCCTCCTACTAGGGACACCTAGAGGTTTAACGGCTTGTTGCACGTGCTCAGTGCAATCGTGTTTCCCTGCGAAAGTGTGGTTAGGTTTTATCGAGAATAAAATAATAAGTTTGCTCGAGGACGAGCAAAAGATAAGTTTGGGGGTATTTGTTTATATCATAATATTGCATTTTATATTCCCCATTCTTATGCGTTTTATAAATAAACATATGCTTTTGACGCATGTTTGCTGCATATTACAGGATACAGGTTCTTGGAGCGAAGACAGTGAAAAAGACAAAAGATGATACAAAAGAAAGACTTTTGACCCACAAGTAGAAGGATTCTAGTCAAGCCTAGACGGAGAACAATTCACAATTGTACAAGGCAATGCAAGGTCCAAAATGTCAAGGTGAACGGTTAAAAGATCATTACAAGTTTCACTGAAAGATCTGGAAGAAGCCTAGAAGACAAAATAAGAAAAGAACCATAGAAAAAAGAAGACAAAGCCAACATGGAAAGGTACAGAAAGTTTCACTGTGTGACCTCACCAAAGGGCCACGGAACCGCGGCTCTACCCCCACATTTGCGTCCGCGGCCGCTTAGTGAATGTGTCGGCGCAGAATTTTTGTGACGGTGCGTCGGTGCGTGGGTTGGGATTTTTCGTGGGCATATCTGTAAAAGCACATGCACGAGAATTTGTAACCCTAGTTTTCCTGTTTACTTATAAATGTGTAATCAAAATACTGTAATGGGATGCCTCTTTTCAATTAATAAAAATTCAGATTCTTTGAGGATTGAAGAGCATCATTTTGTTGTAAGTTCCTTTTACAATTTTCTGCCCTAGTTTAAAATTCATTCTTTGCCCTAGCTTTAGAATTAAATGCTTGCCTTAGATTAATTAATATCTTGCCCTAGTTTAATCTTGTGTAGAACCTTTTAATCTGCAGTAGATAGTTAATCCTTTAGATCTAAAAAATACACATAATAAAAATGCTGTTTTTAATAGGTCCCCTAATGAGCGAGTAAATTCCTCGCTTGTTAGGATTAGGAATAAGGGAGAGGTTGAGAGATGAATATCTCTCATCTCTTTCAAGCCCAATAACTTGTAACAACTAGAACTTCATGCACGCATGCATGATCCGCTCCCTACGGCACCCTATCCACGAGGTAACGGTGAAACCGTAGTATAAAGGACCGGACATGCATGACTTCCATGAAGGTTATAGCAATTAGTAGGAAAGGACGGACAAGGATCTAGAGGAAGAAACTTCGTTTCTTCCCAATCATCATAATCCCCTTTACTAATAATTGTTATAACTTCTAAAAGGATTTAATCGAGGGCATTGAAAGAGGTGTTAATATGAATCTTATCAAACCCTACTTTAGACTCAACCCTAACAAGTTCCTTAACCATCGTACAACTTAGTTTTAGAATCAATCAACAAAACCAAACAACCATTGAAATCAACTCGTAAGAACACGTAGGAAAATTACACATCCCTGTGGATCGACCCGTACTCCCTGGCTAGCTTCATGCGACGCCGTTTCTGATTACGGTAAAATATTTTTGGCAATCGTAAAACCAACACTAATCACTCGGCTTTAAGTTTTGTTATTTCCACAAGACGGGTCTCCGCCTGGGACTGTTGGGTCTGATATGACGCGAACCGGCTCTCGAGCTCCCTTTCAGTGGCCTGATGATCTTCAACCATCTCACGGGTAAAGATGACGGCTTTGTCGAGAGCGACTACTTTGGTGATAGCTTCTTGAAGTACTCGCCAGATTTCATAGGCATGAGTGGTCTTGGTAGTGAGTTGAGCCTGGAGTTCTCTTAAAGCATTCGAGGCTAGCTCCCTTTTCGAAAATTTTTGGTTGAGCCTCTTCTCACATGACTGCAGATTCGCGGTGCACCAATCAACCCCCGCAAGTCCGTCTTTGCTGCAAGGACCTCTGAGGGAAGCGTACGCATTCAAGACCATGTAAACAAGCCCCCACTCGGCAACAATACTTGACCCAGACATGCACCAAGGTTTCATCGTGGTAAGTGGCGAGAAAGGGCAAAGAGATGTTGGCTTCGGCAGCAAATTCTTCGGCTGTGATCGAACTACCAGCACTAAGATCTTCGATAAGAGCTGACAAGGAGTGGACGCTTTGTTTTGCCATCCGTTCAGACGCACGCCGGGCATAAGGGCCTGATAGCATAATGATGCGAGACTCCAGTGGGGTGAGAACGGGTAAAGCTGTCAAGATTCGTGAACAATCAGCGAGATTTGCAAACAAAGAATAGATGAAACAACGTCAAAACCTTACTTACCCGCAGTCATGCAAGGAGGGTTTAACAAATCCCCAGGCCCGTCGAGGATCTCAACTTCGTCATCAGCTTCCAGAACTACAGAAGACATCAGCATCGTTATACGAAATAATGATAATGCAATGAGGGGACAAATAACACCGACCTTACCCAGAAGAGAGGACGATGCGTTGCTGGGATATTGCCTGCGGGGCGGCCATCTTGAGCAGACGCTGAAAAGACTTTCTGGGGGATAGAACCGCGATGAATGCCGCCAATCCTCGTAATTCTGAAAATACAGAAAGATTCAGATAAAGGAGAGATCATTAAAGCAAAATATAGAAGACTACCTTCGATGCTCCTCCCGCTTTGAACTGGAGGGATAGCAGCTTCGGCAGCCTCTTCCGTACCCTTAGGCACATCACCGGGGACGTATGCTGGTGTAACAGCTTCCAATTGAGGGGCAGCGGCCACCGCTTCAGGCTCTAATGAAGGGACGGCGGTCTCGACTACCTGTTCCACAATCTCTGGGCCGTCACCAGAAAGATCCATTAAATCTGCGACCAATGAGGATACCTCTTCGGGGGAGAGCAAGCACCGAAAGAATAGAAGCCACCAATGGAAGCTCTGCAGCAGGAATAGCAGCCGTAACGACCTTATCCGCACCTACTAGTGCCTCATCGGGGACATTTACAGAGTCCACAGTCAGGACACGACTTGAGCTCAAATTTTCTGCCATGGCCGAAGTCCCTGCAAAGTTTTCGCAAAGATAAGAAAATATAAAATACGATACAAAAAATGGAAAGCGTGCATACCAATGCGCCAAGGTGCCTCCAGTATGGCCTTTTCAAGTCGTCGTTCCTTCCTTAGGAAATGTGCTCGCCGGGCGTGAAACGTAGACTTATGACCACCGGTCTTCGCTGCTAGCTCATCTTCGGAGGCAGCTGAAATGGGATGCTTGAGGGCTATGTCATCTTCCAGTCGCAGTAGACCCATATGAACCCTTCGCAGTGATGGAGGATCTTCGTAAAAGATAACCAGGCGGTAAGGCCTCTTCGGGACGCGCACGTTCTCAGTCTCATCCTGGGAATGCCTTATAGCCTCAGCCAATTGTGCGGCTTCCTCGGCAGATGAACCCGGAAAGAGAAGAGCATCATCCGGCTTTTGCATGGATATTGGTTCGTCTTGAACAATAGGCTCAGATTCCACCAAAAGGTCAAGCAGACTAGTGACCGTCTTCTTTCTCCTCTTCGACCCGGAACTAGCGCTGGTAGAAGATCGCTTCCTACCCTTCGGCGCTTTGGCGTGACGTTGGCCCACTTCGCCCCTGCTATCCTCTTTCGGTGACACCACTGTTGATAATGGCACTGCCGCTGGCACTTCGGCGGAAGCCTTTGCTTGAGCTCTAGTACGCATTGGCAGTCCTACAGTGGGAAGAGTTGATTCAGTTTCTGCGGCCTGCGAGATAAGGACCACGCCGCTATCCCGCAAGAGAGAGCGAACGAATGACCGCGGTCGCAACGGAACGCTGGCAGCTTGAGTCGGAGTAGGAGTCTTATACTCAAAGAGTACCTGCCTTTCCTCAGCAATAACAGGGCCAACCCGGCGGCGATACCAGCCCACAAAAGACCCCACAGATTGTGGGAGATAGTCAGGTTCTGGGATCATGAACGCAGAGCCAGTGTTCAGCCGCATGAAGTGATGCATGACGCCGCTAATAACTCCCAAAGATAAGGTGGGCTCAACCAAAAACGCTTCAAAAAGGACGACCTGATTATAGCCCAATTGCCGAGTGAAGCGGTGCGGATTATACCTCATGACGAGAGCCGTATCATCCCGACGGAACACCAAATAGCTCGGCCTAATTGAATACAGATGCATGATCTCCCTAGGCTTTAAAGATGGTGCTCCCCCTTTCAACGAGTCGAATAACTGTTGGACAGGCCCTGCCGGAGCAGAAAGAACGTGATCAATGAACACCATCCCTCTCTCATTAGTATATGTATTGAGCAGAATACGGAGGGCCCCTAATTGAGTCGGATCGGGAACGGAGACATCCACCAATCTCATAACTCGAGGGAAGGTGTAGGAGTCATAGAAGTTCGGCCGTCGATGTGCCGCGAATGCCCCCAGCACATACATATCGATCCAGGATGTGAAGTAATGAAAGGGAGATTCACAACATCTATACCTGGAGTCAAAGTGTTGGCCGCAACATTTAACCCGTGATAAAGATGCGATAGTCTCGTGATTCCGACGGCCAACTTTGCCCCTTCAGCTACACGATGGGCGGGATAGAAGGCGGAAGCTCTCATGAAGCGTCGGTGCGATGGTATCATAAACCAACTGAGCCAAAGGATGATAAAACCGACAAAGAAAGTCTCTTCATCCATGCCGGTAGCCGCAATCGAATCAAAAGGAATGACTGACAAGATCGGGATGTAAAACTGTGGTAAATCTTCTTCTTTGACCGGCAGTTTATCCAAACCAAACCCAAAAGGGTCATCAATACTCGCAAACTTCGAGGCTTCCTTGGATTAAATATCCCCCTGAATGAAACAGGCGATAAAGCTCTCGAAAGTGACACCCTGCATTTCTGACTTCGCAAACAATCTGTCGAAAATACCCAGGGCTTTGATCAGACTGGGATACTTATGACGGACGGCGGTTTCGGCTGTCAGACCATCAAGCACAGCCGGCGTGGTGGAGAAAACATATTCATCAGGAGGCAGCAGTTCCTCATAATGCTCCCCCCTAATGGGCAGTCCTGAAATCTCATGGAATTCATCCAATAAGATAGACACCTCTCGATCCCCTAGCAGGAAGGTGTTGGTGGGCAGATTCCACTGGTTTAAGAAGGCTTTGATCCACCAAACGTGAGGTGCATGGTAATAGAAGAGCGATGCATATACTGCCTGATATAGCCCGACCTTCTGCAGCCTTGCATGGTGGGCAGAAAGAATATAGCGAGCCCAAATAAGGTAGCCCACTGGGTGCCAGGGGGTGATACCCACTTTATAGACCTGCCCCCAAGGTCGAGCTTCACCTTGGCAAATCCGACGCCCCAAGATGTCTATAGCAGGCAGGGGCTGGTTAAGAATCCCAGAGGTAGAGGGCTCCAGCCGGCCCGAAAGAATCCAATTGGTCACTTCCACTGTGTAAGCAGTCTGTGGGCGTTCTATCGGCAGTATAGGGCGAAGAGGTTCCACCGGCTCTCCGCAAATAAAACTTCGGCGATCTCGGATGATGTGGCCGTACCAAGTGCCCCATAAGAGCAGATTTGTCCGATCTTTATCATGAGCTCTGATCATCGCCATTGCTTCTTCGTCCGATGGCGATTGTGGAAAAACAGCGTCTAAGCGAATGAAAGGAAAGTAGGGAAAGGAAGCCATTGTCCCTAAAATAAAGGGAGGAAAGACTGTTAATGCAACCTATACGTGCAAATATATATATATATATATATATATATATATAAACAACAGAAGAAAACGACAAGAACCTTATTCCATGAGATCATTGATTACAAAAACAATGGACCCCACAAAATCAGTATGACGGCTCGCCAATCACGAGGCAGGGATATCATTGAGAGAATAAAGAAAAAAGATTCTCAATAAATGCACATTGGAGTTTAAATGACTTGGAACATCCTTACAAAAGAACACCCATTACAAATCCTGGAAAAATCCCTTAAAAAGATTTTTCAAGAACACTGGGGAATCAAATTCCCGAAGGGCCTTCTTGATCTTTCAGAGCTAAACTCTTTGGTGAGGAATTAAATTCCTTTTATGCAATGGAATTAAATTCCAGAAACCACATAAAGAGGAAATGAAAAATCAAATGTCATGCCCAAGACATTGAGAGTTATTACTCAAAAATCACATCTTGGATCTCTAAGAGATGGGTTTTAGAGGAGAGCAAAACTCTCATGATAGATTTAAAATCCAGAGTCTTTCTTTAAGAAAAGAGTTCTCTGATGTTCTAGAGCTTTACCTAAAAAGGTGTTCTTTTTGGCAGAGTTAAACTCTGGAAATTTTCAATGGACAGAGAACTAAGCTCTGAAGAGGAGAATTAAATTCTCAAAAGATAGCAAAGAAGGAAGAAGATGAAAGAACGGAGGCGTTGCAGAGACGAGACCCTTGCATTTATAAGACATGATGGGAAATAGTTCATCTTCCCCGTTCCCTAGGCAGATCCAATGGCTGTAAAGATGAAAGCGTTGCACTCACGTGTGAGCCACGTGAGAACAACGCTGTGGGGGCATTTATTCCCTTATAAAAATTCAGAAGAAAAAGGGAAGGGGAAAATTCCCCACTAATGGAAGCATCACATGTGAGCACGCGATCATCGATCCCTTACAAAGAGACTCACAGAGGGAAAAGGAGAAAGTTCCCGCTAGTGGAAGCATCACGTGTGAGCACGTGATCATCAATCCCTTACAAAGAGACTCAGAGAGGGAAAAGGAGAAAGTTCCCGCTAGTGGAGCATCACGTGCAAGCACGTGATGCATCTGTATGCAGAATAGACAGCTCCATTTAATAGGTGGCAACTAAAACCTCACGTGCAAGCACGTGATCGTCTTTTCACGTAAAACGTGTGGGACTCAGTTATAAAACAAATAATGAACAAAGAAGCTCACGTGTTACCACGTGATGCCTTCCCTCTGTTTGGACTCCTGCATACAAACAAACCAGATTAATTCTGTGAGGCGTCATGTGGTACACGTGATGGCTCATAAGCCTTCTGGACTGATAAAAATAAATTCTAATCAAAAGGGATTAAAATCTTTATTTGGAAAATATTTCCTTGGATCTTTCTAAACAAGAAAGATTACGCTCTGTAAAACAGAGCGCCGTTGGATTAAAAATCCAATGGTGATTAAGAGTCACCAATCTACAGAAAAATTCTGTGCAGGGAAATATCTTCCTAATCTTGTTAAGAACAACACACAAGATATCTTCTGCAAAACATAAGTCCTTGGATTAAAAATCCAACAGTGAATAAAATTCACTGATTGATCTAAAAGATTTTTTTGGCTGATTATAAAATCAATCAAAATCTCTCAATGAGAGATTTTCTAAATAAATTGATTCTTTTCTTTCTCCTATAAATAGAAGCCAAGAAGAAGAAGAAGAAAAAGAGACAGAAGGAGAGAGAGAAACCCCTTTGAAAGCAAAAAAAAGAAAAGAGAATTTAATTCTCCAGAGAGAAGAAGATCTCTTCAAAGAAAAAAAACTCTAGATAAGAGAAGGAAGGAGATCACCTCATAAGTTCCCACAAAACAAAAAAGAATTTAATTCTCAAACCAAGAGTTTAACTCTTCAAAAAATAACTTAGTTCTTCCTCTGGTTGAAGATCTGCAAAAGCAGATCTCCCCACAAGTTGAGAATTTAATTCTCATCGGGGAGATCTGTCATGCAGATTCAAAACTTTGGAGGAGAATTGAGTTTAAAGAATTTAATTCTTTCAGTGTAACATATAGGAATTTAATTTCTCTAAATAAAACTGGGGTTTAACCATATAAAAGAATTTAATTCTTAAACAAAGGATTTAACTCTCTATGCACGTAAAAGAGATCAGCACCCAACATGATAAATGTCAGATCACGTGCGCCCACGTGAGCCCCCCCTCAATGATCAAAAGAGAACAATTGATATCAGGTCACGTGCTCCTACGTGACTCCTGAAATTTCCTCTTCAAAAGGATAAAAAGGGAGTAAACCTAAAACATATCACAATTTAAGGCGCCTCACGTGATAACACATGACCCCTTTATAGTGATTAGCACTTTCATAAGACAAAACAAGGCAGTCTCTATATTTAGGGTGCCTCACGTGATATCACGTGACCCCTTTATAGTGCTAAGCACTTTCAGAAGAGAAAGGGAAATAAATCAAATACAAGTGCGCCTCATGTGATCCCACATGGCCCCAATAGTGCTCAGCACTCAGAAAAGAAAATGGGTAATTCCAAAGAGGCTAGGCCTATTTTCAAGCGCCTCACGTGACCCCACATGAGCGCCAAATATACGCTAGTGTTTAACACTTCAAATAAAACAAAAGAATAAGGGGTGTCAGAGCCCATATTATTGTTCAGCATCGCTGATGCAGAAATGGGATCAATCCCAAATAAAAGTGATTAAATGGGCTGAGCCCAAGATTGGTCAAAACCTAAATTGACTGAGCCTATTGGCTTTATCCCAAATAAGATTATCAAATCTTTAATGAACATTCACTGGTTCAAGGGTACATCTCTTCACACCTCTGATATATGTCGTTGTAATTTTTCAACGTTTTCAGAGAGGTGGCGGGTCCAGGCAACCAGACACTCAATGGACCGCAACGTCCCTAAACTAAATTCTATGGACTATGATGTCCTTAAACTTATGGACCGCAATGTTCATAAACTAAACCCCACAGACTATGACGTCTTTAAATTCCATGGACTATGATGTCCTTAAACTCCATAGACCGCAATGTTCTTAAACTAAAACGATAGAGCCCAAATGCCCTGTCATCGTATCTAAATGATTCCGAACCCCTCGTTGAGTAGATCTTAGTCTAAAATTAGACTAACGTATTCTTAACAAACGTTTAAGTTGATCTTAATGTCAATGAGATTAACGATCCTTAAACCCAACCCAAACCCAAATCTAAGAAAATACGGATTTGGACTAATCCACGCCCTACGGGCGACAACACAAATTAGTCTCCGTATACAATCCACGGGCAACCAAAAATAAAACAAACACACGACATGAATTGGCCTTCTGGAGCAGGAGAAAGTGGTTACCGTGATGCGGTAACGTAATTAACTGCAGGGTCTTGCGCCTGCAGGGAAGAGCGTCCCCACAATCAAAAACCCTTCGCAAATGAGGGGGAATCTGATGAAGTCTGCTACAACGGCCGCATCCGTCCAGACCTCCGATACACGATGCCATAAATCAACTTGGTATTTTCGGAGAGATGGACAGATAAAACAAAATAGCATCTGCCTCCAAATTCAGACAAGACGAACCTACGTGATTTCGTCTCTGTTTTCGGTGGCGAACAGCTGGTTCAAGCACCGCCCCATCTATCGCCATTCCTCCAAAGGATGCTCCAGCTGCCCTGTCTACCACTCATAGAAAGGTCGTGCGCGCGACTCGGGAGGCAACTGGGAACCCATTGCCAGGTAATGTAATGCCCGGTCTTTTCATTTTTACCCGATCCGCAAATTCTGATATACTATATCTTGCAGGGCCAAGCATTGGCGATGAGGCAGCAGGTGAGAAGACGGTGACCATAAAGCCTGAAACGACCACTCTCTCTCAGGAGTCCGGGACTGCCCAAACCGTCACTCTTTCTCCCGGTGACTCCCTGATATCGATAGGCGTTGCAAGCGTCACGACGGGTCTTTTCAAATCAGGGGACGAGGCCACGGGCACAGAAACTGTTCCAGTGGAGGAGAGCGAAGAAGCCGCTGTGCATAGTGATGCTCTCGTCGCGGTTTCGACTGGCGATCTATCAGGTAGATCTTGGGTCACTGCTTTCTTTTTATCTTTCGATCCCGTCCAGCCCCATCTGATGACGTTTTGTTCGTTTTGAGTGTAGGTGCAGTGAATGCGAAGATTTCACCATCTGAAGCGCTCTGGTCGCCGCCGTGACGGCTGTTGTTCCGTTGCCTTCTCCCATGTCGTCTGGAGTGCTGGAAGGTATATGTTTGCGACATATTGGTTTCATTGTGGGTAATATACTCTTTGTACTGATATTGTATTGTTACAACCTTGCAAGAGTCCTTTTTGACCATCTGTATTAGTTGTTGAATCCATATTTCTCCTTCCAGTCAGAAGTCGTTTTGCTTACCGGTGTCGGTGAGTATAGTTTTTTTTAACCGACATCCTTTCCTTTCTTTTATGGGCAACCATGTCGTTGCTCATTCTTCTTTGAATTGATTACATCGTTACAGATTGGAGGAGGGGATGAGAGAACCGTCGCGCCTCCAGTACTCCTAGCTTTGCCACATGTCGCGGCCGGTATAGTAGACTTCATTGCTCATGCATTTTTTTTATCCTTTGAGCCGACATTTGACCATAACTTGTTTTGTAGCAATCGCATCGACTCTAACTCCCTTCGAGTCTCGAATCCCAACGCCGGCAGACCCTTTGTTAAATGCCCATCTTCTAGGAGTGCTGCGAATAGCCTGCGAATGTTAAGCGAGTTCGTCGAGGATCTTAACGTCGAGGGTTTCGCATCTGCTACAGATTCTGCTGCCGAGATTAATCTCATGTTGGCGATGCTCATGAACTTCCACGGCGAGGGCGTCGTCGAGTCTTAGGTTAACTACTGTAGGAAGATCGAGGCCTGTCTGTATGAGATTGAGTTCAGGCGTCTCGCTCTAGAAGTGATAGCTTTGAACTCCCAGTGGGCTGCATGGGTTGAGCAGAGCGTTCCCTTCCTCCGCCATTTCGAACAAGAGGCGACCTTGAGGCGGAAGAAACGTGAAGAGGCTTCAGGCGAATCTGCCCGGCTGCACCCAGGTTGACGCGAATGCTGCACAGCTGAAAGCTATCTTTGAGGGTCTCCTACGATGTATTTCTGACGGGCTAACGCTGAGGCAGAAGCTCGACCTTACTGAGCGGGATGCACAGAGTCGTGAGGCAGCATAATGGGAAATCGATGAGAAACTTTCATCCTGTTTGAAGCAACGGGCCCGAGTCAAAGCGGAACTGGACGCGGCGGCTGATCATGAAAAGGAGCTGAGAGGAATGCGCGAGCGGCTTGCTGATTTGCTAAAATCGCCTCCTTCTCAATAGTCGTCTTTGTATCGATTCTAATTTATGAATAACACGTATTCATTTCATTTTTTATTTTATATAATGTATCTCGTATTCAATTGAATTTATGAATAAAGGACACCTTTTTTTTATCTCCGACTGATGATGCTCAATATCGGTAATCTCCAGGATCAAGACACGTGGCAGCTGACGTGTCCCAAGACTCAGAAGAAAGGGCCCACGGGGGCCGACCAGTCCACCTTACGCCCGACCTGCAAGCACAAGCTAGCCCTCCTCGGGGCTCCTTGCAAATTAGCCTCCTTGTCCCCCCAGCTCGCCTCGGGCTGCCACAAGACCAAGACTCCCCGGCTTCCTCGCTCGTCTTCGAGCTCCCACCAAGGCCGTCTTCCTCGGCCCTCCGACCAACTCCACCACTCGCAGGCATATCCGCCGCTCCACGAATCTCGCCATGCACGGATTTTACGCCAGCAACGTCCCACGTTCCACGCCATCACGATCCCCATTAATGGGCGATCCTCTCTTTATGCGGGCATGACGTCGGGAGCGCAACTGCCTGCGAGATTCTCGCGCCTGCTGCTGCGTGCCGCCGCCGCTATATAAACCCCCATCATAGAGGGGTCGAGTAAGCCATTTTTACTCTTCTAAGCCGTTACTCTGCTCGGATCTCATCACTGACTTGATCGTAGGAGGGTACTTGGTGGTACCAAACCACCCTGGGGCTTTTTTGCAGGTACTCGGCACCAAACTCCTCATTCCACTTCTTCCTCCAAAACCCATTGAGACCCACACACAACAGGAGTAATTAACAAAGTCCACCGGGAGATCAACGGAAGACAACATCTGACGGAGACCCGAAAAGGACCTCCATCACCGACTATCGCTTTCATTTCTCTGCTGTGTTTTTGGCATGTGATTTTAGCAAATGTGGCCTGTAGATAGTAGATAACTGTCCATCTCAAACTTTTTATAGGGTAATGATGGCTTAGGTAACATGGTTAGGATCCGTTGCCTAAGACTTTCCAACTTTATGAGTAGTGGGGGTTTCATAAAGACTTTTCTCCCCACGAGTCGTGAGAATCTCGTAGATATGTTTTCTCCTTAGGAATCGTGAGCATTCCTAAGTGTGTTTTCTCTTGAGAGTCGTAAGGATCTCACAAGAGAATTTTCTCCCTTATAAGTCGAGAGGACTCGTAAGTGATTGGTGAGTTGACGTGTTTCCAAATCGAAGCATTGCACCGATGGGGAGGTCAAGGGTTGACTTTCTCCGTTTTCTACGGTGTCAGGGTTGACTTTCTCCATTTTCTACGGTGTCGGGATCAACTTTCTCCATTTTCTACGGTGTCAGGATTGACTTTCTCCGTTTTCTACATTGTCGGGATCGACTTTCTCCGTTTTCTACGGTGTTAGGGTTGAATTTCTCCGTTTTCTACGGTGTTGGGATTGACTTTCTCCGTTTTCTACGGTGTCCGGATTGACTTTCTCCGTTTTCTACGGTGTCGGGGTCGGGATTGACTTTCTCCTTTTTCTACGGTATTAGGGTTGACTTTTTCCGTTTTCTACGGTGTCGGGGTTGACTTTCTTCATTTTCTACGGTGTCGGGATCAACTTTCTCCGTTTTCTACGGTGTCGGGGTTGACTTTCTCCGTTTTCTACGGTGTCGGGGTTGACTTCTCTGTTTTCTACGGTGTCGGGATCGACTTTTTCCGTTTGCTACGGTGTCGGGGTTGACTTCTCTGTTTTCTACGGTGTCGGGATCGACTTTTTCCATTTTCTACGGTGTCGGGATCGACTTTCTCCATTTTCTACGGTGTTGGAGTCGACTTTCTTCGTTTTCTACGGTGTCGGGATCGACTTTCTCCGTTTTCTACGGTGTCGGGATCGACTATCTCCTTTTTCTACGGTGTCGGGATCGACATTCTCTGTTTTCTATAGTGTCGGGATCGACTTTCTCCGTTTTCTTGACTTTCTCCATTTTCTACGGTGTCGGGGTTGACTTTCTCCATTTTCTATGGTGTCGGGATCGACATTCTCCGTTTTCTACGGTGTCGGGATCGACTTTCTCCGTTTTCTTGACTTTCCCCGTTTTCTACGGTGTCGGGGTTGACTTTCTCCATTTTCTACGGTGTTGGGATCGACTTTCTCTATTTTCTACGGTGTCGGGGTTGACTCTAGGTTGTCTGTGAACCGCAGAGTCTTGGAACTAGGGACTTTGCCATGGCTCCGATTGGTGGTGTCGCGTCCGTGTCCTGCTGGCATGAAGAGAAACGCCGTTGCTGGTCTTCTGGGATGCAGATATTGCCGCTGAGCCCTGATTCTCCCTTTAATAGAGTTTGTTGGGACATGTGGTTCCCTTTTCGTTTATGCCCATTGATTGTATACAGGGGTCAGTATGGACTTACCTGCAGGGCAAAAAGTTTCATTTCATTTTTTCATTTCTTTCCGCGATACTCTATCATTTCAGCTTTTTATATCGCGAAAGTCGCGATTGCCCAATCATTTCGGCTATTTTTCGCGGTGCCCAATCATTTCGGTTATTTTTCTTTCTATTCGCTGCTTTTTATTGCGAGTTGCCCAATCTTTTCGGCTATTTTTGTATGCATATATTTTACTCGCTGATTTTGTTGCAAGTTGCCCTATCATTTCGGCTATTTCATATGCATTCATGGCCCGCTGACTTTTCACCACGAATATGGAACCTGGGATCTGATACCAATCTTAGCATCAGTATCGCTGCGACTGGAATATTGCCAAGAGCGAGTCATCATTTGCCGTGAAAGGACTTGGAATTTGTTACCGATTTAGATATCAGTATCGCTACTACTGGAATCATTGCCAGGAGCGAATCATCATTTGCCTCTGTCTATTCGAACAAAGGCGGCTTAGCAAACAGGGTTAGGATCCTGTCGACTAAGGCTTTTAACTTTATGAGCCGTAAGGGTCTCATAAAGGTGTTTCTCCCTACAAGTCATGAGGATCTCATAGGTGCGTTTTCTCCTTAAGAATCGTGAGGATTCTTAAGTGTATGTTCTCTTCTAAGTCGTAAGGATCTTGCAAGGGTGTTTTCTCCTTATAAATCGAAAGGACCTACAAGTGTTTGTTCATCAAATGAGGGCATTCCTCGTCGTTGGTGGGACTCGGCAAAGAAATGCTTATTTGTGCCTGTGGATTGTATACAAGGGTCAGTATTGAACCGCTTGTAGGGCAATATTGGGGTGTATGACGGCTTAAGAGCAGGTTCAGATCCCTATAGCTTAAGGTTTTTGAATCTTATGAGCCGGGAGGGTATCATAAGAGGGTTCTCCTTACGAGTCGTGAGGATCTCGTAAGTGTAATTTCTCCTCAGGAATCGTGGGGATCCTAAGTGTGTTACTCACTCGTGAGTCGTAAGAATCTCACGCAGGTATTTTCTCCTTACAAGGTCAAGAGGACCTTACCGGTGTGCATGGATTTTTTACGAGTCTGCGCCCTTTCGGGTTTTCACAGACTCGCCGGCAGCCCTGTTGTTCTTACTCACGGAGCCCTTTCGGGTTTTCATCTGTGCCAATCTTGCTTATGGACGTACATTTTTTTTAACATGAGTCTGTGCGCTTTCGGGTTTTCACAAACATCGCAAGTAGCCTTGCTGTTTTCACTCACGGAGCCCTTTCGGGTTTTCATCCGTGCCCATCTTGCTTATGGACGTACCGTTTTTTTTGTTCAACCCTAGGATGTTGCGTTTTGTAGTAGTTTACAGACGTTTCGGTCAGGCGTAGTATTTTTTTAAGAACCGACCGTTTATTAGCCTGAAGGGTCTTTCGCCATGCATATTCTTGAGCAAGTAAGCCCCACCCTGGTAGACCTTGTCTATGATGTACGGGCCCTCATAATTCGGCTCGAACTTCCTCCGTTTGGCACGATTAAGGATCATAGGTCTTTTGACGACTAGCACAAGTTCGCCTTGGCGGAATGTTCTCGACCTAGTCAGTCTTTCGTATGAGCGCGTCATTTTTGCTTTGTAAGCCTCCAAGTTTTGTTGCGTTATGAGACGAGTTTCATCGAGGGAGTCGAGCTCCTCAAGCCGAAGATGGGCATTCTTTTCGTCTGTTAGCTCGTAATGAACCGCCACTCGTAGAGAGGGTAGCTCCATCTCCAAGGGGAGTACTGCTTCAGTGCTAAATACCAATGCGAATGGCGTTGTGTTCGTAGCCGTTTTGAACGTGGTCCGATATGCCCAGAGAGCTTCATGCAGTCTCTCGTGCCAGTCCTTCTTATTTTTGGATACTGTCTTCTTTATGATTTTCGTCAAGGTCTTGTTGAAAGTCTCAGCTAGACCGTTAGCTCGTGGATTTTATACCCAAAAGTATCTCCAGTCTATATTATGCTGTTGTGCGAAGCGGCTGATTCTGTGACTTTTGTAAGCCGGCCCGTTATCAGAAATAATCCGTCGCGGAGTACCAAACTGATAAATGACGTGTGTTTTAAGGAAATGGAGAATATTCTCCATCTTCACTTCTCTTAGCGGTATGGCCTCTGCCCACTTAGAGAAGTAATCGGTTGTCGCCAATATGAACCGATGTCCTCTGGATGACGCTGGCTCGATGGGCCCCACATTTCGAACGGCCAGCTAGCCACCATTGGGTGTAGCGAGTTTGGATGCTGGTGGATAAAGTCTCCATGAATTTGGCACGAGTGGCACTGCTTTGCATATTCAAGGCAGTCATGGATCATCGTGGGCCAATAGTAGCCCATCCTTTTGATCTTCAGCTTCATCTTTGGCCCGGCTTGATGAGAATCGCAGAGTCCGTTGTGAGTTTCTTGGACGACTCTCCTTGCTTCTTCTGGTCCCAGGCATCTTAGCTACAGAGAGTCGAACGATCTCTTATACAGAGTATCATTGACGAAGGCGAAAATCAGAGCTCGTTTCATGAGCTGATGTCTTGAGAATGCGTCTTCAGGTGTTTGACGGGATTTAAAGTAGTCTATAAAGACTTCTCTCCAATCCTTAACCTTTTCTTGGTCCTCCATTTGTAGGGCCGTTTGCTTGGTCACTTCCTTTTCTTCAAACGACTCCGGAGATATTTCTGCTGGTGCAAGAACCCGACGGTTTTGTACAATGATTCTTACGTCATCGAAGTTTTCGTTAGCCAGTTTTTTAGCAAGTTTGGCTAATGTATCCGCCTTGCTATTCTCCGCTCGCGGTATGCTTTCCAAGGTGTAGGAAGGGATTTCAGTCAGCAATTGTTGTGCTCTTTCGCCATATTTTACCAACTCCGGTTTGCACGTTTGATAATCGCCGTTTACTTGACTAACGACCAACTGGGATTCTCCGTATATAAGGAGGTTTTCGATTCCCATGTCGACAGTGATCTCAAGACTTGCTATCAAAGCTTCATATTCTACTTCATTGTTTATCCTCGGCTCTGTCAAGGAAAAGGCAAAGCGCATTATCCCTCCTTGCGGAGTCACGAAGATAAGGCCTGCCCCCGATTTGATTATAGAGGTGTTGTGCTTTTGCTTCTTCATGGAAGATGCCCCATCAAAGTAGAGTTCCCATTGGGTATCACTCCCTCCTCTTTCCCTGTCGATCGTGTCAAACGCGTGCTCGTCCGGCAGTTCACAATTTAAGGGTGAGTCGGTAGGTATCGGATGCTCGGCAAGGAAGTCGGCGATGGTCTGGCCTTTCACTGCTTTGAGGGCTTGATAGATTATCAAGAACTCCATCAAGAGGAGGGCCCATTTAGCAAGTCTTCATGTTAATATAGCTCTTGACATTAAATATTTGAGAGGATCCACCTTTGATATGAGATGGACCTCATACGCCAAAGCATAGTGTCTAAGCTTCGTTATCGCGAAGATTAGCGCCAGGCAGTGTTTTTCGATGGGGGGTAGTTGTGTTCTGCCCCCGTTCCCCTCCGAACACAGAGACGTGACCGCGTAGGCTCGTCTTGCCTGAGATTCGGGGCAGATGCTATTTGGTTTTATCCGTCCACCTCTCTGAAGATGCCAAGTTGATTTATGGCACCGTGTATCGGGGTTTAGATGGATGTGGCCGATTTAGCAGACTTCGTCAGATTCCCCCTCGCTTGAGGGGTTTTTGATTGTGGGGACGCTCTTCACTGCAGGCGCAAGCCCCTGTAGTTAATTACGCTACCGCATCACGGTAACAACTTTCTCCTTCTTCAGAATTTCACTTCGTGTCGTGGGTGTTTGTTTTGTTTGTGGTTGCCCGTGGATTGTATACGGAGACTAATTGTGTTGTCGCCCGTAGGACGTGGATTAGTCCAAATCCGTATCTTCTTAGATTTGGGTTTTGGTTTGGGTTTAAGGATACGTTAGTCTTATTTGAGGCTAAGATCAACTTAAACGTTTGTTAAGGATACGTTAGTCTAATTTGAGACTAAGATCAACTTAACAGGATCGTTTAGATCCGACAAAAGAGCATTTGGGGGCTCTATTGTTCCAGTTTAGGGACATAGTGGTCCATTGCTAGTTTAGGGACATGGTGGTCCATTGAATGTATGGCCGTCGGGACTCATCACCTCTCTGACGACGTTGAAGGATTACAATGACAGATGTCAGAGGAGTTCAGAGATGTACCCTTGAACCACAGTTGGTTAGGAGATCTATAGTCCAATTTGGGACTAATGACTGTTTTGAAAGTTTTGATTTAAGGATGCGTTAGCCATATTTGAGGCTAAGATCAACTCAAATGTTTGTTAGTGATACGTTAGTCTGATTTGAGACTAAGATCGACATAACAGGATCGTTTAGATCCGACAATAGAGCATTTGGGCTCTATTGTTCCAGTTTAGGGACATGGTGGTCCATTGCCAGTTTAGGGACATGGTGGTCCATTGTTCCCATTTTGGGGGCGAATACTGGTTTAAGGACGCATTAGTCCGTGAGTTTAAGGACGCATTAGTCCATGAGTTTAAGGACCCCACAGTCCGTATCGATGTGTGGTTGTCGGGACCCGTCACCTTTCTGACGACGTTGAAGGATTACAACGACAAATATCAGAGGAGTTCATAGATGTACCCTTGAACCAATGAGTTGGTTGAAAGAGCAAATGTGTTCAGTTCAAGATGATTTGAGGACTTATGGCCAGTTTGGGCTAAGTCCAATTATGTTTGAAATATTGGCCCTTTGGGCCATTAGACATTTGTCTGGGTTCAGCCCCTCATCATTCAGCAATGCTAAACAGAGGTTTGGGGGCTCTGACAACATTTTGTCTTTGATTTCCTCAATTTTGAGATTCATTTGAAGGATGGACTTTTGTCTCTAGAAAATTAGCCAATTTGGCTAAAAATAGTGTTAAACACTAGAGAACAACAGTGTTAAACACTGGAGGTAGAACTCTCAAATTAGTGTTAAACACTAAAAGACAATCCGTATTAAACACTGGAAATATAATCTTCAATTTAGTGTTGAACACTAGAAATAAACAGTGTTAAACACTGAAAATATAATCCCCGAATTAGTGTTAAACACTAAAGAAAGAGGGGTCATGTATGGACACGTGAGAGTGCCCAAAGGTGGGTCCCGATCCCTTTTCTTCGTTCTGCAATTAAGTGTTAAACACTTTTTTAGTATTTTATTTTGAGCATCACGTGTTGACACGTGATGGGGATTTATGTGCTGACTGTTAAAGCGTTTGCCAAGGGGTCACGTGGGAGCACGTGAGAGCGCCCAAAGCCTTCATTTCTTTTGCTTTTTCTTTCTGCGTTTTGGGAGTCACGTGGGAGCGCGTGAGGCATTGCCTCAAAGCTTCTTTTCTTCAGGGATCTTTTCAAGGGTCACGTGGGGGCACGTGACCTTAATTCTTTTCATGAACAGAGATCTTTTAAGTCTCCTTATTTTAAGAATTGAATTCTCTGTAGGGTTAAACCCTAATTATGATTTTAGAGGAATTAAATTCCTATTGTGCAAGAATTAAATTCTTATATAGGGTTAAACCCTAATTTCTTTTTAGGGGAATTAAATTCCCATACATGTAAAAGAATTAAATTCTTGATTAGGGTTAAACCCTAGTTCTGTCTTGAAGGAATTAAATTCCTATGATTTTGGGATAATTGAATTCTCATGTAGGGTTAAACCCTAATTTGTTTTGGGAGAATTAAATTCTCTAAACTCAATTTCCCCTCTAATTTTTAGATCTGCATATCAGGATCTCGACCCGATGAGAATTAAATTCTCAACTTATGGGGAGATGTGCTCTGTGCAGACCCTCAACAAGGGGAAGAACTAAGTTCTTTGCAAAAGAGTTAAACTCTTAGATTTTTGAGAATTAAATTCTCTGTTTGAAGTTTTGATCCCCTTTCTTTTCTCACCTAGAGTTTTTCTTTGTTGAGAATTAAATTCTCCTCTCTCTGTTCTTCTCCCCCAAAAGGTAGCCCCTTTCTCTTCTCTTCTTGGCTCCTATTTATAGGAGAAAAAAAGAATTAATTTGTTTAGCAAATCTCTCATTGAAATATTTGATTTGTTTTCATCATTAATATGATCCTTTAGATCACACAATGAATTTTATTCACCGTTGGATTTTAAATCCAAAGATATTCTGTTTGTTATTTTCGGTGAGATTTAGGGGAAATCTTTCCTTGTCCAAGATTTTTCCATAAATTGGTGATATTTAATCACCCTTGGATTTTTAATCCAACGGTCCCCATAATCCTTTTCCATTTGGAAAGATTTAGAGAAATTTAGAATTTTAATCCTATTTGGAAAGATTTAGAGAAATTTAGAATTTTAATTCTATTAAACTGTAAGGCTTTCAAAGCCAGTCACGTGCTGACACGTGACCCTTGGTCACGTGTGAGCACGTGACCCCCAATTGAGTCCTTTTCTCAGCGTTTATTTATACTTCAGTTTTAACCATCACGTGTCAACACGTGACCATTGGTCACGTGTCAACACGTGACCATTGGTCACGTGTGAGTACGTGATACCTCATTGAGGCATTTCCTTCGGCCATTTGTTTTTTATTTCTGTTTTAACTATCACGTGTCAACACGTGACCATTGGTCACGTGTGAGCACGTGACACCTCATTGAGGTAATTCCTGATTTTTAATCAGGGAACAGTGCATAGCATATTTGCTCATAACTTTTGATCCCGGATGAATTATGAAGCCCATAATATATCAAATCGAAGGGTTTTTCGAGATGCTTCCAATACCATCAGAATTTAATAGTTACTCCTTCGGGAGTTTATCAAAATACAGGCCGAAAGATACTGGTTCGCATTTCCTTAAGCGTATCGCTGCCATTTGATACCTTGGACTCTTCCGCGCGGAAATTTTTGGCGGGAACAAATGCCCCCCACTACTTTGCCCATGTAAGTATATACGTGGGTGAAGTAGTGCAGAGTAATGCATAGCATATGACCAGTTCCGGGTTGGTATATAACTTTCAGAATCTTGATCTGAGAAGATAACGAGCGGACACAAACGTCGTCATTTATCATTGACTCAAATCTCGACTCTTAAGAGATATATTTCCAAACTCTCAACTCCATGAGCCGCACCCTTCTATTTCTTTATGTCTTACTTTGGCGTGAAGTAGTTTATACGCTCATGAGTAAGTTCTCCATTTCAGTGGCATATAGCTTTGGCAAGTGTGGCTCATAGATGGTCCATCTTGACCTCTTTGCAGGGCAACAATGGCTTTGGAGACAGGGGTAGGATCTGCCACCTAAGACTTTTCAACTTTACGAGCCGTAAGGGTCTCATAAAGACTTTTCTCCCTACGAGTCGTGAGGATCTCGTAGGTGTCTTTTCTCCTTAGGAGTCGTGAGGATTCCTAATTGTGTTTTCTCTTGAGAGTCGTAAGGATCTCACAAGAGAATTTTCCCGCTTATAAGTCAAGAGGACTCATAAGTGGTTGTTTCCCTCCTTGTCGAGATTCTACTTTGGAGAGTGAGACCCGTGGATAGTATGCAAGAGACCGTTTTGGGCCGACTTGCAGGGTCCCAGTGCTTAGGAAATAGGTTTCTTAATCCCTACTGCCTAAGGCTTTTCCTCACGAGTCGAGACGAATCGAGCAGTTCTCGCAAAGACATCAATTTCCTCACGAGTCAAGACGAATCGAGCATTTCTCACAAGAATATCCTAACGTCACAGTTAACCTCTGCTCTTTACGACAGAAGTCCGTTAGGGTTTATGGTACTTAGAGTTTTGGCCGTCGTACCGTCGCATCAGCTGATATATTCCTCGATAGGCAATCGTGCTGTTCGAGTAGCCCTGCGACTGCCGTGTCTCTGATCCCTTCGGGGGCTGGACAAGACGTCTTCAAGCAATCCTCCTCAGCAGTTTGACCGTCGGAAAAGCAAGCGTTAGGAATTTTGCCATGCCGCTTTTTACTTGAGATTAGGCTCATTTTGGAGAGCCCCGATGAGTCATAACCACTCCGTGCTGGTGTGGGATGATCTCCGATAGTCTTTCAGGTTTTATATTTGTTGCCGTTAAGACCCTGAAGCTAGGAATTTGGCTTTTGCTTCGTTTGCTGGCACTGCGTCTGCTGTATCAAGACGAATGTCGCGGTTGTCTCTAGGTTGTTGGTGAATCGTCGAGGCTTGGAACTGGGAATTTTGCCGGGGCTTCGTTTGTTTGATTGTCGCGTCTGAACCCTGCTGGAGGAAGAACGCTGGGGTGATATCTCGTCTGCTGTATCAAGACGAACATCGAGGTGGTGACCACTCCATGTGGGATGATCTCCGGTAGTCTTTCAGGCTTTATATGACTTGCCGTTAAGACCTTGAAGCTAGGAATTTGGCCTTCGCTTCGTAAGCTGGTATTGCGTCCTCTATATCGAGACGAATGTCGCGGTTGTCTCTAGGTTGTTGGTGAACCGTAGAGGTTTGGAACTAGTGACTTTGCCGTAGCTCCGCTGTTTGATGATGTTGCGTCTGCTGTGTCGAGACGAACGTCGAGGTGGTGACCATTCCGCCCTGGTGTGAGATGATCTCCGGTTGTCTTTCAGGCTTTATATGGCTTGCCGTTAAGACCGTGAAGCTAGGAATTTGGCCTTTGCTCCGTTTGCTTTGTCATGTCCGAATCCTGTTGGAGGAAGGACATTGTTGTGACGTTGCGTCTGCTGTAACGAGACGAATGCTGAGTTGGAGCTGGGATTTTGCCGTCACTCCGCTTTACTGACAATGGGGACTTTCGTTGACGTTGCATCTACATCCTGCTGGACTGCGAAGGAACGCCGTTGTTGACATCTCGTCTGCTGTAACGAGACGAATGCTAAGATGGTCTCTAGGTTGTCTGTGAACCGTCGAGATTTGGAACTAAGGACTATACCGTGGCACCGTTTGATGGTGTAGCATCTATGTCCTGCTGGAATGAGGAGGCACACCGTTGTTGGTCTCCAGGCTGTAGATATGGCCATTGAGATTTGGAACTAGGGACTTTGCCATGGCTCTGTTTCGTTGCGACTCTGAGGTCGGTTGTTGACGTCACGTCTGCATCTGGTTGGAGTGAGGGGAAACACCGTTGGTGATCTCTATGTTGTCGATATCGACATCGAGACCCTGAAGCTAGGGATCTTCTTTTGCTTCGTTTGTTGACATTGTGTCTGCAATAATGCGACAAATGTCGAGGTTGTCTCTAGGTTGTCTATGAACCGTCGAGACTTGGCTTCGCTTTCTGGTGGAGCCTGTTGGGAAGGTATGGTTCCCTCTCTGTTTGTGCCCCTGGATTGTATACAGGGATCTGTGTGATCTCACCTGTAGGGCAAAAAGTTTCATTCTTTCATTTCATTCTTTTTTTCCTTTCCGCGATGCTCTATCATTTCAGCTTTTTATATCGCGAAAATCGCGATTGCCCAATCATTTCGGCTGTTTTTTTCGCGGTGCCCAATCATTTCGGCTATTTGTTTTATTTTTACTCGCTGCTTTTTATTGCGAGTTGCCCAATCATTTCGGCTATTTTGTATGCATAAATTTTTACATGCTGATTTTGTTGCAAGCTGCCCCATCATTTCGGCTATTTCGTATGCATTTTTGGCTCGCTGACTTTTTATCGCGAGTGTGGAACTTAGAATCTGGTGCCAATCTTAGCATCAGTATCGCTACGACTGGAATATTATCAGGAGCGAATCATCATTTGCCATGAAAGGACTTAGAATTTGATACTGATTTAGGCATCAGCATCGCTACAACTGGGATATTACCAGGAGCGAATCATCATATGCCTCTGTCGATGTCGAACAAAGGTGGCTTAGCAAACAAGGTTAGGATCCCGTCGACTAAGGCTTTTGACTTCATGAGCCGTAAGGGTCTCATAAAAGTGTTTCTCCCTACGAGTCGTGAGGATCTCCCAGGTGCGTTTTCTCCTTAGGAATCGTGAGGACTCCTAAGTGTATGTTCTCTTATAAGTCGTAAGGATCTTACAAGAGTGTTATCTCCTTATGAGTCGAGAGGACTCACAAGGGTTGTTCACCGTGCGAACATATCCCTAGTCATGGATGGGACTTGGTTAGGGAAATGTTTATTTGCTCCCATGGATTGTATACAAGGGTCAGTATTGAGCCGCTTGTAGAGCCATATCGGAGGTTGTGGGGGTTGCTTAAGAACAGGTTCAGGTCTCTGTAACTTAAGACTTTTAAATCTTATGAGCCGTGAGGGTCCCATAAGAGAGTTCTCCTTACGAGTCGTGAGGATCTCGCAAGTGTAATTTCTCCTTAGGAATCGTGAGGATCCCTAAGTGTATTGTTCCCTTGTGAGTCGTAAGGATCTCACGCAGGTGGTTTCTCCTTACAAGGTCGAGAGGACCATGTAAGTGTCTTTTAAGAGATTGCGCCCTTTCGGGTTTTCATAAACACTCGCCGGTAGCCCTGCTGTTTTTACTCACGGAGCCCTTTCGGGTTTTCATCCGTGCCCATTTTGCTTCTGGACATACCGTCTTTTATTTTTTTTTCTCTTTATTCTCTTTTTTTTAACGAGGTTGCGCCCTTTCGGGTTTTCACAAGACTCGCCGGTAGCCTTGCTGTTTTTACTCGCGGAGCCCTTTCGGGTTTTCATCCGTGCCCATTTTGCTTATGGACATACCGTTTTTATTTTTTTATTTTTATTTTTATTTTTATTTTTTATCACGTCCGCCTGAGGATGCTGTGGTAGTAGTTTAAAGACGTTTCGGTCATTTGCAAGTTTTAGGACATTGCGGTCCGTCGTTAGTTTAAGGACGTTTCGGTCCTCAGCCAGTTTTAGGACATAGTGGTCCATCGTTAGTTTAACGACGTTTCAGTCTATTATCCAGTTTTAGGACGTAGTGGTCCGTTGGGCTTTCTCTATGAATGAGCATGATGCCCCGGCGTGTCCATCTTTTTCGGAGCATGTGGTTGTGGCGGGCTCACCTTCCAGTTTTCGAACAGCGCGAGTTTGCCTTGTTGGTATTGGTCTTCAACCTAGTTTTTGAAGACGAAGCAATCTTCGATCGGATGACTTGCTGCTCGATGGTAGGGGCAGTAATTAGGATCGTTGACATCGCCTGGCTGTAGCGGACGTTTCGGACTCGGCAGATTGATGAATCCGTTGCGCACTGCCAGCTCAAACAGTTTCCTCGTTTTATCCTGGGGAAACGAGTAAGGACGTCCCATTCTTTCCTCGAGGGATGGGCGTGGACGCATATTGTTTTGGCAAACAACCGGCTTTAAGTTGCTCGGCAGTTGTTGAGTATTGGCAACGAAGGTTGCTTTCCCTTTGCCCTTTTCATTCCAAGGCTCTGTCTTTGAAGGAGATGGTCTATGACCCATTTGGTCCATTTGGGCCAGCTTGTCAATCAAGGCCTGGAAGGTGGTCGGCTTGAAAAACATCATAAATTGAGAGATGGTCGCTTGAGGGTCTAGAGTACCCATGAACAGGCCCACGACAGGAGCTTCTTCGATGCGATGCTCGCACTTTGACCATAGATTACGCCACCGTATCGCATACTGGACCCAAGTTTCGCCTGGTCTTACCCTGGCGTTGATCAGTGCGGTGGCCGGGGTGCGCTCACTAGCGCTTGCAAATCTTTGTGTAAACAGTAGCTCCATCTCCGTAAATGTTTTGACAGAGTCGTTAGGTAGCTCTGAATACCATTCAAAGGCCGTTTCTGTTAAGCTGCCGACGAATTGGCGAAGCAACAGTTTGTCGTCGCCTCCAGTATTGCTGCATAAGGCCCTAAATTGAGCGACATGCTGATGTGGATTCCCCGTCCCTTTATATACATGGAACTTAGGGATCGTATATCCCGGCGGGTAACTTATTCGGTCATACCAGCCCGGATAGGGTCGTCCAGTCTTGACAACTTGGCTGGCCGCTTCATTCGCCTGGTGAGCTCGTATTTGCTGAGCTATATAGTCATCCAGTGCGGCCTTAGAAATGGTTTCCTCCTTGGCTGCTGAAAGAGCCGGAAGAGGATTAGATGTCTCCCCTCTATCATCTTCAATAATGATCGGAGGATCTTCAGCCGGAGGATCCGGCTGTAACATCATTCCTACTATGTCTTGGAAGAGAAGCGCCATTCATTTTATGTTGGCAGCTTGTTCTGCAGCTTCTCTGTCCTTCTTTTTGAGGACTCTGCGTAGGAAGTCAGCATCGGTTTCTTGTTCATGACACTGCTCTGATGATGCCTCCGAGCTTTCTTTTGGTCCGGTAAGTGCGGCCATTGCAGTCATCATCTCTTGAAGCTTCTGCTGCTGCTCCTAAGGTTTGGTCACAGATCGGGTGAGCGGTCGGTGACCCGTCGAAGCACGGCTTTCCTCCTTTCCGGAAGCCATATAAACAGTGTGCACCACCATGCCCCCAGACCTGGGGTGTTTGTGTTCGGCGCTTTTACGGTTCACCATGTTCATAGGGGCTTTTTGCGGTCTCCTTTTCTTTTGAGTGATTGACGTTGAGGGAGCCGTTGCAGCGGGCCTCTAGCCAGCTGTCACTTTCTTTGGCTCTGAGTAGTCCTTTTCCTGTTGAACCTCCATCTTTTTCTGTCGGCGGAGATAGTCTTGATCGATCACTGACTCTTGGACACATTGCCAAACTTTGTAAATTTCAGAGGATAGCCGTTGAGGGAGCTGCTCCAGCTTCGCTTTTGGGGACTTCACCATAGGTGAAGGAGTTCTTTTCAGCACAGCAGTTGACGAGTTTCTGCGTACCTTGTTTAGCAATTCAAAGCTGTTCCCGGTTGGAATAGCAGCATCGATCCCCACCGTTGGAGCTGGCGGAGTTATCCCAGAGGGGGAGTCGCCCCCAGCCTTCCTCACTCGGCGCCAGTGGCGACGTCGAGCGTGTCTTGCTGATGGAGTTGTTTCAGCTATAAGGATGACTTCGTCGTGCCCCCTCTGGGCAGGGGAAGCAGCTTTGAGGATCTCGCCTGGAGCAAAAACCGAAATAGCCAGCCTTGTAAAAACTGACTTCTTGGAAGGAGGAACCTTTCCAATGATTTCGTCCGCTTGAGCCGAGATGGCTATCCGCTTTGGGATGGCAGCTTTGGGTATCGCGGGCTTGTCGACATTCCGGCCCAGTCTGTTGAAAGCTGAAGTATTGAAATTGGGCGACCCATTGAGAGGGGCCGCGGTAGTTATAAGCCGATCAAAGACCGACTTCTTCGAAGATTCTTGCGATGGTAATTGGGCATTGAAGCTAATCGGTGGGAGCATGGTCCCGAAGAATAGTCTAATGGTGGTTTGAGTTACCTGCTCCAATGGCATCTTGAAAAGGGAGGCCCCTTGGGGCCCATAAGTCACTCCTCTAGCAAGGACAGAGCAAGAGTTGCAGTTGCAGGCAGTGCAATTTGAAGCCATTGATCTTCTGTTTTCTGCACGGAGCAAGACACCAAATCTTAGTACCTCGAATCCACAGGCAACCACAGCAAACCGCGATTCGTTCGCGAACACGACACATGAAGTGTGGAGTGGAAAGAGGAAAAGGTCCCACCGGGCGTGCCAGAATCTGTTTCCCTCCGAACAAAGAGACGCGACCGCGTAGGCTCGTCTTGCCTGAGATTCAGGGCAGATGCTATTTGGTTTTATCCGTCCACCTCTCCGAAGATGCCAAGTTGATTTATGGCACCGTGTATCGGAGGTTTAGACGGATGCGGCCGATTTAGCAGACTTCGTCAGATTCCCCCTCGCTTGAGGGGTTTTTGATTGTGGGGACGCTCTTCCCTGCAGGCGCAAGCCCCTGCAGTTAATTACGCTCCCGCATCGCGGTAACAACTTTCTCGTTCTCCAGAATTTCACTTCGTGTCGTGGGTGTTCATTTTGTTTGTGGTTTCCCGTGGATTGTATACGGAGACTAATTGTGTTGTCGCCCGTAGGACGTGGATTAGTCCAAATCCGTATCTTCTTAGATTTAGGTTTTGGTTTGGGTTTAAGGATACGTTAGTCTTATTTGAGGCTAAGATCAACTTAAACGTTTGTTAAGGATACGTTAGTCTAATTTGAGACTAAGATCAACTTAACAGGATCGTTTAGATCCGACAAAAGAGCATTTGGGGGCTCTATTGTTCCAGTTTAGGGACATAGTGGTCCATTGCTAGTTTAGGGACATGGTGGCCCATTGAATGTATGGCCGTCGGGACCCATCACCTCTCTGACGACGTTGAAGGATTACAACGACAGATATCAGAGGAGTTCAGAGATGTACCCTTGAACCACAGTTGGTTAGGAGATCTATAGTCCAATTTGGGACTAAAGCCTGTTTTGAAAGTTTTGATTTAAGGATGCGTTAGCCATATTTGAGGCTAAGATCAACTCAAACGTTTGTTAAGGATACGTTAGTCTGATTTGAGACTAAGATCGACTTAACAGGATCGTTTAGATCCGACAAAAGAGCATTTAGGCTCTATTGTTCAAGTTTAGGGACATGGTGGTCCATTGCCAGTTTAGGGACATGGTGGTCCATTGTTCCCATTTTGGGGGTGAATACTGGTTTAAGAATGCATTAGTCCATGAGTTTAAGGACGCATTAGTCCATGAGTTTAAGGACGCATTAGTCCATGTTGTTGGTTTAAGGACTCATTAGTCCATGAGTTTAAGGACCCCGCAGTCCGTATCGATGTGTGGTTGTCGGGACCCGTCACCTCTCTGACGACGTTGAAGGATTACAACGACAAATATCAGAGGAGTTCAGAGATGTACCCTTGAACCAATGAGTTGGTTGAAAGAGCAAATGTGTTCAGTTCAAGATGATTTGAGGACTTATGGCCAGTTTGGGCTAAGTCTAATTATGTTTGAAATATTGGCCCTTTGGGCCATTAGACATTTGTCTGGGTTCAGCCCCTCATCATTCAGCAGTGCTAAACAGAGGTTTGGGGGCTCTGACAACATTTTGTCTTTGATTTCCTCAATTTTGAGATTCATTTGAAGGATGGACTTTTGCCTCTAGAAAATTAGCCAATTTGGCTAAAAATAGTGTTAAACATTAGAGAACAACAGTGTTAAACACTGGAGGTAGAACTCTCAAATTAGTGTTAAACACTAAAAGACAACCAGTGTTAAACACTGGAAATATAATCTTCAATTTAGTGTTGAACACTAGAAATAAACAGTGTTAAACACTGGAAATATAATCCCCGAATTAGTGTTAAACACTAAAGAAAGAGGGGTCACGTGTGGACACGTGAGAGCGCCCAAAGGTGGGTCCAGATCCCTTTTCTTCGTTCTGCAATTAAGTGTTAAACACTTTTTTATTATTTTTATTTTGAGCATCACGTGTTGACACGTGATGGGGATTTATGCGCTGACTGTTAAAGCGTTTGCCAAGGGGTCACGTGGGAGCACGTGAGAGCGCCCAAAGCCTTCATTTCTTTTGCTTTTTCTTTCTGCGTTTTGGGAGTCACGTGGGAGCGCGTGAGGCATTGCCTCAAAGCTTCTTTTCTTCAGGGTTCTTTTCAAGGGTCACGTGGGGGCACGTGACCTTAATTCTTTTCATGAACAGAGATCTTTTAAGTCTCCTTATTTTAAGAATTGAATTCTCTGTAGGGTTAAACCCTAATTATGATTTTAGAGGAATTAAATTCCTATTGTGCAAGAATTAAATTCTTATATAGGGTTAAACCCTAATTTCCTTTTAGGGGAATTAAATTCCCATACATATAAAAGAATTAAATTCTTGATTAGGGTTAAACCCTAGTTCTGTCTTGAAGGAATTAAATTCCTATGATTTTGGGATAATTGAATTCTCATGTAGGGTTAAACCCTAATTTGTTTTGGGAGAATTAAATTCTCTAAACTCAATTCCCCCTCTAAGTTTTAGATCTGCATGGCAGGATCTCGACCCGATGAGAATTAAATTCTCAACTTATGGGGAGATGTGCTCTGTGCAGACCCTCAACAAGGGGAAAAACTAAGTTCTTTGCAAAAGAGTTAAACTCTTAGATTTTTGAGAATTAAATTCTCTGTTTGAAGTTTTGATCCCCTTTCTTTTCTCACCTAGGGTTTTTCTTTGTTGAGAATTAAATTCTCCTCTCTCTGTTCTTCTCCCCCAAAAGGTAGCCCCTTTCTCTTCTCTTCTTGGCTCCTATTTATAGGAGAAGGAAAAGAACCAATTTGTTTAGCAAATCTCTCATTGAAAGATTTGATTTGTTTTCATCATTAATATGATTTTTTAGATCACACAATGAATTTTATTCACCGTTGGATTTTAAATCCAAAGATATTCTGTTTGTTATTTTCGGTGAGATTTAGGGGAAATCTTTCCTTGTCCAAGATTTTTCCATAAATTGGTGATATTTAATCACCCTTGGATTTTTAATCCAACGGTCCCCATAATCCTTTTCCATTTGGAAAGATTTAGAGAAATTTAGAATTTTAATCCTATTTGGAAAGATTTAGAGAAATTTAGAATTTTAATTCTATTAAACTGTAAGGCTTTCAAAGTCAGTCTCATGCTGACACGTGACCCTTGGTCACGTGTGAGAACGTGACCCGCAATTGAGTCATTTTCTCAGCGTTTATTTATGCTTCAGTTTTAACCATCACGTGTCAACACGTGACCATTGGTCACGTGTGAACACATGATAACTCATTGAGGCATTTCTTTCAGCCATTTGTTTTTTATTTCTGTTTTAACTATCACGTGTCAACACGTGACCATTGGTCACGTGTGAGCACGTGACACCTCATTGAGGTAATTCCTGATTTTTAATCAGGGAACAATGCATAGCATATTTGCTCATAACTTTTGATCCCGGATGAATTATGAAGCCCATAATATATCAAATCGAAGGGTTTTTTGAGATGCTTCCAATACCATCAGAATTTATTAGTTCCTACTTCGGGAGTTTATCAAAATATAGGCCGGAAGATACTGGTTCGCATTTCCTTAAGCGTATCGCTGCCATTTGATACCTGGACTCTTCTGCGCAGAATTTTTTGGCGGGAACAGCCCCCAGTAGAACTCGATTCAAATAGTAGAGGGCTCTCTCTTTACCTTGGTCATTCTCCTGTACCCATAACGCGCCTAAAGAACCTTCAAAGGCTGTTGTGTACAGGATGAGGGGCTTTCCTTTGATTGGAGCGGTCAGTACCGGCGGATTCTGCAGGTATTGCTTGATTTCGTCCAGTGCATTTTGGCATTTGCGATCCCAGACGAACGGGGTCCCCTTCTTCATTAAATGGCTGTAAGGGCAGCACTTGCCAGAGAGATTGGCTATGAATCGTCGGATATATGCGAGATTTCCTTGGAGAGACCGCAGTTGCTTGGGAGTTCTTGGCGGAGGCATTTCCATGATCGCCTTGATCTTCGGCAGGTCTAGCTCGATGCTCCGGTGTCGTACGATGAATCCTAGGAGTTTTTCCGAGGAAACTCCGAACGCGCATTTCAGAGGGTTCATCTTCACGTTGTATTTCCGAAGGCCCAGAAACACGATCTTTAGATGCTCCCAATGCTCCTCGTACGACTTGCTTTCCACCACGTGGTCATCGATATAACATTCGATGATTTCATGTATGAGGTCATCGAAAATCTTTGTCATGGCCCTCTGATAGGTAGCGCCGGCATTCTTCAAGCTGAAAGGCATCACTTTGTAGCAGAATATTCTCAGGGGAGTCCGGAAAGCGGTATGCTTCTGGTCTTCGGGGTGCATCTTTATTTGATTATACCTTGATGATCCGTCCATGAAGGAAAAGACTTCGTGAGTGGACGTGTTGTCTATCATTGTAGGGGTAGCTTAGCATCTTAGCAAGGTTTTGGCAAGCATCAACCATGCTACTTTAAAATTTTTTGGGTGCTATACAAACCCTAACCAAGATTTTAACTAGAGTATTAGGATAAACAAGCATGTAAACAACTTTACATCTAAGAGTTAGGTATTACAACCTTTGTAGTCCGTTCCTTCACTTCAAAAGCTCCGTGTTGAGTTCCCTTCGCTGCGATCATCGAGTACCTGGACTCAAGAGAGGCTCCATGAAGAGAAAGATGCAAGCTTGCTTCCAATCTTCAACAACAAAGATGATCTATCTTGAAGAAACTCAAACCCAAGCTCATGCTTCACTAATCAAGCATTAGCAAAGCAAACACTCTAATCTAATTGGCTAGAATAGACGAGGATGATGAAGTAGGAATTTAGCTCTCTTTTATTTTCAATTTCTCACTTATAAATATCACAAAAAAAAGCTAGAAAGCTTTTCTCAAGAGCAAGAAGAAGAAGAAAGTCATTTGTGATGAATAATGAAAATTATAGTTATGGTTACAAATCAACCATGGCTTAAGAATTAAGACTTAACCCATGTAGAGAGTTATCTAGAGTAAAGGGTTTGGGTTGGGTTAGAAAATATCTATACAAAATATCTTAGCTTAAAACAAAATAAAGGTTCTAGAAACTTCATGAAAAAGCTAACCCAAATGCTAACCCAAATCAAACCCTAACTTGTTTAATCTCCACAAAACATGTTGCATTTGTAATCCTAACTTGTTACAATATTATATATCACATATATAATATATTTTTGTAACAAAATAAAATAATACAATTAACATATATCACATATATATCAATGTATTATCCAAGTGAGAAAAAGAATCTTTAAGTGAGCTTATGTTAGTTAATGTAACTTAATATATCACATATATATAATTATACATTAAATTATCGAATCAACACTTGATCCGATAATCCAACTATATCGCATATAACCGACTAATATAACATGTACCGATTCATCGAATCAATACTTGATCCGATGACCCGGCTATATTACATATACCCAGCCGATATCATATATCGCGAGAATGGAATACGGTATCTCATATCGTAATATTCTCGGTCCCGCACATATCACATATGTGCTCCTACTCCGTTTTGCCTGAGCCAGGAAACCTCTGTGTAGGACTCTAAAGAATCGTCGATACGCCGGCAGTAGGTAACAATCATATCAAACACCCACAAGCTGCAAGCGGTCAGCTAAACGTAACAGCCACCCAGGTATTGAGCAATCAGAAGATCAACAAGCAAGCCTGTATATTCTTCTGTGAATCCAACCAGTAACACTCCCGTACAATTCGGTCTCTTCGTCTGATATGTCGCATATCTCTCCTAGGGGTGGTAAACGTCAGACCCCAATAGCTTGATAAGTCGTGTCGATATGAGGTCCATAACAGTTCGAGAAACTACTGATAACACTTACCAGTAAATCTCAGCAATCCTGGCTAGGGATTTCCAGTTATAGCCAATCGAACACAGCGCAGCATCAACTCCCTATACCAGTTGAGATGAAACCCCTCCTATCGCTCATTGCCTCCATGTGATTCGGGACTGTACCCAAAAGCCACCATTTTGCACGCCCTCTTGGACGTGGTATGATGGAAATCAAAGCACGGTGGGAATCACACAAGACTCTATGACGATCTCGGGTCTACAGACTAACATGTACCAGTGTCACCAGAGAATTGCCATCTGATGTGAGGTATAATACTATCTGGGAGTTTTCGGCGAGTCCGTCCAGTATACCCAGTCTCTACTGAACACCCGTATACCTTCTCTGATGTCAAACACCTATGGATATGGGATCATCTATCGCCCATCATATGGGTCAAGAAGCGCATACGCTAGTCTACTCTGGAGTATCGATGCCCTGTCTCGGTACTCCCACGACTAGGAACATTTGAAGGATATACTTGGTGACTACTCTGTCCCCACTAGTATGATCTGCATCATAGTCCTGGTAGTCAAGTACTCATCCTAAGGGTTTTTATCAACATGTAACATAGAGACAATCAGAGTACATGTTAAGATAAAGGGCAACCAGATAGCATACTATCATGTCGAGCAAGAAAGTCCTCCCTATATATGTCCAAGCATCCACTACAATATACATCGTATGTACAGTAATGGCCTTTAGGGCATACATATAACTAACAATCTCCCACTTGCACTAGAGCCATCTGTTGTGGTATCGCATACCCAACAATCAGCTGTGGTTAAAGTATCTCATACTCAACCATCCCGTAAAAGTCTCTACTGGAAAATAGGCCTTTGTGAGTGGATCTGCGCTGTTGTCCTCTGTGTCTACTCTCCTAACCTCGATCTCCCTGGAGATCAACCATCTCCATGATCAGGTGATATTGCCTTAGAATATATCTGGATCTCAGATAGGACGGGGGTTCCTAGGCCTAAGCCACAACTCCATTGTCACATAATGGTAGGAATGAAATTCATCTCATGAACTCATATATATCCAGACTGCCTCTTTGGTAGCATCCTTGGTAACGATGTATCTTGCCTTTAATCGTCTAGTAAGTCACGGTATCTAGCTTGGAACTCTTCCAACATACCGTCCCTCCACTGAGGGTAAAGACAATGCCTGCGACTGACATTCAGTCGTCCTTATCACTCTGGAACCTTTCCAGTGATTCTCCCCAGGATCGATTGATACCATCTCACTACAACTAGTGAGAATCCTAACATCCAATTAGATCTATCCCATAGATCCATAACTCTGGATTTAGGAGGTATCACCTTGATCCTTTATGGAGAATCTTTATGATAAGAGGAGATTGACCGAGCGTAGTATAGGAAACTCCTTCCCTATCATGAGTATGCCATCCACGTATTATACGAGGATCACCACCATACTCCCTACTACCTTTTTGTATATACTAGGTTCATCTACCATTTTGATGAAGTCAAACTCTTTGACTACCACATCAAAACAGACGTTCCAACTCCGCGATGCCTGATTTATCCCATAAAACATCTTGCATACGTTTCCGCTGCTCCCACTGTCTACGAAGCCTTCTGGCTGTATACTTATAGACTCTCTCTTCCAAATCAATATTTAGAAAAGCAGTCATAACACCCAACAGCCAGATATCGTAGTCATGGTATGTAGCAGTGGCAAGTAGGATCTGGATGGACTTAAGCATAGCTTTGAAAGTCTCAACCTTTCCATGTACATCAAGTAATCTTCTCAAGATATACTTGCTCCTGATAGGGATTTAACCCTTCAGATAAAGCAACCAAAGTCCATACTTTGTTGGTGTATAAGGATTCCATCTCAGATCGCAAAGCATCCAGCCATTCTCACATAGTCCCCACTCCTGATGGCCTGCTCGAAACTAGTTGGGTCATCATTTTATGATGCAATCCTTGCTCCCACTGCCATAGAGAAACTGAAGCATCTCTCAGGTGGATGAGGAACCCTACCAGACCGGCGGAGAGGCTGAGGTTCGTTGGAAACTATTGAATCCTCCGGTTATACCAAATCATCAGCTGCAGTTTGTTTTAGCTGGAACTACTTCCAGTTCTACCTTATGACCACTAATTTCTTCACAAGAAATTCCCTTTCCCAAAGGTGGCATGCTGAGAAAACATCTCTTGTTCCTCAGTTTGGTAGAAAATATTCCCTTGTGAATGCTTGGGATATCCAACAAACTTCCACAGAACTGATCTTGTCTCGAGCTTGTCCGGATTTTGCTTTTGACATAGGCCGGACAACCTAAAATCTTAACTTCCTTAAGAGATGGGCTCTTCCCATACCATATCACATATGGAGTGGTAGGCATCTGATTTGGTTGGAACCCTATTCAATAGGTATGCAACTTTTCAAGTGCATAACCCCAAAAGAAAACAGGCTACTCAGTAGTACTCATCATAGAGCACACCATATCACATAGGGTGTGATTGCTCCGCCCCGATACACCGACGTGTTGTTGTGTATTCGGAGGAGTAATGTTGAGAAAGAATCTCATTCTCCTTTAGAATAGTCCAGGAATTCCGTGCTCAAGTATTCTCCTCCTTGATCACATCAAAGGACATAATACTTATACCCGGTTTTTGGTTCTCTACTTCTAACTTACATTCTGTGAATATCTCAAAAGTTTCGGACTTGTGTTTCAACAGGAACATATGTCTGAAACTTGAGAGATCATCAGTGAATGTAATGAAGTACAAAGAAGCTGTCCTGGCATATGTAGATATGGGACTATCATACATCATCATGTATCAATCCTAAGAGTTTACTAACTCTTTCTCTGTTTCCAATAAACGGAGCTGTGGTCATCTTATCTTTCTGACATGACTGGCAAGTTTTACAAGATGTAAATCCAAACTAATTTAAATATGCATCTTTATGTAACTTCAGCAAGTCGGGTCGCATTGATATGACCTAGTCTACAATGCCTCAAGAAGGATTCGTTCATTTCTGAACTCTTCCTCTTGTGTGTGTTCTGTACGTTAAGAGCTGTGGTTTGATTTAGAACGTCTATACTTTTAGATAACGTGCCTGAATCGATTAACTCTTGATATAGGAAATGTTCAAAACATTATCCATCAATACAAAATTATATCCTTCATTACTAATAAAGAGACTGATATGATGTTGTATATCAGGTTCGGTATCTAATAACATTCGTTCAGAATCAATGTATTCTGGTAATACAGGGTGATAACTGCCAACAGACTTGGCTGCAACACTTGCATCATTTCCAACTCTTGAAACTTATCACCCGTTCTCAGTTCTCTACCTCTCTGTAGCCCATGTAACAAATTACATTGGCGGGATCCTGATCTGGTATCTCATACCCAGGACGTAAAGGATAATGAGAAACAGTTCTCGGTAATGAACACACCCGAAGAAGATGCATTAGCATGTATTTTCTTCGTTTGGGCGGCACGGGAATTCTGGTAATCCCATATTTCCTGCTCTGTCTTATAACAATTATAAGTTGAAGCGGGACCAACGTTCCCTAGCGCAGTATAACAAGCGGGTTCGGTCAATACATCCATATTATTATCTTGATTAAGGCGTGACATGGTCGCTACCTGGAGAGAGATAGAAGAAAACACTCAGCGTATGCTCTTGCAAGATTAGATTGGTTATTAATATATCCAATCAGAATGTCTCCCACTGTTTTAGTCAAATCTTCCTTCAAACCCTAAAAGGAAATACTAGCCGGGATTAATTACACTCTACAAGTTCGCCAATCTTTCAGCCAGGCCAGTGCCGGTATTTTGAGGGAGGTTCCCCACGCTTTCGCACGGACCTAATTAAAGTAAAGCTCGTTTTCCCAGAGGCGTAATCCCGTTGACACCTTTCTAGACATCTACTTGATCAGCTAATTGTAATGTGTAAAACTCTCCCAGGAGTAACTCTTACTCGCAGTGGGTATCGAGATCCAACTATCTCATAGAAAGTATGCAATCTCATTGCAAATTTCAACTCTTGAAATTCCCAATAATATTTTACCCCTAGCATCCTATGACCTTGACGAAAGCCAACAAACCATAGGCTACTAGTCAAGTTCAACCCGTCATTTCCCGATTGAATTAAACCCACCTGTACGACCTTTGACGAAAGCCAATAAAGTCGCACGACTACCCTAACTCAATCGCATCATATGCCTATACAGATAAGCATAAATAGCTACCGCACACTACGCCTTGACGAAAGCCAACAAACGTAGCACGAATACTATGAAGTACTTATCTGAAATGACGGAGGGCTACGACAGATTTTTAAGGAAACCCTTTGCGTAATGAACTTGATATCGTTGTAGAAACGAGTGATTTTAAATGGAATGTTTTTTAGGCCTTTTCTAGTTTTGCCAAAGAGGTCACTCCCGGTGAAGGGATCTCGGCTCTTTCCTCATCGAATAAGGTACAGGATATTTTACAAATATTATTATACAAAGCAAAAACTAAAAAAACAATCAAAAGACAAACCGAGTTTGTAGCATCTTCTAGTTTCGCTAAAGAGGTCACTCCCGGTGAAGGGATCTCGGCTCTTTCCTTATCGAATAAGGTGCTGGATATTCTATAAGGAATACCGCTATGCAAAACAAGAACTAGAGCTACCAGTTTTTGAGACAAGTTTCTACAACATCTTTAGGTTTCTTTTATTTCATTAATCTCATTAATGAAGTCCCATTTTATTATGCTTCACAAGTATCACATTTGAAACGAAATCAACAATATACAATATATATCTCATATATATAATATAAACATTCGTCTCAGATAGTAATATGATCTCATCACAGAACACTGCAGCAGAAGAACATATATGAAATATTGGATATACTAGGAGCTCCGTGTTTTAATACGAGCCTGTATAAAACACGGATTCCACGGTCGCGATGAATAGACAAACCCACATCCCTAGACCCCTACGAGAGCGGCAAGCAATACTGCCAATTCTAGGGTTAGGACCCCCGGTCTCGACTCTTTGAGATGGTCTCCCACTGGACCCTAGAATCCGGTTACTTATGCTCCCCGCCTTGGGTCTATCCTAATGCAGAAAAGTAAATAATATACAATGGTGACATCATCCTCAACCCGGAAGTGCCCCAATAAAAGAATATTACATACAATGAATTTTACATGAATGAAAATAAAAACCCTCATCTCATATAAAACCCCCGGCTATTCAAAACACGACGATCCAATATAACATATCACAGCAACACATAACATCACATGTCATCAACGTAAGTAAATATGCGTATCCCAATTGTGTTGATGTATAGCAACGAAACCGGCGATACACCACATATTACACTTATGGTCGCAGAAAAGAAAGTGTAAAACTACAACAGTTGGAATCCGCAACCTCCTTAGACATCTCATGCCTAACCAAATAAATTCCTTAGACATGGCATGCCTAACAATTATAAACCCTGCATTTTAGTCTCAATATCGAAAACTCTTTTCAATATCAAGTCGGGCAATTCAACAAGATTCCCGACATCCTAATCGAATGCTCGTCGGAAACTTTAGTAGACGGCCGCACCCCCGACGCCGTCGACGAAGTGCACTAAGGCGGAACACCGCTGCCGGGAGCACCTGAACGGATGCTTTTGGCGACGGGGTTCTCCTACAGTCACTTGGTCGGGGCTATAGGGCGTAGCTATCTATTAAGTTTACTCGGCGAGTATCCGCGTACGCTACGTGATTGCGACGGAATTTTGATCGCATCAAAATCCCGTGGCAACCAATCAAATAAGACTAAACTGCTAGATTTATAACATTTAGATTAGTTATCTGATAACTACTTGTGGATTCCAAATATTGTATCACATTCCAGATAAATAGACAATGTTAAACTTTCCAATCGAATAAAGAAACACCCAAAATTTCCCTTTTTGCTCAACACTTGAACTTAGTTCAAAAGCATCAATAACATGCCACAGTACCAATGGTCCAGCCGTAGAAGGGCAAACCAACGCCTCACATGTGGCAACGCCGTACTGCCCCAAACCCTAAGTTTTAGAGGCGGTCCAGACGATCACATAATCGAGTTAAGATTTGTGTTCTTTTAGAGGGTCCACCGCGTTACTTGCACGACTGTGAATGTTCTTTAACTAAGGAAAAAATCCAACACTTGGAAATTTTCCGGCAGGGGAAAAAGTGAGTTATTGATATCCGTTCGAACTTTTAAACACGTTCTAAATTACTCGGAAAAACTTAAACGAAGTTAAACTTTCCGATCGAATCAATGAGTTCCCAATATATCCCAGAAAGCTCAACACTTGAGTAGAATTAAAAATTCCCAGAAGCATGAAAAAGTACCCAAGAATAAACCCCTGAAGTATTAGCCCCCAACCCCCAAAGTTGGCCGCGGAACTGCCGCCAAATGCATGGTTTGGCCGCGGTTCCGCTGTCACTTGAGTGAATTGTGACTTCGTACTTCACAGTAATTCTTATAATTCCCTGCATGATTTTCTGAGTATTTTTAATATGAAAAATTTCAACTTTTGAAAAAATTTACAGAAACTAGGATTTATCGGGGTTTCGGAGTTCGATCGGACTTCAAACTTCGTCTACACATCGCCTAATGCTCTAGCTTGGCTCTGATACCACTGTAGGGTTAGCTTAGCACCTTAGTAAGGTTTTGGCAAGAATCAATCATGCTACTTTAAAAATTTTTGGGTGCTAAACAAACCCTAACCAAGATCTTAACTAGAGTATTAGGATAAACAAGTATGTAAATAACTTTACATCTAAGAGTAAGGGATTACAACATTTGTAGTCTGTTCCTTCACTTCAAAAGCTCTATATTGAGGTCCCTTCGCTGCGATCATGGAGTACCCGGACTCAGGAGAGGCTCCATGAAGAGAAAGATGCAAGCTTACTTCTAATCTTCAACAACAAAGATGATCTATCTTGAAGAAACTCAAACCCAAGCTCATACTTCACTAATCAAGCATTAGCAAAGCAAACACCCTAATCTAAAGAGTTAGAATAGATGAGAATGATGAAGTAGGAATTTAGCTCTGTTTTATTTTCAATTTCTCACTTATAAACATCACAAAAGAAAAAGATAGAAAGCTTTTCTCAAGAGCAAGAAGAAGAAGAAAGTCATTTGTGATGAATAAAGAAAATCATAGTTATGGTTACAAATCAACCATGGGTTAAGAATGAAGACTTAACCCATGTAGAGAGTTAACTAGAGTAAAGGGTTTGGGTTGGGTTAGAAAATATCTATACAAAATATCTTAGCTTAAAACAAAATAAAGCTTCTAGAAACTTCATGAAAAAGCTAACCCAAATGCTAACCCAAATCAAACCCTAACTTGTTTAATCTCCACAAAACATGTTGCATTTGTAACCCTAACTTGTTACAATATTATATATCACATATATAATATATTTTTGTAACAAAATAAAATAATACAATTAACATATATCACATATATATCAATGTATTATCTAAGTGAGAAAAAAAATCTTTTATAGGACTACGGTAGCGCCCCGGCCGTCTATCCGAGGCCAAAATGCGGAAACGAAAAATTTTCTTGACTTGAAAACCGGCACTACCACATCCTAAAACCCCGGATCGTAACCATTAACCTAATGCTAGCTAACTAGAGATGGGATAGAAGGCTATACCAAGCGATCCGTGTCCTTCGGTCTTCGCCTCCACTCCGATCTCCTCGCGGAATCTCCGGTCTTCATCTCCTCGTCGGAACGGGCACCACATCGCCGGGTTCTTTTACGGGCTCCCACCTCTGGACCGAGATAACTCGGGTATGAAGTTGGCGAGCCGACGTGCCCAAGGGTGCTGTAGGATAAGTGTAGAATGTTTTGTCTCTTGGGGTTTGAAGTTGCCATTTTGATGGAGGTGAAGAATGAACTTTGGAGAGAGGTTGATGAATTTGTGTAGCAAGCAAAAAATGAGAACAACAAATTTCCCTCATCAAAATGAAATTGGCCCCTCACCCTCACAAAGTGTGGCCGGCCCCATCATATGAAGAAGGGAAAAACAAGGGAGGTGAGTGTAGGGAAATCAAAATGGTGACCATAAGATAATGTGAAGATAATGAGGTTATAATGTCACATCCAATTCTAATCAAATCTTATCTCATTAATGCAAACCATGTGAAGAAAAGAATGGAATCAAAAGATACTAGATTATCATAATCCCTCATTTACAAGAAACCCCCTCCACATATCTAATTTGCACACTTGCAAATAACCCCCTCCATCGGAAAAATCCGGCCGTGAAGGAACAAAGGAAAACTGGCCGAAACGGAATGCAAACTGGCAACTTAAAAAAACTGATCCCATAATAAATTACAGGAAAAACCCGCGACCGTATATACATACCCGCATTTGTATTCCCACTGAATACAAATGCAAAGAGACAAAATCTACACTGTACAATACTAGAATCCGGCTTAAACCAAAGCCCGCTAGTATTATCCGTCCGATCTTGATCCGTGCAATACCGCATGTATAAAATCGAACCCTGCCATATCTCCATACGGCCTTTACAGCGTTTCGCTCGAAACTTGAGTAACTGTCTGTGGGGGACTCTATAGACTCGTCAATACTTTGGCTGTGGATTTAACCACTACCACGTCAGAGGTATTAGCCATATGTAACGGGCTACCAGCTATTGACCAAAAGGGACGTCAATGAGCGAACTCATCCTGACACCCTACTAAGCCTGTCAGTGACAATATCCGTACAGTCCGGTCCGTTCCTCTATGAGCATCGCATGGCGGGCCTAGGGGGTTGGTAAAAGTCAGACCCCCAAAAGCGGTACAAGTCGTGTCGGAGTGTAGCCCAGAACACCCTGAGATACTACTGGAATACCTACCAGTAAATCTCCTGCCTCGGCCGAGAGCTTTGTGTAATGGCTCTCCTAGACACAGCGCGACCTCACCCCCAATACCGGGAGAGACGAACCCCTACAGATCCGCTCACTGCCTCCATGCGGCTCGGGACTGTACCCAACTAAAACCTGTTTGCACGACTCCTTTGAGCCGTGGTAGGGTAGTAATCAAAGTACAGTGGGAACTCACACGAGACAAATGACGATCTTAGGTCGATGAACTAACCTGTACACATATCACCAGGGAACTGCTATCTGACGTCTAGTATAAGACCAACTAGCATGTTCCCGGCGAGTCCTGTCCGGTGTACTCATAACCTAATGAGCATCTGTATACATCTTAGGTGAACCAACTGACACCAGTGGCTTGTGAGACCGGCCACCGCCCCTCGTCGGGGTCTCGACTGTATATACTAGTTTACTCTGGAGTATCGATGCCCTGTCTCGAAAACTCCCACGACTAGGGACCTTTTAAGGATGTGCTTATAGATCCCAGCTTCCACGTATATGATCGCCATCATACTGCTGGCCGTCAAGCAAGAATCCTAAGAGCTCTATCAACGTGCAATAGTGACCTGTAAGGTCACCTAAAACAGTACACGATGATAAAGATAAACCAGATAGCATACTATCATCTTGAGTAAGACTGTTCTAACGGTATAGGTCCTCTCTCAATCATTGCAATCACGTGCCTGTGATCCAATAATTGACTTTGAGGACACTATATCCAACATCTTTAAGTGAGCTTATATTAGTTAATGTAACTTAATATATCACATATATATAATTATACATTAAATTATCGAATCAACACTTGATCCGATAATCCGGCTATATCGCATATAACCGACTAATATAACATGTACCGATTCATCGAATCAATACTTGATCCGATGACCCGGCTATATCACATATACCCGGCCGATATCATATATCGCGAGAATGGAATACGATATCTCATATCGTAATATTCTCGGTCCCGCAAATATCACATATGTGCTCCTACTCCGTTTTGCCTGAGCCAGGAAACCTCTGTGTAGGACTCTAAAGAATCGTCGATACGCCGGCAGTAGGTGATGATCATATCAAACACCCACAAGCTGCAAGCGGTCAGCTAAACGTAACAGCCATCCAGGTATTGAGCAATCATAAGATCAACAAGCAAGCCTGTACATTCTCCTATGAATCCAACCAGTAACACTCCCGTACAGTCTGGTCTCTTCGTCTGATATGTCGCATATCTCGTCTAGGGATGGTAAACGTCAGACCCCAATAGCTTGATGAATCATGTCGATATGAGGTCCATAACAGTTTGAGAAACTACTGATAATACTTACCAATAAATCTCAGCAACCCTGGCCAGGGATTTCCAGTTATAGCCAATCGAACACAGCGCGGCATCAACTCCCTATACCGGGAGAGACGAAACCCCTCCTATCGTTCATTGCCTTCATATGATTCGGGACTGTACTCAAAAGCCACCGTTTTGCACGCCCTCTTAGACGTGGTATGATGGAAATCAAAGCACAGTGGGAATCACACAAGACTCTATGACGATCTCGGGTCTACAGACTAACATGTACCAGTGTCACTAGAGAACTGCCATCTGACATGAGGTATAATACCATCTGGGAGTTCTCGGCGAGTCCGTCCAGTGTACCCAGTCTCCACTGAACACCCGTATACCTTCTCTGATGTCAAACACCAATGGATATGGGATCATCCATCGCCCATCATATGGGTCAAGAAGCGCATACGCTAATCTACTCTGGAGTATCGATGCCCTGTCTCGGTACTCCCATGACTAGGAACATTTAAAGGATATACTTGGCGACTACTCTGTCCCCACTAGTATGATCTTTATCATAGTCCTGGTAGTCAAGTACTCATCCTAAGGGCTTTATCAACATGTAACATAGAGACAATCAGAGTACATGTTAATATAAAGGGCAACCAGATAGCATACTATCATGTCGAGCAAGAAAGTCCTCCCTATATATGTCTAAGCATCCACTACAATATACATCGTATGTACAGTAATGGACTCTAGGGCATACATATAACTAACATCAGCTCGGTAACCGGTATGGGAAAATCATCCTTCGGGCAAGCTTTTTTGAGGTCTCGAAAGTCTACGCAAATGCGCACCATCCCATTTTTCTTCATCACTGGGACAATGTTGGCGATCCAGTCAGGATACTGAGCTTCTTGGATAAAACCGGAGTCGATTAGCTTCTTGACTTCGGCGTTGATGCTCATTTCAAGTTCGAGCCGCATTCTCCTCAGTGCTTGTTTGACTGACTTGACGTCCGGGGATATCGCCAATTTATGCACATCTATTTCCGGATCTAGCCCTGGCATCTCGGATTAGTTCCATGCGAAGCTGTCTTTATACTGCATGAGCACGTCTCTTAGCATAGCTACCTATTCTTCGGACATCAGCTCACTGACGAACGTAGGCCTCGGGTCGTTTGCCGTCCCCAAGTCGATTTTCCTTAGATTGTCCGCAGTAGTATATATTCCATCTTCCAGCTCTTTTGGCGCCATGGAAGTTCTGAGATCAACTCATCTTCATCCTCATTTTCGAAGCACTAGGAGAGGTCATCCATATCCTCGCGTACTCCTTCTGACAGCGTTATCGCGTGACAGGTACGAGATCGTTTCTAAGACCAATGTTGATCTGGTTATACTCTTGCTATGTACGTTGCTTTTGGAACATGCTTCTGTGGTGGGGTTACCCTCCAACTGCTGGATAGAGCGAACCTGCCTTGCTAATACTGGTCTTTTACCCGGTTTTTGAATGTGAAGCAGTCTTCGAGAGGATGTCCTATCGCTCGGTGATAGGAGCAATAATCCGGATGAGAGACCTCGTCTGCTTGTTCGGGATGTTTGGACTCCGGGAGCGTAATCATTTGATATTTCATGACAAGATCGAATATCTTCCTTGTCTTGTCTTGTCTTAGGGAAACGAATATGCTCGACCCATCTTCTTTATAAGAGACGGATCCCGGCTGCTTAATTCTCGATCGCTTGGCTTCTTCGACCCGCTTTGCACTGTCGAACGTTTTTTCCGTTCTTTAGTTTGTTTTTGCCTCCATGTCGGGTCTTCTGTATGACGGGTTGGCGACGAAGGGCATCGTCATTCTCCGTAGCCTACTGAAGGAGGCGCTGTATCCTGTCTTTCTCGTAAATGGTCATTTCACGTTTGTGCTCATCCCGGGCTTTTTGACCCGCTTCCCTTATTAGCTTGTCCATCTGTTCTTGAAACGACGGACTTGGCATTTTTATGGCAGGATCTCATTTTGGTTCAATCGCAGTGTCTTCTAACAGAGCATCTTCTTCTTCATCAAAGTCATGTATAACGCAGCAGCCATAGAATCGCTCCCGTTTCTTGGATCGAACATATCCAAGCTCGATCGTTTCCATCCTCCCGTTGGGCAATTTTCGTTGAGTTCTGGGGACGTTCTAAATCCTGCTGTAGTACTGAGCTTGTCAAGCAGTTTGTTTGAAGGGTACGCCTTGGCACCTCAATAACCTTTTTAATCCTTCTGTGTAGTATCTGGGCAGACGGATGGGCTGGAGCCTGTCAAGCGTATAATCAGCACCATGCCAGATTTCTTTCTCCACTTTGGTTTCCGCGGATTGATAAAAGAGGATCGGCTTTTCATCTTTCCACCTGGAAGGGATGTAGAACTTCTGCAGTTATTGCACACTATAGGTATCAAGTACGTCGAGCTTTTTGTAATGCTGCCGTGGAACCATAGCGATTTGCAAATTCTGATCATCTCCAGCGAAAGCCTGTGCTGATGGATGGACCGAGAATTATGCGTTGATCTCGTCTTCAGAGTCACTGCCAAAGATCAGAATAGGGGTAGACGGTCTCGGTTTGTTGCATTGGGGCGGTACTGAATAGACTATCTCTTCCTCCTCCTCGGTATTGCTCCCAAAGACCGGAATAATGGTGATAGCTTTCTGCTTATTCTCTTGTTTATGGCATCTTTCCATGTCTTCAAAGTCTGGTAGGAAATACTTTGCATCTTCGTACTTTCGGACTTCATTCATGGAAAATGGGTTCAGCTCTCCCGTCACGGTATACTCGAGACCATCTTTGAAGTACTTCATACACTGATGTTGTATAGAAGGGATGATATTGTACTCATGTAACCAAGGCCTGCCGAGCAAAGCGTTGTAGCAGGTCTTGGCGTCAATGACATGAAATTTGATGTCAGTGACGAGCAGCCCAAAACGTAGCATCAGTATCACAGACCCGAACGTCCGTGATGACTGGGAGTCGAACCCGGAGATAGTGATTTTATCCCGAGCGAGGTGCTGGACGCTCATGCAGATTTCATTTAGCACCCTCACAATTAGGAGATTGACAGAGGACCCGTTGTCAACTAGGATCTTCCCTATCTTGATGTCATGGCAGTATCCGGTGTCATACAAGAGACGGTTGTGCTCGCATGTTCCGAGGAGGAGATCTTCATCGCCGAAAGTGACGTCAGCCGTGTGAACTTCTTCGAGCTCGTCCTTCATCTTTTCTTCGGTGAGGAAAGCTTGAAACTATTCGGGCTCTTGTAGTGCCCTGATTAGGGAATCTCATGCCTCTTTAGGTAATATAAGGGCATCCAAGACGCTCAGCTGTAAGGATATCTTCCTCAAGTGTGCTAGGACGTTATAATCCACTTTACTTTTCTTGGGCAGGTTCTTGGCTGCCAGCTCTTCGACGACTCTATCATCGAGGGCGATATCCTCAGGGACTTTTTCCTTCCCCTTATCTTTTCTATTCGATCCCCTGTTTGCAGGTCCGAGATTCTTTTCGGGCAACGTACGGTTGCGCAGCTGAATATTCTCACAGTTCTTCACCTCTTCCTCTTTTCCTGGGGTGGATTCTTTGAAGAGAGGGCCGAGAGCTATTTCTTCATCAGAATCGCTCCCGAAGGTGAGAACTTTCGATCCCCCGGAATCAACCATGTGACAGTTGTCGGCTGTTCCTTTACGCTCATCTGTCATGCTTCTCCGTTCCCAACGAGCCTTGGGCTTCAATCGCCTGACGTATTGTCGGTGGGTAACATATCCCTGCCAACAGTTTTTAAAGGCGTTGCACTCTTCGGTAGGGTGCGTGATCCTCCAATGGTATAAGCAGTAATTTGGATGTGCATCCGCTTTGTCAAGGTATATGTTGCCAGGAGTATTTCCTTTAAAAGGCGGCAGCTTCATTCCCATTGACAGAGCTTTGGCGAATTGCTTCCTTGTCTTAAGCCTACTTTTGTCTGCTGTAGGCGTGCTTCGATCTGGTTGGGGTAATCTACGGTTTCTCAATACCAAAGCTTCTTCAACTTGACGCCGACGCTTGGCCCTCTCATATATGGCCGTTTCCCGCTCTCTGTCAGCTTTGCTTTTCTTAAGAGCTTCGCTCTACAGCCTGTCAATCAATTCGTCTGATGGCTCCAGGGATTTTGGTTCCGGTTCTGGATCTACCCCCAGTTTCTCTGTATCAGTATCCTCTTTACTGTCTATTGACGAGTGAGAGATCACAAGGCAGCTTGCCACATAATCCTCAGGAACTTCTAAAGAATTGTCTCTTCATCAGCGTCATCGTCTTCATTTTCAAGAACATGCTTAAAGAATTCGTCCAATGTGATTGGGGTTCGTGCTCTCTGATTATATTCTTCCAGTGCATCGATGTATTTCTGCAGACCTGTATGGCTATCGTCAGGTTGGACGGGCTTCTTGGCCTTCTTCTTTTTCTTTAAAGACTTTGGAGGCTTGGCCTGAATGTTTTGTCCACCTTCACCAACTTTCAGCGTTGGGTGCGGCTTCAGCATCCCCTAAATAATCTCGGTCTCCAGTGGGCTCTTCCACCTAATCGCCGGACATGCTTGGAGATCTTTCAGTATTCTTTTAGTTTTTGTCAAAAGAACAACTTCCAATGGAGCTTCCTCTATAAATGAGCATGATGCCCCCGGCGTGTCCATCTTTTTCGGAGCGTGTGGTTGTGGCGGGTTTACCCTCTAGTTTTCAGACAACGCGAATTTGCCTTACTGGTACTAGTCCTCAATCTAGTTTTTGAAGATAAAGCAATCTTCGATTGGATGGCCCATTATTCGATTGTAGGGGCAATAGTTGAGACTGTTGACGTCACCGGGCTGCAGTGGGCGTTTCGGATCCGGCAGGGTGATGAGCCTGTTGCGCATCGCCACTCGAATAGTCTTCTCATTTTATCCCGGGGAAACGAATAAGGGCGTTTTAGCTTCTCGTTGAAGAATCGTTGTTTATCGTTTTGACGATCAGCTGGTTTTGGACCACTGGGCTGCTGCTGAGCATTGGCGACGAATATCGCTTTCCCTTTCCCCTTTTCGTTTCAAGGCTCCATTTTCCCATCTGGTCCATTTGGGCCAGCTTGTCAATCAAGGCCTAGAAGATAGTCGGCTTGAAAAATATCATGAACTGGGATATGGTCGCCTGAGGATCGAGGGTTCCTACGAATATGCCCACAGCAGGAGCTTGCTCTATGCGCTGTTCGCACTTTGACCATAGATTCCGCCACCGAATTGCATACTGAACCCATGTCTCTCCCGGCTTCACTCTGGCATTGATCAATGCCGTGATTGGGATATGTTCACTGGCGCTTGCGAACCTTTGTGTAAACAGTAGCTCTATTTCTGCAAAAGTCTTGACAGATTCATTCGGGAGCTCGGGGTACCATTCGAATGCTGTCTCCGATAAGCTGCCAACAAACTGGCGAAGCAGCAGTTTGGCGTCACCCCCTGTATTACCGCACAGATCCGTGAACTGAGCGATATGTTTATGGGGATTGCCTGTCCCACTGTATACATGGAACTTAGAAATCGTGTATCCTGGCGGGTACTTAATCTGATCGTACCAGCTTAGGTATGGTCGTCCAATTTTGACGATTTAGCCGGCTGCTTCACTCGCCTGATGAGCTCGTATATGTTGAGCTATATAGTCATCAAGGGCGGCTTTGGAGATGGTCTCTTCCCTGACTGCTGATAAAGCCGGAAGAGGGTTTGAATTCTCCCCTCTATCGTCTTCAATTATTACTGGAGGATCTTCGGCTGGGTAGTCTAGCTGGATCATCATGTCCACCATATCTTGGAACAATAGCGCCATTTGTTTTATGTTGGCCCCTTGCTACGCGGCCTCTTTGTCTTCCTTCTCGAGCATTCTTCAGAGGAACTCGGCGTCGGTTTCCTGTTCTCGACGCTACTCTGACGACGTCTCAGGGCTTTCTTTCAGCCCAGTGAGCGCGGCCATCTTCGTTAGCATTTCCTGGAGCTTTTGCTGTTGCTCTTGGGCTTTTGTCACAGATCGGGTGAGTGTTCGATGACCCGTAGAGATACGGCTATCCTCCTTCCCGGAAGCCATGTAGATGGTGTGCACTACTATGCCCCGAGACTTATGGCGTTTGGATTCAGCACCCTTGAGATTTGTCGCAGACACATGGATCTTCTCCGGCCTTCTCCTTTTATGGGCGGTGGAAGTTGCGGGGGCTGTTGCAGCCGATGCTTTCCGTGGTACAATGGCGGTGAGATTCTCTTCTTGCCGAATCTTCATCCTTTTCTGTCGGCGGGAGTAGTCTTGGTCGATCACAGAGTCTTGGACTCTTCGCCAGACCCTATGGATTTTGGAGGACAGCCGCTAAGGGGGCTGCTCTAATTTTGTTTCAGCAACATTCTCCATAGACGGAGGAGATCTTTTAAGCACGGAGGTCGGAGAGTTCTTGCGCACCCTCCTGAATGGTTCAAAACTGTTCCCAATTGGAACAGCAGTGTCAATTTCTACCATCGGAGTTGGTAGAGTCAATCCAGAAGAGGAACTTCCCCCAGCTTTCCTCGCTCGGTGCCAATGACGACGTCGAGCGTCTTGCAGATGGGATCACCTCCGTTGTCGGGGTAACTGTATCGTGCTTCATGCTTTGATGAGAAACTTCTGTTGGTGTTAGCCTGACAAAGACTGACGTCCGTAGAGAGGGGATGGCCAACCTGTCGAAGGCAGACTTTCGAGAAAGGATAGCAGCCTTGGTAACTTCGCCTAGAGCGGGAGTTGGAACGGCTAGTCTTGTGAAGACCGACCCATTAGTAGGAGAAGTCTCTCTGATGACTTCATTTACTGAAGCAGGGATGGCTATCCGTTTCGGGATAGCCCCTTCAGATAATGCGGGCTTCTTCACGGGCCCATTAGAGCTTTGGCCCAGTCTGTTAAAGACCGAGGCGTTGGATTTGGACGACCCGTTGAGAGGGACTGCGATAGTTGCAAGCCGATCTAAGAACGACTTTTTTGGAGCTTCTTGCGATGGCACCGGGGCGTTGAAGCTCATTAGTGGGAGTATGGTCCCGAAGAACAGTCCAGCGGTGGCCTGAGTCACCTGTTCTATTGGCATGGTGAAGATGGAGGCCGCTTGGGGCCCATAGGTCACTCTCCCAGCAAGGACGGAGTGGGAGTTGTTGTTGCAGTTGGTGCAGTGGGAAGCCATTTTCTTTGCACGGGAGCAAGACACCAAATCTTAGTACCTCGAATTCAGGGGCAACCATATTAAACCGCGATTTGTTCACGAACACGACACACGAAGTTTGGAGTAGAAATAGGAAAAGGTCCCACCGGGCATGCCAGAATCTGTGCTCCACCGAAAACAGAGACGAAACCGCGTAAGTCGTCTTGCCTGAATTTGGGGGCAGACACTATTTGGTTTTATCCGTCCACCTCTCCAAAAATGCCAAGTTGATTTATGGCACCGTATATCGGAGGTTTAGACAGATGCGGCTGTTGTAGTAGACTTCGTTAGATTCCCCCTCGTGTACGAGAGGTTTTTGATTGTGGGGACGCTCTTCCCTGCAGGCACAAGCCCCTGCAGTTAATTACGCTACCACATCGCGATAACCACTTTCTTCTTCTCCAGATGGTCACTTTGTGTTGTATGTGTTTGTTTTGTTTTTGGTTGCCCATGGATTGTATACGGAGACTAATTTATATTGTCGCCCGTAGGGCGTGGATTAGTCCAAATCCGTATTTTCTTAGATTTGGGTTTGGGTTGGTTTAAGAATCGTTAATCTTGTTCCAGATTAAGATCAACTTAAACGTTTGTTGAGGATACGTTAGTCTAATTTTAGACTAAGATCTACTCAACTGGTTTTTGGATCTTTTAGATCTAACGAAAGAGTATTTGGACTCTATCGTTTTAGTTTAGGGATATTGCAGTCCACTGTTTAAGGACATCATAGTCCATGGAGTTTAAAGACATCATAGTCTGTGTTTAAAGACATCATAGTCTAGTTTAAAGACATCATAGTCCGTGGGGTTTAAAGACATCATAGTCTGTAAAGTTTCTGGTTGTCGGGACCCGCCACCTCTCTGAAGACGTTGAAGAATTACAACGACACATATCAAAGGTGTAAAGAGATGTACCCTTGAACCGATATTGGTTGAGAGATCTATCGTCAAGGTTTGGGACTAAGACCAATTAAAGAGATTGTGAGTCCATGGGCTCAGTTAATCTAAATTAAGGACTTATGGCCAACTTGGGCTCAGTCCACTCAGATTTGAATAAAATGTTGAACATTTATTTGGCTCAGTCCCTTTTGGTTCAATAATGCTGAGCATTAAATTAGATTCTGACACCCCTTTTTCTTTTGTCTTTTACTGAAGGTTGAACACTTTTTATGGCGCTGGGCTTTATTTTAAGAACACTTTGTGTTCTCTCAGCGCACACGTAAGGAACACGTGGTACGCTTGGCGCTGAGCGCCAGACCTGGAGCATTGAAGCGTTTCTTTTGAAATAGCGTACACGTGAGGAGCACGTGGTGCACTTGGCGCTGAGCTCCAGACCTGAAGCGCTAAAGCCCTTCTTATGAAATAGCGCACACGTGAGGAGCACGTGGTGCGCTTGGCACTGAGCGCCAGACCTGAAGCATTGAAACGCTCCTTATGAAATAGCGCACACGTGAGGAGCACGTGGTGCGCTTGGCGCTGAGCGCCAGACCTAGAGCGCTGAAGCGCTCCTTATTAAATAGCGCACATGTGAGGAGCACATGGTGCGCTTGGCGCTGAGCGCCAGACTTGGAGTGCTGAAGCGCTTCTTTGGCTGTTCTGGTCAGTTCTGTGCTTCGAGAATTAAATTCTCGTTTATAAGAGATTTTGTCTCATGGATCTAAAAATTAAGTTCTTCTTTTAATGAAGAGATGCTATGATCTCTTCTGTTTTTGTGAAAGACTTTGTCTTACAGATCTGTGATCTAGAAAACGAACTAAGTTCTTATTTTTCATCAAGAGATGGTATGATCTCTCTTCTTTTTATTTACCTTGAAGAAAGTTCTTCTTCTTAGTGCTTGCTCTTCTCTTTTTCTTTTTTTGAGAACTTGAAGTTTACGGGGGGTTTCTTTGTGCAAGGCTTGAAGTCTGGGGTCCTTTATATAAGGGATGCTGATTTGTTGAATCAGATAGGGAAATATCTCATTGAGAGATTTCTGATTGATTTGGGGAATGTTTCCCACCGTTGGATTTTTGATCCAAGGGCTTCTGTTTTACAGAGACAATCTTCTTGTATTTAACAAGATTGGAAAAATATTTTCCCATACAAAACTTATTCTGTATCTTAGTAATTTTTAATCACCATTGGATTTTTGATCCAACAGTGCTCTGATTTACAGAGCAGAATCTTTCCTGTTTGGAAAGATTTGAGGAGTATTTTCTCAACAGAATTTTATTCTGTAATTTGATAATTTATTCATCTCAGTTGGATGTTTGATCCAATGGTGGAGAACATTTAGTTCTAGCGCTTGGCGCTCTCATGCTTTGCACGTGAGGCGCTGCCTCAGAGTCTTTGATTCTTAGCGCCGGCGCTCCTGGCGCGAGCGCTCTCGTGCTTTTCACGTGAGGCGCTGTCGTAGAGTCTTTGACTCTTAGCGCTGGCGCTCCTGGCGCTGGTGTTCATATCAGAATATTGCATTTTATACCGCCCATTCTTACGCTCGTGTGTTTATAGGTAGGTGCTTTTAATCCGTGTTTGTTACACATTTACAGAATACAGGTTCTCGGCTCCGAACAGGGAAATTTATGGAAAACACGGCAAAATCCGGGTTCCTGCCAACCACTGAGAAAACACGGTCTCCGCTCGTCATCCGTATGTTGCCAGATACCAGATTGGGAAGACAAAATGTCAAATCAAAGTCACCCTCATGCACAAAGCACAAGGCAACACCAAATCCAATAAATCTACACGGAATCCGAGACAAGCATGGGCAAAAGATTCACTTTCAATCATTCTTTTTGACCAGCAGAATTCTGGGAAATTCGTGGAGCCAAATTGAGAAAATATATGTACCAGAATGATGTATACATCAGATCAGGCCCCCACAAGAAAGACCAACACCCAATACTTCTAAACGGCCGCGGAAGCGCGGCCAAAGGGGGGTTTTGGCCGCCCTTCCGCGGCAAGGTGGGCCTCTCTCTGCGCCGAATTTTAGGGGTGTTTTGGGTACTTCAAATATGGTCTGCTGGTTGCCCTAGATGCCCACTCTCCTACCTATAAATACAGCAGAACTTGCCAAAGCCAAGGGTCATTCTTTTGTTCATTTTTGTAGCCTCTTTTGTTAGGATTTTGTATAGTTCTTCTTCTTCCTCTTCATTCCTCTTCCATGAAATTGTAAGTGAGAAGCTTTTTGTGGAGGTGAATAAAGATGAGGGCTTTGTATCATTCTCTTGTGTTTCTTCTTCCCCTTGAGATTTTTGCTTTCCCTTGCTCATTCAACCTCTTCATTGAGCTTGAATGGGTAAGAGTTAGTTATTGATCTCAAGGGTCGTATTTTACCACGGACTAGCACTTCATTTCACATGCGGTTTCTACCCTTCTCTTGATCTTGCAAGTTCTTCATTGAGCTTGCAAGTTTAAGGGTTGGCTATTGATCACATGCTTGGCTTGGGTCCTAGTTCCGTATTTTTATTACCCGCTTTTTATTACTCGCTTTTTATTACTTGTCCTTTTATTTCATGCAATTTTATTCATGCACTTTCATTCTTGTAATCTTTTCTTTTATTTGTTCTTTTCTTTTTGTTCTCTTTTTCATATTGTGAATGTTGTAATTATTGTTGTTGTTAAGAATTAATACGGTTTTATAAGTTAACATTTCTTTGCCAATTCCTTTTCCCGTTATTTTCCATTTGAACTTCGCCCAAACCATACGCAAGCGCTCCGTTAGGCACCGTACCCTGACAAGGTAGCGGTGATTCCTAACCGCGACCGGTTGCGTTCGGTTTGGCCGGAGGCGAAGGCAAGAGACAAGAACGGAAGGACAAGGGTAAATAAGCCGGATTCCACGAATACCGCGCTTAAATCCCCTAATCCACGTTGTTGCCGATTGCCTAGCTTCAATTGGTCAAGACTAGGCTCAAAGGTTTTTGAGTACAGATTTCTTAGCTTACAATCTCGTATTTTCTTAACAGCCTTATACTTGCAGATAATACACATAGGTTAGTCCAAACAAACACACAGATTCTTTATTGACTCGTCTAAGACAAGAAGGTAAGATAACACCATCTCCCTGTGGACCGACCCGTGCTCACCGGCTAGCTGCATAGCGACACCGTCCTGATCGCGGTAAACTTTAATTCTTTCATCCGACACGCCATCGGCGTGCGATCAAATGGCGCCGTTGCCGGGGAGACGGTAGCGTATTTTTCTTTCTTGTTATTCGGGTTAATATTCTTTTTGTATATATTAAAAAAAAATTCTTTTTTTGTTTTTTTTTGGACAATATTTTTGTGGGCAAGTGTGCAGATTTTTGCGTATTTGCAAACTGCAATTGTGGGGAGCAAAGTGTACATTCAAGGCTAAGGTGTTTACGAAGTACAGTGCCAAAGATCCGGGTAGTTTTACCCGCGCAAGCGAACCATTCAAACTTACCGGATTTGATTCAACGGGGGTTTCCTAACCCAAAACTTAACGGTACGTACTTTACTAACACCTTCTTCTCAAATCCGACGCTTCCAATATACTATTCTTTGCAGGATTCTTTGCAAGTTCGCTAGCAAACGCTAAAACTTGACTAACCCGTATTTGTTGCAGCGCCGCGCTTAACATAAAAAACGATTGTTTTATTCTTTATAGAATTTTTACTGATTTGCGCATTGCATCAATTAATACGGACTTAAGGGCAAGCGAACCCCACAAGATACGGTAAAGGATTTCATCACCTTTTCCGTGGCCCACAAATCACGAACTTGAGCATAACGATAACCCGCACAAATTTTAAAAGAAACTAGACTTTAAGCCTTAAGGACTTCGCGCTCACTAGGAGAAGTTGACTGTATTTAGAAGCTTGCTTAACGGTATATTGTTTACGGGGTGTCTAGGAAAGTGTTAACGGCGAAACCGCCAAAAGAGAAAGGGTTATTTAATTAAGGAACTTCGCGAAAGCGTTGGAAAACCTCCCCTTATCTCTGCACTTACCTGGCCTCGTGATCAGTGTATTTTTAAGCCTGTTTCTCGACACAGTTTTACTTCGACAATCAAGTTCTCGAGCAGGTCTAGTTGACCTAGGTGAACCCTAGAACGATTAGGTGTGTGGTATTTTTGTGTCGTGATTATTTTTGTCCATATTCTTTTTGTGTATACTTCATTCTTTTGTTAATATTTATAAAAAAAAAAAATATCACATTCTTTCCCCCCTCCCTTTTCTCTACCTTTCTCTCTCTCTCTTTTCATATCATGGGTACTCCACCTCGCAAAACTCTTGCCGAACTTTGGTACCCACAACCAGACATTACTTCATACGGTTCTTGCTTTGGTCGAACATCGAACGACCCATCCGTGCCCAAAATTTCTTTGAGAGATCGGATAGACACGTCTAGGACGAACAACTGGACCCCGCAATCCACCTCGTATCAACCGTTTCAAACATTCACCTCTTCTTGTGTTGATACCCCTTTTGAAAATCCAGTTGTAACCCCAAGACCAATGTCTCTTGCTGAACATATCGAACAATCCCGTAGCCGATCTTTCACTCCTTTCACCACTACAAATTCTTGGGATCAACAATTCCATTCACCTTCTTATCCCAATGTTGATCCCACTCCTGTCCAGCCATTCAACTCCTACCAATCCTACCCTAATTTTGCACCTCCCCTAGACATTACATCAGAACCGCAAATTGGGAGTTTTCAGTATCCAAACAACTTTGAATATTTTACTGAAACCCCTTCACAACCAATGTCTAGTCTAGAACAATCGTTGGAAGATTTTAGGGTAGCTTCACAACAGACGATGGATTTGAATGCGTCTTTGGCCGCCCTCATGCAACCTAGTGACCCGGTAGCTAGTTTTCAACTAGCTCCAACTTTTCCAATGTATGATGAGGCGGCAGGACAGGCTGTGAATTTGAGTGGAGAGAGTGAGATATACCCCCTTCCAAATCAAACCTACCCATCCCTTATTGAATCCCACGACTCTTGTTTTGAAAATCTATCGAGTGTCCCACATGATTTATCAATTGAAGATAGAATGATTAATGAGTTGTGCGACTTCGTAGTGTTTGATTTGCCCGATTGTGAAGGGACCTTGCCAAGTGAAACCAATCCTAACCCTTTTGACCTCTACACCTCCATCTTAGAACCAGAATCGATTGAAATCCATGCTTTTGATGAGGTGTCTGAGAATATAGATTTTCACTTGATCGAGGATATTGACGCTGGGAATATTTTGGATGATGAACCCATAGATTTGTCTGAGGTTGTCTCTTCAAATCATCATCCCGAGTCTTTAATTGTTTTTCCCAAACTTCATATGCGTCTGGAATTTGATGAAATATGCATGGATGAGCTTAATTTTGAGGAGAATTTTGAGGATATTTTTGAGGATGAAACAGTTCTAGATGATGAGTCGGATTTTCCAATTCATCCTGTTCCTTTCATTGACCGTGTACACCCTCCCGAAACTTTAACCGATACCCTTCCTCAACCACTTCCCTCCATCATGTCCGTCGTTCCGACCTTGCAAGAACCCGTATCATTTTCATTTCATATGTCTGGTTTACCAAGTTCGGCGTACCCATGGTTTTTCACGAACCTTGAGGGATTTGACCCAATCTCTCGACGGGTAAATATATTAGCACAATCGCTTTTTACACATCGCTCATCACAAATTGTGCTAATCTATTTACTCCATTTGCACCATCAAGTTCGTACTCCACTTCTTTTTCCCTTCCGCCATTCTTCTTCTTCTCATCTACCGAGACCGCATTCCACTTCTCTCCACAAGCGGTCTCGCGTATTTTCCATCTCTTTCCTCTTCACCTTCTTTCACCAACCACTGCTTTACCATGATAAAATCTTTGAATGGTTGGTGTTAACTTTTGGCCTGTGTAAGGTCTTGTATAGATGGATACTGTTCTTTCCCCCCTAATCCTGAATTTCAACGCTTAACAGTGGAAACACTGTTTTACTTAAGTTTGGGGGGGGGGGGACATTTTTTTTGTATATATTTTTGGTTTTCCTTTTTTTGTTTTGTATATAATTTGTTTTTAGGAAGCACCGGCAATTTTGACCCTCTTGGTATAGCCTGACAGTGAGGGCACTGTCAAGTTTAAGTTTGGGGGTGTGCTCGGTAAGCTTTCTTCCTTCGCATTCATATGTATATTTTGCATTTGCATACCTTATTTAAAAAACCCATAAAAATTGAAAAATTTTCCAAAAATATAAAAACTTTTCTGTCAAGTTAGCTAGTGGAAGAACTCTGATTCAACATTCGACGGTTTTTGTTTGAAAAGATAGGAATAACTAAATCCTATGTTTGGATTTTGAAAACCTGAAAGATAACTCTCCTTTGAAGTTAACTATAGCTGATATACGTCTTTACATTACACTACACGTGTTGTGAGTCTTGAAAATTAGATGACAAGTCTTTTATGTTTAAAAACTTTTAAATAGATAAATGATTTTCTGAGGATCAAATAGGTTTGTTCTGAAATAAGTAATATATCAAGAATAGTTTATGAAGTAAGTGAATATGAAGGAATATTATTGATGCCTTAATTGGAACTAAGTCTGAAAAATAACCCATCTGAAACTTGATTGGAATGATTACACACCGAACCCACTAAACACGTCTTTTATCCAAAAAAATAATTGAACTACCGGTTATATCTCCGTTCGTATTGAATCATCATGTTTTTCACGCCAAACTGTCTTTTGTTTGTGGACCTAGGTAACTTGAGTAATTAAGTCCGCTGGGGTGTTTCTACACCTAATGCCCTAAAACCAACTGGTTTGGGTGCATTGGCCCAAAGCTCGCTAAGAAGCCTAGAAAGTCCAGATAAAAACAAAGTCAAGCAAGTGTTCTCTCCGAGTTAAAATTCCTAACGGTTCTTTGTGTGAGAATAATCTTGATAAAAGACAGGCTTTTATAAAAATTTCTTAACGGAGATATGAAGGTTTTACTCTTTGATAAAGACTATTGCACGTTCACAGAGGTGTGTATGAAATGAAAACAAGTTAAAGGTGGAGTGAAGAATAAGACCTAGTTTCCTGTTAGGGAAGATAGAAATTCTGAAGTTGAAACTTGACTGGAAAACGAAACTTGATAAATGCTTAACTCTTTATAAAACTTATGTGATCCTTTTAAAATTGTTATCTGAGCTTTATTGTGTGACATAATGACTTTATTCGACCTTTCAGGAACTTAACAACACTATTTTGCACTGCACGTAAAGACATATAAAATCTGTAGTTAAATAAGAAGCGAGGTGTGAAAAATAAAGGTTCGATAATCTGGACTTAGGATTATAGAATTGTTATTTTCTAAGACAAAACTTTAGGATATGAATCTTAGTAATTTTACAAAACTAGCTTGACCGGATTTTGTGGGTAGTATCCGCTAAAAACCCTCAGGAGACAACACTCCTCCTATTAGGGACACCTAGAGGTTTAACGGCTTGTTGCACGCGCTCAGTGCAATCGCGTTCCCTGCGAAAGTGCGGTTATCATTTTATTTTTGTGAATAATTGGTTTTGCTCGGGACGAGCAAAAGTTAAGTTTGGGGGTATTTGTTCATATCAGAATATTGCATTTTATACCGCCCATTCTTACGCTCGTGTGTTTATAGGTAGGTGCTTTTAATCCGTGTTTGTTACACATTTACAGAATACAGGTTCTCGGCTCCGAACAGGGAAATTTATGGAAAACACGGCAAAATCCGGGTTCCTGCCAACCACTGAGAAAACACGGTCTCCGCTCGTCATCCGTATGTTGCCAGATACCAGATTGGGAAGACAAAATGTCAAATCAAAGTCACCCTCATGCACAAAGCACAAGGCAACACCAAATCCAATAAATCTACACGGAATCCGAGACAAGCATGGGCAAAAGATTCACTTTCAATCATTCTTTTTGACCAGCAGAATTCTGGGAAATTCGTGGAGCCAAATTGAGAAAATATATGTACCAGAATGATGTATACATCAGATCAGGCCCCCACAAGAAAGACCAACACCCAATACTTCTAAACGGCCGCGGAAGCGCGGCCAAAGGGGGGTTTTGGCCGCCCTTCCGCGGCAAGGTGGGCCTCTCTCTGCGCCGAATTTTAGGGGTGTTTTGGGTACTTCAAATATGGTCTGCTGGTTGCCCTAGATGCCCACTCTCCTACCTATAAATACAGCAGAACTTGCCAAAGCCAAGGGTCATTCTTTTGTTCATTTTTGTAGCCTCTTTTGTTAGGATTTTGTATAGTTCTTCTTCTTCCTCTTCATTCCTCTTCCATGAAATTGTAAGTGAGAAGCTTTTTGTGGAGGTGAATAAAGATGAGGGCTTTGTATCATTCTCTTGTGTTTCTTCTTCCCCTTGAGATTTTTGCTTTCCCTTGCTCATTCAACCTCTTCATTGAGCTTGAATGGGTAAGAGTTAGTTATTGATCTCAAGGGTCGTATTTTACCACGGACTAGCACTTCATTTCACATGCGGTTTCTACCCTTCTCTTGATCTTGCAAGTTCTTCATTGAGCTTGCAAGTTTAAGGGTTGGCTATTGATCACATGCTTGGCTTGGGTCCTAGTTCCGTATTTTTATTACCCGCTTTTTATTACTCGCTTTTTATTACTTGTCCTTTTATTTCATGCAATTTTATTCATGCACTTTCATTCTTGTAATCTTTTCTTTTATTTGTTCTTTTCTTTTTGTTCTCTTTTTCATATTGTGAATGTTGTAATTATTGTTGTTGTTAAGAATTAATACGGTTTTATAAGTTAACATTTCTTTGCCAATTCCTTTTCCCGTTATTTTCCATTTGAACTTCGCCCAAACCATACGCAAGCGCTCCGTTAGGCACCGTACCCTGACAAGGTAGCGGTGATTCCTAACCGCGACCGGTTGCGTTCGGTTTGGCCGGAGGCGAAGGCAAGAGACAAGAACGGAAGGACAAGGGTAAATAAGCCGGATTCCACGAATACCGCGCTTAAATCCCCTAATCCACGTTGTTGCCGATTGCCTAGCTTCAATTGGTCAAGACTAGGCTCAAAGGTTTTTGAGTACAGATTTCTTAGCTTACAATCTCGTATTTTCTTAACAGCCTTATACTTGCAGATAATACACATAGGTTAGTCCAAACAAACACACAGATTCTTTATTGACTCGTCTAAGACAAGAAGGTAAGATAACACCATCTCCCTGTGGACCGACCCGTGCTCACCGGCTAGCTGCATAGCGACACCGTCCTGATCGCGGTAAACTTTAATTCTTTCATCCGACACGCCATCGGCGTGCGATCAGCTGGCGCTCTCGTGCTTTGCACGTGAGGTGCTGTCTCAGAGTCTTTGACTCGTAGCGCTGGCGCTTTTGGCGCGAGCACTCTCGTGCCTTGCACGCGAGCGCTGCTTTAGAGTCTTTGACTCCTAGCGCTGGCGCTCTTATGAGGCGCTGTCTCATTTCAAATTTCAAATTTTGAAAATTTAAAATAGAGCTTTGTTCTCTGATTAGGGGAAACAGAGATGAGATTAAGAATGGCTAATAAAAATTAACTCTCATCTCTTTTTCTCTTATCTTTACTTAAACTTTAAATACAAGTGAGTGGATTTGTGACTCACAAGTATGAGTCACAATTTCACACACTTCTTTAAAATTTAAGAAGAGATGAGAATAAAAAAGAAGCCACCTTATATGTACACACATACACACACATACACACACACATTCATAAATACTCGTATTTGTAACAAATATGCATACCCATATTTCTATAAAAATACGAATACCGTATTTGTATTGAAAATGCAAAATACTCGTATTTATATTAAAATAGAAATACCCGTATTTGTATCAAGACACAAATACCCGTATTCATACAAATACACGTATTCGTATAAATACCGTATTCGTATTAAAATACAAATACCCTAAAAGAGAGCAATATAATACTAGCTCACATATCCAGCTATTTTTCAAATCTGCTAGTATTATCAAAATATCCGATTAAAATGCGTGTATAAAATACACGTATTTAATCGAACTCCCGTGCGTATCAAAATACACACACTACATTGTTTTGCCTGAACCAAGAAAACCCTCCGTGTGGGATTTTAAAGACTCGACAATACGTTGAGAGTGGATTTAACCACAAGCACGTCAATGGCACTAGTTGTACGTAATGGCTATCCAGATATCTGTCGAAAAGAAGCCCGATAAGCTAATTCATCTCTATCCCTACCGAGCCTATCTGTGACAATCTCCATACAGTCCGGTCTATTCGTCTGAGAGTATCGCATATCAAGTTTAGGGGGTGGAAAAACGCCATACCCTTAATAACCCAATAAGTTGTACTGACGTGACTCAATACCAACCGAGAAATCACTGATTTAACTATTAGTAAATCTCAACTGCCCTGATCAGGGTCTTATGGTTTTGACCAATTGAACTAAGCACGACATCGACTCCTTATACCGGGAGAGACGAATCCCTAACGATCATTCACTGCCTTCATATGGCTCAAGACCGTACCCAACTAAAATCCCATTTGTACGACTCAGTAAAGCCATAAAGGGTAGTAATCAAAACATGATAGGAACTCATACGAGACAAATGGCGATATCAGGTGGACAGACTAACCTGTACTCATGCCACCAGAGAACTGCTGTCTGACATTACGTATAGTACTAACCAGCAGCTTCCGGCTAGTTTGTCCAGTATAACTTATAACCTAATGAGCACTTATATACAATCTTTGGTGCCATACACCAATGGCTGTGGGACCGGCCATCTCCCCTGACGGGAATAAGAAACGTATACACCAGTCTACTCTGGAGTATCGATGTCCAATCTCGATAATCCTACGACTAGGGACAATTTAAGGATATGCTTATAGACTACCCAGCCTCCATAAGTATGAATGCTATCACAACGCTGGTAGTCAGGCCAGAATCCTACGGGTTTTATCAACATGTATCAGCGATATGAAATAACAAGTAGAACATATACACATGTTAAGATAAAGACAAACCAAATAGTATACTATCATATCGAGTAAGACTATCCTGTACATATATATCCTCGGCATCCTATATAATAAACGGTATATAGGGCATACATATCCCACAGTTGTATCTCAGGTTATTATTAGTTTGACATCAGCACGATTTATTGGGTTATTGGGGGTCTGACAGTTTCCACCCTTCAGACCCGGTATGCGACACTCTGACGAAGAGACCAGACTGTATGGTGACTGTCACTAATGGACTCTGATTGCGTACGGATGAGCTTGCTTATCGACATTTTTTTTTATTAATATCTGGATAGCTGTTATGCGCTGCTAGTACCGCTAACGTGCTTATGGGTTTAACTTGTGAAGCGATTGATATGAAAGCGTTTCAGATCAATCGGATATGATCTTAACCTACCTCTCACGTATTGATTGAGTCTTTAGAGTCCCACGCAGAGGTTTTTTCCGTTCAGGCGAAACGATATAGTGCGCGTATGGCGATCCGTGCTGGAGTCCGATTAAATACGTGTATTTGATACATGTATATTAATCGGACGTTTTATAATATTAGCCGGTTTATGTTTAAACCAGATTATTAAATCAAGTATTGAATTATATATATATATATATATATATATATATATAGAGAGAGAGAGAGAGAGAGAGAGAATAATGGAGGAAAGATGACATAGGAGGGAATTTCCTCCTATGGCATCGAAAAAATACACCCTCCGTCATTTTTTTCGACGATCGGCATCCACCATCTTCATCGTTATCATCTAAGATGGTACACCAAATTTCATGTGATTCTACAACCTTTTCATCGTTGATTTAGTAACGTAAAAAGTTCTATTATCGGTAAACCGTTAATTTTGAACCCACTAAATAAACGGTGAAAAAGTTGTAGAATCACATGAAATTTGGTATACCCACATCTTAGATGATAACGATGAAGATGATGGGTGCTGATCGTCGGAAAAAATGAAGGAGAGTGTATTTTCTCGACGCAATAGGAGGAAATTCCCTCCTATGGCCTCTTTCCTCCATTATTCTCATATATATATATATATATATATATATATATATATATTACAGTATTATGTTCATTTTCTATTTATCTTTTATTTGGTATCTGTATACGATACAAATACGCGTATATCCATACGATATATATAGTTTGTGTATAACACATACTAGAAATATTAATGTATTTGATATATTAATACTTTAGGACACCTCATTTTCTATAATTATTTAAAGAAAAAAAAATGAGTCATTTCTTTTTAAATAATAATGAAATAAGGTAAGGTATAGTGAAGTATGGCTTTTAATTGTTTAATGAAAAATGTTTTATTAAAAAGTATGAAGCATTCTCTCTCCACCTCATTCATTTATGCTATTTCTCAAAGCTCTTTTCCTTTTGTAGAGTAAAGAGAGCTAAAAAGAGCGAGAGATGGGGAAAAAAAATGAGAGTGATATAATTACATCTCCTCATTTCATTATTTAGCAAATTATGATATCAAGTTTCTTCACAAAGTTTGTTCTTTTGGTGAAGATGAAGCTTGAGTTGGGATTTTTCCTCGATGTGGATCATCTTCGGCGAGAAGGTTCGCTTGCAAACTTGTTCCTACGGCGACGGGTCTAGTTTGGATCTTTCACGATTAGGTGGACACGTTACAAAAGTTATAACCTTCTAAACCCCATTCTATGCTTACTAGATTGTTACAACTTCTTGTATTTGAATGATTTGAGGATTGGTATTTGATGCTATGCTTTTTGAATTTATTGTTTATCATTCCGCCGTGGTTCGCAAGTGCTACGACCCTAACACCAAATCCCCATATACACTAGTCTATTCTTGAGTACCGATGCCCGGTCTCGACACTCTCATGACTAGAAACATTTAAGGATATACTTATGGACTGTTCATGCTCCACTAGTATAATCCTTATCATAATTCTATTAGTTAAGCAAAGATCTTAAGGGCTTTATCAATATGTATTAGCGACACGTAATATCAAGTAAAACATATACACATGAAAGATAAAACAAACCAGATAACATATTATTATATCGAGAGAAAAAGTTTTGTGTATATATAGGTCCAAGAATATTTACAATAATTGTTTTTAGAACACCTATATCTAACATATAGAACCAATGTCATGTGATACTCATCATAATTTTATGGCTGTATTTTTCAAATCGACAACACTTGTTTCTTTGATCCGTTCCCACACATGTTCTAACATTTTACTATATTTTATAACTTAATTCCCTATTATATCTCAGATTATTGCCAGTCAAACTTGAAAAATTATATATCTATATATATATTAAAACAAACGTTCTATATTGTTCCAATTATAATCAACCAAAAAGTCATGTCAACTCGTTTCTCTACGACCTGACACCACTTATTGAGCTATTGTGCATGGAACCAAGTCTCCTTTTTGAAATTAAAATTTAAAATGTTACAACAAACTGATTAATGACCTCTTAATCTATCTACATCTGCATCCAAATGTACAAACAAGCAAGACTCTTTTTTGTCATGTAGGTCACAAACAACAGGCCTTTGTCTCACCACTACGCAGCCCTACCAAACTCTTTGGATTGTTAACTTTAATACTTCATGAATTCAACCTTACAAAGAGCTTTGATGGTGGGCTCAAATTTGTTTCATCACCTTTTCTCTCTCTCTCTCTCTCTCTCTAATTGCAACAAGATATCGATAGTGATTTGCATCCAGCCCAAAAAGTCGGTACCAATCATCCAACCTCAGATAAGAATCACAACCTCACCCCTTAATTAATCTTTGACAAAAAGTTCATTAAATGAAGAGACCTGAAGCATGATTAAGTAACATGAAGATGATGGCCTTTGACAACTCCACCACATCTCAATCCAGCTTGTCTATGTGTATGAAAGGCCAACAAAGGACATCAAGGTCATAAATAAATAGATCGTGTCTCTTGACTTTCCGTCCAAAAGTCCCTTTCGTTTTTATGGCTGGTATTTGTTTTTATTAAGTTGTATAGACAATTCAAACCTCTCCATTTGCAAAGCTCGCTCTGGCAAGTAAAAATAAATCCCACCAACTATCATTCCCATCCCAATTTCGATGTCCTTAAAAAGACAATCCAGTGAACCAACACAACACTACTACAATAAGGGGTTGCCGATAAAGGTATCCGTAGATGCGACATTTTATTGCCCATACGGATTAATCCGTAGGTCCCCATGGTTATCCCTACGGTGCTTTACAATTTAATTTAAAATTATTAAAATGTAATTTGTTATTTGGCCCTACAGAGCTGCAAACGAAGGCTCTAGAGATTCATCTGTAGGGACATTATATGGGTTATTTTATATTAAAAAACCCTAGAAATTTCTTCTTTCTCACAACTTCCTCGCTCCCACTCTCCCGCGCGCGTCTCGTCGCCACCGCCCGCGCCTCGTTGCCACCGCACTCCCTCGCGCATCTCGTCGTCCCGACATCACCGTCGACTTCCTCGTCGACGTTAGGAACTCTCTCGTCGCCGATTGCGTCGTCGACCATCTCCGGTCTCCTCCATCGCCGGTCTACAGGTTAGTAAATTTCATATTTTTACTTCTAATTATGCATTTATGTCTGTTTTTGTTGATTATTGGGTTGCTACTTGGGCTAGAGTTAGGGTTCAGGGTTAGGTTAGGGTTAGGATTCAGTTTAGGGTTAGGGTTAGGGTTCGGTTCGGTTAGGGTTAGGGTTAGGGTTCGGTTCGGTTAGGGTTAGACTTGGGTTAAGGTTAGGGTTCAGTGTATGGTTATGGTTAGGGTTAGGGTTAGGGATTGGTTCAGGGTTAGGGTTAAGGTTTAGGGTTAGGGATTGGGTCAGGGTTAGGGTTAAGGTTTAGAGTTAGGGTTAGGGTCAGGGTTACGGTTAGAGGCTAGGGTTAATTTAGGTTAATTACGTAAAATAGATAAGGTTAATTTGGTTAATTAGTGATAATTTGAAAGGGTTAGAGTGTTGATTAGGGTTAATTAGGTTAATTTGGGTTAAGTTTAGGTTAATTAGGGATAATTTGTATTAGGGTAACGTTTATGGTTAATTGGGGTTAATTAGGTTAATTTGGGTTATTTAGGGTTAGGGTTTAGGGTGCACTAGTTCAATTAGTAGGATACTCGATGATAACGTAAACGTACAATTTTACCGTAAACGCAAGAAAAATTTATCCTAAACTAAAAACTTCGAACTCTTAATAACGAAATATAAACGTAAAAGCTATTTAAGTTAAATGTTCAAGTTAAAACCAATATGATGCTCGATGATAATATGAAACTTTCATATTCTCATCGATACTCATATATGAAAATTAAAGCGCGACTTTGTCCCCGTCTATCGGTTAATATACGTTCGATATTCGTCGTGACATAGAACTATACAAAGATTGTTAAATATCGGACGGTATAGTTCAGTACTAACAACCGTCGTGTAGTCTATGTGACGAGAAGATTCAATTGTATGATAACCGATAGATTTGTCCAGTGTGGAAAAGTTAGGAATGTATAAAGCAAACACCTGCATTCACTTGTATTTTCATTCGTTTCGAGTTATTTCGTCGGTACATTTCCGTTGGTTCTCCGTGTACAAAAATAGATTAGATGTTCATTTCAACGTTGTTTCACAGCTTTGAAATGATTATCTATTCTATTTCAGTATACTCGGAGAACAGTAGTGAGGTGCTGCCGAAATTTACTCGAAACGGTTGAAAGCACAAGCGAATGGGTGTCTGCTCTATACATTCTTAATGGGATAGAAGCCTTACCCCCGACAGCCGAAACACACACATACAACACGAAGACACAACAAACGCACACACAACACATACACACTAACAACTCTACACTTAAGCGAAATCATAAATTAAAACACACATATATAGAATACAACTCATACTTGGGTATTCTCAAATCTAACTTTATTTATCGATAATTTATTCTTTTCAACAACAAACGCACATACAAAGCACATACACGGATTTTCTCGTTTATCGGTAACTATCACGTTCTTAGATTTCTCAATATAGTTATCATAACCTATAATTTATATGTTATACAGTTTAACATGGCCCATGAGTATATCAGAGTTAAGGACTGGATGTATGTAGATTGGCAACAACGTATATAACCTAAGTTTGTCGCAAGAGTTGCTGTTTTCATTGAATTTGCACGTGCACATAATAAGATCGTGGTAGAGAAGATTCTCTGCCCGTGCGATAAATGTGGGAATAAGTACCGGCAGAAGGTAGAATTCGCAGAGCTTCATATTGTTAAACATGGTTTTACTATACTTTATACAACTTGGCTATATCACGGGGAAAGAGAAGAAGACAGTAATGCGGCAGAAAAAGAAGACGGTAATGTGGCAGAAGAAGAAGACGGTAATTTCTTTTCAGGAGAAAAAATGGAGGATATACTAGAGCCTGCCCTAGGTGAATCTATTCGTACCGAAAATGACATTCCTTCCGGTTAAGGACCGCGTGCGGATAAGTATGAAAAGTTCATGAATGATACTAGAAAACCAATTTATGAGAATGCAAAGTATTCCACCCTCTCATAGTTCATCCAAATTTTCCAGATTAAGTGTCTAAATGAATGGAGCAACAAGTCATTCACAATACTTCTTTCGCTCTTGAAAGATTCTATGCCCCCGAGAAATAACGTGCCCGACAGCTAGTACGGAGCCCGGAAAATGATGTCCGATTTGGGTCTGAAGTGTGAGAAGATTCAAGCATGTCCTAAAAATTGCGTGTTGTACCGGAAAGAAAATTCAGATTTGAAAGAGTGTCAAACATACGGAGAGCCCAGGTATAAGCCGAAAGATTCTGATAAAAATCTCGATATACCGATCAAGATAGAACGATACTTTCCCATAACTGTAATACCCAGTTTTCTTATACGCCTAAATACGTATTTCTTCTTATCTATAAAACTTATTTATAATTATCTATTTAATTTCAAAATCCTACTAAACCCAGATCCTATCTTTCTTTTCCTCTGGTTCAGCCGTTTTCCTTTTATTGAAATTAAACACCAAAACAAATAGTATGTATATTTTCCCGTCTAAAGTCAGCCCTGAACCCAAACCCTAGCTCTAATTATTTATCCTAACCAAAACACAAGCCCATTCTTGTAAATTCCTTTTCTTTTCTTCCGGCCGTTCTTCCTCAGCCCATCCTTCTAATTAGTATTTAAATTAATTTTTATTCTGGCCCAGCCCAACTCAGCCGGCCCCCCTCATCTTAATTATTTGTTAGTTTCCCTTTTTTTTAACTCGGCCCGGCCCACTCTTCTCCCCAGCAGCCCGCACCCGCTTCAACCTCGACCCGACTCGCCTCTATTCATCTTCCCTCCAACGGTTCTTTCCTCCATTCACGCGAGAGATCCGCTCTCCCCGCCGTAGCCCACGCCGCCTCCTCCGCCCTCGTTCGCGAGCCGTTACCCCACGTCGCGCACACCCCCTCTAACCCCATGTCGCCTCGTTCCTCTTTCACTCGACCTCCCTCCTCCTCTCTCGCTCCCACCTTCGAACCCACTGCACACCCATCCCCGATCACCCGAGACCCCATATCTTCGACCACCTCCTCCCATCATCACCGCCCTCGTCTCCTCACCACCTTCCCTCTCTCTTATCTGCAACCATCTTCGACGACGACGGCAGCCATCTCACCCACTGCATCCCCGACTCCTCCGGTGACCACCAAACTCTTCGCCTTCTTCCCCGAGCTTACCTCACCAAAACCCAAGCTCCCCCTTCAGCCTCCACGGAGCCCCCTGCACGCACCCGAGCTCCATCCTTCGCTCCCCTCTCCCTGCAATCTCCTTCTCTCTTTCTCACTCTCTGTTTTTTACCCCCATCTCTAACTCTCTCTCTCTCTCATTTCTCTCTAATCACTGATCTCATCTCTCTCTCTCTGTCTCACCTTTCTCTCTCCTCCTCCGCTCTCTCAATTCTCTCTCTCACACTCTAACTTTCAGCACTCTCTCTCCCTCTGTCTACACTCTCTCATTTCTCCCTCTCTCCCTCTCACTTCTCTCTCTCTCTAACACACTCACCATCGTCATCATCACCCATCATCGAACCCCTTGACGCACAAGAGCCAAGCTTCACAGCCGAGCCCCGACCACCAAACTGCGAGCCGTCGTTGCCGAGACTCGTGTTCGAGCCACGTCAGGTGCCGAGCCACGAGTGTGTCGCGATCGTGCCGTTATCACTGCCGAGCATCGCCAAGACGCCTCTATGCAAGTTTTTACTTGCTTACATGCTATTTTACTTATGGTACAATCACTAAATACATAGATTATTAAAGTTACAAGCTTAACCAATTATATGTCGTACCTGTTCGACGCGTGTTCCCAAAGAAAATACTTTTCTAAATTGACGGAACTTAATTTATTACTTGGGCCCTTGCTGTGATGAACAACGTGTGCAAGTTTCGTTGGGTAATTTGATCGTTTATGACCAAAACGACTACCCCCAAGTTTAATCGTAAAACTGAAATTTTATTGTACCTGAAAACCGTTAAATTCACCATAAATCGTATACATACTAGAATAGTGCGTTCGAGGGCTCAAATCGAAGCCAACTCGACGAACTTTAACCCTATGCTAGTTTCCAGACATTCCTGTACTTAAATTGTGATGATAATTGGATTGGAGTGCGACTCTGGACTGCAGTCCAGAGCGACTCAAATTGTTGCTTGCTGTTCCGTAATGGGTACCACAGGTGTTCCTTAATGAGTAGGTTGCGGAACTCTACTGTTTATTATAGATAAATCTGTTAGCTAGACAACACAATTGGTTTCATTCTGTTTCGTTACCATTTGATATTTAATCTGTAATTTAATAGATCGGGACACATAACAGTCCCAGCAGAATCAGAATTGACATGTCAATATTAAAAAGACTATAACTCCTGACGTACAGACGCGATTGAAGATCCGTTTGTTGCGTTGAAAACTTTACTGAAAACCCTAGAATTCATCCAACTGTAGCGTCGCTAACATCCGATCCCAACTGGGATTAAAATGCGCTGCGAAACGGATTTCTGATTCTGAAACCGGATTTCCAGCCGCGAGCGCTTAAAATGAAATGGTTATAATTAGCAATCCTGGAACCCGATTGGCTTGAAACTAAATTTGATGGATAGATAACTGAACATACTAATTACTATCTGTTTATCGTTTTGCTAAATTATATATGCACGTTTCATGATAAATCGTGCAAGTGATAAAATACTGTTTCATAACATCCTAATCATGCTTATATACTGTTCATGCATCATATCATACCTATATCATTGTAGTGATAACCTAGTGATATCGTGCATTCACCCAGTGTTAGATTTTAGTGATGATTATGGCAAGTACGTCAGTGTTCGTGTATCCGTGATTAAGTGAAAGTGATACGTACTTGTACACAATCAGTGACCCTATTATTTATTGCATTGTCGACATCTGTGGGGTGCGTGTACGTGTGACTATAACTGGAATGGGACATTTATGGAAGCGTTGCACGGATGTCACAGATAAGACACCAGACACTGCCGTTTATCTTAGGTATTAGTCATGACGTGCTTGATGGAGGTCCTGCCTCCAGTTCTCGCGCAGACTTGTCACGGATCGATTAGTATTTAGGTTGATGGTTAGCGTTTGATGTAGACCACGGGGTGTGGGGTCGTTTAAGTGTGAGTTCAACAGAATCTCGGGAGTCCCATGCCGGCTTATATATTTAGGGAGTTATATGGAGATTTACAGGGTATGTGATATATACACCGTGATATTCTTGTTACATGTTGGGCCCATGGTCCCTTGCCCTTGGGTTCTACCCTTGGGTGGAGGACACTCGCGAGTGGTTGACTCTCACACTTGGACTGACGATAGGCTTAGTTACCTGTACAGTAAGACTTAGAGACTGATAGGGATACTGGCATTTATATTCCTTATATACTGTGTTGGCATACGTGACATATCGTTATACTGATTTACTGTTCCGCTGCATTGATTACTGCACATTCATATTCATGCTGTCATTGATTTACTGTTTCATATATCTGTTACCACTGTTAGAATTGTCACCTGATTTTATATATATATTATATTGCTATTGTGTCGCTCTGACGACCTGAGTATGCATGCTCAGTGTGAGGAGAAGGTTTAGCCTGGACCAGAACTAGGAGTGCATCACAGACTTCTTGACTTGCCATTCCGAGTTACATTCGTTTGTTCCACTTCGGGTCAGTATATATTATTGTATCTTTCAGTTACTGCATTTCTCATTACCTGCGCATCATTTACTGTTTATCATGACAAACTAGAAGCCGAAGTGTGACTACGGCAGGACATTTCCTTGACCGTAGGAGCATGGCTGGCCTTGTCTACCCCTCGTATTCCGTATTTTGGGAAGCGGGGCATGACATGGTTTAGTTGATATCAGAGCCAGGTTTTGCATCGATTGGGATTGCAGTTTTCCGTGTATAGTTTGGCAATCTAAGACATCCCTCGGTCTAGATTGTAAACTTGTCATTCTTGATCTATATTCACATCGTGTGTTCAGCTATCCATTCGCTATGGTTTTGGGTGACTTGACAAGGTTACGTGTTTTGCAATTGCACTACCTTACCCTATTCAAGTGACTTAAAGTCATACAGTTGATTCCCCACTTGTAATAAATTCGTCACCTCGGATATTTTGATTCATTGTCCTATCCATATTATATTTTGATTCGTATATCTTGTGACTTATATCATCCTCAAAATCATTGTTTCAGGATCATGTCTTTCAACGACTCTTCCTCTATCTCCACTCCCCAGAATCAGACTGTTGAGATCCTTAGTGTGCTGCAAGGTCTAAAGAAAGCCCAGGAGCGAACAAATGACTTGTTGGCTGAAGGACTGAGAAGACAGGTGAATCAGGCATCAGCGGCTGTATCCAATCACAAAGGGATCCCCGCTAGACGAGGAAAGGAGAAGAAGATGAAGCGTCAATTTATTCCCCAGCGACAGAAGCAGCAGAAGACCCCATGCTGTGGATATTGTAAGAGGCCAGGACATCTTTAGAGGGATTGTCGCCGCGCCCAAGGGAAATGTCTGATATGCGGGTCCAACAAACATCTTATCAACGGTTGCCCAGAAAGGAAGGAGCTACAAGGAGGAGATTCGTCCACACTCCCCACTTCTGCCGAGTGACAATTATTGCGTAGTTCGCTCTTCGAGGATAAAGCAGACCCAACACCGGATTCAACTCGCGTAACGATGATGCAGCCGTCTAGCAATCAAAGAAGAAATTTTTATGTCTTCCAATTTCATTATTATGTTATCATCTTTTTATGAATATTTCTTTCCGTTTGAAATCTTGTATCCGTTGAACTTTCGGTTGAATGCAATAAAATTTGAATCATAATATATGTATCATTCTCAAGCTTTCTCTATATCAAATTCTATTCATTATCACAATACTTTAAATTCTGATCTTTCAATCCCTGCAATCGCATATTTTCCTATACTTCGTACCTTGAGCTTTTCCCTGATGTATTCCATTGTTTAATCATGACACTTTCTTTTCAGGCCATGGCTCATCCTGGAGCAGCGCCGCATCTAGATGAGGATGCACAGTCATGTGTTTCCTTAGATCACACACTGATGAGTTCCGATGACGAGATCAATGACCCCCAGGTCAATTTCGGAAACAACGATTCAGAGGACGAAGGAGCAGCCGCCCCAGAGTTTGACATGATAGGCGATTCCGACGAAGAGGAAGAAGACCCAGAAGAAAACCTAATAGAAGAAAATCCAGTGGAGGAAGACCCCATGGAAGAGAACCCAGAAGGAGAGGAACACATGGAATCAGACCTCGATGAAGAAGCTCTATCCGAGGAAGAAGGACCAGATGGACAAGAGCCTTAAGAACTCCCGATGGCGATGCCTGCGAGACGATATGGAAATGGACGCCCCTACCTGAGTGCGCGAGTCTACCGCAACCTACTGAATCTCCACAACCGCGACTGACGGAATTCCGTTTGATGTTGTTTTCTGGCCAAATAAAATGTGTATAGTTTAGGGCCACTTTCCGTCTTTGAGAATGCCTTGTTTCAGATTTTCTTGAATGAAATAAATCCTCTGAATTCGTAAACCTTTTGATTATTGGTTTACTTGATACTTGTTTATTGCCCATATCCATTTATTTTTCCTGCTGAATTCCCTGACTGTCCACCCCTACTCATTGTATAGTTTTCACCCTCGATTCGACTAGAAAGTATCGCACCCTGATCCTTGGAATGAGCCACCATTCATCCTTCGTCTGTACCTTGTTTGAGATCCTTCTGGGAGGAGGACCTTCCTTATGAATTATCGAGTTCATTAGCTTTTCAAATTCTTGATTCATAGGATTTACCGATCATTAGTCTCCCCCGTATTTTTTACCTTGTAGTCCTTTCGTTGCTCACCATTACTTTCTATGCTGACCCGATCCCAGTCTCCTTGATCTTCAGCCTAAGCCGGCACACTTCAACCTTCTGATTGAGCCACACTTCCTTATAATCATTACCCTATCTAGCCCTATACCTATTTGTGTTATTCCTATTACCCTAATTATATTTAGGGACGCTGTTATTCAAAATTTAGCTTTCAGTACTTTAAATTTATCAAAGAGTACGTTTTATTGATTACTCTATTTCATATATTTTCAAGTACGCTATTATTAATCTCGTTTTCAGTAGCGCAAACTTACAATGCGCATATATTGTTCCATGTTTCTTTTTTTTCGTTATGCGAGTTTTCTAAGTTGATTTAAAACTATTCGATCGATAAGTTACCTTAAAATGTTTTAACCTATCGACTAAGCTTTCACTACCTCATTGTCGTTACTATATTTTCGGGTGTTGTGCCTATGGTTACTATTATAAATGATTGTGTCTTATACTTATTAGTTCCACCTTACTACTTTTGATATGCTTATATGTACACATATTTGGGTTCGATTCTATCGAACAAGCCTTGAGTATTATTATTCGCTATTGTTACCTAAATTCTCGTATACATGTATTTACCCTTATAGTTGTTCCTGCCTTATATCTATTAGACCTACCCTTCTGTACGTTGTTCTTACTTATATATATATTTTCAAGTTTCTTCGTCCGCGGATTTTAGTAAATCCTTATATATTAGTTTGCAACTATGATGGCTTTCGCTTATGTTCTATAACTTATTATTTCTTTAAATTTCGAGGACGAAATTTTTGTAAGGGTGGTATGATATAATACCCAGTTTTCTTATACGCCTAAATCCGTATTTCTTCTTATCTATAAAACTTATTTATAATTATCTATTTAATTTCAAAATCCTACTAAACCCAGATCCTATCTTTCTTTTCCTCTGGTTCAGCCGTTTTCCTTTTATTGAAATTAAACACCAAAACAAATAGTATGTATATTTTCCCGTCTAAAGTCAGCCCTGAACCCAAACCCTATCTCTAATTATTTATCCTAACCAAAACACAAGCCCATTCTTGTAAATTCCTTTTCTTTTCTTCCGGCCGTTCTTCCTCAGCCCATCCTTCTAATTAGTATTTAAATTAATTTTTATTCTGGCCCAGCCCAACTCAGCCGGCCCCCCTCATCTTAATTATTTGTTAGTTTCCCTTTTTTTTTAACTCGGCCCGGCCCACTCTTCTCCCCAGCAGCCCGCACCCGCTTCAACCTCGACCCGACCCGCCTCTATTCATCTTCCCTCCAACGGCTCTTTCCTTCATTCACGCGCGAGATCCGCTCTCCTCGCCATAGCCCACGCCGCCTCCTCCGCCCTCGTTCGCGAGCCGTTACCCCACGTTGCGTACACCCCCTCTAACCCAATGTAGCGTCGTTCCTCTTTCACTCGACCTCCCTCCTCCTCTCTCGCTCCCACCTTCGAACCCACTGCACACCCATCCCCGATCACCCGAGACCCCATACCTCCGACCACCTCCTCCCATCATCACCGCCCTCGTCTCCTCACCACCTTCCCTCTCTCTTCTCTGCAACCATCTTCGACGACGACGGCGACCATCTCACCCACTGCATCCCCGACTCCTCCGGTGACCACCAAACTCTTCGCCTTCTTCCCCGAGCTTACCTCACCAAAACCCAAGCTCCCCCTTCAGCCTCCACGGAGCCCCCTGCACGCACCCGAGCTCCATCCTTCGCTCCTCTCTCCCTGCAATCTCCTTCTCTCTTTCTCACTCTCTGTTTTTCACCCCCATCTCTAACTCTCTCTCTCATTTCTCTCTAATCACTGATCTCATCTCTCTCTCTCTGTCTCACCTTTCTCTCTCCTCCTCTGCTCTCTCAATTCTCTCTCTCACACTCTAACTCTCAGCACTCTCTCTCCCTCTGTCTACACTCTCTCATTTCTCCCTCTCTCCCTCTCACTTCTTTCTCTCTCTAACACACTCACCATCGTCATCATCATCCATCATCGAACCCCTTGACGCACAAGAGCCAAGCTTCACAGCCGAGCCCCGACCACCAAACTGCGAGCCGTCGTTGCCGAGACTCGTGTTCGAGCCAAGTCAGGTACCGAGCCGCGCGTGTGTCGCGATCGTGCCGTTATCACTGCCGAGCATCGCCAAGATGCCTCTAGGCAAGTTTTTACTTGCTTACATGCTATTTTACTTATGGTACAATCACTAAATACATAGATTGTTAAAGTTACAAGCTTAACCAATTATATGCCGTACCTGTTCGACGCGTGTTCCCAAAGAAAATACTTTTCTAAATTGACGGAACTTGATTTATTACTTGGGCCCTTGCTGTGATGAACAACGTGTGCAAGTTTCGTTGGGTAATTTGATCGTTTATGACCAAAATGACTATCCCCAAGTTTAATCGTAAAACTGAAATTTTATTGCACCTGAAAACCGTTAAATTCACCATAAATCGTATACATACTAGAATAGTGCGTTCGAGGGCTCAAATCGAAGCCAACTCGACGAACTTTAACCCTATGCTAGTTTCCAGACATTCCTGTACTTAAATTGTGATGATAATTGGATTGGAGTGCGACTCTAGACTGCAGTCCAGAGCGACTCAAATTGTTGCTTGCTGTTCCGTAATGGGTACCACAGGTGTTCCTTAATGAGTAGGTTGCGGAACTCCACTGTTTATTATAGATAAATCTGTTAGCTAGACAACACAATTGGTTTCATTCTGTTTCGTTACCGTTTGATATTTAATCTGTAATTTAATAGATCGGGACACATAACAGTCCCAGCAGAATCAGAATTGACATGTCAATATTAAAAAGACTATAACTCCTGACGTACAGACGCGATTGAAGATCCGTTTGTTGCATTGAAAACTTTACTGAAAACCCTAGAATTCATCCAACTGTAGCATAGCTAACATCCGATCCCAACTGGGATTAAAATGCGTTGCGAAACGGATTTCTGATTCTGAAACCGGATTTCCAGCCGCAAGCGCTTAAAATGAAATGGTTATAATTAGCAATCCTGGAACCCGATTGGCTTGAAACCAAATTTGATGGATAGATAACTGAACATACTAATTACTATCTATTTATCGTTTCGCTAAATTATATATGCACGTTTCATGATAAATCGTGCAAGTGATAAAATACTGTTTCATAACATCCTAATCATGCTTATATACTGTTCATGCATCATATCATACCTATATCATTGTAGTGATAACCTAATGATATCGTGCATTCACCCAGTGTTAGATTTTAGTGATGATTGTGGCAAGTACGTCAGTGTTCGTGTATCCGTGATTAAGTGAAAGTGATACGTACTTGTACACAATCAGTGACCCTATTATTTATTGCATTGTCGACGTCTGTGGGGTGCGTGTACGTGTGACTATAACTGGAATGGGACATTTATGGAAGCGTTGCACGGATGTCACAGATAAGACACCAGACACTGCCGTTTATCTTAGGTATTAGTCGGGACGTGCTTGATAGAGGTCCTGCCTCCAGTTCTCGCGCAGACTTGTCACGGATCGATTAGTATTTAGGTTGGTGGTTAGCGTTTGATGTAGACCACGGGGTGTGGGGTCGTTTAAGTGTGAGTTCAACAGAATCTCGGGAGTCCCATGCCGGCTTATATATTTAGGGAGTTATATGGAGATTTACAGGGTATGTGATATATACACCGTGATATTCTTGTTACATGTTGGGCCCGTGGTTCCTTGCCCTTGGGTTCTACCCTTGGGTGGAGGACACTCGCGAGTTGTTGACTCTCACACTTGGACTGACGATAGGCTTAGTGACCTGTACAGTGAGACTTAGAGACTGATAGGGATACTGGCATTTATATTCCTTATATACTGTGTTGGCATACGTGACATATCGTTATACTGATTTACTGTTCCGCTGCATTGATTACTGCACATTCATATTCATGCTGTCATTGATTTACTGTTTCATATATCTGTTACCACTGTTAGAATTGTCACCTGATTTTATATATATTATATTGCTATTGTGTCGCTCTGACGACCTGAGTATGCATGCTCAGTGTGAGGAGAAGGTTTAGCCTGGACCAGAACTAGGAGTGCATCACAGACTTCTTGACTTACCATTCCGAGTTACATTCGTTTGTTCCACTTCAGGTCAGTATATATTATTGTATCTTTCAGTTACTGCATTTCTCATTACCTGCGCATCATTTACTGTTTACCATGACAAACTAGAAGCCGAAGTGTGACTACGGCAGGACATTTCCTTGACCGTAGGAGCATGGCTGGCCTTGTCTACCCCTCATATTCCGTATTTTGGGAAGCGGGGCGTGACAATAACACAGAGGCTGCAGAGGCTATTCAGGTGCAAGAAAACAGCCGAGACAATGATTTGGCATCACCGTACTCCTCCAAGTGAAGATGAAAAAATGAATCATCTAAGAGATTCATTTGCATGGAAGGATTTCGATAGGAGGCACGAAATATTCAGTAGCGATCCTCGCAATGTCAGGCTCGGACTCGCTAGTGATGGCTTCTACCCATTCAACTATATGGCTGGAAGCCACAGCACATGACCCGTTGTAATGATAGTTTATAATCTGTCGTCTTGGTTGACTATGGATCAATTATATTTTATGATGTTTCTTCTTATCGACGGACCAAACTCACCGGGAAACAATATCGACGTCTATATCTGACCTCTAATCGATGAGTTAAAATCTTTATTCATTGATGGTGTAGAGACTTACGATGCAAACACAAATACAACCTTCATATCGCGTGCGGCTTTAATGTGGACAATTAATGACTTTCCTGCATATGAAATGCTATCATGTTGGTCCGTACATGGTCACAAAGCATGTCCTTATTGCCATCAACATTCAACATCGAAATTCTTGAATTTTAGCAGGAAGATTTGTTATTGCGGCCATCGACGTTTTCTGCTTCTAGATCATCCCTACAGGTTAGACCTTGTTCACTTTGATGGTCATCAGGTGTAATAACTCAATTTTTAGTGTACAAAAATTTTTCTTAAAAATTAATGTATGCTTGGGGTATTTACTTTTACTGTGATTACTTTAACTAATTAATTCACTCCTTAATTACAAGAAAGAGCTTGTGGCTTATTGGTAATACCTTACACTGCTGAACCAATCCACCAGAGTTCAAATCCCATATCCTACATTATTTTTAATATTGTTTTATTTTGTATTTTTAGAATACCAACAGTTTACACGTGCATATCTCATAAAAACCCCACTACACATGAAAACTTAAATGTACTAGAGAGTTAGTGAGACGACGGCGCACTCTCCGACCGACCGACTCGGCCGAGATCGGTCGAATCGGCCGGACCGCCGAGTCGTCAACAGAGAAGATGTGGCTTTTTGTCTCCCCTACTCCCCTATACACTTTAAATCTTCAGACCATTTCCAGAGACCTTTTAAATTCCTATTTACTCCACTTTTATTACATTTTAATATATTTTAATACATTTTTTTTCAATTAAACTCTTCATCTACCCTAACCCTAGCCTAACCCTATAAATACCACCCCTAAACACTACCCCCTCACCCCAAAATTCTGAGCCAACTCTCAAGAAATTCCTAGAAACCCTAGTGTGCAATCGAAGTGAGCAAAGAGACAAAACTCTGGCGAATTTTCCGGCGACAATCCTATAAACTCCCGGCGACGAATCGATGCACCGGCGAAGCCTACGTCTCCCTCTTCCTCTCATCTAACCTTGAAACCCGTATGTCCCCCTCCCTATTTTCTATTCTTGTTCTAAAAATACGAGGTTCTAAAACCCGACGGAATCAGAACAAATCCAATTTCCGATTCGGTCCTTTCTCAAAATCCAACATTTTTTTAAATACAATCACACAAAACTATTACATGTTGACTATTAAACACTAACTAATCATAATGAACAAGTTCTATATCAAAAGAAATTGCTATTTCCATTTTACCGTATTTTTCATTAAAGTACCATATAGTTTCATTTCGACATTTAAACCATCAAATCCTTGCTATACCTTTAAGTAGATCACGAGGTAATGACCTAGCTCCTCACACACTCATATGCAATATAGCACAATATTTTCGGGAACATAGAATACGGGAAAACAACACCTTTTCAAATAAATACCATTACTAATAAAACCATTTTCTAAACGATTTAGTATTTATACAAATCTTTGTAAAGCGCTGCTACAACCCATTTGGGAAACCCGTTCGGGATGGTGCAGATTATCGCACATACTCGGGCTTAGTAGTGCGAGATGCATACCTTCGCAAGGAGCATTCGGTCTCGAAAGATTTAAAATACGACATCTTAAGAAAATGAGATTTTTAGAAATATAAAATATATATTAAAATTATTTTTATATAATTATATATATATATAACATTAAGATATCTATTTTGAAATATTATAAATATTCTAACTTTTTTCAAAAATCACAAGAACCATTGTACATTAAAATACCATGAATTCCATACAAGTCAATATTACAAATAAATACCCTTTATTATGAAATTAGGATATTTTCACTAGAAATATCACAATATAAAATCTACATTCATTACAACTCTAAAATCGATTAATGAATACTTGGGGTGTATTTTGAAAAGTATATAAAAGTATTTTTACATAAAACCCCTCAAGTTCTATAAATTATCCTAAGGACCCTAGTAAATATAGGTTTAAGCGGGACCAATCTCTTGAGCCTCAGGGAGCCGGAGAAGTGGGTGCTTGCCTATTTAAGATAGACAACTTAACAACGGTGTTATCAACAAGGTAATCGTTTTTGAAAAAGACACAAATCCTGCCACCCATGTGCAGCAGTTACCGATAACATCAAAACAATCAGGACTTCAATTCACTTTTCTAATTGTCTGACTCAGATTGAGTCTCTTTATAATCTGACTTGAATATGATTCAAGTACAACCTACAATCTACAATCTATAATCTACAATATTACAATTCAATATGAATCCATAAATTCATATATTCAATCTATTCAATCTATATTGACTGAACCGAATCATGGATATACTTCCATTTACATGATTATCCAGTTACATACATGATTCTCCAGTTACATCCATTTACTGATATCATGGTTTCGGCAAGTCATCCAATTATACAATCTATATTACAAGACAACCCAATACAAACAATACAAACAAGATATCGCGGGGTTTAAGGGGTAGATTGGTACGGAAGGTGTTAGAAGTGGCACGAGACAGTAAGATTTAATACACCTAACCTGAATCTAGTTGTTGTTGTACCGTGGCATAAACGGTTCCTTGTACTACACTTGCCTCTAGTCTCTGACATATAGAGACTCCTCTCGTATACACTGGCATTCTTCTGTACCAAGCTACAAATAACAGCGTTAACACTAAAACAATATAATACAACTTCAAAAGCTATCTTCTCTTTCTGCCTATTTTATTTCTCCCTTATCTTTGGGACTTACCGAGCGTTTGTTCGCTGACGACATTCTCTTTCTTTTTTCTTTGAATGTCGTCAGGTGATCTGGACACTATGGAGATCGAGCCCACTAGTGAAGACTTGGACCGCTTCATTGAAGACCCAGAGTTTTAGTTCATTGTACACTTTTATTTCAGTACTTTTCCTTTTCTGTTATGCCATTATTTAAGCATTGCTTTCATTCAGTTGTATTTACTTTTCCATGCATTGTACAGAAAGAATGTGAATAAATAAAGTTGTTGTTTTATTATATCTTGTCTCTTGTGCATTTATTTTTATATTGCTTAGATATGCTTAGCGTATTTACTTTATAGTAAATACGTAGTGGCCTAGTCGCGTCCCCTTCGTCGTACACCTGGAAGCGGGGCGTGACAGGTTTTATTGGTGGCCCATGCAGGTCCGAGTTGTATGGAACACTGCCATGCAATTCTGTTCTGCGTAAACAACCTAAGCAATATAACATAAGAATTCTTTACAATTCATGTTCCTTGAATATTACAATTTCATATTCTTCGAATTATATACTTTGAATCCATCCTAACCCAATTTTTTTTCAAGGTTATGGATTCACCAAACAACACCAGCACCAACTTCAACAATACTCCACCTCCACTACCAATCATACCTGCCGTTCCTGCTTCACCCAACGAGCAAACGGTTCTGCTTGAGGCAATCCGCAGCCTCCTAGAGGGATAACAACAGCTCTTGAACCGTCCCGAGGCTGAAGCACCTGGGGTAAAACAATTCAGAGCTTTACATCCCAAACAGTTCTCAGGAAAGGGAATCCCACTGGAAGCTGAAGAATGGGCACAAAGTATAGAGGATGATCTGGCGGCGGCACAAGTGCCAGAAATAGCTTGGGTTCGTATTGCAAAATTACAGGTCACGGACAATACACGGAACTGGTGGAAGGCGGAAGAAAACCGTCTTGTACAACCTATCGAGTGGAAGACTTTCCGCGATATGTTCGACGCGAAGTACTTCCCCATGACTGCCAGGTTCGACATGGAACAACAGTTCATCCATCTGCAACAAGGTTCGATGTGGACCAAGTCGGTAGATGAGTATGACGCTGAGTTCACCATGCTTAGTCGATAAGATATGTCTCAATAAATTCGATTTTCAAAATATCACATATTACACAGCTAACACCATACTTTAAACAGATTTGCGGCACACTTAATACCGATGGACGAGATAAGAGCCCGTCGATTTCAACAGGGTTTGGATTCGGAGATCCAGGCTGCACTATCCACAGGAGATTTTCCGACTCATGAATTGGCTCTGAAAGCTGCCCGCCGTTATAAGGCAGTGATAAAGGCGGGGGGCAGACCTCAGTCTGCATGAGTTAAGCGCCCTGTCAACCAGATGACAGGAGGAGCCTCGTCCAGGCCACCTTTTGTGCCAAGAAGACTAGGAGTACCAAACAACAGGCCCAGCCCAGCCTTTTATAACTACTGCAAGAGAAATGGACATATGGCGAAAGATTGCCGGCGTGCGAACAACCTTTGCTTAGTCTGCGGCTCAGCTGCTCATGATATTGGATCTTGTCCTTATAGACAAAATCCAATTGCTGCACCCAGGCCAGCAAACACTTACCCACAGCGCCCAGCCATCCAAGCACCTGCTCCAAGACTTGCACTACCTGCACCACCTAGAGGACCACAAGCTGTACCACCTCCTCGTCAGTTCCATCAAGCTCAAAGGAACATTACGAAAAATGCTCCTCAGGTCAGGAGGAATTTACCAAGGCGCCAGGCTTTCACGATGACCGTGGAAGAAGCTGAAGACACTGGCCAAATTATCACTGGTAAACCTTTCTTTCTCAAACTTTCTTTTAGTCTTGCTATTTATCTACATACATTTCCCTACATCTAAAACATATCCCCCATTCCTTAGGTACAATTTTAGTATCCTCACTACCTGCACTAGCACTGTTCGATACTGGAGCATCTCACTGTTTTATGTCGCAACGGTTCGTCTGAACCCATGCGATTCCAGTCACACCTCTTGTATCCAGCTGGAATGTCAGCTCAGGAAATGGCATTCTAAAGGCAACAATGGGATACAGCTTGTGTCCAATAGTCGTCTGCAGTAGAGAATTCTACGCTGACTTCAAAGTGCTGGACATACCAAACTTCGATGTGGTTCTAGGTATGGATTGACTTGGAACTTTTTATGCTACCATCGACTGTCGTCAAAGGAGGGGAGTATTCGAGATTTCAGACAATCCGGTCTTCTATTTCAAAAGCGGAGACTGTACACTGGAGCCAAGTACATACAAAGCGAAGCCAAGGGAAGAAATAGTTGCAGCAGCTCAAGCGGAGGAAGAATCAAGGCCAGATATGGTTCGAAAGTTCGACGACGTGTTTCCTGACGATATATCAGGTTTTCCTCCCGATCGAGCTCTTGAATTCAGCATTGATTTAGTACCAGGAGCACCACCGATAATCAAAGCACTTTATCGATTAAGTCCGGAAGGTTTGAAAAAAGTCCGAACACAGTTGGACGAATTACTAGCGAAAGGATGAATTCGTCCCAGCACTTCAAGTTGGGGATCACCTGTTCATACAGAACGTGCATCGATTACAGAGCCTTGAACGAAGTCACTATAAAGAACAAGTATCCACTCCCACGCATCGATGATTTATTCGATCGGCTAAATAGATCTTGTGTTTTCTCTAAATTAGATCTTCGTTCAGTTTATCATCAGGTGAAGGTCAAGGAAGCCGATATTCATAAAACAACTTTTAGAACTCGCTATGGACATTAAGAATTTCTAGTGATGCCATTTGGAGTGACCAATGCACCAACAATATTCATATACCTAATGAACCAAGTTTTCCAGGAGTACTTAGACATGTTTGTTGTCATCTTCATCGATGACATCATGGTGTATTCAAGGAGTCGAAAAGAACATGTCGAGCACCTATGAATTGTCCTGGAAACTCTACAACAACATCAATTATATGCCAAGTATAGCAAATGCGAGTTTTGGCTAAATCAAGTTGGTTTTCTTGGACATATCGTATCAGGCGAAGGAATTTCTGTGGATCCAGCGAAAGTTTCATCAGTCAACGAATGGCCGAGACCAAAGTTAGTGAAGGACATTCGGAGTTTTTTGGGTTTAGCTGGATATTACAGAAGGTTCATTGAAGGCTTTTCAAAGATAGAAACACCCATGACCAAGCTCACACGTAAAGATGAAGATTTTGTGTGATCAGAAGCATGCGAACAAGCTTTCATAGAACTCAAGTCAAGGTTGACATCAGCGCCTATTCTCGTTATACCGGACCAATCTGGAGGTTTCGAAGTGCATTACGATGCATCCGGTAAGAGATTAGGATGTGTTCTACATCAGCATGGTAAAGTTGTGGCTTATGCTTCAAGACAGCTAAAAACTCATGAGCGCAATTATTCGACGCATGATCTGGAGTTGGCGGCCGTCATCTTTGCCTCAAGATTTGGCGCCATTATCTACTTGGAGAACAAGTGAACATATACACAGATCACAAGAGCCTAAAATATGTGTTTACTCAGAAGGAGTTGAATAGGCGGCAGAGAAGATGGTTAGAACTCATGGCGGACTTTGACATCAACCTGCAACATCACCCAGGGAAGGTGAATGTGTTTCTAGATGCTCTTAGTCTCCAACCATTAGCAATGCATCTCACCGCTCAGTGGAAGCTTCAACAGGACTTGCATCAGATGGAGATTGAAATAGTCATGCCAGGAAACACTTCAAATTTGATGAATTTACAAGTTCAACCAACCATTGTCAATCAGATCAAAACAGCTCAAGAAAGTGATGCTAAGTTGCAAAACATCAGAGAACAAGTGGAGAATGGACTTAGAACGGACTTCATCATCCATGAAGACGGATCTTTGAGATACGGCAGCAGATTATGTGTACCAAAAGGTCATGTTCGGAAAGAGTTAATGAAAGAAGCCCACAGCTCTCCCTACTCAGTACACCCTGAAGGTAAAAAGATGTACAAAGATCTACGTCAGAATTACTGGTGGTATGGAATGAAGCGTGAAGTAGCCAGAAGCGTTGCTAAATGCTTGGTATGTCAGCAAGTAAAGGCTGAACAACACAGGACAGCTGGATTACTTCAACTGTTACCTATCCCAGAATGGAAGTGGTAACATATCACAATGGATTTTGTGACTGCACTTCCTCGCAGCACAAAGGGTAACGATGCTGTGGATCGACTCACAAAGTTGGCTCACTTCTTCCCATTTTGAGTTGGCCAATTTACTGAGACACTAGCAAGGAAGTACATGGAGGTAATAATCTATTTAAGATCTAAACTTTTTGTTTCCCCCAATCAGAGCAAAGCTCTGTTTTGAATTTCAAAATTCGAAATTTGAAGTAATGCTTCAGATCCCGTGCGCTGCGCGCCACGTGTCAAAAGCAGACACGCCAGCGCCAGAAGCGCTACGCCCTAGGCAGCGCACCCCCAATCAGAGCAAAGCTCTGTTTCAAAATTCAAAATTTAAAAAAAAGTTTAAGCAACGCTTCAAATCCAGCTCTCTGCGCTGCGCGCCACGTGTCAAACACAGGCGCGCTAGCGCAGTTGTGCTGTGCTCTGCGCTGCGCGCCACATGTCGAACGTAGACGCGCACGCGCAAAGTGCGCCAGTGCTGGAATTAAAAAATTCCCCACCGTTAGATCAAAAGATCTAATAATAATAAATTATTAATTAATCAGAATTAAAATTCTGTTATGGAAAGATCTTTCCAATCTTATTAAAATAAGAAGATTATCTTCTGCAAAGCAGAAGCCCTATGATCAAAGATCCAACGGTGGGAAATATTCTCAAATCAATCAGAGAGAGATCTCTTAAAACTGATTTAACAAATCATTTGGCCCTATATAAAGGACCCTAGACTTCAAGCAAAAAAAAAGGAGAGAATACAGAAGAAGAGAAAGAAAAACCCTCTGCAAAAAAGAGCAAGCTCTTAAAAAAGAAGATTTTTCTTCATATTCAAGATAAAAAAGAACTATATTCTTGAAAAACAGAGATGAAATCATCTCATAAAAAGAAGAACCCTCTTCTAAAAAGATCATAAATCTGAAAAAAAGACCAAGGTCTTTGATGATAAGAAAAAAGATCAAAAGATCTAATTCTAAAAAAATAAAAGAAGTATTTTTACTTCGTCCACAGATCTTTGATCTATAAAGGCAGAGCCTTTTATCAAAACAAGAACTTTTGTTCTTAGATCTTGAGGCAAAGCCTCCTTAGAAGAATATAAAAGTTGTTCTGTGATCTTAAAATTGATCAGATGCGCTTTGCGCTATTGAAAAGTGCCTTGCACTCATGAACTGCGCCCTTGCGCTCATTGGACCGGCGCACAGCGCCAGAAATTGTCACGTGTCAACAAGAGACACAATCTGCGCTTTGCGCTCCTGAAACAGAGCGCTGCGCTCATAGACTGGCGCTTAGCGCGAAGCGCGCCACGTGTCGCTCGCTGGCGCGCCAACAGACTAGCACAAAGCGCTCATAGATGGAAAGCGCAAATGCGCTAACGAACCAGCGCTTAGCGCTAAGCGCGACACGTGTCACCCTCGTGTGCGCTAGCGCAATGCGCTCTTTAATTAGCGCAAAGCGCCTGACGCGCAACGTGGTGCACTATCAGAACACCACTTTGTTTCTAATAAATGCTATGCATTTAATACCAGACAAAATGACAGAGCCCAATACTTAGTATTATTCAAAGGGCCGAGCCCAAATAAAGGCTTAACAGCCAGAACAAAAAATAAAATGTTAAAACATTTTAATTGGACTTAGCCCAATTCTGCCCATAAGTCCTCAACCTATATTGAACCGAGCACATCTGCTCTTTCAAACAACTCACCTTGGTTCAAGGGTACATCTCTTCACTCCTTTGATATTTGTCGTTGTAATTCCTCAACGTCTTCAAAGAGGTGACGGGTCCCGACAACCATACATTTCATAGACTGTGGCGTCCTCAAACTCATGGACTATGATGTCCTTAATCTCGACCGTGATGTCTTAAAACTAACGTCGGACTGTGGAGTCCTTAAATCCACGGACTATGATGTCCTTAATCTCGACCGTGATGTCTTAAAACTAACGTCGGACTATGGAGTTCTTAAATCCACGGACTATGATGTCCTTAACCTCGACCGTGATGTCTTAAAACTAACATCGGACTGTGAGGTCCTTAAACTCACGGACTATGATATCCTTAATCTCGACCGCGATGTCTTAAAACTAACAATGGACCGTAATGTCCTTAAACTAATTATCGACCGCAATGTCATTAAACTAAACAATAGAGCCCAATTGCTCTCTTGTCGGATCTAAATGATCCCGTTAAGTTGATCTTAGTCTAAAATTAGACTAACGTATCCTTAACATACGTTTAAGTTGATCTTAGTCTCAAATGAGGCTAACGTATCCTTAAACCCAAACCCCCAAACCCAAATCTAAGAAGATACGGATTTGGACTAATCCACGTCCTACGGGCGACAACACAAATTAGTCGCCGTATACAATCCACGGGCAACCAAACACAAAACAAACACCCACGACACGCAGTGACCATCTGGAGAAGGAGAAAGTTGTTACCGCGATGCGGTAGCGTAATTAACTGCAGGGGCTTGCGCCTGCACGGAAGAGCGTCCCCACAATCAAAAACCCTTCAAACGAGGGGGAATCTGATGAAGTCTACTACATCGGCCGCATCCTTCTAAACCTTCGATACATGGTGCCATAAATCAACTTGGAATCTTCAGAGAGATGGACGGATAACACCAATTAGCATCTGCCCCGAATCTCAGGCAAGACGGACCTACGTGGTCGCGTCTCTATATTCGGCGGGGAACAGATTCTGGCACGCCCGATGGGACCTTTTCCTCTTTCCACTCCACACTTCGTGTGTCGTGTTCGCGAACCAATCGCGGTTTGCTAATGGTTGCCCTTGGGTTTCGAGGTACTAAGATTTGACGTTTTGCTTGGTGCAGAAAGCAAAGGAGCAATGACGTTCACCTGCTCAAAGTGTTCCACATGCAACTGCAACCCACGTCCTGCCTCAACAGGGGGCATAGCCTACGGGCCCCAAGCGGCTTCCCTGTTCACGATGCCCGTGGAACAGTTCACTCAAGCTACCACGGGATTGTTTTTCGGGACCATACTCCCGCCAACGAGCTTCACCGCTCCTGTGCCAACACCGGAAGCTCCCAAGAAGTCGGTCTTTGATCGACTTACAGCTACTGCGGCCCCCTCAACGGGTCGTCCAGCTCCAACACCTCGGTCTTCTCCAGATTGGGCAAAAGTCCATGTGGGCCCATGATGAAGCCTGCACCTCAAAGGAAGGTTATTCCGGAAAAAGTGACCAACCCTGCTCCCAAAGTCGTCAAGACGGATTCTCCTGCCAAGGGGTCGGTCTTTACAAGACTGACTGTACCAACTCTCACTCCCGCTCCTGCTACTCAACGGACCTTAGTCTTCAAGAGGTTGACGCCAGCAACAATCCTTCACCAAAGCAGGGGGCAAGACGAAGTCGCCTCTCAAGCTGAAACCGTCCCAACAGCTCGACACGCTCGACGTCGCCACTAGCGCCGAGTAAGGAAGACTGGAGGCAACTCCTCCTCTGGGCTAACTCCACCAGCTCCAACGGTGGATATCAATGCTGCTGTTCCAACTGGGAACAGCTTCGAGTTACTGAACAGGGTGCGCAGGAACTCGCCTACCACCATATTGAAAAGATCCCCGCCGCCGGTGGAAACTGTCACAGAAATAAAGCCGGAGCAGTCTCCTCAACGGTTGTCCTCTAAAATCTACAAAGTTTGGCGGCAGGCTCGGAACTCAGTAGTTGATCAAGATTACCCTCGCCGACAGAAAAAGGGCGAATGTTCAACAAGAAGAAATCCATCCTGCCAAGCCACGAAAAGCTATCTGGGTGCCCACTGTGACGGCCCCCTCAACTTCGACCGCTCATAAGAAGAGAAGGCCGGAGAAGATCCCCATGCCTACGACAAATGTCAAAGGCACTGAGCCCAAACGCCCTAAGTCTGGGGGCATAACGGTCCATACTATTTACATGGCATCCGGGAAGGAGGATAGCCGCGGTTCTACGGGTCACCGATCACTCACCCGATCCATCACAAGAGCTCAGGAACAGCAGCAGTAGAAGCTTCAGAAGATACTGACTGCGATGGCCGCGCTCACCGGGCCAAAAGAAAGCATGGAAACATCCACGGAGCAGCGCCGTGATCAGGAAACTGATGATGAATTCCTTCAGAGAGTGCTGGAGAAGAAGGACAAAGAGGCTGCGGAATAAGCAGCCAATATAAAGCAAATGGCCCTTCTATTCCAAGATATGGTGGGCATGATGATACAGCCGAATCCCCCAGCCGAAGATCTTCCAGTAATAATCGAAGATGACAGAGGAGAAACATCGAATCCCCTGCCAGCTCTGTCAACAACTAAGGAGGAAACAATCTCTTAAGCTGCCCTGGATGACTATATAGCTCAGAAAATACGAGCTCATCAGGCAAATGAAGCGGTCGGCCAGGTCGTCAAAACTGGACGACCATATCCGGGCTGGTATGACCAGATAAAATACCCGTCTGGATACACAATCCCCAAATTCCATGTGTACAAGGGGACGGGCAATCCCCGCCAGCACGTCGCCCGGTTTAGAGCTCTGTGCGGCAACACCGGGGGCGATGATAAGCTTTTGCTCCGTCAATTCGTCGGCAGCTTGTCGGAAACGGCGTTTGAGTGGTACTCCGAACTTCCAAACGGCTCCATCAAAACTTTCGCATAAATGGAGTTATTTTTCACCCACCGATTCATGAGTGCAAGTGAATGCACCCCAACAACGGCATTGATCAATGCCAGGGTGAAGCCGGGCGAAAGTTGGGTTCAATACGCAATCCGATGGCGAAATCTGTGGTCGAAGTGCGAACAGCGCATCGAGGAAGCACCAGCAGTGGGCATGTTCGTGGGCACCTTAGACCCTCATGCAACTATTTCACAGTTCATGATGTTCTTCAAACCGACCACATTCCAGGCTTTAATCGACAAGCTAGCCCAGATGGATCAGATGGGCCACAGACCGTCTCCTCCAAAGCCGGAGCCGCGGAACGAAAAGGGTAAAGGGAAGACGACCTTCGTTGCGAATACTCAACAACAGCCCAGTGCTCCAAGACTAACGGATCAATTGGAAGAGAGACGGCGCTATTACAATGAGAAAATGAAGCGCCCTTACTCATTCCCGTAGGATAAAACGAAGAGGTTGTTCGAGCTGGCGGTGCGCAACAGGCTTATCAATTTGCTGAATCCAAGGCGACCACCGCAACCCAGCGAAGTGAATAATCCCAATTATTGCCCTTACCACCAAACGGTAAGCCATCCGATCGAGGATTGCTTCGTCTTTAAGGGATGGATCGAGGATCAGTACCTACAAGGCAAGTTTGCGCTGTCTGAGAAGTGGAAAGTAAACCCACCACAACCGCACACTCCTAAGAAGACGGACACACCAGGGGCAACGTGCTCTTTTGTTGAAGAAGCTCCATGGGAGATGGCTCTTTCAGCCAAAACCAAAAGGATGCTGAATGATCTCTAAACATTCCCGACGATCAGATGGAAGAATCCGTTGGAACCCGAGATCATTGAGGGGATGCTGAAGCCGCGCCCAACTCCAAAGATTGGTGATGATAGCCAAAATGCTCATGCTCAGCAGTCGAAATCTTCGAAAAAGAAAAAGAAATCCAAGAAGCCCGTGAAGCCTGGCGACGAGCGCACGGACCTACAGAAACATATTGACGAGCTGGAAGAGTACAACCAGAAGGCACGAACCTCAATCACGCTTCAAGAGTTCCTCGGCCACGTCCTTGAGGACGAAGATGATGGAGAAGACTCGTCGGATGGATCTGAGGATTACGTAGCAAGTTGTCATGTGATCTCTCACTCGTCTACAGACGATGAAGAAGCTCCTTGCACAGAGAGACCGGGGGCAGGTCCCGAGACGGAACTTCTATGGCCGTCAGACGAAATGATCGACGCCTTCCTGAATAAAATTCATCTGAGAAGTAAAGCTGATCGGGAGCGTGAGATGGCCATATTTGAAAGAGCCAAACGTCGGTGACCAGACAAAAGAGTCGAGACACTCCCGCCAAATCAAGAGACTTCCGTCGCGGATAAAAACAAGTTCAAGACGAGAAAAAGGTTCGCTAAAGCCATGTCAATGGGAATGAAGTTACCACCCTAGCTACTGTGAAGCAGAGATACATCCTAGCTACTGCTCATATCATCGAAAGATTTCACACCCCACCGAAGAATGCGACGCTTTTAAAAGATGGTGGCAGGGATATGTTGCTCACCGGCAACATTTTAAGGGGATGAACGCAAAACTCTTCAGGAGCAAAGAAGTGCGACCGAGGAGAATAAAAGAACTACCGGTAACTGTCACATGGTCAACACTGGGGGATCGCAGGTTCCCACCTTCGGAAGCGACTCTGACGAAGAGATGGCTCTTGGCCCTCTCTTTAAGGAACCTATCCTAGGGAAAGAGGAAGAATCGAAGGCCTGTGAAAATATTCAGCTACGCAACCGTACGCTTCCAGAAAAGAATCTCGGACCCACAAATAGAAAAGATAATGGAAAAGAAAAGGTCTCTGAAGATATCGCCCTAGATGACCAAGTCACGAAAGAGCTGACCGCCAAGGACCCGCCAAAGAAAAGTAAGGTGGACTACAACGTTCTGGCGCACTTGAGGAAGTTACCCTCGCAGCTCAGCATTCTCGACGCCCTTTCACTATCCAAAGAAACGAGAGATTCATTGATCAAGACGCTACAAGAGCCAGAGCAATTCCAAGCTTTTCTCACCGAAGAAAAGATGAAGGACGAGCTGGAGGAAGTACACACAGCCGATATCACCTTCGGCGACGAAGACCTCCTCCTTGGGACGTGCGAGCACAACCATCCCCTCTATGTCTCAGGGTACTGCTACGATATAAAGATAGGCAAAATTCTGGTCGACAATAGGTCTTCCGTCAATCTTCTCAACGTGCTAGTGTTGAAGGAAATTTGTATGAGCGTCCAGCATCTCGCTCGTGATAAAATCACCATCTCCGGTTTTGACTCCCAGTCATCTCGGACTCTCGGGTCTGTGATATTGACATTACAATTCGGGCTACTTGTCACGGATATTAAATTTCATGTCATTGACGCCAAGACATGCTATAACGCTTTGCTCGGCCAGCCTTGGTTACACGAGTACAACATTATCCCTTCTACACAACATCGGTGTATGAAATACTTTAAGGATGGTCTTGAGTATACCGTAACAGGAGAGCTGAACCTATTCTCCGTGAACGAAGTCCGCAAGTACGAAAATGCAAAATACTTTTTGCCAGATTTCGAAGACTGTAATACTTTGAATTTCCGTTAGAGTGTTTTCGTGATAATTAGTAATTGTACGTGTTATTATATATGTGTTCGTAGGATTATTAGTTATATTTAGTCGTGTTAGCAAACTGGAAAATTTTCCTTTGTAGTGTACACTTGCACACTTAGCCATTTTTGGGACTTAGGGTTTTGGTAACATGTTAACCATTCTTTTGTGCATGGTTGTTATTTTTCCCCACCCTTTTATAAAACAAAACCCCATTTTATAATTCAAAATTGAATAGAATATGAAGGCATGGTGTTAGGTAGAAAAAATTGACTTTTGACCCCCATTTTCCCTTCTCTTCTCTCTCTCTCTCTTCCCATCTCAGAATTCTGGGAATTTTCAGCAGAAAAACCCCAGCTCTTCCTTATCTTTTCCTCTCCTTTTCACTTCTCTTTGATCTCCATACAAATCCTACACAAAAACCATACATTTCCTTCACAAAACCTTGGAAAAAGGGGCTTTTTGGGGTGTTTGAAGGCTAATCTGCACACCTGAGAGAGGAGCTGGACTTTTAGTGTTTTATAAGGTTTTTAGAAGGTATTAACTCATGATTAGCACTCCTTTTCCTTAAACTTGTAGCATTCTTTAGCAAAAATCTCATTTTTGTGCTTTTTTTAGTGATATTAAAGGATATTTGTGATTCACATGTTAGATTAGGGGTTTGTTAGTTGTGTTAGCTCTATTATGTGTTATTAGAGCTATTTTAGGCCAGGTTTTGTTTCAGTTTGCACAGAAATACCATAAGGTTCCATTTTAGTGTAAAAGTGTGGATTTTAACTTGATTTAAGGCTCTGTAGGATCTGCTACTACCCGAGATGTTCCAGAACAAAACTAGATATTACTGTAGCATATATGGGGGGTATAGAGTGCACACACCAAACCTGGGAGCCCACCCCCTTACCCAGGCCGCCGGAATATTCATTCTGGCCGCAATTTGCGGCCAGATGGGTGAGTTGGGATTTGGGGTTTAGGCCACTGGAGTCTGCTACTATTTGGGTTATTTTGGTATATATAGTTTTACTATATCATTTCTGTATCAAAATCTGGAGGTGAATACCTATTTTCCCGTATTTTAATCTTCGCGACACGCGTGATACGTGTGTATGGGTTTTGGGTTTCTGCGTATCGCGACGCGTCGGAGTGGCTTCAGGCGCGTAATCACACGTTTTAGCGTAACGCGCACACGCGCGCTTGGTTCACGACACGAGTTACTAGTTCGGCTTTAATGTCGTGTTTGTGTGACTTTAAACTTATGTGTGATATATTGTGTAATTCTAGGTTCGCAGGCGAGTACGGCAGACGCCGCGTAGAAGGGGAAACAAGTTGTTGGCTATACCTAGCGAGAGACTACGGTGAGTAGATTTAACATCTACGGGGATATCGCCCGCATGGCGTTCTACGTCAGGGCTGATAAGACCTTATAGCTACATTTACATACCTTGACTGTCATGGCTACTATTTAGTGCATACTGCATTCCCTGCTATATGGATATAAACTAGAATTGATAGAACACCGCACCATTACTAACGGTCCATGTTGCACGAGCACTATCCTGCATGTTACACACACACCGTTAGTAATTGCCATGACACTCACACTGTAGAATTTCCATCGGATCATTATATTGTAGCTCATCTATATGTGACTTGACATGATATTCATATTTGATGCACATATCATATCGGATCATTGACTTGCATATTGGTTTGGATTATATGTGATTTCTGGATTTGGGAATCGTGGCTATTTCAAATATGTAATCATTTAAAAACCCGGTTCCCTTGATATGATATTTCATTGCGTCCACCATGTGTTTCCTCGGTGCTAGAGTAATATATGTGAACCCGAATCGAGGAGCTGGTTGAGGCCGATTATGGGTACATGGTGGACCCGGTATGGTACCCCAGGGCGAGAACGGTTTCGCTGTGTAGTAGACGGTAAGCCTGGCAGAGGGACTACTACCTACCGGTGATTGGTTGGACCTGACAGTTATCCGGAGGATACTGATCAGAGTCGATAGATGGATGCAGGGTGATCCGTACTGCCGGGGCCGAGGGCCGATACCGCAGACGGAGCCCGTGGGCTGACCCGGACTGACGGGGCCCGATGGATGAGGATTTGCGTGTCGATACTGGACACGAGTATTTATGATATTTGGGTGCCGATGTTGGGCACTCGGGATTCTCAGAGATTTACAGGATTTGAGGGCCGATGAGAGTGCCGGCGTCTGAGCTATTTGGGGGATCTGGGTGCATTGATGGACACCGATTATATATTCCACGTTGACATTCCGTGTAGATGTTATATTGCCCATGCTCAGCATTTATTATTGTACCTCATCCTGTAGTTATATTACCTGATAGAGCACTTGCATGATTATTGCACATACTGCTTATCACATATTGATATCATCTGTTGGCATATGATAGAGTAGCGCAGTACGTGCATGCTCGCGATTACCTTTATATGTTATCTCTATTAACGAGTTGGCAACTCACCCCCGTTGTGCCACAGTGTTTGCAGGTTGCTCTTCAGAGTAGTCACGGCAGCCTGCGTTTTGCATCTTTTGTCACAGATACCCCCATAGTTGGTGTACTAGCTCTTTTGCTGATAGGTGGGTTTTGTGCGGTATCTATTTATCTTTCATTTATGTATATTGTTGTATCTAGTATTCTCCATCTACCATGTATGTATTTGACTTAGAGACAGTGTGAGGACGATGATGTATATTATTTGTTTTCTGGTGTCGAGCTCGTTGTGAGCCGACTGTACTTGTAGTTTATTCTATCTATGATGTTCCCACTTGTGGATCTTGATCTTCGCTACGGCGTCGTATATTGTTATCTTGGTGATCGTTTACTTAGATTTCTTAACATATTAGTAAGTGCTTTCATTTAAAACTTATAACACTCTATACTTTCACTGGTTTGATTTCTGGGTTTTCGGTTCACTTAGTCGCGTTACGCCTGTAGACGTTACGTAGTTAAGTGCCGGTCACGGGCCAAACTTTGGGTCGTGACAAAATTGGTATCAGAGCGTAAGTTTTACCTTTCGGAGTGTAGGATGACCCTGGTATGATGGAGTAGGTAGCTGCCGTAGGGTAGCGTAGCGTGTGTATGTTCCGCGGCATACTCACGACACGGTACTCCGCCTACGCGACCTTAGGACTTGTTGATTTAAATTCCTTCTTGAGAATATACATTCTTGCGATTCGATTTCCGTATCCTTATCGAATCCTATTGTTCCTTTCAGCCATTATGCCGCCAAATGCTACGAGGGCGTAGAGAGCGGCCGCGAGGGCCGAGATTCGAGTTGACTCGTCGGAGACGAGGACTGATCCGGGTAGTACACCGGTTGTGCCTGAGCAGGCTGTTCCTGCCGTGACAGATCAGATTGCTATGTTAGGGGCTGGTGTGCAGGAGATACGCCAGACGATGGGATCCAGTATGCAGGAGATGCGCCAGATGATGGGATCTCTAGTTGAGACACTTCGAGCGCAGCGACCCGAGGTAGTTCCACCCGTTGCAGAGACCACGGTGGTACCCACAGTGCAGGCAGTTGCACCTGCGACTACAGAGGTTATTACAGTATCGCTGTCAGAGTTTATGAGGTTGAAGCCTCCGGTCTTCACAGGCACCGATGTGGCCGAGGACCCACAGTCTTTCATTGATAGGATGGAGCGGATATGTCGTTCACTTAGATGCGCAGATGCGAGATGGGTTGAGTTCGCGAGCTTTCACCTGGAAGATCTTGCGCAGAAATGGTGCGAATCAGTCGAGAAGGGTAGAGCAGCAGGTCTTCCTCCTATGACCTGGACAGAGTTCGTGGCCCTATTCCTTGCCCGCTTTCTTCCCCTGAGTGTCAGAGATGCCCGAGCACGCAGGTTAGAGTCCTTACGTCACACTCCGGAGATGTCAGTGGCAGAGTATGATGTTCTGTTCACCGAGCTATCAGTTTATGCTCCGTACCTAGTGGCTACTGAGGAGTTGCGAGTCAAGAGATTTGTCCGAGACTTACTTACACCACTGTTTCTTGCGATTAGCGCGCAGCACTACGAGACATATGCAGCAGCTGTCGATGCAGCCTTATTGGTTAAGGAGCGCTTTGCTGAGACTTCGGCAGTCCCAGAGCCGAAGAGAGTTCGTGCAGATACGTCAGTGTAGAGACGGCCTTTTCGGCGTCGTGACAGGCACCTTGCAGGTGGCAGAGATAAAAGGCGAGGCCGATTGTTTAGCTCCTATCCCCAGGAGGGTCAGCGACCATCATCGGGATGTTACCGTTGCGGGAGCTCTTATCATCGTGTGCGAGATTGTCCGGAGGTACCCCGGAGTGAGGCGGCAGCACCGCATGTTACATTACCACCTTCACCACCCCAGACGGCATTGCCGATAGTACCTACTGTTACTCCGCGTCAGACGCATGCACAGAGAGGTCGTGGTCGCGGAGGATTTGTTCATAGAGGACGAGGTGACCGAGGCAGAGGGCAGCCAGCGGCCGGCAGGGGACAGTCAGTTGCAGGTGGAGGACAGGAGCGAGTTTTTGCTTTGACGCATCAGGACGCGCAGGCGTCCAATGCGGTGGTCTCAGGTATCCTTCCAGTATGTTTGGTTGATGCACACGTGTTATTCGATCCCGGATCCACGCACTCGTACGTATCCACACACTTTGTGCCGAGTTTGGGTAGAGAGTCCGGTTTGCTTGACCAGCCGCTTGTTGTGACTACTCCTGTGGGAGAGTAGTTTGTTGCTAGGCACGTGTTCCGATCCTGTACCGTCCGTATTGGCGAGAGAGAGTTGCCGGTCGATTTGATCCTTCTTGAGATGTTGGACTTCGACGTTCTTTTGGGCATGGATTGGTTAGCCACGTGCTATGCTTCTGTTGACTGCCGCGAGAAGACAGTACGATTTTGTTTTCCCGGCGAGTCGGTTGTTGTTGTGTTGGGGGACCGTGGTGCCACCCCTCACAGTGTGATTTCTTCTGTTCACACTGGACAGCTTTTGCGGAAGGGATGTCAGAGATTTCTCGCCTATGTTTGCGATACTAGAGCTACAGAGGTTCCGATAGATCAGGTTCCGGTTGTTAGCGAGTTCCCTGATGTGTTCCCTGACGAGCTTCCTGGGCTACCGCCCGAGCGTGATATTTCTTTCTGTATTGATTTGGTTCTTGGCGCAGGGCCTATTTCTGTACCGCCTTATCGGATGGCCCCGGTGGAACTTAGAGAATTGAAGGGTCAGTTGCAAGATTTGCTGGATAAGGGACTTATTCGACCCAGTGTTTCTCCTTGGGGTGCTCCAGTCCTGTTTGTCAAGAAGAAGGACGGCAGTATGCGTTTGTGTATTGACTACCGCCAGCTGAACAGGGTGACTGTGCAGAACAGGTATCCTTTGCCACGCATCGACGATTTGTTCGACCAGCTTCAGGGGGCAGGATACTTTTCGAGGATCGATTTGCGATCAGGCTACCATCAGCTGCGGGCTCGACTGGAGGACATTTCCAGGACAGCTTTCCGCACGCGCTATGGCCATTATGAGTTTTTGGTGATGTCGTTCGGACTCACCAACGCGCCAGCAGCATTTATGGACTTGATGAACCGCATTTTCCGGCCGTATCTTGATCTGTTCATCATAGTGTTCATTGACGATATCTTGGTGTATTCTCGGAGTAGAGAGGAGCACTAGCAGCACCTGCGGATTACACTGCAGATCTTGAGGGAGTATCAGCTTTTCGCCAAATTTTCAAAGTGTGCTTTCTGGCTAGACAGCGTAAACTTCTTGGGGCACGTGATTACACGAGATGGTATATGTGTAGACCCGAGGAAGATCGAGGCAGTTCGGAGTTGGCCTAGACCCACGTCATTGACGGAGGTTCGCAGCTTCCTAGGGCTGGCAGGCTATTACAGGCGATTTGTGCAGGACTTCTCTCGCATTGCTACACCTTTGACCTGGTTGACCCGGAAGGGAGTTCGCTTCGATTGGATGGAGGAGTGTGAGCACAGTTTCCAGCAGCTACGGGCTCTACTGACTACGACACCAGTTCTATCATTGCCTTCAGGATCAGGCGGATTTGTGGTCTACTGTGACGCTTCACGAGTGGGGCTAGGGTGCGTTTTGATGCAGCATGACAGGGTGATCGCGTATGCTTCGCGGCAATTAAAGAAACATGAACAGAACTACCCCACTCATGATCTGGAGATGGCTGCAGTGGTCTTTGCACTTAAAATCTGGCGACATTATTTATATGGAGAGTCGTGCCAGATATTCACTGACCACAAGAGCTTAAAGTATATATTTCAGCAGCGAGACCTGAACCTTAGACAGCACCGATGGATGGAGTTAGTGAAGGACTACGATTGTGAGATCTTGTATCACCCGGGCAGGGCGAATATAGTGGCGGATGCTTTGAGCAGGAGGCCCGGGGGTAGTCTATCTTATTTGAGCGCAGTGCAGAGGCAGTCGTCGACAGATTGGTAGATCTTATGCGACAGCCGGGTACAGTTCGAGTTTACGCCGATCGGAGGACAGATTGCGCATGTTCGTACACGCCCACAGTTGCTTGACCGTATACATGAGGCACAATACAGTGATGACCGCTGTTCAGAGATCAGGACACAGATGGGACAGGGCAGATTTTCCGAGTTCGTGATCGATGATCAGGGGATACTACGATTTGGAGCTAGACTGTGCGTGCCAGATGCTGAGGGATTGCGGCGCGAGATTCTTGAGGAGGCACATCGATCGGTATATAGTGTTCATCCCGGTTCCACCAAGATGTACCATGACTTGAGAGATGTTTACTGGTGGGACGGAATGAAGAGAGACATCGCAGATTTTGTGTCGAGATGCCTGACTTGTCAGCAAGTCAAGGCTGAGCACCAGAGGCCCGCGGGAGAGCTACAGCCGTTACCCATTCCGGAGTGGAAATGGGAACAGATATCTACGGACTTCATTGTGGGTCTACCCAGGACTAGTCAAGGGTATGACTCCATCTGGGTGATCGTGGATCGTTTGACGAAAGCGGCTCACTTCCTGCCGGTGAAGACGACTTTCGGATTTGCTCAGTATGCCCAGATTTACATTGACGAGATTGTACGACTGCACGGAGTTCCGACATGTATCGTGTCCGATAGAGGCACCCATTTTACTAGCCGGCTATGGCAGAGGCTTCAGGAGGCTTTGGGCACTCGCTTGAGTTTCAGCACAGCATTCCATCCGCAGACCGACGGACAGTCAGAGCGGACTATTCAGACTCTCGAGGACATGCTCAGAGCATGCGTTTTAGACTTCGGAGGTGGCTGGGATCATCATTTGCCCTTAGTAGAGTTCTCCTACAACAACAGCTACCAGGAGACCATTCAGATGGCACCGTTTGAGGTTCTTTATGGGAGGAGATGCAGATCGCCCACCTGTTGGACGGAGCTCAGTGAGAGCAGTATCTTAGGGCCGCAGATTGTGGAAGAGATGACCGCGAAGATCCAGTTGATTCGCGATAGGATGAGAGCAGCCCAGAGTAGGCAGAGGTCTTATGCGGATCGTCGTCGGCGCAGACTTGAGTTTTCTGTTGGTGATCATGTTTTCTTGAGGGTCTCCCCAATGAAAAGCGTGATGAGGTTTGGGAAGAAGGGGAAGCTTAGTCCCAGATATGTGGGCCCCTTCGAGATCCTCGAGCGTGTTGGTGCGGTTGCGTATCGATTAGCCCTTCCGCCCAGTTTTCCAGACGTGCACCCCGTATTTTACGTTTCGATGCTCCGCAGATATCTTCATGATCCTTCGCATGCGATTCAGCACCCGACGATCCAGCTTGAGCGCGACCTTTCCTATGCAGAGCAGCCGGTGATGATCTTGGATCGACAAGTGAAGAAATTGAGTTCGAAAGAGATACCGTCCGTCAAGGTACTTTGGCGTGGCCAGAGCGGCGAGGAGGTCACTTGGGAGACCGAGAGCGAGATGAGGAAGAGATATCTCCATCTTTTTGAAGGTGCATATAGTTAGATTTTTAAATTCGGGGACCGAATTTCTTTAAGGGGGTAGATTGTAACACTTTGAATTTCCGTTAGAGTATTTTCGTGATAATTAATAATTGTACGTGTTATTATATATGTGTTCATAGGATTATTAGTTATATTTAGTCATGTTAGCAAACTGGAAAATTTTCCTTTGTAGTGTACACTTGCACACTTAGCCATTTTTGGGACTTAAGGTTTTGGTAACATGTTAACCATTCTTTTGTGCATGGTTGTTATTTTTCCCCACCCTTTTATAAAACAAAACCCCATTTTATAATTCAATAATTGAATAGAATATGAAGGCATGGTGTTAGGTAGAAAAAATTGACTTTTGACCCCCATTTTCCCTTCTCTCCTCTCTCTCTTTCCCCATCTCAGAATTCTGGGAATTTCCAGCAGAAAAACCCCAGCTCTTCCTTATCTTTTCCTCTCCTTTTCACTTCTCTTTGATCTCCATACAAATCCTACACAAAAACCACACATTTCCTTCACAAAACCTTGGAAAAAGGGGCTTTTTGGGGTGTTTGAAGGCTAATCTGCACACCTGAGAGAGGAGCTGGACTTTTGGTGTTTTATAAGATTTTTAGAAGGTATTAACTCATGATTAGCACTCCTTTCCCTTAAACTTATAGCATTCTTTAGCAAAAATCTCATTTTTGTGCTTTTTTAGTGATATTAAAGGATATTTGTGATTCACATGTTAGATTAGGGTTTTGTTAGTTGTGTTAGCTCTATTATGTGTTATTAGAGCTATTTTAGGCCAGGTTTTGTTTCAGTTAGCACAGAAATACCATAAGGTTCCATTTTAGTGTAAAAGTGTGGATTTTAACTTGATTTAAGGCTCTGTAGGATCTGCTACTACCCGAGATGTTCCAGAACAAAACTATATATTGCTATAGCATGTATGGGGGGTATAGAGTGCACACACCAAACCTGGGAGCCCACCCCCCTACCCAGGCCGCCGGAATATTCATTCTGGCCGCAATTTGCGGCCAGATGGGTGAGTTGGGATTTGGGGTTTGGGCCACTGGAGCCTGCTACTATTTGGGTTATTTTGGTATATATAGTTTTACTATATCATTTCTGTATCAAAATCTGGAGGTGAATACCTATTTTCCCGTATTTTAATCTTTGCGACACGCGTGATACGTGTGTATGGGTTTTGGGTTTCTGCGTATTGCAACGCGTCGGAGTGGCTTCAGGCGCGTAATCACACGTTTTAGCGTATCGCGCACACGCGCGCTTGGTTCACGACACGAGTTACTAGTTCGGTTTTAATGTCGTGTTTGTGTGACTTTAAACTTATGTATGATATATTGTGTAATTCTAGGTTCGCAGGCGAGTACGGCAGACGCCGCGCAGAAGGGGAAACAAGTTGTTGGCTATACCTAGCGAGAGACTACGGTGAGTAGATTTAACATCTACGGGGATATCGCCCGCATGGCGTTCTACGTCAGGGCTGATAAGACCTTATAGCTACATTTACATACCTTGACTGTCATGGCTACTATTTAGTGCATACTGCATTCCCTGCTATAAGGATATAAACTAGAATTGATAGAACACCGCACCATTACTAACGGTCCATGTTGCACGAGCACTATCCTGCATGTTACACACACACCGTTAGTAATTTCCATGACACTCACACTGTAGAATTTCTATCGGATCATTATATTGTAGCTCATCTATATGTGACTTGACATGATATTCATATTTGATGCACATATCATATCGGATCATTGACTTGTATATTGGTTTGGATTACATGTGATTTCTGGATTTGGGAACCGTGGTTATTTCAAATATGTAATCATTTAAAAACCCAGTTCCCTTGATATGATATTTCGGTGCGTCCACCATGTGTTTCCTCGGTGCTAGAGTGATATATGTGAACCCGAATCGAGGAGCTGGTTGAGGCCGATTACGGGTACATGGTGGACCCGGTATGGTACCCCGGGGCGAGAACGGTTTCGCTGTGTAGTAGACGGTGAGCCTGGCAGAGGGACTACTACCTACCGGTGATTGGTTGGACCTGACAGTTATCCGGAGGATACTGATCAGAGTCCATAGATGGATGTGGGGTGATCCGTACTGCCGGGGCCGAGGGCCAATACCGCAGACGGAGCCCGTGGGCTGGCCCGGACTGACGGGGCCCGATGGATGAGGATTTGCGTGTCGATACTGGACACGAGTATTTATGATATTTGGGTGCCGATGTCGGGCACTCGGGATTCTCAGAGATTTACAGGATTTGAGGGCCGATGAGAGTGCCGGCGCCTGAGCTATTTGGGGGATCTGGGTGCATTGATGGACACCGATTATATATTCCACGTTGACATTCCGTGCAGATGTTATATTGCCCATGCTCAGCATTTATTATTGTACCTCATCCTGTAGTTATATTACCTGATAGAGCACTTGCATGATTATTGCACATACTGCTTATCACATATTGATATCATCTGTTGGCATATGATTGAGTAGCGCAGTACGTGCATACTCGCGATTACCTTTATATGTTATCTCTATTCACGAGTTGGAAACTCACCCCCGTTGTGCCACAGTGTTTGCAGATTGCCCTTCGGAATAGTCACGGCAGGCTGCGTTTTGCATCTTTTGTCACAGATACCCCCAAAGTTGGTGTACTAGCTCTTTTGCTGATAGGTGGGTTTTGTGCGGTATCTGTTTATTTTTCAGTTATGTAAATTGTTGTATCTAGTATTCTCCATCTACCATGTATGTATTTGACTTAGAGACAGTGTGAGGACGATGATGTATATTATTTGTTTTCTGGTGTCGAGTTCGTTGTGAGCCGACTGTACTTGTAGTTTATTCTATCTGTGATGTTCCCACTTGTGGATCTTGATCTTCGCTACAGCGTCGTATATTGTTATCTTGGCGATCGTTTACTTAGATTTCTTAACATGTTAGTAAGCGCTTTCATTTAAAACTTATAACACTCTATACTTTCACTGGTTTAATTTCTGGGTTTTCGGTTCACTTAGTCGCGTTACGCCTGTAGACGTTACGTGGTTAAGTGCCGGTCACGGGCCAAACTTTAGGTCGTGACAAGGACACGGAGAGATGTCACAAACCGGAGAACAAAGCTATCACCACCATTTCTGTTTTCGGGAGTGATACTGAGGAAGAGGAAGAGATAGTTTATTCAGGTCCACCCCAGTATAACAAACCAGGACCGTCCGCTCCTATGTTGATCTTTGGCCGCGACTCGGAAGATGAAGTCCATGCTATATTCTCCGCTCGACCACCAATACAAGCATTCGTTGGTGATAATCTGAGTTTACAAATTACCATGATTCCGCGGGAGCACTACAAAGATCTCGACGCGCTTGAAGCTTGTAGCGTGCAAGAGCTATAAACATTTTACGTCCCTCCCAGGCGCAAAGGTGAACAGGCAATCCTATTCTACCGATCCACGGAAACAAGAGTGGAGAAAGAAGTTTGGCATGGCGCGGATTCTACACTTGACAGGCTCCAGCCCATCCGTCTGCCTAGATATTACACAGAAGGCTTGAAAAGGCTATTGAAGCGCCAAAGGATACCCTTCAAACAAACCGCTCGAAAAGCTAAGTTCTATGACAGGATTTGGAACGTTCCCGGAACACAGCGCAAGTTGCCCAACGGGAGAATGGAAGCGATCGGGCTTGGATATGTTCGGTCCAAGAAGCGGGAGCTACTCCGCAACTGCTACGTCGTACATGAATTTGATGAAGAAGGAGATGCTCAATGGGAGAATGCTAACCCTGAACCAGAAAGAGCCCCCGACGTGAAAATGCCCAGTCCGTCGTTCGAAGAACAAATGGACAAGCTTATAAGGGAAGCTGGTCAAAAAGTTCGAGACGACCATAATCGCGAAATGGTCATCTACGAGAAATCCAGGACGCAACGCCTTCTTCAACAGGCTGCGAAATATGAAAATGCCCCTCCCTGTCAACCTGTTGTGCAAAAGGCCCGACACGGAGACAGAAACAAGTCAAAGAGCGGAAAAGGCGTTTGACAGCGACAAAGCGGGACCAAGAAATCACTCGATCAGGAATCGAGCAGTCCGGATTTGTCCCTTATGAAGAAGATGAGTCGAGCCTACTCTTTTCCTCAAGACAAGACAAAGAAAATACTTGATCTTGCCATAAAACATCAAATGATTATCCTCCCGGAGTCCAAGCACCCCGATCAAACAGGCGAAATCTCTCACCCGAACTATTGCTCCTATCATAGGGCAATAGGACATCCTCTCGAAGACTGCTTCACCTTCAAGAACTGGGTTGAAGACCAATATCAGTAAGGCAGGTTCGCTCTATCTAGCAGCTGGAGGGTAACCCCGCCGCAGAAGCATGAACCCAAAGCCGCGCATACAGCGAGAATAGAACCAGATCAAAATCGGTCGTGGAAGCGAGCTCGTACTTGTCATATGATAACGCTGTCAGAAGAATAGCCCGAGAATATGGATAACCTCCCATGGTGCTTCGAAAACAATAATGACGAGGTGATCTCAGAGTTTCCACCGGCACCGAAAGAGCTAGAAGATGGAATACATACCACTGCAGATAACCTTAAGAAAATTGATTTGGGGACGGCAAATGACCCGCGACCGACATTCGTTAGTGAGCTGCTATCTGAAGAAAGGGTGGCCGCGCAAAAAGACGTGCTTATGCAGCATAGAGATTGCTTTGCATGGAACTGTTCCGAGATGCCAGGACTAGATCCAGAAATTGCTGTCCACAAATTAGCGATATCCCCGGACGTCAGGCCAATCAAACAAGCACCGAGAAGAATGCGGCTCGAGCTTGAGATGAGCATCAACGCCGAAGTCAAGAAGCTGATCGACTCTGGCTTCATCCAAGAGATTCAGTATCCCGACTGGATCGCCAACATCGTCCCGGTGATGAAGAAAAACGGGGCAGTGCGCATATGTGTGGACTTTCGGGATCTCAATAAAGCTTGCCCAAAGGACGACTTCCCAGTACCGGTCACCGAGCTGATGATAGACAATACGTCCACTCAGAAGTCTTCTCCTTCATGGACAGATCGTCAGGATACAATCAGATAAAGATGCATCCCGAGGACTAGAAGCACACCACTTTCCGGACCCCTTTGGGTATATTTTGCTACAAGGTGATGCCCTTCGGTCTAAAGAACGCCGGCGCCACCTATCAGAGGGCCATGACGAAGATCTTTGATGACATTATACATGAAATCGTCGAATGCTATATCGACGACCTCGTGGTTAAAAGCAAATCATACAAGGAATATTTAGAGCATCTGAAGATCGTGTTTCAACGCTTTCGGCAATACAACTTGAAGATGAACCCTCTCAAATGCGCGTTGGGGGTGTCCTCAGGTAAATTCCTAGGATTCATCGTCCGACTCCGAGGTATCGAGATAGATCCGTCAAAGATCAAAGCGATTATGGAAATGCCTCTGCCAAGGACTCTCAAGCAATTGCGGCCTCTCCAAGGGAAGCTCGCATATATCCGGCGATTTATAGCCGATCTCTCTGGCAAGTGCCGCCCCTATAGTCACTTGATGAAAAAAGGAACCCCGTTCGTCTGGGATAAAAAATGCCAAGGCACACTGGACGAAATCAAGCAGTATCTGCAGAACCCGCCAGTACTGGCAGCTCCGGTCAATGGAAAGCCTCTCATTCTTTATACAACAGCCCTCGAAGGTTCTTTAGGCGCATTATGGGCACAAGAGAATGACCAAGGGAAGGAGAGAGCCCTCTACTATTTGAGTCGAGTTCTCCTGGGGGCAGAAAGCAATTATTCTCCCATCGAAAAACACTGCCTGGCATTGATCTTCGCGATAACGAAGCTCAGGCACTATGCGTTAGCGCATGAAGTCCGTCTCATATCGAAAGTGGATCCCCTCAAATATTTGATGTCAAAGGCCATACTGACGGGGCGACTCGCTAAATGGGCCCTGCTCTTGATGGAGTTCTCAATAACTTATCGGCCTCTTAAGGCAGTGAAAGGCCAGGCCATCGCCGACTTCCTCGCCGAACATCCGATACCGGCCGATTCTCCCTTGAATTGCGAACTGCCAGACGAACATGCGTTTGACACGATCAACGGAAGTGGTACCCGGTGGGAAATTTATTTTGATGGAGCGTCTTCCATAAAGAAACGCAAGCAAAGCACCCCTATAATCAAATCAGGGGTAGGCCTTATCTTCGTAACTCCACAAGGAGGGATAATGCTCTTTGCTTTCTCCTTAACAGAGCCGAAGACAAACAATGAAGCCGAGTATGAAGCTTTAATAGCAGGCCTCGAGATCACCATCGACATGGGAATTGAAAACCTCCTCATATACGGAGACTCCCAACTGGTCGTTAGTCAAGTAAATGGCGATTATCAAACGTGCAAACTAGAGCTGGTAAAGTACGGCGAGAGGGTACAGCAACTGCTGACCCAAATACCTTCCTACATTTTGGAAAGCATACCGCGTGCAGAAAATAGCAAAGCGGATGCACTAGCTAAGCTCGCTAAAGAACTGGCCGATGAGAACCTCGATGACGTAAGAATCGTGGTACAAACCCGTCGGGTCCTCGCATCGGCAGAAATATCTCCGGAGTCGTCCGAAAAAAAAGGAGCGACTGAGCAAATGGATATGCAAATAAAAGACCAGGAAAAGGACGAGGATTGGAGAGAAGTCTTTATAGACTACTTCAAATCCCGTCGAACGCCCGAAGATGCGTCCTCAAAATATCAGCTCATGAAGCGAGCCCTATCTTTCGCCTTCGTCAATGATACTCTGTACAAGAGGTCATTTGATTCTTTATGGCTAAGATGCCTGGGATTTGAAGAGGCAAAGAGAGTCGTCCAAGAAACTCACGACGGACTCTGCGGTTCTCACCAAGCCGGGCCGAAGATGAAGCTGAAGATTAAAAGGATGGGCTACTATTGGCCCACGATGATTCAGGACTGCCTCGAGTATGCGAAGCAATGCCACTCGTGCCAGATCCACGGGGACTTTATCCATCAGCACCCAAATCCACTACACCCGACAGTGGGTAGCTGGCCGTTTGAAATGTGGGGGACTGACATAATCGGCCCCATCGAACCAGCATCGTCCAGATGACATCGGTTCATTTTGGCGACAACTGATTACTTCTCCAAATGGGCAGAAGCAGTACCGCTGAGGGAAGTGAAGATGGTGAATATCCTCCACTTCTTCAAGACACACGTCATTTATCGGTTTGGAACTCCGAGATGAATCATATCCGATAACGGGCCAGCCTACAGAAGCCACAAGATCAGCCGCTTCGCACGACAGCATAACATAGACTGGAGGTACTCCTCAGTCTATAATCCCCGAGCTAACGGTCTAGCTGAGGCTTTCAATAAGACCCTGACAAAGATCATGAAGAAGACGGTGTCCCGAAATAAGAAGGACTGGCACGAGAGACAGCAAGAAGCTCTTTGAGTGTATCGAACTACGTTCAAGACGGCTACGAACACAACTCCATACGCATTGGTATTCCGTACAGAAGCAGTACTCCCCCTCGAGATAGAGTTACCCTCTCTACGAGTGGCAGTTCATTATGAGCTAACGGACGAAGAGAATGCTCATCTTCGGCTTGAGGAGCTCGATGCCCTTGATGAAACCCGGCTCCTGGCGCAGCAAAATCTGGAAGCTTATAAAGCAAAAGATGACGCGCTCATATGAAAGATTGACCAGGCCGAGGACATTCCGCCAAGGCGAACTCGTGCTAGTGGTCAAAAGACCCATGATCCCCAATCGTGCTAAACGAGGGAAATTCGAGCCGAATTATGAAGGCCCGTATATCATAGACAAGATCTACCAGGGTGGAGCCTATCTACTCATGGACATGCATGGTGAAAGACCTTTCAGGCCAATAAACGGTCGCTTCCTGAAGAAGTACTACGCTTGACGAGTCGCGGCCTAGGTCAATGATAGATGACGATGACTATGTCCGCTCGCTATCTTCCTAAGCCCAAACTCTATAAGTAGTAACCGGCTTACTTTACAACGGACCGAAACGTTCTTAAACTAACAATGGACCGAAAATTCCCTAAACTAACGGACCGAAACGTCCTTAAACTAACGGACCCCTATGTCCTAAAACTAGCTGTTGACCGAGATGTCGAGAAACTACGGTGGATTGCAGCATCCCAAAGATGATACAAAAAAAAAGAGAAAACGGTATGTCCATAAGCAAAATGGGCACGGATGAAAACCCAAAAGGGCTCCGTGAGTAAAAACAGCAGGGTTACCGGCAAGTGTATGTGAAAACCCGAAAGGGCGCAACCTCGTTAAAAGACACTTACATGGTCCTCTCGACCTTGTGAGGAGCAACCACCCGCGAGAGATCCTTACGACTCACAAGGGAGCAACACACTTAGGAATCCTCACGATTCCTAAGGAGAAATTACACTTGCGAGATCCTCACGACTCTTAAGAAGAACCCTCTTATGGGACCCTCACGGCTCATAAGATTCAAAAGTCTTAAGCTATAAAGATCTGAACCTGTTCTTAAGCAACCCCCACAACATCCACTACTGCTCTACAAGCGGCTCAATGCCGACCCTTGTATACAATCCACGGGCGCGAATAAACATTTCCCTAAAAAAGTCCCACCCGTGACTAGGGATATGTTCGCACGGTAAACAACCCTTGTGAGTCCTCTCGACTTATAAGGAGAAAACTCTCTTGTAAGATCCTTACGACTTACGAGAAGCCATACACTTAGGAATCCTCACGATTCTTAAAGAGAAAACGCACCTACGAGATCCTCATGACTTGTAGGGAGAAATACCTTTATGAGACCCTTACGGCTCATGAAGTCAAAAGCCTTAGTCGACAGGATCTTAACCCTGTTTACTAAGCCACCTTTGTCTGACATCGACAGAGGGAAATAATGATTGGCCCCTGGCCATATCCCAGTTGTAGCGATGCTGATGCCGAAATCGATGTCTAATCCCAAGCTTGCGGCAAAAGCTAGCGAGCCACACATGCATACGAAATAGCCGAAATGATGGGGTAACTTACAAATAAAAAGTCAGCAAGTAAAAATGTATGCATATAAAATAGCCGAAATGATTGGGCAACTCGCAATAAAAAAACAGCGAGTAAAAATAAAACAAATAGCCGAAATGATTGGGCACCGCGAAAAATAGCCGAAATGATTAGGCAATTGCGACCTTTGCGATATAAAAGCTGAAATGATAGAGCATCGCGGAAAGAAATAAAAAAAAATAGCTCAATGAAATTTATGCTCTACAGGTGATATCACATCAATCTCTGTATACAATCCATGGGCGTAAACAAAGAAGGAATCACACTCCTCCTCCCCAGGTTTCATCAGAAGAAAATGCCAAATCTCGACGGTTCTCAGATAGCCTGGAGATCATCTCAACATTCGTCTCGTTACAACAGACACAACATCAAGCAAAGCGGAACAACGGCAACTCCCAGTTCCATGACTCGGTAGTGTACAAACGACCGAAAGTCAAACTCCGACTCCATGAAATGCGGATAAAGTCAACCCTTCCTGGCTACGAGGAACGCAGATTATGTCACTCCTGACCCCGTGGGAAACGTCCAGAGCGGATCCTGGTCCTCGCAGAGCACGGCAGTGAACCCGTGTGAAGCATCCAGAGCGGAGCCTGGTCCTCGCCGAACACGGCAGTGAACCCGTGGGAAGCATCCAGAGCAAAATTCCTGGCTACGTGGAACGCGGATTATGTCACTCCTGACCCCGTAGAAAACGTCCAGAGCGGATCCTGGTCCTCGTAGAGCACGGCAGTGGACCCGTGTGAAGCATCCAGAGAGGAGCCTGGTCCTCCCCGAACACGGCAGTGAACCCGTGGGAAGCATCCAAAGAAAAATTCCTGGTTACGTGGAACGCGAATTATGTCACTCCTGACCCCGTGGAAAACGTCTAGAGCGGATCCTGGTCCTCGCAGAGCACGGCATTGAATCCGTGTAAAGCATCCAGAGCGGAGCCTGGTCCTCGCCGAACACGGCAGTGAACCCGTGGGAAGCATCCAGAGCAAAAATTCCTGGCTACGTGGAACGCGGATTATGTCACTTCTGACCCCGTGAAAAATGTCCAGAGCGGATCTTGGTCCTCGCAGAGCACGGCAGTGAACCCGTGTAAAGCATCCAGAGCGGAGCCTAGTCCTCGCCGAACACGGCAGTGAACCCGTGGGAAGCATCTAGAGCAAAATTCCTGGCTACGTGGAACGCGGATTATGTCACTTCTGACCCCGTGGAAAACGTCCAGAGCGGATCCTGGTCCTCACAGAGCACGGCAGTGAACCCGTGTGAAGCATCCAGAGCGGAGCTTGGTCCTCGCCAAACACGGCAGTGAACCCGTGGGAAGCATCCAGAGCAAAATTCCTGGCTACGTGGAACGCGGATTATGTCACTTCTGACCCCATGGAAAACGTCCAGAGCGGATCCTGGTCCTCGCAGAGCATGGCAGTGAACCCGTGTGAAGCATCCAGAGCGGAGCCTGGTCCTCGCCGAACACGGCAGTGAACCCGTGGGAAGCATCCAGAACAAACATTGGACTGTGAGGTTCTTAAACTCACGGACTATGATGTCCTTAACCTCGACCGTGATGTCTTAAAACTAACATCGGACTGTGGGGTCCTTAAACCCATGGACTATGATGTTCTTAACCTCGACCGTGATGTCTTAAAACTAACATCGGACTGTGGGGTCCTTAAACTCATGGACTATGATGTCCTTAACCTCGACCGTGATGTCTTAAAACTAACATCGGACTGTGGGGTCCTTAAACCTATGGACTATGATGTTCTTAACCTCGACCGGGATGTCTTAAAACTAACATTGGACTGTGAGGTCCTTAAACTCATGGACTATGATGTCCTTAACCTCGACCGGGATGTCTTAAAACTAACATTGGACTGTGAGGTCCTTAAACTCATGGACTATGATGTCTTTAACCTCGACCGTGATGTCTTAAAACTAACAACGGACTGTGGAGTCCTTAAATCCACGGACTATGATGTCCTTAATCTCGACCGCGATGTCTTTAAACTACGGTATCTTGGAAAACGTCCAGAGCGGAGCCTGGCCCTCGCAGAACACGGCAGTGAACCCGGGGGAAGCATTCAGAGCAACCCCTGACTCCGTGAAATACGGATAAGGACAACTTCACCCATCACTTGCGGGTCCTCACAACTCGTAAGGAAGTAAATTCTCTTGTAAGATACTTACGACTTTTAAGAGAAAACGCACTTAGTAATCCTCACGATTCTTAAAGAGAAAATACACCTACGAGATCCTCACGACTCGTAGGGAGAAATTTTTTTATGAGACCCTCACGACTCATAAAATTGAAAAGTCTTAGGTAACAGATCCTAACCCTATTTGCTAAGCCATCACTACCCTTTGAAGAAGCCAAGACAAGGTGCTCACTCTATCATCTACCGATTATGTTTGTTAAGGTGACATGGTGATAACAAAAGAAAGAAGAAAGCAGAAAGATGACACAAAACAAAAAAAATGTATCTTGTATTCATGAATTCAGTTGGGAACAAAATACATCTTCTGAAAGAATTAAAGAATGAATACATTTTATTCGAAATTACAAAGGGTACAAAAATTATTGAGAAGGAAGCGCTTTCAATAATCCAATCAGTCGTTCACGCACTTTCTTCAGCCCCTCTTCTTGATCACTGCCACAGCCAACTCTGCTTCAATTTGGGCTCGCTGCTGCAAATAAGACGAAAGTTGTTCCTCGGCAGCCCGCTGAGCTGCTTCACAATTTTGTGCGTCCCGCTTGATGACGTCGAGCTTCTGCCCCAATGTTAATCCATCAGAAATGCATCGCAGAAGGCCTTCGAAGATAACTTTCAACTGGGCAGCATTCGCATCAACCTGAGCATGCAGTCGAGCAGATTCGCTTGAAGTTTCTTTGCATTCCTTCTGCTTTAAAGCCACTTCTTGCTTAAGATGGCGAAAGTAGGAGGTGCTCTGCTCGATCCACGCGGCCCGTTGAGTGCTCGCAGCCAGAATCTCGGGTGCAGGACGCCTAAGCTCAAGCTCATGCAGGCAAGCCTCGATTTCCCTGCAGCAATTAACCCAGGACTCAACGACGCCCTCACCATGAAAGTTCGCGAGCATCACCAGCATAGGGTTAACCTCTGCGGAAAAATCCGCAACAGATGTGGGAGTCTCCACATCGAGCTCCTCAATACAGTTGCTCAGCATGCGCAGACTATTCACGGCGCCTTTCGAGAATGGACGTCTGGAGAATGGGCATGCCGGCATCATAATGCGAGACTCGAAAGAGGCCGGAGTCGAAACGATCACTGCAAAACAAATCGCAATCAGATGACGGTTCAAGAAATATAAGACGTTCATGAACGATGGGATTTGCTATACCAGCTGCAGCAGATGGTAAAGCCGGGAGGACCAGTGGCGCAATTGTTCTCTCATCTCCTCCTTCAATCTGTAGTACTGCAACCAAGACAAAGAAGAATCAGAAATGATTTCATTGTTGATAAAAGAAAGAGCATTAATTGAAGGCCGTATTCACCAGCGCCACTAGATGAAGCAATCTCCGACGAGAAGGAGAGGTGTGGGTGCAGCACCTGATACAGGTGGTCAAAAAGGACCCCTGTAAGGACGCAATAGTGCAATGTCAGTACGTAGGTTATACAGCTAAAAAATAAATAAGATTGATGAGTCATGGATCCCCACCTTCCAACATCTGAGATGGTATGAGAGAGGGTAGAGGAGATGCCACCGTCAAGGCGGTAGCTGATGGCGCTGCCTCGGGTGGTACAACATCAGCACTAGCCGCACCTGCATTAGAAACAAGATAAACCCTGTCAGGAAAGATTGCGGAATAAAAAGAAAGGCGGTGACCTAAAATTTACCTGATGAGTCGCCAGCCGGAACCGTGACTAGGACGTCACTTGATACAACAGCGGCGTCTCCTTCCTCCATCGGGACGGTCTCACCTCCCGTTGCCTCGTCCCCTGACTCCACGAGAGCCGTCGTCACGCTTGCGACGCTAGGAGACTGTAAAGAACCGTAGGCGGGAAGGGCGATGATCGGGGCGGTGCCCGACTCTTGAGAAAGAGCGACAATCTCGGACCCAGCAATTGTACCCGTTTCGCTCGCCACCCCCTCGGGCTCAGTGATTGTAGCCGTCTCACCCGCTGCCACCTTAGGCTCGGCAGTGATAGCTATCTCGGGCATAGCAATAGTGACTGTCTCTTCAGCCACTACCTCGGGCGCTGCAATTGCGGCCACATCGCCTACCGCCGTGCCGGGTTCAGCAGCTACCTCCACCACCGCTCCCTCAGGCTCAGAGGTCGTCGCCACTTCTTCGGTAAGGCTCGGCCCTGCAAGACAAGATGTATGAGAACTGATAATTCAGAAATTTGACAGCTAAGCCTCACGGCACATTACCTGGAATTGATTTACCATTCGCTTCCCGAGCCGCACGTGCCGCCCGTCTGTGAGCAGTAGACAAGGCAACCGGAAACTCCTCCGAAGGAGTAGCAGCAGGGGTAACGGCGCTCGAACCTGCTCCCGAAGCTAAAGCAGCACTACGCTCCCTTGCTGCGCGCCTCAGGCGCTTCCTTTCCTCCCGGGTCGTCAAAGCAGACCTTCTAGAAGCCTCCTTTAACAGGACGTCCTCGTCCACATCCATGGGTATCTCTGGAGCCGTCAAGGCTTCCGTCATCGGTTTTTTGAGCAAGGGAAGCCGCCAGAACCTCTTCAGTAGTAAAGCCTGTTACAAAAGGAAGAATGTCAGTCAAGACACGATAATAAAAATAAAAATATAACGCAAAAACAAAGTGCGACTAATATTTACTTGATTGCATGAGAGCGGCTATTTCCGCTTGACGGCTCGTGAGTCGCGCAGAAGCAGCAATAGCGGCATCAAGATCAGTGTCTTCTGGCGCTATAAAGAGACCCTCATTGGTCCCATATTCACTTAGGCCTTCGGTAAGAGGAACCTGAGGCTCTAGGACGAGTACGGCATCGAGGGAGAGGACCGACTTCTTCTTCTTCTGTGCGCGAGCTTCGGTCGCAGCCAGAACCAGCTTGCGCTTTGTGGGCACTTTGGGACGGCGAGTCCCGATATCCGAGCCCACACCAGATTCGGGTGAAGACACGTTTACTGTCTCCACGGGAGCACGGGGCACAGATGGCACGTCCACCGTCTCCACGGGATCATGAGGCAATCCACGCGTGGGACTTAGCACACGTGGAGACTCAACTGCAGCATCTCCTCTTAGCGGAGGAAAGACAGCGATCCGTCGCTTCAAAGAGACGTTGCGATCGCTGGCAGGGGGCGCACTCTTGCGATCGAGCAGCAGTCGCCTCTCTTCTCTGATGACAGCGCCCATCGCATGTTGATACCAGGCTCCGTGTACATTAAGGGCCCTCGGAATGCAACTCGGCTCGCTAATGAAAAAGTGGGAGCCCGTATTTAACCGCATAAAGTGATGCAGTGCACTCCGTATTCCGTCTCTGGTGGCAGCAGGTTCTTCCAAAAATGCCTCCAGTGGAACCCCCTGGTTAACTCAGCTGCTGGGCAAAATGATGGGGGTTGTATCCCATAAAAAGCGCCGCGTTATTTTGCCTGAATATGAGGAAGCCCGGCCTGATGGAGTATAGATGTAGAATCTCCCGAGCTTTCAACACGGAAGCCATGTCCTTGAAATTGTCGTGCAATGCCAGCACCGTCTTGGAAGTTTCCTGGCCGATTGTCAGGACTTTGTCCGTGAAAGACATATCGGCCCCGACCGTGCGCGGACAAAGAAGCAAGCCCCTAGCTTCTCGCTGAGATGGATTCACGATAGAAGCGTCGATCAGCCGCATAACTCTCAGGAATCTGCTTCTCGAAAAACGGAGGCCTTTTATGAATTCCAAATACCCCGAGCACATCCATTTCCATCCACGAAGTAAAATAATGCATCGGGAAGTTGGCGGCGTGCACCCCCGGTTCAGTTTATCCACCGCCATGCTGAGACCATGGTACAGGTGGGCTAGCCCGGCAATCCTGATGGCCACCTGTATTCCGGCCACCATTCGATGCGCTGGGTAGAAGACGGACGGCCTTATATAGCGATCGTGCATGGAGAGCGCGAACCAGCACAACCATAGCCCGAGAAACCCAAGGAAGAAAGTCTCCTCGTCAATGCCTGGAGCGGCGATTTCTAACAGAGGGATGATCACGGCATCGTGAAGATAGAAACCCTTCTGATCGTCTTCCAACACTGGTCGGCGGTCCAAACCAAAGCCGAAGGGGTCGTCGAGCTCGGCAAATTTTTCACCTCCCTGCAACAAAATCTTCGGGCGAAGAAACCGGGCAATGAAGTCCTCGAAACTGACCCCCTGGCCTCCGGATTCCAAGAAGAGGCTCTCGTACATGTTTAGCACCTTGATCAAGCTGGGAAACTGGTGCTGGATGGCGTTCTCCGGCGTTAGGCCCATCACCAACAGCTTGGTGGCAAAAATGTATTCATCCGGAGGAAACAGCTCCTCATAGTGCTCTCCCCTCACCGGCAGACCGGAAATCTCAGCAAACTCTTCTAAAAAGATGGAAATTTATCTGTCCATTAGAAGAAAGGTATGGGTTGGGATGTTCCATTGCTCCACGAACGCCTTAATCCACCATGTCGGAGGAGCAGAATATTGGAACAACGACGCATAAACTGTAGGATATAGGCCGAGCTTCAGCAAGTGTGTTTTCTTCGCCGACAAGATGTATCTGGCCCACTGCAAATATCCGGCCGAATGTCGGGGACAACCCGATGTTGTAAGGTTGTCCCCAAGGGCGCGACTAGCCCTGGCATATGCATCGCCTCAGAGTATCCAAAGCCGCCGGCAGCTGCATGGGTATGGCGGCAATCGAAGGTTGGAGAAGACCCTCCGAAGTCCAATTGACAACCTCCACGGCACAGTTCACCGGGGGTGCATCTGCATATGAAATCGATGAGATCGGATCCGACGGCGTCGCGCAAGAGAAGCTTCGACAACCTTTGATTATCTGGTCGTACCACCTACCCCACAGGTGAAGGTTTTTGTGTTCCGGATCATAATCTCTAATGAGCGCGAGAACCTCCCGGTCCACCGGTGCTTCAGGAAATCCTCCCTCTGAGCGGAAAAACGGGAAAGAAAGATCGGAAGACATGTCGCCTGCGAAAAAGAACGGAATTCAATTATCAGTTCTATAATTTAATTTCAAAATTCTGACACTCGGCACTTCAAAATCCGTACCACACTGCAGTGCAGTGGAAAGGGAACCAAAGGAGGACCCACAAAATCCAGATGACAATGCATCAATTAATAAAACAGCCTCATCGTTGGATGAGACTGTCAATTAATGAGGAAATCCTCAAGGAATATTCTCATTAAATGAGAAATCCCTCAGGCAGAGGAGTAAATCTCCCTTTGAGAGCAAAGCTCTATAACAGAGTGACACTTGTCAAACTCTGGTCATGAAGGAATAAAATTCCTTAAAGAGCCTAGCTCTGTAATGATGATGAAAATCCATCAAAGATTAATTAAAATTAATTCTTGAGAATTAAAATTCTTGGATCTTAAAGATCCATAAAAAAAAACTCTTAAGAGTTCTTCATCAAAAGATCAAAAGATCTACATATTATCAAGAGAGCAGAGCTCTGATTCATGGGATAAGAACCCCCAAGAAAAGATCTGTTTAGATCTATGGGTTCATGAGAGCAAGGCTCTATTAATGAAACCCTAAAAGGGTTTTCTTTAGATCAAAAATTTATGAAGAGCAAGGCTCTGTTAATAGGTAAAAACCCTAATTTATTAAAATTAAAATTTCTAATTTTACCTAAGAGTGCTGACTCTTGAAAGTTCTTAACAAAAGAGCAAGGCTCTGAGTAATAATTCTCAAGAAGAAGATGATAATTATCTAGAGGACCAAAGGTCCTATTTATAGGCGTTAAGCCGCCTCTTCAACTTCTGAGTTGATCCAAAAGCTCAGATGTTGCCACCGCTGCACTCACGTGTGCGCCACGTGAACGCAACGGTTGGGGGCATTTGTTTCCCCCAATCAGAGCAAAGCTCTGTTTTGAATTTCAAAATTCGAAATTTGAAGCAACGCTTCAGATCCCGTGCGCTGCGCGCCACGTGTCAAAAGCAGACACGCCAGCGCCAGGAGCGCTACGCCCTAGGCAGCGCACCCCCAATCAGAGCAAAGCTCTGTTTCAAAATTCAATATTTAAAAAAAAGTTGAAGCAACGTTTCAGATCCAGCGCTCTGCGCTGCGCGCCACGTGTCAAACACAGGTGCGCTAGCGTCGTTGCGCTGCACTCCGCGCTACGTGCCACATGTCTAACACAGACGCGCTAGCGCAGTTGCGCTGCGCTGCGCCCCACGTGTCGAACGTAGATGCGCCAGCGCTGGAATTAAAAAATTCCCCACCGTTAGATCAAAAGATCTAATAATAATAAATTATTAATTAATCAGAATTAAAATTCTGTTATGGAAATATCTTTCCAATCTTATTAAAACAAGAAGATTATCTTCTACAAAGCAGAAGCCCTAGGATCAAAGATCCAACGGTGGGAAATATTCCCAAATCAATCAGAGAGAGATCTCTTAAAACTGATTTAACAAATTATTTGGCCCTATATAAAGGACCCTAGACTTCAAGCAAAAAAAAAAGGAGAGAATACTGAAGAAGAGAAAGAAAAACCCTCTGCAAAAAAAAGCAAGCTCTTAAAAAAAAGAAGATTTTTCTTCATATTCAAGGTAAAAAAGAACCATGTTCTTGAAAAACAGAGATGAAATCATCTCATAAAAAGAAGAACCCTCTTCTAAAAAGATCATAGATCTGAAAAAAGACCAAGGTCTTTGATAATAAAAAAAAAAGATCAAAAGATCTTATTATAAAAAAATAAAAGAAGTATTTTTACTTCGTCCACGGATCTTTGATCTGTAAAGGCAGAGCCTTTTTATCAAAACAAGAACTTTTGTTCTTTGATCTTGAGGCAAAGCCTCCTTAGAAGAACATAAAAGTTGTTCTGTGATCTTAAAATTGATCAGATGCGCTTTGCGCTATTGAAAAGTGCCTTACACTCATGAACCGCGTCCTTGCGCTCATTGGACCGGCGCACAGCGCTGGAACTTGCGGGCGCACAGCGCTGGAACTTGCCACGTGTCAACCAGTGACACAATCTGCGATTTGCGCTCCTGAAACAGAGCGCTGCGCTCATAGACTGGCGCTCAGCGCCAAGCGCGCCACGTGTCGCTCGCTGGCGTACCAAAAGACTAGCGCAAAGCGCTCATAGATGGAAAGCGCAAATGCGCTAACGAACCAGCGCTTAGCGCTAAGCGCGACACGTGTCACCCTCGTGTGCGCTAGCGTAATGCGCTCTTTAATTGGCGCAAAGCGCCTGACGCGCCACGTGGTGCACTATCAGAACACCACTTTGTTTCTGATAAATGCTATGCATTTAATACCAGGCAAAATGACAGAGCCCAATACTTAGCATTATTCAAAGGGTGAGCCCAAATAAAGGCTTAACAGCCAGAACAAAAAATAAAATGTTAAAACATTTTAATTGGACTTAGCCCAATTCTGGCCATAAGTCCTCAACCTATATTGAACTGAGCACATCTGCTCTTTCAAACAACTCACCTTGGTTCAAGGGTACATCTCTTCACTCCTTTGATATTTGTTGTTGTAATTCCTCAACATCTTCAAAGAGGTGACGGGTCCCGACAACCATACATTTCATGGACTGTGGGGTCCTTAAACTCATGGACTATGATATCCTTAATCTCGACCGTGATGTCTTAAAATTAACGTCGGACTGTGGAGTCCTTAAATCCACGGACTATGATGTCCTTAATCTCGACCGTGATGTCTTAAAACTAACGTCGGACTGTGGAGTTCTTAAATCCACGGACTATGATGTCCTTAACCTCGACCGTGATGTCTTAAAACTAATATCAGACTGTGAGGTCCTTAAACTCACGGACTATGATGTCCTTAATCTCGACCGCGATGTCTTAAAACTAACAATGGACCGTAATGTCCTTAAACTAATTATCGACCGCAATGTCACTAAACTAAACAATAGAGCCCAATTGCTCTCTTGTCAGATCCAAATGATCCCATTAAGTTGATCTTAGACAAAAATTAGACTAACGTATCCTTAACATACGTTTAAGTTGATCTTAGTCTCAAATGAGGCTAACGTATCCTTAAACCCAAACCCCCAAACCCAAATCTAAGAAGATACGGATTTGGACTAATCCACGTCCTACGGGCGACAACACAAATTAGTCTCCGTATACAATCCACGGGCAACCAAACACAAAACAAACACCCACGACACGAAGCGACCATCTGGAGAAGGAGAAAGTTGTTACCGCGATGCGGTAGCGTAATTAACTGCAGGGGCTTGCGCCTGCACGGAAGAGCGTCCCCACAATCAAAAACCCCTCAAACGAGGGGGAATCTGACGAAATCTGCTACATCGGCCGCATCCGTCTAAAATTTCGATGCATGGTGCCATAAATCAACTTGGCATCTTCGGAGAGGTGGACGGATAACAACAATTAGCATCTGCCCCGAATCTCAGGCAAGACGGACCTACGCGGTCGCGTCTCTGTATTCGGCGGGGAACACTCTTCATAATGTACTATCTCTGATACTCATGATCTCATACAGGATATTGTGAGACTTCATGGAGTACCAGTCTGCATTGTCTCCGATTGTGACACCGGGTGCCGATCGCAATTTTGGCAGAGTCTGCAAGCAAGCTTAGGAACAAATCTGAACTTCAGCACGGCTTATCATCCACAAACAGATGGTCAGTCTGAGCGAACTATTCAGATCTTGGAGGATATACTTAGAGCATGTATGTTAGACTTCAAAGGATCGTAGGAAGATCACCTACATCTTGTGGAGTTTTCGTACAGCAACAGCTACCAAGCAAGTATAGGAATGACACCTTTTGCAGCACTCTATGGAAGGAAGTGTCGATCGCCATTAAGTTGGGACGACGTCGGAGATAGGGAACTTCCTGGACCAGAGATGATAGTATCGACTGTTGATGTGGTTCGTACTATCAGGGAAAAGATGCGCATAGCCCAAGATCGACAGAAGCACTGGGCTGATGCAAAGAGATGTCACTTGGAGTTCCAGCTAGAAGATCACGTATTCTTAAAGATATCTCCGAACCGTGGAGTGATCCGATTTGGAAGACGGGGTAAGCTATGTCCGAGATACATTGGACCGTTCGACATACTCGAACGAGTCGGTGAAGTGGCATACCGCTTAGCACTTCCACCTTCATTGGAAGGAGTGCATAATGTGTTCCGCATATCCCAACTCAGAAAGTATGTGAGGGACCCCAGCCATATTCTTGATTATTCCGAGCTCACTATACAGCCCGACTTATCTTGTGAGTAACAACCTGTGGAGATCCTGGACAGAAAAGTGAAGACATTTCGGAACAAGGAAGTTAACTTGGTCCGAATGATGTGGAGGAAAGACACTCCGGAAGAGTTCACTTGGGAAAGAGAAGATGAAATGCGTGCAAGATATCCTCACCTCTTTGTAAACTAGTCCTCAAATAAAACTTGTAAATTTCGAGGACGAAATTTTTATAAGGAGAGTAGACTGTAACAACTCCATTTTTAGTGTACAAAAATTTTGCTTAAAAAATTAATGTATACTTGGGGTATTTACTTTTCCTGTGATTACTTTAAGTAATTAATTCACTCCTTAATTACAAGAAGGAGCTTGTAGCTTATTGGTAATACCTTGCACTGCTGAACCAAGCCACCAGAGTTCAAATCCCATAGCTCACATTATTTTTTAATATTGTTTTATTTTGAATTTTTAGAATACCAAGGGTTTACACGTGCATAACTCACAAAAACCCCACTACACATGAAAACTTAAATGTACCAGAGAGTTAGTGAGACGACGGCGCACCCTCCGACCGACTCGACCGGGATTGGCCGAATCGGCCGGCGGACCGTCCGACTAGGGCCGGCGCCGCCCGCCGGACTCGGCCGGACCGCCGAGTCGTCAACAGAGAAGATGTGGCTTTTTGTCTCCCCTACCCCCTATACACTTTAAATCTTCAGACCATTTGCAGAGACCTTTTAAATTCCCATTTACTCCACTTTCATTACATTTTAATATATTTTAATACATTTTTTCCAATTAAACTCTTCATCTACCCTAATCTTAGCCTAACCCTACAAATACCACCCCTAAACACTACCCCCTCACCCTAAAATTCTGAGCCAACTCTCAAAAAATTCCTAGAAACCCTAGTGTGCAATCGAAGTGAGCAAAGAGGCGAAGCTCCGGCGAATTTTCCGGCAACAATCCTAGGAACTTCCGGCGACGAATCGACGTACCGGCGAAGCCTATGTCTCCCTCTTCCTTTCATCTAACCTTGAAACCCGTAAGTCCCACCTTCCCCCTTCTCTACTCTTTCTGAAAATACGAAATTCTAAAACCCGACGGAATCGGAGCAAATCTGATTTCCTATTCGGTTCTTTCAAAAATCTCACTTTTCCTTTAATACAAACTTGTTAAACCATTACATGTAAACTATTAAACACTAACTAATCATATTGAACAGGTTTCATATCAAAAGAAATTGCTATTTCCATTTTACCGTATTTTATTCATTAAAATACCATATATTTTCATTTCGACATTTAAACCATCAAATCCTTGCTATACCTTTAAGTAGATCACGAGGTAATGACCTACCTCCTTACACACTCATATGCAACATAGCACAATACTTCCGGAAACATAGAATACGGGAAAACAACACCTTTTCAAATAAATACCATTACTAATAAAACCATTTTCTAAACGATTTAGTATTTATACAAATCTTTGCAAAGCGCCGCTACAACCCATTTGGGGAACCCGTTCGGGATGATGCGGATTATCGCACATCCTCGGACTTAGTAGTGCGAGATGCAGACCTCCGCAAGGAGTATTCGGTCTCAAAAGATTTAAAATACGACATCTTAAGAAAATGAGATTTTTAGAAATATAAAATATATATTAAAATTACTTTTATATAATTATATATATATATATGTAACATTAAGATATCTATTTTGAAATATTATAAATATTCCAACTCTTTTCAAAAATCACAAGAATCATTTTACATTAAAATACCATGAATTCCATACAAGTCAATATTACAAATAAATACATTTTATTATGAAATTAGGATATTTTCACTAGAAATATCACAATATAAAATCTACATTCATTACAAATCTAAAGACGATTAATGAATACTTGGGGTGTATTTTGAAAAGTATATAAAAGTATTTTTACATAAAACCCGCTCAAGTTCTATAAATTACCCTAAGGACCCTAGTAAACATAGGTTTAAGCGGGACCAATCTCTTAGCCTCAGGGAGCCGGAGAAGTGGGTGCTTGCCTATCGAAGGTAGACAACTTAACAACGGTGTTATCAATACGGTAATCATTTTTTAAAAAGACAAATCATGCCGCCCATGTGCAGCGGTTACCGATAACATCAAAACCATCAGAACTTCAATTTACTTTTCTAATTGTCTGACTCAGACTGAGTCTCATTAATAAACTAACTTGAATATGATTCAAGTACAATCTACAATCTACAATCTGCAATCTACAATATTACAATTCAACATGAATCCATTCAATTTATATTGACCGAACCGAACCATAGATATACTTCCATTTACATGATTCTCCAGTTATATCCATGATTCTACAGTTACATCCATTTACTGATATCATGGTTTCGGTAAGTCATCCAATTATACAATCTATACAGTTTACAATACAAGACAATACAATACAACTATACAAACAAGATATCTCGGGGTTTAAGGGGTAGATTGGTACGGAAGATGTTAGAAGTGACACGAAACAGTAAGATTTAATACACCTAACCTGAATCCAGTTGCTGTTGTACTGTGGCATAAACGGTTCCTTGTACTACACTTGCATCTAGTCTCTGGCATATAGAGACTCCTCTCGTATACACTGGCATCCTTCTGTACCAAGTTATAAACAACAGCGTTAACACTAAAACAATACAATACAACTTTAAAAGCTACCTTCTCTTTCTGCCTATTCTATTTCTCCCTTATCTTTGGGACTTACCGAGCGTTTGTTCGCTGACGACATTCTCTTTCTTTCTTCTTTGAATGTCGTCGGGTGATCTGGACACTCCGGAGATCGAGCCCATTAGTGAAGACTTGGACCAGTTCATTGAAGACCCAGAGCTTTAGTTCATTGTACACTTTTATTTCAGTACTTTTCCTTTTCTGTTATGCCATTGTTTAGACATTACTTTCATTCAGTTGTATTTACTTTTCTATGCATTATACAGAAAGAATGTGAATAAATAAAATTGATGTTTTATTATATCTTATCTCTTGTGCGTTTATTTTTTATATTGCTTAGATACGCTAAGCGTATTTACTTCATAGTAAATACGTAGCGGCCTCATCGCGTCCTCTGTCCGTACTCTGGGAAGCGGGACGTGACAAGTTTTGTTGGTGGCCCATGCAGGTATTGTCCGCTCTGGCTGAAACCGCACGGTTTTTCCATTTAGAGCGAACCGGACCCGACCAGGGGCCACTTCGCAGGAGGTCACCCATCCTAAGACTTCCCTGGTCCGAGCACACTTAACTACGGAGTTCTCAAGCTCCTGTAGTTCCGGTTCACTTAAAATGTGCCTCTGTAATTGATGGTGGTATCATTATATTTATAATGCAGTCCGGTCCTCTTTCGGAATGTGTTCCGAAGATTCCCCATTGTTCTACAGTGCGTCCCACGGACTCTAGAGGTGGCCCCCACAGATTCAAGAGGTAGCCCCCGCCCTCTTGGTATGACAGTTGGTGTGGCACTTTGTTCTGTGTGGCACTTTGCTCCATGAACAAGAATCGGGTGCCGACATTCTCCCCACCTTTGAACAATGGTTCGTCCTCGAACCACAGACCTACTACTGAGGGACCTGCATCGGCCACCATAAATGTAATGCCCCACGCCCTAGTACAGATGTTATTGTCCGCTCTGGCCGAAACCGCACGGTTTTTCCCTTTAGAGCGAACCGGACCCGATCAGGGGCCACTTCCCAGGAGGACCTCCAGCCCCATTGTCCGAAGAGAATGTGACTGCTCAGTGGGATGGTTATAAAAATATGACTTTCGGGATAGATCCGACAAAATATGTCAAAACACCATTCTGGAACAAATTAAGCATTTTCTTCGAGCTTCCGTACTGGTCAACAAATTTAGTGCGTCATTGTCTGGAAGTCATACACATAGAGAAGAGAGTATCCGAGTACGTACTCAACTTACTTCTTTGTAAAGACGGGAAATAGAAAGACAACCTCCATACTCGGATGGATCTACAAGACTGGAAAATTAGAAGTGAATTGCATCCTAAACAGACATCGGGTAAATCAGGCAAGTTTGTACTTCCCAATGCCGCGTATCATATGTCATAACCGGAGAAGAAAAGATTTCTGCAGGTGTTGCATGATTTGAAAGTTCTCACAGGTTTATCAGGATCATTTATCAAGAAGATAAAAATTGTGAAAAGCAAGATCGATGGGCTGAAAAGTCATAATCACCATGTTATTATGGAGCACTTTCTCCCATTAGCCCTCAGGACTTCCCTTCCCGTATCGGTTGGTCTAGTAATCAATGGCCTATGTTGTTTTTTAGAGAATTATGCGCTAAACACTGGATGTTGTGACGCTGGAGAAACTGGAAAATTATATTTCGTTGATACTTTTCAAGTTTGAGCGTATTTTCCCACCGTCATTCTTCGATATCATAATACACCTGACGGTTCATCTTACAACTGAGGCTAAGTTAGCCGGACCGATACAATATTGATGGATGTATCCCGTCGAAAGATACATGGAATTTTTCGTTTCATGCAATTTGTAAAATTATTGTTGTCCTGTATGCCCGTATTTATTTATTTAACATATTTTTCTTTAGGTAGCTCTACACTCAAAAAATTATATACGCAATAGAAATCGACCAGAGAGTTCTATCATGCAAGATTATCTTCTAGATGTAGCAACCACATTTTGTTCCCGCTATCTGGACGAAACATTGAGACAAAACTTAACCGGCCTCGAAGAATTCAGGACGGACCATATACTAAAGTTGATTATAAGAGGGTAGACACTATGTTTATCAACAAGATATATCGGTTTATCCTCTTCAATAGCGCATGTCTTGAAAAAGTTAGAGAGCGATTTTTTTTGGATTAATTGTTATATTTGTGTTTGTGTGTGTATAAAATGATATAATATTAATATCATAATTTATTGTTGAGAACAAAATTCATTTTAACGAGGTACGTAAGGGGCATCCTGATTGGAACGATGAACGATTGGAAAAATATCATCAGGATAATTTTTGGGATTGGGTTGCAGATAATGTAAGTTATTCGAATAATATGTTATTGCTACACGTTTTAATCTAAACTTATATCGTTATGTATTTGTTGTAAAATTTGTTTTGTTAGATCCACGATCCGAACTTGTCTGCATCATTAGAGAGTGATTCAAGATGTTTAGCTCAGTTTCCTAATATGGAGCTTGCATATTATAAAGGATTCGGTATCCTTGGATACAAATTCGAAGTTAAGGACATAGAAACATCTAGAACAGCTCAGAATAGTGGGATTGGGACGGCATGATCGGATGGTGTGATTTATTATGGATACCTAAATTGTATGCTTGGCATCCAATATCACGGACGATCAGAACCGTTTTATATATTTCAGTGTATTTGGTACGATACACGAATCGATATGGATAAGTGGAAAAATAATCTCGGAACTTGGAAAGAAATTTGGCAACATCATTCTGAGGGTATTATATTTATCCAATAATTTTTAACTTAACCTTTTATTGATTACACCGTTGCTTTTTTTTTTTTGAATTAACTGGGTGTGTCTCAGTTGAATTTTATAAATTAAGTTTTACATGGGCTTGGCCCAATTCATCTCGGCCTGAATAAGGCTATATTATACACAAAATAAAAACCTTTCCACAGATTTAGAAAACCCTAAAAGCAGAAAAAAAATCTCCTCTCCTTTTCTTCTTTCTCCCCGCCTTGCTCCAACTTCAAATCGCAAAATCTCCTCCATTTTCAGATATTTTTGATAGATCTAAGCTCTCGTTCTTGAGATCTATAGAGGTAAGTAGAAGGTAAACAAAAAACCTACATTTGCTACTGTATATATTTTCAGTTTTTCTGGGACCTACATTAGCAGATCCAGTATTTTCTCTTCACGATCTCTCTGTAACAAAAGCTCCAAGCTTGATCACTAAGAATTTTCATAATCACAAAAAATTCTGCATTTGCTACTGCTTTCAGTTTCTCTGGAATCTAGATCAGCAGATATAGTTTTTTCTCTTCACGATTTCTCTTCTGAGTAACAAAAGATCCAAGTTTGATCTTTAAAACTTTTATAATCATAAAAAATCTGCACAGGTAAGCTTAAGGTGAGCTAAGAATCTATTTTACTAAGACTTGTAGCTTCACTAGTTTTGTAAATTAATAGATCTGCACTTTTCTCAACAAAATCTATCTGCTGAATGACCAAAAACGCCAACTTTGATCTTCAGAACACCTGTAGCTGTAAAGGATCTTCAAAGGTGACAACTTTAGACTCAAGTAGCTAAAATTTTAATTTCCTCATATCATTGAAAATTTTGATTTTTCTAATTTCCTCTTGCTTCATGTTTCCCGGCTTCTGAATCAAAAGTAAAGATCATGATTTCTTTGCAACTTGGCAGGTGAGAAAGGTCTAATTTTAGAAGTCTTTTTATCTCATATGGAAGCTTTTGTATATTATAACTGCTGCTGCTGCATCTTTCAACTTGAGCTCTTGCTGCCAAAAAATTTGCTACTTCATTATTCTGCCTGTAAGTATGTCTAAAAACTGATTCGGTTTCCTTTGCAAGATAATGAATAGTTTGGATGATGTAGATTAAAGACCATTTGATTTTAATACCGCTGTTGAGCTAGTCAATGATAACTTTAGAATCGGATTCAACTATTACTCCTTTAATTTTCTGTAGCTTATATTGCAAAAGTCCATCCAAAATAGCTCTGCATTTAGCTTCCAGAATATCTCCAACGCCATAGAAGAATTTTGATGCAAAAATTAAATCACATTTATCATCTCTTAAAATAGCACCTCTAGAAGTAATTTTGCTTCTTATATTCGTTGCTCCATCACTATTTAGCTTATGCATGTTTATAAAAAGCTTTTCCCAAGAAGTAAAAATAATTTTGCAATAACCTTGCTCCAAACTAATCTAGTCCTGAATTCCCATCTGTGATAGGATTGCTGGACAAGGATTAGATTTAATACTGGTTTTGTAAGCCAGGACCATGTTTCTAATATATGCTATGACTTGAAACCATGCAGATGAAATAATAGAGTCAGTTGAAATTGCAGAGCTTGTAGTGCTGTCAGTATGACTTCCTGCTTTTATTTATATTTGCATCTTACTTTCCAGATGTTCCAACTAATAATATGAGAAATTCATTTTGATATCTCTGCATATTGAGAATGATTGTACCAAAAATCAAATATTGCTTCAATATTGTCCATCTCTTCAACTCTGTTATGAGTTTTAAACATACCCTGAACTTTGTTCCAAAGAAATTCGGCAACATCATTTTTGAGAAAAAGATGCAATTAATTACGCTGTTGCTTATGTTTACCTAAACGGATCTTTAAATTTACCATTCATACTTTCAGGATTGTGATTGTATTTAAGCAAAATGGGTAAGCTATAGTCAAACGGACGCAGAAAATGATAAATTTATATAAACTAAAACAAGGTGATTGTAGGGGGTTTTTCGTCACATCTTTGAGATGGGAATACACGTCGCTTGTCAGGCTTATACAGATTCCTCATGTCTAGAATAGGCAGGGGTTTATTGATTGTGAGGATCCAAATCATCGACAGCCGCGGACTAAGCTATCGTTAATTACCCCTCACTTTTGAAGCGAAGGAACCTCAGATTGACGGGTCAACTAATCATGCGAACTCAATGTTTAATATGCATATGTATGTCTTGAGGAGTTTTGGGTATATCGGGGGTCTCGCAGAGTTTACGGGGGTCCCGCTACCCGGATAGCGGGCTGGGGGTCAAGGAGGCTAGCAGCCCTCTTACGGGATGCGGGGCAGCGTCCTGTTAGAAATTTTTTCTAACAGGGATGTGTTTTGAGTGTGGAGTGTAAGGAAAAAAGAGGAAGGGGGAGGAGCGTCCTAAGGACGCATGCGACAGCTGGAAACACCAGCAGAGAAAGGAACTTAGCCCCTGGGCTGGGAGTTGAACTCCCGAGAGGCTTTGGAATTGAACTCCTAAACAAGAATTAGGTATAAATTTGGAGTTGAACTCCTAAAAGATTTAGATTTGGAGTTAAACTTCTGAGGGACTTTGAAAACTCCCAGAAAATGGAAGGATTTTTACCTTTATGGAGTTATACTCCTAAAAGGATTTTGAGTGGAGTTAAACTCCGCTACTTGCGGTGTCGGGATTTGATTTAACATGCTCCGTTTTCTGTGGTGTCGGGGTTGAAATTGACTTGCCCCGCTTTCCGCAGTGTCAAGGTTGATTTGTTTGATTTGATTTGTTTTGGAAGATCCCTACCTGTCCAGCGGGACTTTCGAGCTTAGAAGTGCTGCCGGGTGGGACTTTGATTTGATCTGTTTGATTTCTGCCTTATTGAGCAGGATTTTTGAATTTGAGATGAACATGGAATTTGGATTTTGTCTAGCATCAGAATTGCTGCACTGGAATAATGCCAGGAGCAACTCATCATTTGCCCCGGGAGGACTTGGGATTTGGTTTTTGAGTCGGCATCAGCACCGCTAACACTGAAGCGTAGTGTCAGGAGCGACGCATCATTTTCCTTTGGAAAGACTTGGAATTTAGGTTTTTGGTCGGCATCAGCACCGCTAACACTGAAGCGTAGTGCCAGGAGCGACTCATCATTTGTCGTTGCCTGTTAGGGTGCGATGGCTCAGGAGACAGATTTAGATCCCTATCACCTAAGGCTTTTCAATTTTATGAGCCGTGAGGGTCTCATATAAGTATTTTCTCCCTACGAGTCGAAAGGATCTCGTAGGTGTATTTTCTCCATAGGAATCGAGGGGATTCATAAGTGTGTTGCTCCTTTATGAGTCGTAAGGATCTCATGGGGATTTTCTCCTCACAAGGTCAAGAGGACTTTACGAGTGTATTTCATCTCTTTTCACGAGTTTACACCCTTTCGGGTTTTCACAAACTCACCGGCAGTCCTGCTATTTTTACTTACGGAGCCCTTTCGGGTTTTCATCCGTGCCTGTTTTGCTTGTGGACATACCATTTTTTTAGCATCATCGCTTGTAGGACTTCAGATGTAGTCTTGCCGGTAGGACTTAGGAGAGATAGAGCTCATTTGCGCCTGTAGATTGTATACGGTTTTACAGGATGTATGATCCAGACCGTAGGGCCGGTGTGCTCAGTTCTCCTGCGATTTGGAGCATTCACGCATAGTATTTCTTGAGATATCAGCTATAGATGGGTGGCATGGGCCTTTCTCCCTCGGCATTTATCAGTTGGAAGGATCCTTCATCAAACACTTTCTCGATGACGTATGGTTCTTCCCAATTTGGTTCGAATTTTCTCTTGGCATGTCAATTGGGGATGATCGGTCTTTTGAGTAACAACACCAATTTGCCTTTCTTAAAAGCACGAAGACGGGTCATCTTATCATAGGCCCGTGACATCTAGGCCCGATACAGCTCCAGATTTTGTTGTACTGCGAGCCTATTTTTCTCGAGCGCATTGAGCTCTTCGAGGTGAAGGAGGACATTTTCCTCCTCCGTCAAACCATGCTGGACAGTCATTCTGAGGCTTGGAACTTTGACTTCGAACGGGAGGATTGCTTCCACTCCGAAGAGTAGTGAGTATGGAGTGGACTGGGTTGGAGTGCAATGCGTGGTACGATACGCCCACAACGCCTCGTGGAGCTTGAGATTCCAGTATCTTTTGTTGGCTGAAATATTTTTCCTTAGGAGCTTGCATAGTCTTATTGAAAACTTTTGCTAGCCTATTGGCTCTTGGATTATAGATGGAGGAATATCTCCAGTCTATCTTATACTGAGCGGCGAACATTGAGATTTTGAAGCTCTTGAAAGAAGGCCCGTTGTCAGAAATGATTCTTCTAGGTGTACCGAAGTGGTATAAGATATTATGCCGGAAGAACGTCGGAATATTTTGTCTTGACTTCTTTTAGCGGGACAGATTCAACCCATCTGGAGAACTAGTCAGTTGTGGCCAATATGAACTGGTGGCTTTTAGATGACGGAGGATCAATTGGACCAACTATGTCGGTGCCCTAAATTTCGCAAGGTCATGACGCCACCGTAGGATGCAGCGGATTGGAAAGCTTATGAATGAAGTCACCGAGAATTTGGTAGAGATGACACCTCTTCGCATACTCTTCGTAATCTCTTATCATGGTAGGCCAATAATATCCAAGCTCTTTAATTTGAAGCCGCATTTTAGGGCTAGATTAGTGAGCTCCGCAGACGCCTGAGTGAACTTCTTTCATGACCTTTTGGGTTTCGGCCGATGACAGACACCTGAGCCAGAGTTGATCATATGATCTGCGGTACAGCGTATTATTTAGAAACACGTATCACAGAGCTCTCTTCTTCAGCTGAACCTTTACAGATTTTTCTTCGGACAGCTTTTCGTATTGGAGGTACTTTATGAAGGGTTCTCTCCAATCGGGCTCGTCTTGAATGATCAAAACTCTTTCGACAGGATTACTCTTTTGTTCTGCACTTTCCTTTTCTCGTAAAGAGATTGGGGGCGGAATTTGCCGGCTTCTGACTGTGATCAGAATTTCGTCTATGTCAGGATCAGCTAGCTCTTTAGCTAGGAGAGCGAGTATGTCATTTTTTCCGTTCAACGCCCTAGAGACTCTCATTAGTTCAATGTGAGTGAACTGTTTCATGAGTTCCACCACCCGGTTTCTATATCGAGCTAAATCAAGCTTATATATCTTGTATTCGCCACTCACCTGGTTGACGACAAGCTGGGGGGTCACTGTAAACCCATAACCGAAAGATTTTCATTTTTATGGCGAGCTCCAAACCAGCTATCAGAGTTTCGTACTCAGCCTCTTTGTTTGTGCGAGGCTCTGTAAGAACAAAAGAACGTCGTAGGGTTCCTCCTGATGGCATGATGAACACCAATCCTATCCCTGTTTTTATCTCTGGGATCCTTGATTTGCTGGAGGTCGTTATTGATGAGGCTCCATCAAAGTAGAGCTCCCAACATGGCTTGCTATCCTCGAGATGCAGCACTTGTTCATCGGGTAATTCACAATTTAGCAGCGACTCTTCTGGTATGGGATGAGCAGCGAAAAAGTCGGTGAGAGCTTGCCCTTTTACCTCTTTCTGAGGAGTATAAAATTTGTCAAACTCAAGCAGCATGACAACCCATCTTGCCATTCTGCCGATTAGGCTTGCCTTGATCATTAAGTGTTTAAGCGGGTCGACTTTGGAGATCAGTATAACCCGATGAGCGAGCAGATAGTGCCTTAGCTTCTTCACAGCGAATATCAGAGCCATGCATTGCTTTTCGATCGGTGAATAGTTGTATTACGCCCCTACTAAAGTTCGACTGAGGTAGTAGAGGGCATTTTCTTTTCCCTCTTCGTTGTTCTGGGTAAGGAGCGGATCGAGTGACTCATCTAGCGCGGCAGTATAGAAAATCAACGGTTTATTTGTAATAGGAGCAGCAAGCACTGGAGAGTGCAACAGATACTGTTTGATACTTTCGAATGCTTCTTGACATTTGACATCCCAGACAAAGGGAGCTCCCTTTTTCATGAGCTATGAGAAGGGCCGATATCTCCCCGATAGGTTCTAGATGAACCTTCGTATGTAAACGAGTTTGCCTTGAAAGGATCTTAGCTGCGTCAGATTCTTCGAAGGAGGCATCTCCATGATGGCCTTTATCTTTGATGGGTCAATTTCGATCCCCCGATGTCGGACTATAAATTTTCCCGACGACACGCCAAAAGCGCACTTCAAAGGATTCATCTTCAAATCGTGTTCCTTCGGTCGGGTGAAAACAGTCCTGAGATCTCGGATGTGACCGGCCTTGGCTTTTGTCTTGACGACCAAATCATCAACATAACATTCGACGACCTTATGGATTAAGTCATCAAAGGTTTTGGTCATTGCCTTTTGATATGTGGCCCCCGTATTCTTCAGTCCGAATGGCATCACCTTGTAGCAGTATATCTCGATCGGGGTTCGAAACGCTATGTGTTTCTCATTCTCGGACGACATCTTGATCTGATTATATCCAGACGAGCCATCCATGAAGGTGGACAGCTCGTAATTTGAGCTATCGTCGACCATCATTTCCATGACCGGTAGCGGGAAATCATCTTTAGGGAAAGCCTTGTTAAGGTCTCTGAAATCGACGCAGACTTTGATCTGCCCATTCTTCTTTTTTACTGGGACGATGCATGCGATCCAGTTCGCATATTTCTCTTCTCTGATGAAACCGGCATCGATGAGTTTCTTGGTTTCCTCGATGACCTTTTCTTCCAGTTCTCTTCTCATTCTTTGAGGAGCTTGTTTGACTGGCTTGGCATCAGAAGATATAGCCAGCTTATGCACAACTACTTCAGGGGAGATGCTAGGCATTTCTTTGTACGTCAACGTGAAACAGTCGGCGAACTCATGCAGCAGGGCGATTATCTGCTTTTTCATTTCCACTGACAAGAGTGAGCTGATGTTGGTCAGCCTTGGATTGTCGGGCGTTCCCAAATCAATCTCGGTTAGTTCGTCGAAGGTTGTTTGTCCACCATCTTCGAACTCTTGAGGGGCTTCTTCTGGCTCGGATAGCTCGTCCTCATCATTTGACTTTTCGCTGGCTTCAGCAATATAGATCATGTAGCATTCCTTGACATCAGGTTGAATAAAACATATGCCCCGTCTATCTGGGATTCGTCCATCGATGAGTGCTCGGACCTGAGGCGGGTGCCACAGCCCCTCATAAAACTTCGTTTCGGAGTCCGTTTGATATAAATGACATCCGCACTTTTTAAAATATTCCCGTATCTCGGGCGCATAATATCTGGGGTTTAGGAATGCTCTTATGCCTTTTTCTAGGGAAGACACGCGACAGACAAATTGTCTGGATGCACGACAGGATTTGACCCATAAAACAGGATGCCCTTCTGTCCACTCTTTCCTCCGGAAACGTAGAAGGTCTTCAGCTGGTCCACGGTGGAACTGACAATGCATTGAGCTCTTTGCACATTTGCTCCGGCACCCTTGTGACTTAGAAGGTCTCTCTTAGCTTCGCTTTTTGCAAGAGAGCCCGATTTGCACAGCTGTTGCAAGACAGATCCTCTTCTTCTGATTCTTCAGTGTCGCTTTCTAAACGAGAGCGAATTTTACTGTTGGATGAGCCTTCAATATCAGACCCGTCCGTATCGCTACCGAAATGAGGACGAGTTTTACGGAAGGATAGACTTCCAGCGTCGGACTCATCAGTGTCACTCTGTCGAAACGCGGACGCGATTGGGTTTTTTTGCTTTTGAACAACCGACTCAGATTTGCGTGTGAGTTTCAGGGCCGTTCTGTCTTTGGTCAGCCGTGGCTCAGCATTTTGGAGGTTCACAAAATACCGAGAATCTTCGTATCGAACTTCATGCACACCAAACGGCTGGATATTCCCGTCAATGTGTCTTTCTTCGCCATTTTTGGTAACTTCATGCACTGATAGAGAGTTGACGGAACGATACCATAATCATGAAGCCACGGTTGTCCTAGGAGGATCTTATAGGATGTGTCGGCGTTGATCACATATATCTTAGCTTTAGTTTGCAGGTCCCCAAACCTGATCGGCAAAGCTATGGATACCAGAACTTGCTGGCAGTTTTGATTGAAGTCCTGGATGACAATCCTCTCCCTTGACAGGTGTCGGACATCCATTGATAAACTCTTTAGAGTCCGCAAGTTCATGATGTTCACTGAGGACCCCAGATCAATCAATATGTGATTAATCCGATCTCCATCGCTGTATCCTGTCATGTAAAGCGGTCGGTTGTGCTCAGCTGTTCCCAGTAACAGGTCTTCATTCTTAAATGTGACCGCGGCTGCATGCAGAGTGTACTGGGCCCCTTTCATATTAATTTTCGCAAAGCGAGCCTGGTACCGCTCGGGGTTTTGTAGAGCATGAATGAGAATATCTCTGAGATCCTTGGACAGGACCAGAGCATCATAGATGCTTAAGAGAGACGGAAGCTTCCGGAGATGAGTCAAGACATTAAAGTCCACTGGTGAAGGACTCGAGTCTTCATGAGCAAGCTCTCTGCCATCTTCTTCATTAGCGACTTGTTTTTCCTTCCCTTTTGGGGCGTTGCCTTGAATTGACGGTAGAGCTTTGCTGTTTCTGAGCTGGATTTGGTTGGCCTTCATAGATAGCTCCTCGTCCTCTTCAGAAAAACAAAGTTCTTCCTCAGAGTCGCTACCAAGGTGGACGACATAGCAGGGCATTATAAGGATCTCGTCATCGGAGTTTTCTTCTAGTCCCTCCAGATTCTCAGCCGCTTTTACGGGGGAAAACTCCTTCAATTGAATTAGAGTTATTTCTTTTTGTTCATAGTTTTCAAGGGAGTCGATATATTTTTGAATGGTCGATCTCCCTGCAGACTCTTTTTCGCGTCAAGCTGCACTTTTCTTCTTCTTGAACTTTTTAGATTTTGAGCCTGATTGAGCCGAAGCGGTAATGTTCACCGCCGAAAGACGGATCGGGACGTCGGGATGTCCGGCCTGAATCTTGGGGGCAGATGCTATTTGGATTTATCCGTCCACCTCTCCGAAGATACCAAGGTGATTTATGGTACTGTACATCGGAGGTTTGGACGGACGCGACCGTTGTAGTAGACTTCATCATATTCCCCCTCATTTGCGAGGGCTTTCTTGATTGTGGAGACGCTCTTCCCTACAAACGCAAGCCCCTACAGTTAATTACGTTGCCGTATCACGATAACCACTTTCTCCTACTCAGGAAGTTCACTTCGTGTCGTGTGTGTTTTTGTTTGTTTAGGTTGCCCGTGGATTGTATACGGAGACTAATTTATATTGTCGCCCGTAAGACGTGGATTAGTCCAAATCCGTATATCTTAGATTTGGGGGTTTTATTTAAGATCCGTTAATATATTTTGAGATTAAGATCGACTTAAATATATGTGAGCATTTGGGACTCGATTTTTTTTGTTAAGGATACATTAGTCCAATTTGAGACTAAGATCCGCTTAATGAGGTTTCTGGATCATTTTTATTTAGGATTCAACAAAAGAGCGTTTAGACTCTATTATTTTAGTTTAAGGATGTTTCGGTCCGTTATCGCCATTTTGAAGGCGAATATCAGTTTAGGGACATTTCGGTCCGTTATCGCCATTTTGAAGGCGAATATTAGTTTAGGGACATTTCGGTCCGTTATCGCCATTTTGAAGGCGAATATCAGTTTAGCGACATTTCGGTCCATTATCCATCTTCCGCACATGTGTATTTGTTACGTGACGAAGCGAACAATGGTGATATGGAATGCACCCAATTTGGGGTACGATCCGATTTGAGGCGTGCACGTCAGTTTGGAAGTGCATCAACGTATTGTTGGTTGTCGGGACCCGTCACCTCTCTGAAGACGTTGAAGAATTACAACGACATATATCAGAGGTGTGAAGAGATGTACTCTTAAACCAAATCCCGTATTTGAGGGAGAAAGGGGCTGTTGTAGATCTAAAAAATGTTAGCCATATTTGAGACTAAAATTATCTTTAGGAGATATAAGATGAATATCATTTGGGATATCATCAATGGGACACCACTAGTCATTTTTAAGATTAAGGTCAGTTTGGGAAAATATGAGCAATATAAGCTCGGTTGTTTTAGAATCCCTCAGGAAACTTTAGCCAATTTGGGCCGAAATTTAGTCTTCATAATTACCCAACAGTGCTAAGCACGTGCGTTTCACGTAGACACTGGATTAGTGTTAAACACTAAAATTTTGTGGTGCTCACATATGAAACACATGAGGCATCACAAATACGAGCGCCACCTATTAGGTTTAATTCCCCTTCTTTTTATATAAGTGCTAAGCACTTAATTCTTGTGGCGCTCACGTGTGAAACACGTGAGGCACCACAAATATGGACGCTGCCCATATGGCTTTATTTCCCCCCTTTTTAATATAAGTGCCAAGCACTTGGCTAGAGTTCTCGTGCAAAGCACGTGTTTGTCTCTTTTTTTTATATACTGGGGTGCTTTTTAACACTCACGTGGGAAACATGTGAAGCAGTTTTGGTTGATCCCTTTGTTCGTTTGAAGCACTCATGTGGGAAAACCTATGAGGCTTCAAGATAGTGCTAAGCACCAATGATTTTGGTTTTGAAGATCTTAGACCATCATCACTGTTGTTGTTTGTTTCTTTCTTTTTTTTATATTGAAGAACTAAGTTCTTTATGTATGGTTAAACCCTAATTTTTGGAGGAATTAAATTCCTATATGTTCTCGTTCTTCTTCTCTCCTCTTTTTTTTATAACTTAACTCTTTTCCTCCAGGTTTTGAATCTGCAGAGCAAAATCTCTCCGATGAGAATTAAATTCTCAACTTGTGGGGAGATTTATTTCTGCAAATCTCAACCGGGAAAGAACTGAGTTTCTTAAATGAAGGGTTAAACCCTTAGATAGGTAAAGGAGAGACAATATGATCTCTGTTTTTTTTACCTCCGGTTTCAATAAGGAAAGTCTTCTTCTTTGAGAATTAAATTCTCTTGTTCTCTCAAGATCTCACTGTGCCCTTTTTTTTGCAGAAGCTTGTGTAGGATTCTTTCCGTGCCTCTCCTCTCGTTTTTTTTCTTTTAATCTCCTTGCTCTTATTTATAGGAGAAGAGAAAAGATCAATTTGTTAGGAGAATCTCTGATTGAGAGATCATGATCAATCCAAAGTAATCTTTTGGATCAATTGGTGAATTTCATTCACCGTTGGATTTTTAATCCAAAGGTTCTCCGTTTAACAGAGAAGTTTTCTTGTTTGTTTAACAAGATTTAGAAAATATTTTTCGTAGGATATAATTTTATTCTATTAGATGGTCGGTGGGTAATTTTTAATCACCTTGGATCGTTGATCCAAGGGTCCTTTGTTTAACAGAGAGAATCTTTCTAGTTTGAGAAAGATCGAGAAAATATTTCCACATAGAATTTAATTCTATCAGATAGTTCATTTGGTGATATTTTATCACAATTGGATTTTAAATCCAAGATTATCTGTTAGAGAAAAATCTTTCTATATTAGAAAGATCAGGGAAAATATTTTCCATACAGAATTTAATTCTATCTTGTATTAGAATGCAGGAAGAAAACTCACATGTTTAACACGTAAGGCCTGTTTGGCCTGCAAATTATTTAAATGCAGCGTCTATATACTTTGCATATAGGCGCTCACGTGTTTAACACGTGTGGCTCTTTTAGCCCATTTGTTTTAATTGCAGTGCCTATATGCAAAGTATATAGGCGCTCATGTATTTAACACGTGAGGCTTATGCAGCGCCTATATGCTTTGCATATAGGCGCTCACGTGTTTAACACGTGAGGCTTATGCAGCGTCCATATCTTTGCATATAGGCGCTCACGTGTTTAACACGTGAGACTAGAACAGTGAGGAATTTCCCCCCTTTTCTTTCTTCTTCTTTTTTATATGAGGGAACAAATGCCCTCTTCTCACGTGGCTTGCACGTGAGTGCAACGCTGTACACCCTTACAGCCGTTGGATTGCCTAGGGGAACGGCAAGATAAACCGCTTCCATCACGTCTTATAAAAGAGGTGTTTGACTTATTAAACGATTCACTGTTTCTTCATCTTCTTCATCAACTTTTCTTTGAGAATTTAATTCTCCTCTTTAGAGCTTAGTTCTCTACCCTAGATCTTTCAAAGTTAAACTCTGCAAAATTCCCTTTTTGGGTAAGGATCTTGAACGACGGTTATCTTTTAGGGGAAATCCCCTTTTCCATATTTTCGTCTGGATTTTAAATCCATCACCAGAACTTTGCTCTAACCCTAAACTGATCTCTTAGAGATCCAAAAACACTGGGGTCTTGAGGATTGTTAGTTCTCCTCCTAGGGTTTACCCAATCATCGATCTTTGAGGGTCCTTGGAATTTAATTCCATTTTCTTTGTCTCCCCACAGTGGGGGTTTCTAGGATTTAATCCCATTATTAAAGGAATTTAATTCCATATCACAGAGCTTAGTTCTGAAAGACTCATAAACTTTTGGGAATTTCATTTCCTGGTGTTCTTGAGCATTTTTTCTTTTCAGGGTTTTAATACCCTTGACACAGATTTGAATTTGTTGTGCATTTTAACAGAGCTCGTTTTTGGAGGATGTTAGGAGTTATTTAAACTTCATTGTTTATTTAATGAGAATTCTTTTGGATTCTCACAGTGATTATCTTGCTTCATCATTGGTGAGCCGCCATTTTGATTTCGTGGGGCCTACTGGCTTTGCAGTTAGTGGTCCCACGAAACAAACATTACGTTTTTTAAAATTAATTTATTATTAAATGGGTTTTCCTCTCCTTTTTTTCTAGGTACAATGGCCTCACTTCCTTACTTTCCTTACACTCGCTCGGAAGTCGCTTTTCCACAGTCGCCATCAAACGAGGAGGTTATGGCGATGATTAGGGCACATGACAAGGACAATACGAGCCTTCTTTTGTAGGGGGTTTGGTATGGTCACATCATCAAGGGCCGCCGTAGTTTTACCTGTGAAGTACCAACCGAATCCATCCGCTCAATGTCATTGATGGAGCGCCCGCTGTTCCCGCCAAATTTTTTGGTTAAAATCTACTTGTTCCCTTATAAAAAAAAGGGGAGTCCTCAAAATTTGGCCTCACGTGTTAAACACGTGGGCGCTCATATGCAAAGCATATGAGCGCTGAAAACAAACAACTAAGGGCCAAACAGACCTCACGTGCTAAACACGTAAGCACTCATATGCAAAGCATATGAGTGCTGAACATAAATAACTAATAGCCAAACAGGTCTCACGTGTTAAACACATGAGCGCTCATATATAAAACATATGGGCGCTGAAAATAAACTAAATAAAACAACTAATGGTCAAACAGGCCTCACGTGTAAAACACGTGAGCGCTCATATGCAAAGCATATGAGCGCTGAACATAAATAACTAATGGACAAACAGGCCCCACGTGCTAAACACGTGAATGCTCATATGTAAAGAATATGGGCACTGAAAATAAACTAAATAAAACAACTAATGGCCAAACATGCCTTACGTGTAAAACACGTGAGCGCTCATATGCAAAACTGCATATGAGCGATGAACATAAACAGGCTAAAACCCACAGCCGGGGTCACGTGTTAAACACGTGAGTTCTCTTGCCTCTCACATGCAAAGAATGTGATCGTCCCAATTTAAAATGTTCCCATTAAATTCTATGTAATAAAATTAAATCCTATTTGGGAAATATATTCCCTGATCTTCCTCAAACTAGAAAGATCTTCTCTGTTAAACAAAGAACCTTTGAATCAAAAATCCAACGGTGATCATTTGGTAGAATAAAATTCTATCATAGGAAAATATTTTCCTAATCTTGTTAAACTAACAAGATATTCATATGATAAGAATAAAATTCTATGTTAAACTAACGAGATATCCATATGATAGAATTAAATTCTATATTAAGAAAATATATTTCTGATCTTGTTAAACTAAAAAGATATGATAGAATAAAATTCCAATATAAACAACTAACAAGATATTTATAATCTTGTTAAACAAACAAGAGATCTTCTCTGTCACACAGAGAGCCTTTAGATTAAAAATCCAATGGTGAATAAAATTCACTGATTGATCTAAAAGATTATGGTATCAATCATGATCTCTCAATGAGGGATTTTTTTTAACAAATTGATTCTTTTTCTTCTCATATAAATAGGAGCAAAGAGAGGAGGAAAGGACACACAGAGAGAGGGGGGAAGAAAAATACAGAGAATTTAATTCTCTAAAAGGAGGAGACCATCCCATAGGCTTTTCAAAAAGCTCCCACAAAAACAAAAAGAGAATTTAATTCTCAAATAGAGGGTTTAACCCTTCAAAAAAAAGAACTTAATTCTTCCTCTGGTTGAGGTCTGCAGAAGCAGATCTCCCCACAAGTTGAGAATTTAATTCTCATCGGGGAGATTCTGTTATGCAGATTCAAAACTTAGGGGAAGAACTAAGTTCAAATAATTTAATTCTTACAAAAGTATATAGGAATTTAATTCCTTTGATAAAACTAGGATTTAACCCTGTAAAAAGAATTTAATTCTTATAAAACAAGAGACTTGAAATTCTCTAAACTCAGATCCCAGCATCGTTAATATGAGATCAAAATCTTCATGCACATAGAAAGAACGACTGGTGATTCATTATTGTTCAACACTATAACAAAACCTCACGTGTTTTTTCACTTGAGCACCTCTGATGAACAAAAAAGAATGGCTGAGACCGAGTCACGTGTTTCACACGCGAGCATTTAAAAAGAACAAGAAGTGTCTCTTAGGGCAGTCACGTGTTTTCTACGTGACCTCCAATCAAGTGCTTAGCACTTATATGAAAAAGGGAATAGACCCAAAAACATTACTCACATTTTGAAGGCGCCTCACGTGTTCGCATGTGAGCACCACAGGGTCCAAGTGCTTAGCACTTATAAAAGAAAGAGAAATAAAATCCATAGAACAGTTTCCATTTCGGGCGCCTCATGTGCTCACACGTGAGCTGAGTGCTTAGCACTTATAAAAGAAGAGGGAAATAAAACCCAAAAGAACAGTACCCAACTTTGGGGCACCTCACGTGCTCACACGTGAGTGCCACAAGAATTAAGTGTTTAACACTTATATATAAATGGGGACTTGAACCCAATGTACAGTGCCAGCTTTGAGGTGCCTCACGTGCCACACATGAGCGCCCTCGGAATCAAGTGTTTAACACTACTTTAGAACCTCACGTGGGAACACGTGAGTGCTGAACATATACTAGTGCTTAACACTATGGGTAATCATCTCCAGTCTCAAGTTGGCTAAGTTTTCTTGAGATTAAAATATCTTCGATCTCCCAAATAGACCGAGCCTCTATACTCATGACTTCCCAAACTAATGAAGAAATCTTAGTCTCAAAATACGACTAATGATTTCTGGGCTCGACCATCAATTCCTTTTCCCTCAAACATGGAATTGGTTCAAGGGTACATCTCTCTACACCTCTGATATATGTCGTTGTAATTCCTCAACGTCTTCAGATAGGTGGCGGGTCCCGTCAACCAACTGCTTTTGGGTGCACTTCCCAAAATGGCGACAACGGACCGTAACGTCCTTAAACTAAAATCTCACCTCAAAAATGGTGATCTGCGGACCGAAACATTCTTAAATTAAAAAAACAGAGCCCAAATGCTCTCTTGTTGGATTTGAAACAAGAATGATCCTAACATCCTGTTAAGAAGATCTTAGTGTCAAATTGGACTAACGTATCCTTATAAAAAACCAATCGAGCGCCAACTGCTCACAAACATTTAAGTCGATCTTGATCTCAAAACAGATCAACGATCCTTAAATCAACCCAAACCCAAATTTAAGATATACGGATTTGGACTAATCCATGCCTTTTGGGCGACAATATAAATTAGTCTCCGTATACAATCCATGGGCAACCAAAAATAAAACAAACACACACGACACGAAGTGAACTTCTGCAGTGGGAGAAAGTGGTTATCGCAATGCAATAACGTAATTAACTGTAGGGGCTTACGCCTGCACGGAAGAGCGTCCCCACGATCAAAACCCCTCGCAAACGAGGAGGAATATGACGAAATCTGCTACAACGGCCGCATCCGTCCAAACCTCCGATATACGGTGCCATAAATCAACTTGGTATTTTCGGAGAGGTGGATGGATAAACCCAAATAGCATCTGCCCCCAAATTCAGGCAAGACGATCCATCCCGGTTTCGTCTCCGTTTTCGGCGGTAAACAGATTCTGGCAAGCCCGGTGGGACCTTTTTTTCTTTCCACTCCACATTTCGTGTGTCGTGTTTTTCCGCGATCAAATAATCGCGGTATATATGTTTGTGGTTGCCCTTGGGTGATGGGATACTGAAGCCCGTGTTTTGTTTCTATGAAGAATGGCATTTGCTTCCACTCTAACAACTCAGGCTCTGTCATATCCGGTGGAGTCAAGTATTGGCCACTTGCAATCTTAAATCTCTGCAATCCGGTTCTTTAAGAAATCAACTGGCTTCTTTTTGGGTCGATACTCTTACCTCCTACCTTCGGTGCCTCAACGTCGAAGGAGGAAGCCCAGAGGAAGTCTGTCTTCCACAGGCTGGTTCCCCAAGCTGCAGTTTTGCCGACGGAATCAGTCCTCAAACAACTGGCACATGCCAAGGACCAAGGTCGACGCAGGGGGAAGAATATTCAAGCTCTCAAAGGAAACGAGGGGCAGGCTCGACAAAATCCTGAGGCTAATCAAATCCCGGCCGTAAGAAACGGTCGACGTCGATATCGACATCATACAAAATGAGCTGGGGGCAGTTCTCCGTATGGTCCTGTTTCAACCCCAGTGCTGAATGTTGTTGTTACAACCAGGAATATCTTCAAACTGTTGTGAAGGGTCAGACAAAATTCTCCCACCGCAATATTGAAAAAATCTCCATAACCCATGGAGATCCCACGAGAGCAGAAACCAGTTCGCTCTCTATAACAACTTTCCTCATCTATATATAAGGTGTGGAAGCAGGTGAATGACTCAGTCGTCGTCTGCAGCTCTTCCTGTAAACGTCAGCCAAATTCTGACAAATTCCCTTTCAAATATAAGGGGATTCATCCCAAGACGGATCCTGATACAACGGTTCCTCCCAAAACCAAAGCGGTTTTTCACAAAAAAGAGAGACCTAATAAAGCTTAAATGCCCGAAGCAAACTCCAAAGGCCAAAACTCCAAACACCCCAAGCCTGGGGGCACGGTAGTTCATATAGTCTATGTGGTGAATTCCAAAGACGAAATTCGAGCTTCTACTAGTCACCGAACTCAAACTCGGTCCCTGACAAAAGTTCAACTGCAACGTGAAAAGCTGCAGGAGATGCTCGCTCAGGCGGCAACAAACGCTAATCTATCGCCTAAGGAAAATCCCGAGGACGCACCCAAAGAAAGAGTAGAGAAGGAGTCGGATATTGATTTCCTAAAGCGCGCTCAGAAAAAGAGAGATGAAGAAGCGGCAGAAATGTCCACTAAAATGAACCAGATGGCCTTTCTGATTCAGAATATGGCTGGAATGACGGTTCTATCGGAACCACCGGCAGATGAACCGCCGGTAGTCGGTCTTAAAGATAAGGATGACGTTTCAAATCCTCTGCAAACCTCATCAATGACTGAGGAGGAAATGATTCCTAAAAGAAAAGATGGAAACATATATCACTCAGCAAGTCAAAACTCACTATGCCAGTGAAGTATCAAATAGGCCAATCAAGACTGGTCGACCGTATCCGGCATGCTACGATCAAATACAGTATCCGCCAGAATACATATTTCAGACTCCACATATACAAAGGAACCGGGAATCCTCACCAGCACATCGCGCGATTTAAATCTATGTGCGGTAACACTGGAGAGAATGATATACTTCTCCTCTGACAGTTCGTCAGCTGTTTGGTAGGCATTGCCTTCGAATGGTATGCGGAACTCCCGAATGACTCCGTGAATACTTTCGACGAGATGGAGATGCTCTTCTGTCAGAGATTCGCTAGTGTGAATAAACGTACTACCGTAACGACGTTGGTCAATGAAAGGGTTAGACCGAATGAGACATGGGTTCAATATGTTACCCAATGGCGAAATCTCTTGTCAAAATGCAAGCAACGTATCGACGAAGCTGCAGCTTTGGAAATGTTCATAGCCACCCTTGACCCAAATTCAAAAGGTGTTCCTATTTACGGCCCCTTTCAAGCCCACAACCTTCCAAGAGCTCATGGATAAAATGACTCGATTGGATCAGCTGGGTCAAGACCATTCATCATCCGATGAAGATGAATGAAAAGCGGAGGTAAGGTGGCATTTGTCGCCAATGCTCAACAAAAAATGAGCGACTTTGAAGCAACCTGTCGCCAAAATAGCGACGACGTGGGTACTCGCTTCCTCCCGAGATATAAATAGAGGGCATTTTCTCACTGGCGGAATAATCTCTACATGGAATGGTCAAAAACTGATAGAATATCAAGAGACTTACAAACGGGTTCTGCAATCAAGTGGAATAACCCACTTGAACCAAAAAACCATGGGAGGGATGTGAAACCCATGCCGCACTCCGAATCAGACGATGAGGAAAAAACCCCAAGTCTAATTCATTCTTCCAAGGAAGAGGAAGACTCGGCAGAAGAAATGACGTGATATCTCGTTCCTTTGTATATGAAGAAGACGCTCCATCAGTATCAAAAAACGACATTGATAAGCAGGGCGCAAGTGCTATTTAAAATGCCCAATACTTCCTGCAAAACAACTCGATTGGCACGATGATAGATGAAGAAGTCCAAGAAGGTAAAAATAGTCTAAGGCGTGAAGTGTCCATGCAAACAAAGGACAAACAGCAGCGTCTCAGCAAATAAGAGTTGGAAAGGGTGGGTTATGCAACTTCGCGACCGAATGAGAATGTTGGACCGAAAAGTCCTTAAACTAGAAATTCACCTCAAATATGGCGATAATGGACCGAGGTGTCCTTAAACTAAACAATGGACCGAGATGTCCCGAAACTAGCAATGGATCGAGATGTTCCTAAACTAATAATGGACCGTAATGTTCTTAAACTAATACGTCGCCTCAAGCACGGCGATAATGGAATTCAAGTCCACAAGTCCCAACGGTAAGTACTGCAACTCAAATCCCGATGGCTACACAGCTACCCCGGTGGCGAAGCCCCCCTAAGCGACATTGGCAAACAGAGGGGTAAAAAAAACGGTATGTCCACAAGCGAAATGGGCACGGATGAAAACCCGAAAGGGCGCCGTAAGTTAAAACAGCAGGGCTACCGACGAGCTTGTGAAAACCTGAAAGGGTGCAATCTCATTGTTAAAAAAAACAGTACTTCCACAAGCGAAATGGGCACGGATGAAAACCCGAAAGGGCGCCGTGAGTAAAAACAGCAGGGCTACCGGCGAGCTTGTGAAAACCCGAAAGGGCGCAATCTCGTTGTTAAAAAAAAGGTATGTCCACAAGCAAAATGAGTACGGATGAAAACCCGAAAGAGCATCGTGAGTAAAAACAGTAGGGCTACCGGCGAGTTTGTGAAAACCCGAAAGGGCGCATTCTCGTTAAAATAAAGACACCTGCAAGGTCCTCTCGACCTTGTGAGAAAAAAACACCTGCGTGAGATCCTTAACACTCACAAAAGAGCAAGGCACTTAGGGATCCCCACGATTCCTAAGGAGAAATTACACTTATGAGATCCTCACAACTCGTAAGGAGAATTCCCCCCTGTGAGACCCTCACGGCTCATAGGATTTAAAAGCCTTAAGATACAGGGACCTGAACCTGTTCTTAAGGCACCACACTCCCCAAGTTGCCCTATAGACGGTCCATATTGATCTTTGTATACAATCCACGGGCATAAATAAACGTTCCCTCACCGAGTTCCACTAATCACGAAGAATGACCTTATATGATGAACAACACTTGTAGGTCCTCTCGACTTACAAGGAGAAAATACTCTTATGAGATCCTTACGACTTATAAGAGAACACACACTTAGGAATCCTCACGACTCCTAAGGAGAAAATAAACCTATGAGATCCTCACGACTCGTAGGGAGAAATACCTTTATGAGACCCTTACGGCTCATGAAGTCAACAAGCCTTAGTCGACAGGATCCTAACCCTGTTTGCTAAGCCGCCTTTGTTCAAATCAGCAAAGGTAAATAATGATTCGCTCCTGGCAACATTCCGGTCGTAGCGATACTGATGCCTAAATTGGTATCAAATTCTAAGTCCTTTCAAGGCAAATGATGATTCGCTCCTGGCAATATTCCAGTCGCAGCGATACTGATGCCTGAATAGGTGTCAATTTTCAAGTCATTTCACGGCAAATGATGATTCGCTCCTGACAATATTCCAGTCGCAGCGGTGCTGATACCGAGATTAGTATCAGATCTCGAGTTCCATACTCATAATAAAAATCAGCAAGCAAAAAATGCATATAAAAACAGCCGAAACGTTTGGGCAAACTCGTAATAAAAAGCAGCGAGTAAAAAAAATAGCTGAAATGATTGAGCACCGCGATAAAATGCCGAAATGATTGGGCAATCGCGACTTTGGCGATATGAAAAACTGAAATGATAGAGAATCGCGGAAAGAAATAAAGAAAATGATGAAACTTCTGCCCTGCAGGTGAGTCCACATTGACCCCTATATACAATCCATGGGCACAAACGAGAAGGGAACCTCATTTTCACACCAGGCCCCATCAGAAGGGGAGCCAGATCTCGACTGTTCACAGACAACCTAGACACCTCGACATTCATCTCGTTACAGCAGACGCGGTGTCAACAACGACATTTCTTCTTACTCCAACAGGATGGAGACGCAACGTCAATAAAGCGGAGCCATGACAAAGTCCCTAGTTTCAAATCTCGATGGTTCACAGTCAGCCAAGAGATCAACAACGACGTTTCTTCTCACTCCAACAGGATTTAAACGCGACGTCAACAAGCGATCCCAGGGTCAACAAAACGGAGTCATAAGAAATTCCCTAGTTCCAAATCTCGACGGTTCACAGACAGTCTAGAGATCAACAACGGCGTTTATTCTCACTCCAACAGGATGCAGACGCGACGTCAACAAGTGACCCCAGGGTCAACAAAATGGAGCCATAGCAAAGTTCTTAGTTCCAAATCTCGACGGTTCATAGACAGCCTAGAGATCAACAACGGCGTTTCTTCTCACTCCAATAGGATGCAGACGCGACGTCAACAAGCGATCCCAGGGTCAACAAAACGGAGCCATGGCAAAGTCCCTGGTTTCAAATCTCGACGGTTTACAGACAACCTAGATATCAATAATGGCGTGTCTTCTCACGCCAACAGAATGCAGACGCGACGTCAACAAGCGACCCAGGGTCAACAAAACGGAGCCATGGCAAAGTCCCTGGTTCCAAATCTCGACGGTTCACAGACAGCCTAGAGATCAACAACGGCATTTTTTCTCACTCCAGCAGGATGCAGACGCGACGTCAACAAGCGACCTTAGGGTCAACAAAGCAGAGCCATGGAAAAGTCCCTAGTTCTAAATCTCGACGGTTCACAGACAACCTAGAGACTACCTCGGAGCCATGGCAAAATCCCTAGTTCCAGGTCCCGACGGTTCACAAACAATCTAGAGACCACCTCGACGTTCGTCTCAATACAGCAGACGCAATGTCACCCCGGCGTTCCTTCTCAACTCCAGCAGGATGCAAATGTGACGTCAGCAACCGGCCCCAGGGTCAAAACAACGGAGCCACGGCAAAGTCCTTAGTTCCAACCCTCGATGGTTCACCAACAACCTAGAGACTATTTCGGAGCCATGGTAAAGTCCTTAATTCCAAGTCTCGATGGTTCACAAACAACCTAGAGACAATCTCGACGTTCGTCTCGTTATAGCAGACGCAATGCCAGCAAACGAAGCAAAGGAAAATCCCTGGCTTCAGGGTCTTGACGGCAAATCAAATAAAACCTGAAGACTATCGGAGATCATCCCACACCAACGCAGAGTGGTTATGACTCAACGGGGCTCCCAAATTGAGCCTAACCTCAAGTAAAAAGCGGCATGGAAAATCCCCAACACTTGCTCTTTCGACGGTAATATTACCTGAGAGATTACTTGAAAACGTCTTGTCCAGCCTTCGAAAGGATCAGAGACACGACAGTCGCGGAGCTACTCGAACAACAAGACTGCATATCAGGGAATGCATCAGCCAACGTGACGGTACCACGGACAAAAACCCTAGTACCACAAAACCTGTCAGACATCTGTAATAAAGAGTAGGGGTTATAACGTTAGGATATTCTTGCGAGAACTTGTCGACTCGTCTCGACTCGTAGGGAAAACAATGTTCCTGCGAGAACTTCTCGACTCGTCTTGACTCGTAGGGAAAAACATCTTCATGAAACCCTCTGGCTCATGAAGGTGAAAAGCCTTAGACAACGGGATATAAACCTGTTTCCTAAGCACTGTGGCCCTACAAGTAGGTGCAAACTGACTCTTGTATACTATCCACGGGCCATATTTTCCAAAGTCGAATATCGACAAGGAGGAAAAAAAACCACTTATGAGCCCACTCGATTTGTAAGGATGAAAATTCTCTTGTGAGATCCTTACGACTCTCAAGAGAAAACGCACTTAGGAGATCCTCACGACTTCTAAGGAGAATATACACCTGCGGGATCCTTTCGACTCGTAGGGAGAAAAGTCTTTATGAGACTCTCACGGCTCATAAACTTGAAAACTCTTAGGCAGCAGATCCAAACTTGTTTCCTAAGTCATCGCTGCCCTACAAGAAAGACCAAACTGAATTTTGTACACTATCCACGGGCCACATTCTCCAATGAAATGAAGAAGCTACTTACAGGTCCTCACGATTCGTAAAGAAAAATACCCGAGTGAGATCCTTATAACTCACGAAGACGATGAACACTTAGAAATCCTCACGATTTCTAGGGAGAATATGCACCTATGAGATCCTCTCGACTTGTAGGGAGAAAAAAACCCTCTTGAGACCCTTACGGCTCATGAAGATGAAAAAATCCTTAAGCTACAAGGACCTTAAACTTATCTCCTAAGCCATCAATTCTATAGCTATGCATAACTCGGCACTACTTCACCCACGTACATAGTTACGTGGGCAAAGTAGTGGGGGGCATTTATTCCCGCCAAATTTTTGGCAAAACCTACTTGTTCCCTTATAAAAAAGGGGGGGAGTTTTCAAAGTTTGGCCTCACGTGTTAAACACGTGGGTGCTCATATGCAAAGCATATGAGCGCTGAAAACAAACAACTAAGGGCCAAAGAGGCCTCACGTGCTAAACACATGAGCGCTCATATGCAAAGTATATGAGCGCTGAACATAAATAACTAATGGACAAACAGGCCTCGCGTACTAAACACGTGAGCGCTCATATGTAAAGCATATGAGCGCTGAAAATAAACTAAATAAAACAACTAATGGCCAAACATGCCTTACGTGTAAAACACGTGAGCGCTCATATACAAAGCATATAAGTGCTGCACATAAATAACTAATTGCCAAATAGGCCTCACGTGCTAAACACGTGAGCGCTCATATGTAAAGTATATGTGCATTGAAAATAAACTAAATAAAACACTAATGGCCAAACATGCCTCACGTTTAAAACACGTGAGCGCTCATATGCAAAGCATATGAGCACTGAATATAAACATGCTAAAACCCACAGTCGAGGTCACGTGTTAAACACGTGAGTTCTCTTGCCTCTCACATGCAAAGCATTTGAGCGCCCCAATTTAAAATATTCCCATTAAATTTTATGTGAAAATTAAATTCTATTCGGGAAATATTTTTCCCGATCTTTCTCAAACTAGAAAGATCTTCTCTATTAAACAGAGAACATTTGGACAAAGATCCAACGATGATTATCTGGTAGAATAAAATTCTATCATAAGAAAATATTTTCCTAATCTTGTTAGACTAACAAGATATTCATATGATAAGAATAAAATTCTATGTTAAACTAACGAGATATCCATATGATAGAATTAAATTCTATATTAGGAAAATATATTTCTGATCTTGTTAAACTAAAAAGATATGATAGAATAAAATTCTAATATTGTTAAAACTTACAAGATATTCATAATCTTGTTAAACAAACTAAAGATCTTCTTTGTTACACAGAGAGCGTTTGGATTAAAAATCCAACGGTGAATAAAATTCACCGATTGATCTAAAAGATCATGGAATCAATCTGTAATAACTCCAATTTCAATGTACATAAAATTGTTTAAAAATTAATGTACAATTGGGGTATTTACAATTTCTATGAATACTATAAAAATTTGATTTTCTTTAGAACAGCGAGAAGGAGCTTGTAGTTCACTGGTAAGGTCTTGCACTGCTGAGACATAGCACTCGAGTTCAAATCCCATCAGTCACATTATCTTTTTATTAAAATTTCTTTTAATTTTTTTGAAGTCCAAGAGTCTACACGTGTACTACATGTAAACTGAAAAGACACTTATTATTTAAACATGTGCACAAGGATATAGGAATTGACACGACACGTGGCATAAAGACCCAGCACCCCCCGTTGGTAAAGACCCGGCGAGATGAAGCTAAAGCCCGGTGCCGCCGGTCATACCCGACGGTAATGCCCCCATATTTAAATCCCTGCAACCTTTGGTCTATCCCACTAACTCCATATTACTTGTTTACTCTGAATTTATCCAGAGTACAATAAAATGCCCATTTAATCCAATTTTAATGCATTTCTTTTACCCCCTAAACCCTAAATTTTCCTACAAATACCATACCCCATTTCTCACATCCTCACTCAGAATTCCCTGCCAAAACTCTCAAAAACTTTCAAGTCCATTTTGTGTACAAGTTGAGTTAGCGAAATGGTGAAGTTCCGACAATGATACAAGGAGATTCCGGCGACGAAACGACGCACCGACGCTTTCCTACTCTTCCTTCTTCTCCCTTCTACCTTAAAAGCCAGTAAGTCCCCTCTTCCTCTCTCTTTCTCTATTCTAAAAATCTTAAACACTAAAACCCGACGGAAGCGGTGTTAATCCGACTTTCGATTCGGTTTTTCTTTAAAAATCCTATTTTTCTTAAACAAGAAAATACCAAACTTTCATATCATGTCAATAAACATTAACATATTAAACAAGTTTCACATCAAAAGAATTTATATTGCAATTTTTTATCGCAGTTTTACAGTAAAATACCACATACTTTAGTTTCCGACACAAACAACATATTACCTTTAGATCGTTTACGAGGTAATGATCTACCTCGTCACAACACACATCTCTATCATAGCACGATGAAGTTTTGGGAATTTATTCTTGAGATAAAACGACTTTGCAAATAAATATCTTCAACTTATAAATCATTTCTATAAAAAGATATATTAAACATTTCCATACAATTGTGCCTCTACAACCTACTTTTGGGGACCCCGTTCGGGATGGTGCGGGTTATCGCACATCCTCGGGCCTAGTAGATTGAGATGCAGACCTCCGAAAAGTGCATTCGATCTTGATGGAATTTTAATGCATTTTTCTTTAGAAAATGAAATTTATACAAGAAAATAAATAAAATTTATTTTCATTAAATATATATATGTATATAACTATTATGAAAATATCTATTTTAATTATATTATGTAAATATTCCAAGTTTTAATAAAGGAATCACCATTACATTAAAATACCATCCAAATACAAAACAACTCCAACATTTCAAGAAAATACCATATACTATGAAAATTAGATTCTACTCACTAGAAATTTCACTTTTATAAAATATACATATATGGAAATCCTAAAGACGATAATTAAATACTTGAGATGTATTTTGAAAATTATATCAAACTATTTTTACATAAAACCCCCTCAAATCATACTAAATTACAATAAGGATCCTAGTAAACATAGGTTTAAGCGGGACCAGTCTCTTGAGCCTCAGGAAGCCGGAGATGTAGGTGCTTGCCTATTTAAGATAGACAATCTAACAAACGGTGTTATCAACACGGTATTTGTTTTGGAAAAAGACACAAATTCTGCCGTCCATGTGCAACAGTTACCGATAACATCAAAACTAATTCAGGATTTCAAGTTCTTTTTAAAGTGTCTGATTCAGACTGAGTCTCAATCTAATCAATCTGACTTGAATGTGATTCAAATATAAACTACAATTCAATATGAATCCGTCTATTCAATCTATATTGACCGAACCGAACCATGGATATTCTCCATCTACATGTACATCCATTATATCCGTTTCATTACTGATATCATAGTTCCGGAAAATCATCCATATACAATTTACAATATAAGACAATATAATACAAACAATACAATCAAGACATTGCGGGATTTATAAGGGGTATATTGATACGGAAGGTGTTAAAAGACTGTAACCATAATACACCTAACCTGAATATCCATTGCCGTTGTACCGTGGCTGAACGGTTCCTTGTGCTCCGTATACCTTAGTCTCCGGAATAGTCGAACTCCTTTCGTATACACTGGAATTTTCTGTACCAAGCTACAAACAACAGCGTTAAAAGTTACATTCTCCTTCTGTCTATTCTGTCTATACCTATTCGTTGGGGCTTATCGAGCGATTGTTCGCTGACGATATTACTTTCTTCTTTCTTTGGAATGTTGTCAGGTGGATCAGACCTTCTAGAGACAGAGCCCAGCAGCGAGGACTTGGATCAGATAGCCTTCGACCCAGAGCTCTAGATTACTTGTACATATTTTCATTCTGTTATGCCATTGTTTAGGCATTTCTTTCATTCCATGTATTTACATTTCAGCTGTATTGTAAAAGAAATGTTTAATAAATAAAATTGATATTCATTTACATCTTGTCTCTTGTGTATTTTACCTTATATTGCTTAGATACGCTTAGCGTGTTTACTTCTGAGTAAATGCGTCGCATGACCCGTCGCGTCCTCTGCCCGTACATTGGAAAGCGGGGCATGACAATGATCTCTCAATGAGGGATTTTTTTAACAAATTGATTCTTTTTTCTCTCATATAAATAGAAGTAAGGAGAGGAGAAAAGAAGGACACAGAAAGATAGGGGAAGAAAAATACAGAGAAAATTTAATTCTCTAAAAGGAGGAGACCACCCCATAAGCTTTCCAAAAAGCTAGCACAAAAACAAAAAGAGAATTTAATTCTCAAACAAAGAGTTTAACCCTTCAAAAAAAAAAAGAACTTAGTTCTTCCTCTGGTTGAGGTCCGCAGAACCAGATCTCCCCACAAGTTGAGAATTTCATTCTCATCGGGAGATTCTGTTATGCAGATTCAAGTTAAGAATACCCATCATCCGTATATACATACCCGCATCCTTATTCCGAAGAATACGAATACAATATGACGAAAATAATCCAACAATATAATACTGGGATCCAACTTAAACCAAAACCCACTAGTATTATCCGTCCGAATCATGATACGTGCACAAGTGCACGTATATGATCGAACCCTGTCGTAAAATCATACGGCCTCTACATCATTTTGCCTGAAGCAGGGAAACCCTCTGTGTGGGACTCTAAAAACTCGTCAATACGCTAGCAGTGGGTTTAACCACAAGCACATCGGCGACACTAGCTGTACGTAATGGCTACCCAGGTATTGAGCGAAAGGGAGTCCGACGAGCAAACTCATCATGAAACCCTACTGAGCCTGACGGTGAAAATATCCATACAGTCCGGTCCGTTTGTCTATGAGTATCGCATATCGTGTCTAGGGGTGAATAAAGTCAGACCCCAAATAACGCAACATTTAGTGTCGGCATAAAACTCATCACCCACTGAGAAACTACTGATCCGAATCAGTAATTATGGACTACCTTGGCCAAGGATTTCTGGTGATGGCCACCCATGCACAGCGCGACATCAACCCCCAATACCAGGATAGACGAATTCTCGACGATCCGCTCACTGCCTCCATGTAGCTCGGGAGTGTACCCAACTAAAACCTGTTTGCACGACTCCTTTGAGCCGTGGTAGTGTAGTAATCAAAGTACAGTGGGAACAAACGAGACAAATGATGATCTCAGGTCGATAGACTAACCTATACATATGTCACATGCGAACTGCTATTTGACAATAGGTATAATACCAACTAGCATGTTCCCAGCGAGTCCGTCCAGTGTACTCATAACCCAATGAGCACCTGTATACTATCTTGGGTGAACAAACTGACACTAATGTCTTGTGAGACCGGCCATCGCCCCTCGTCGGGGTCTCAATCAATATACACTAGTCTACTATGAAGTATCGATACCCAGTCTCGAAACTCCCACGATTAGGGACATTTAAGGATATGCTTATAGACCATCCAGCTCCCACGTATGTGCTCGCCATCATAATGCTGGTAGTCAAGCAAGAATCCTATGGGCTTCGTCAATATATAGTAGTGATCTGTAATACCACGTAAAACATATACATGATGATAGAGACAAATCAGATAGTATATTACCATCTTGAGTAAGACCGTTCTACCGGTATAGGTCCTCCCTCAATCATCATAATCACCAACGTGCGACTATGATAATTGCCTTGAGGGCACTATAACCAACAATCTCTCGCTTGCACTTAAGGTTAATTATTGCGATATCGCATACTTACAGCCCGTGTGATACCAAACACCCAACTCTTATACTAATCAGTCTCACAAAGCTCGTTTGTGAAACTATTGTGTTCGAGAAATAGCCTCATTGAGTGGATCCGCTCCAATATTTCTTTCTGTATCTCTCTATATCTCAACTTCGCGGAGAAAGTTATCTCCTGAAATGAGCAATACCTATCTTAGAATATGTCTGGATATCCGATGGGACCCGGTTCACAAATGAACTCTAAATCCAGCAAACTTCTTAGACTATATCATCCACTGAATTTAATCAGTATCTCGCGCCATGCCTTGCTCAGTATCCGCTTGGACCATTTGTCTAACATATCGTCTCTCAAAAGAGGGAAAACTAAAACTCTGACAGTCACTCTGTCATCCAGGTCACCTTGGAAGCCTAAAATGATAACCGTCTCCTGAAGGAGGCTGCCATTACCATATCCTAAGAACATTCACTTATATTCTTAACTGCTTCCCAATGTTTCTCCAGGATTGAATTAATATATATGCTTATTGCAGCTAGTGCAAAAACAACATCTGGTGTGGTACTTGACATCATATGATTTGACTCAATTGTCTAAGCAAGTGATATGCCAATCATGCAAATCCCTCTCCCCTTTAGTCTGAAAGACATCTTTTAGAGAAGGTGACTCCATCACCTGCAGGTACACCATCATGCCAGGAGTCAACCATTCTAAAATACCTTTAGAATAATGTCAAAATACTCAGATTGGGACACTACCCAAATCTAGATCTAAAACCATAGATCTAGTAACCAGAAAACCTGATATTATATCCATATCTTATATGGAGAAACAACTTTGTGACAACCACGATATAACCGATCGTAGTATAGGAATTTTATATCCTATAAAGTGCATGTCATCCAAATACCAGGACATCACACCCTTTCTTACCAGATCCATCTCCTATTCTGATGAGGTCAAAGCCTATGACTGTCACATCAAAAATAGATGATCTATCTCCGCCATATCTGCTTTAGTCTATAAATAGACACAAGCTACTTGTCCACTATGCTTCCGTTGCTCCCACTGACTACAACCCTCTAGCAGAGTCATATACACGTGCACTTCTAAACATAGTTTAGAACGACACTATATTCATTCTCCTGCCGGGTCTCATAGTCTAGAATAGCAGCAATGGCAAGTCTGGGTAAACAAGAACCTCCATGTCACCTTCTCTGAGAAGACCGAAGTACCTCTCGGGTGTCTGAGGTTAACCACCATATCTGCAGAGTGGATAATGGAATGTCAATACCAATTGAATCTTTAGGTTCTATTAAATTTTCAGTAATCGTTTGTGGTTCTGGAATCACTTTTAGTTCTACCATACTCCAGCTTATGTTTTCTGAAAAGAATCCATTTTACTAAAAGTGCGGCGAGTGAAGAACAATATATCTATTGATCTTCCAGATGGTAGAAAGTTAACCCTCGACATAGCCCGGGATAACCCACAAACAGCCATTACTGAAACGTGCCTTGAGTTTATCTAGAGTCTGGTTTTAAGCATAAGCCGGACAACTCCATATAGCTTAATATCGTTAAGATATGAACCATTTTATATACAATATGGAAACAGATACACTAATTTAATCGGAACCATATTCAAATCATGCAGCTGTCTCCAGTGCAAGCCAACTTAGTGGAATGAGGCCAAGCAGCATTACTCATCTAGGAGTGCATCCACAGAGGTAACGAGTGCAGTTGTTTGCTTCAGTCTTCATCTGAGTAACCTGAAAGAGAAGCAAGTTCTCAAAAACATTACTATCAACGGAATACCTAGCACAAGTATCTATATCTTCGATCACCTTGAAGAATCCTGATACTTGCAACATGTGGTTCTCTACTTTATTCATATACCTATAATTTCTCAAAATTTGGACTTTGTATTTCAGTGAAGCACATATCTAAAAACTAGAAAAGTCACAAGTAAACAGAATATAGTACGAGTACCAACCCCTTTGTCCTAATGGACACTGGATAACATACAATGCATTGTATAAGTCTCCTGAGTTAAATAACTCATACCCTGTGCGTCGTAGGTTGAAAACTGCACTATGGTTTAGAAGAATAACACCGTTGTTGAATGCTCCTTACCTAACCATCAACTGATATAGGTAAATGTCATGAACATAATTTCAAAAAGTTATATCTCACTTTATAAAATAAACGTACAGATATATCAGTTTGAAACTGGTGCATAACTATAGATATTCAAAACCAAAAAATTTGTCGTCAGGCAAAACTCAGGCGATTTCCTCAAATATCACCAATTACAACGAATTCCGATATAATGAGGATATAATCACCTAATTCCCAATATTCTACTCCTACCCATCATCTGTAATACTATACAGATGTAAGAATCAAAGCTTGTAAACACATACCCTGGAGTCAGAATCTAATTGGGAAATCAGTTTTCATTTAACACTGCACAGTAAAACTGAAATATGAAAATGTTTCGAAGGGATATCCGGGTATTCCTAGTAATGCCTCTTACACTATCCAGATTCATGACAGTAATCGTATATTTTCTTGCCATCTCTCCAATCCCTTTATTTGTCTTTACTTATTATCTTATGTATACCACCCTTAGGCTAAATGGTTTTCTTCCTTCCCTACCTTTCGGCACCAGCCTATGGTTTAAAGAAGACTATCCAAAAGCGTAATAGGTGTACCCTCCTAATCTTAGGAGCTCTCGCAACCTGAGCGAAGGTAAAAATAAAAGACAACCCGAATAATCCTATTCGATTTCTCCTGAACCGAAATCCATCCTCGAACTAGAACAAGTTCTTTCGAGTTCGTATGTAACTATACGATAGCTTATCCGATAAATGTGGATCTTCGTAGTGATACGGAATGTTCCGGACAAATGCAAATGTGAAGAAGTAGTGGTGATGATATACGCGGTTTCTTCGTGAATGATAGCAGTCGCATTTTACTTTGCCTTATTTCTAATCCCTTTATTTGTCTTTACTTATTACCTTATATACACCACATTTAAGCTAATTGGTTTTCTTCCTTCCCTACCCTTCGGCATCAGCCCGAGATTTGGAAGAAGACTATCCAATGAGCATAATAGGTGTACTCTCCTAATCCTAGGAGCCCTCGCAACCTGAGAGAAGGTAAAGGGAAAAGACAAACGAATAATCCTATTCAATTTCTTCTGAACTAGTATCCATTCTCGAATTGGAACAAGTTCCTTCGAGTTCGTATATAACTATACGATGGTCATATCCAATAAATGTGGATCTTCGTAGTGATACAGGATGTTCTGGAGAAATGCAAAGGGTAAAAGGAGGAATGGCAATGATATATGCAACTATGACAATCCAAAAGCCAATGTGTTTTAAGAAGATTCGGTTAACTTGGTTCATAAGTTTTAGTCTAGGGTCGGGCCATGGTCGCTGCCCCAGAGAGAGAGAGAGAAAAGAAACACTCAGCGTGCACTCTAATCTAGATCAGAATGGTTAATCACTTTATCTAACAAGGATGTCCCCCACTGTTTCCTCGAATCCTCCCCCAAACCCAAAGGAGAATTATTCGGGATCATCGAAAATCACCCGAGGAGTAAACCTACTCATCAGTGGGAATCGGGATCCAACTATCATCGCATGATAACTTGATGGAAGCCACTCAAATTATCACACTCCAGAAGGTATGCGCATACCTGGCAAGTTTCCTGAATGTTTGAAACTCCCGATATGATTTTTACCCTTAGGACCCAAGTGATCTTGACTGAGCCAACATATCAAAGGATCCTAATCAAGTTCAACCCGTCATTATCTTGATTGCATTAGACCCACTCGCACGAGTCCTTGACTGAGCCAAAATGACCGCACGACTGTCCTAACCAATCGCATATCCATGCAACGGAAAAACACTACATAGCTACCGAACACTACGTCTCGGCTAAACACGACATAAGTAGCACGAATACTAAGCAATACTAATCTAAAATGACGGAGGGCTGCGGCTGGTTTTTGACGAAAAACCTTTAACGTAATGAACTTGATATCGTTGAAGGAATCCAAGTGGTTTTACAAATATATAGTGGCGAAAATTTTTACTAAAGAGGTCACTCCCGGTGAAGGGATCTCGGCTCTTTCCTCATCGAATGAGGTGCAGGATATTCCAAACTGAATGCCACGATGCAAAGCAAAAGAATCGACTATAGAAAAGTTATTACGTTGACGCAAACTTCTGCCCAAGTGGTCACTCTCGATGAAGGGATCTCGGCCCTTGCCCCGTTGAATGAGGTGCAGGATATTCCAAACTGAATACCACTGTGCAAAATAAAAGAAAACGTTTGTAATGTCTGTTTTCAAAAAACTTGGTTCCAACAACATCAAATAGATTTGTTTTCCTTGTATTGATTAGAATCAACGCAGTCCCATCTATTAAACATATCACACCACAGAAAGGAACGAAAATAAAATGTATGTATATGCCATCTGCATTCGCCACTGGGCCCCGTCATCACCCATTAGGTTACTTAACTAACGACAGAGCGGGGGCTGGACTAACGCGGGTGCAAAATATATACAACATCTACTAGTATATATATAAATATATATAACAATCGTCCTAGGCATGATATAAAGCAACATCACAGAATCTCAGCCAAGCTACACAGAGTGGTGGATAATCCTAGAGCCTCGGGTTTCACTTGAGCCGCAAATGAGACCCGACGTTCCTTGTCGTGTGGATAACCAATGCAATGAAAACCTAGACCCCTGCTAGTGCGACAAGTAACCCGCCAAACCCAGAAGCGAGGCAACCCCAATCAACAACATGAATAGGCCAACCAGCACTTCACGGAATCCGGTAACTTGGGCACCCCTCCGTGGGTCAACCTATACCCCCTACGAGTGCGGCGAATAGCCCACCAATTCTAAAGTAAGATCCCCTCCGTCTCAATGCCATGAGATGTGGACCCGTTGCCATCGAGAACCCGGCTATTCGTGCACCCCGTCTTGGGATAATCCTAGTACAGAAAAGAAAATAAATATGTACAAGGGTGACATCGACCTCAACCCGGTCGTGCCCCAAACAAATAATATACAAACTGGCTGAGACAGCAGTCCACATATCAGACGCTCGCCCCGCAATATCAAATGTACAAATGAGTCTAAACTGTACTATTATTGCACTCAAGCTATCCACCACGACGATCCAGCCACAACACAGAACATCTACGTAAATGTCACGTTCGCAAACTCGTTTAAAAGAACATATAGCAGTTAGACGTGTTGTACCGCTCTAATGATATTCACGGTCGCAGATTGTAATGTATGTACTGAAATAAATGATGCAAAATTTCAAGTTTTGAAACTTTCCAAGTTCCCCCCCAAAGCAAAGACAACACTCAGTGAAATCTGGGGAAAACAAACAAGACCAAAAACACAAATTTACAAAACTCCCGACACTGGATGAAAATGAGGCCCTGAATGAACAGTAAAACAGGCGAGAACGGGAATTTTTGGAATGTGTCCGGCGAAAATTTCTTGGAAATGCCTCGTGTTCATTCTGTATCATTCTCATGTTATAACTAAGACTCTGAAATTGTTTAAAAAAATTTCAGAGATCAAAAAAATTCCAGAACAGAAAGTGGGTTTTGAAATCGCAGTTTTTCGGTTTTGAAACTAATGCATCATCTACTACTAGTTTAGGGTTTATGGGTTGGCTCTAATACCATGTTGGGTTTCTCCAGCTCCCGGGTCATCAAACCGTGATCAAATGCGGAACAAAAATTTACAAAAACTGACGCTAACGGAACCCGATGCCTGGATCTACCATTAACCCTATACTAGAAAACAAGAAAGAGTTAGGAATGGTTATACCGAATCGATCCGTGTCCTTCGGTCTTCAACCACTTTCCCAAGCTCCTTGAAGCCACCTCGATCAAGCTTGGTCGTCGGTCTCCCTCCATTGAAGATGATCCACCCGAGAGTTTATGAATCGAGCTTCAATCTCATAGCCGAGATAGTTAGGGTACCTAGATCGCTAAGCTAGATAGCCTAGAAAAAGTAGAACGTGATGAAAGATTAATTTGTCTCAAGACACCCTAAGTTTCTCAACACATGAGAGGGTTAGGGTGGAGATAGAAGAAAATGCCATGATGATGAGAGTGAAAGCAACTCAAGAAAAAGAATGGCTTGCTTTTGTTTGTTGTGTGTGTCATTAGAAACAATGGAGCCATCATAAAGAAATATCTCATGTCTCCGAAATATCTTAAGTCAACAAAAAATATCTCAAGTCAACAAAATCTCACAACAAACAAAAATCTAAAGCATGCTTAAATAGTAACCATGGGTCACTAATAAGCCATGCCACAAAAAATGCAATAAACACCTCATCCTACACCTCAATAACCTTTTAATCCAAAAAGATATAAACCATAATGAGGTATAATCTTCTAAAAGTAATCTTGTAAGAAATTACAAGAATACCCCACCCGTATATACATACCCGCATCCGTATTCCGAAGAATACGAATATAATGAGACGAAAATAATCCAACAATATAATACTAGGATCCGGCTTAAACCAAAGCCTACTAGTATTATCCGTCCGAATCATGATACGTGCACAAGTGCACGTATATGATCGAACCCTGCCGTAAAACCATACGGCATCTACATCGTTTCACCCGAAGCAGGGAAACCCTCTGTGTGGGATTCTAAAGACTCGTCAATACGTTAACAGTGGGTTTAACCACAAGCACGTCAGCGGCACTAGCTGTACGTAACGGCTACCCAGGTATTGAGTGAAAGGGAGGCCGACGAGCAAACTCATCCTGAAACGCTACTGAGCCTGACAGTGACAATATCCGTACAGTCCGGTCTGTTGGGGTGGATAAAGTCAGATCCCTAATAACGCGACATTTAGTATCGGCATAAAGCCCATCACCCACTGAGAAACTACTGATCCGAATCAATAATTCTCGACTACCTTGGCCAAGGATTTCTAGTGATGGCCACCCGTGCACAGCGCGACATCAACCCCCAATACCGAGAGAGACAAATCCCCGACGATCCGCTCACTGCCTCCATGTAGCTCGGGACTGTATTCAACTAAAACCTGTTAACACGACTCCTTTGAGCCATGGTAGGGTAGTAATCAAAGCACGGTGGGAACTCACACGAGACAAATGACGATCTCAGGTCGACATACTAACCTGTACACATGTCACCTGCGAACTGCTATCTGACAACATGTATAATACCAACTAGCATGTTCCCAGCGAGTCCGTCCGGTGTACTCATAACCCAATGAGCATCTGTATACTATCTTAGGTGAACAAACTGACACCAATGGCTTATGAGACCGGACACCACCCCTCGTCGGGGTCTCGATCAGTATACAATAGTTTACTCTAGAGTATCGATGCCCAGTCTCGAAATTCCCACGACTAGAGACATTTAAGGATGTGCTTTTAGATCACCCATCTCCCACGTATATGATCGCCATCATAATGCTGGTACTCAAGCAAGAATTCTATGGGCTCCGTCAACATGTAGTAGTGATCTGTAATACTACGTAAAGCATGTACATGATGATAGAGACAAACCAGATAGCATATTATCATCTTGAGTAAAATTGTTCTACTGGTATAGGTTCTCCCTCAATCATCATAATCACCTGCCTGCGACTGTGATAATTGCCTTGAGGGCACTATAGCCAACAGGCATTGCAAGACTATCACACTTATACCATGGTTTAAGTACTGCTGCCAACATTTCCAATCCGGGTGCACACACCGTGAATTTCTCCCTCCACTATTTCACGACGTGGATCGAGATGCATGTGTTGGGCGCGTTTGATGCGCATCAATGACCTGATTTCTATGAGTCATACACTTTCCCACGGGTCATAAGGCTGGTCGACGCTTCTGCTCCTGATCCGACCCAGTTAGGGGCTCTGCGCGTACTGCTCAATCTGTATTCAAACGAAGGCGGGATGGTTTTCAGTGACAGAGTCCTTTCTGCTCCGGCTGGGCCTATTCAACAGTTGTTCGATTTGTCGAAGAGTGGAGCTCCAGCTTTGAAGTCCAAAGAGATCATGCATTTATATTCAATCAGGCCGGGATACTTAGTGTTCCGCTTAAATAATACTGTTCTCTTCATGCGGTACAATCCGCACCGCTACGCCCAGCAGATGGGTTACAACCAGGGGGTCCCCCTCGAAGACTTTTTAATCGAGCCCACTCTCTCGCTGGAGGTCACTCGCGATGTCATCCACCACTTCATGCGATTGGGTACCAGTTCCTTCTTTATGATTCCCGAGCCTGACTATCTTCCGAGGCCCCGTAGGATCCTTCAAGGGCCGGTATCGTCACCAGGTTGGTCCCATCATTGCAGAGAAGAGAAGGGTCCTCTTTGAATGTAAAGCCCCTTCTTCCGCTCAGGCCATCAGTGTCCCGTTGCGGCCACGGTCGGTTGTTTGCCCTCCTCTAAGGGACAACGGCTCAGTGCTCATTCCTAAGGCTACACAAGACGAACCATCTCCCCGTACTGCTGGTATGCCGGTACATGCAAGGGCCGAGACAGCGACTCCTGATAAAGCACCAGCTGTGGCGCCCTAAAAGGCAGATATCGAAGGCGATGTTGGGCAGCGCCGCGCAAAAGCGCCAAAGGGGAAGAAGCGCCCCTCCACTGAACCCCTCCACGATGAGCCTATATCTGTGCATGAACCAGACGACGGTCTACTTTTTCCGGGCATTGTTGGGGTAAAAATTTACACCCCGGTTGACCAAGTTAAAATCAAAGTCAACCCCAAGTCAGGTGGGCCCAAGCCCAGGTCAAGTGGGCCAATGCCCGGGTCGAGCCCGAACATGAAGCGGCCGGCCTCCCCCATGCCAAAATAAAAATTTTGTTGTATTTCTTTTATTTTATTTTATGAATAAATGTAAGAAAATGGGTATAAAGCCAAATTTTTGTAAAGTCCATGGCTTATGTGCAAAAAAGAAATGGCACATGAGCCATGCGATGGGCAAAATGCCATTTTTGTAGAGCCTAATGGGCTATATGTAAAGTGTATAGCCTATAAAGGCAAGGATAATGAAAATATCCCAACAACCTTTTCTCTCTCCAAAAAGGAATCCAGATCTGAGATTTTTCTCCTTCCTCAAGGTTCTAAAACTTCTTTTTTCTCTTGAATTAAATCAAGAGTTTTACTCTTCCTTTTAAAAAAACAAAATAGTTTTTCACCACAAAACCCACAAAGGGGAACTCAGATCTTCTATCAGATCTCAGAAAGGAGAGATTTTTAAAATCTCATATTTCTTGATCTTCAAGATCCGGCCAACAAAGGAAGAAGAAGGAGACCCATCTCCAGAAACCCCGCTATGGGGAATATCCAGGGCTCAAGGGGAGAAGGCCCCCTTCATCAGCTTCAAAATATCCTAGAAGTTTAACTCCTCATACACACACACACACACACACACACAAAATAATAAGTGTGCCTTTCTGGGAGTACAACTCCTATTGCAGGGACCAACTCCCTCTTGCGCTCAAAGCGCTAGCGTCCGAGCGCCCACGTGCCTGACACGTGGGGCACTAGCTCTCAAGATGCTAGCGCTCTTACGCTCAAAGTGCTAACGCCCAAAGCGCTAGCGCCCGAGCGCCTGACACGTGGGGCGCTAGCGCTCAAAACGTTAGAGCTTTTGCGCTCAACGCGCTAGCGCCCAAAGCGCTAGCGCACGAGCGCCTGACACGTGGGGCGCTAGCGCTCTTGCGCTCAAAGCGCTAGCGCCCAAAGCGCCAGCGCCCGAGCGCCCACGTGCCTGACATGTGGGGCGCGAGCGCTCTTGCGCTCAAGGCACTAGCGCCCGAGCGTTTTCTCCCACGCATCCTTTGGATGCCTTTTCCCCTTTTATACACACACACACACACATACTCCACGACACTGTCCCTGTTAGAAAAAAATTTCTAACGGGGGCTGCCCCGCACCCCGCAAGGGGGCTGCTAGCCCCCTTGACCCCTAACCCGCTATCTGGGTAGCGGGACCCCCGTAAAAACTCTGCGGGGCCCCCGATATATCCAAAACCCCCTTGACCCCCAGCCCGCTATCCGGGTAGCGGGACTCCCGTAAAAACTCTGCGGGGCCCCCGATATATCCAAAAACCCCTTCCAAAACACAACACACATACACTGCACATTGAGTTCGCATGACCTGTTTGACCCGTTTATCGGAGGTTCCCTCGCTTCAAAGGCGAGGGGTAATTAACGGCAGTTTAGTCCGCGACTGCTGGAGATTTGGATCCCCGTAATCAATAAACCCCAGCTTACCCTAGGCAGGAGGAGTTTGTAATGCGCCTGACAAGCGCACGCGCATTCCCATCTCAATGGGGTGACGAAAAACACCCTACAGATTCTGGCACGCCCGGTGGGACCTTTCTCTCCTCCCATATTTCAGGTTAACGTTCATGCGAACTCAATCAATATACATATCGATTGCCTGTACTGAAATAATGTTTTTTCCGTGCAGCAATCAACTTTCAACAACAATGTCTCCCAAGACGAATTCAGCTTCCAACGCGACCCCGATCTCGTAAGTGGTCAAGATCAATGCTCGTGTGGTTCTCCCCGCAAGCCTCAGTCGATAGTAGGAGGAATTGCCCCGCCAGTTCGGTTCTGTCGTCGTCTACCCTGCCGGAAGCGCTCATCTGGCAGAAATCCCGGCAAAGAAGGCGACCAAGCCGGTCTCAAGGGGCAAGAGGCCGAATGTTGTGATCGCCAAGGCACGACAACCGAAGCTTAAGACGGTGTCTGAACGACTCTCTGGCGCTCTAGCTAGGGGCAAGACTTCCGGTACAAAGGGCAAAATCAAATGTTGCGGACGAGCTCAGGCGATGACTCTAACAAATGCACAATCAAGCGTATCTCCAAAGTCCTCCATCGCCCGGTCTACGACGGCTTCCCGAAGAGCCATAGCCAGCCGAGTGCTTAAAACAGAAAAGTTAAGGCAGAAGCGGCTCAGATATCGAGCCAACAGAAGGGCCAGAGCTCCGGCCGGGTGGAATCGTATGAGATTCCAAGAGCAGAGTCATCCTGCGATGCCAACTGAATCGGCCGTAAAAATCAGCAATTCCTTCGAACCTCTGAAGTGGGTTCAGAAAAATGCCATGACCGCCAGAATCGAAAAGACAGTGGTCCGAACGTCGCTATAAAGAGACGTGTCCTGGCCCCAACAGAAAAAGTATGACACCGTCTCTTTAAGAGTCTATCAGGCGCTCTGTGCCGCGCGAATGCAGCGGGGCTAATCCAGAAAAGAAGCGTCAGCACCATTCAAGAACTTGGTCAGGCCAGCTGCCTTCAATCGACTGCCCGCTACCGAAACAGGGGGGTCAAGACAACGATCTGTGAAATCAGCCGCCGATAATAAAAAGACGGCTGGATATATTATCCATACGGTCTATATGGAGGGCGGGCGCCCCAGTGACAACCTTCGCAGCAAAAGCAAGGATGGGGCCACCACATCCCAAGTCCAATCTGGCTTGAATGTGGATGCCGCTTCCCAAGAACAGCCGCCTCCGCTGGATGACGAAAACCCTCTCGATGAAGACGATAGGCAGAAGGACCCTTCGGTCCAGGCAGAGTCAAGCTCGAACAGCGAGGAAGAGCCGACTTTCCGCCCCAGGACTGCGGAGTAAGAGCTGCTTCAAGAGCTTCGAAAACAGCTCAAGAGCAAAGATAAAGAGATGACCAAGCTCTATTCGAAAATTGATGACCTAACGAATGTTGTGATGCAGCTTACGGCTCAAATTGCTCGAGCGCCTCCGAATCAAGCACAAGTCGCCACTCATGAGCCGGATGATGACAATCCGAACCGGCCGATGCGTGTCCCTTTGGGTCCAAGATTCGTCGAGCCGCACGAAAGCCGGCCACATTCCGCTTCTGGGGACGCCTTGGCCCCAGACGGCACTATCCCGCTAACACAAGATCAGATAATGGATTTGGTCACCAGTAAGGTTAAAACATTGGTGGCTGAAGCTGAAGCTCAGAAAGAAATTGGCAGTAGTGGACGACCATACCCCGCACAGTACGATCTGATCGAGTTCCCGGGCGGCTACGTCATTCCTAAGTTCAGAAGATTTGACGGGACAGGAAATGCAAATCAGCACATCGCCCACTTCAAAGCATCGTGCGGAAATACAGGGGACAATGATGCGCTCCTTCTTCGTCAGTTTGTCAACAGCCTGACCGGTGTCGCCTTCGACTGGTACGCGAGTATACCAAACGGGTCCGTCATTACCTTTGCCCAAATGGAGTCTCTGTTTCGGCAAAGGTTCATGAGTGTCAGTGATAAAATCTCCATTGCCGACCTTGTGAGGACCAAGCCAGGGAAGAATGAAAGCAACGCCAACTTTATCGCCCGATGGCGTAATCTCACAGTCAAGTGCGAACCGCCGCAGGAGCAGGACCAGTCCGTCGGCCTTCTTATTGGGAACCTCAGCAATTGGATGGTCCCGTTCTTGTGTACAGAAGGCCTCAAGACGTTTCAAGAGCTAACCAAGAAAGTCAAAATGCTGGAACGTTCGAAGCAAGAGTCTACCCCGGACTCTAAGAGAGATAAAACTTGGAAAAGCAAGCGGGACGACAACCGTAGAAGCAGGAGTTCCAGCAGTACCAATGTCTTCAATGCGTCCGATAATGAAGAAAAGCGAAAGGCGGGCGAATCCAAAACCAACCGGTCTCGAATGCCATTGCTGGGAGGAGATGTGCCTTCCCTAGAGGAGAAAAAAACAAGGTTTACTCTTTCAGAAGGGACAAGGTCCGCAAGATATTTAAAGATGCCTTAAATAACGATCTACAATTGCCAGAGTCGAAAAGGTCTCAAGAGGCAAAAATGACCGACAATCCCCTGTATTGCCCGTACCACCGAGTAGTGAGCAATGCGATCGAGAATTGCTATATCTTCAAAGACTGGGTCGAGAAGCAGTACAAGGCTGGAGAGATCGAGCTGTCCAAAAGTGTGTTGGTGAACAATCAAGTTGCAAGCACCAACTTTATACAGACAGAAGCTGAAGCCTTCTGGGAGCAGACAGCCTAACCCGCTGCCCTGAGAAATGAAACGGACTTACCGCGGCCTCCGTGGAGTACACACATATCTAATAAGACGAAGAAGATGATAAAGCTACTTCGGAAAGAGCCCAGGACGGAATGGGAAGGGCAGAAGAAGCCTACCTTTCCAGCTGCCAATGCGGCTCCATCAGGCTCAAAATTCAAAAAGCTCAAGAAGAAGAAAAGTGCAGCTCGGCGCGAAAAGGAGTTTGCAGGGAGATCGACCATTCAAAAATATATCGATTCCCTCGAAGAATATGAACAGAAGGAAAGAAGTCTGATTCAATTGAAAGAGTTACTCCCTGTACGAGCGGTTGAAATTCTGGAGGAGTTAGAAGAAGACTCCAATGAAGAGATCCCAGTCGTGACCTGCTACGCCATCCATCTTGGCAGCAACTCTGAGGAGGAGCTATGTTTTCCCGAAGAGGACGAGGAGCTCGCCACAAAGGCCAACCAAATCCAGCTTAGAAGCGGCAGGGTTTTACCGCCAAATCAGGGCAACGCCCCCAAAGGGAAGGAAAAACAAGTCGCTAATGAAGAAGATGGCAGAGAACTTGCTCATGACGATTCGAGTCCTTCCCCAATAAACTATAATGTCTTGGCTCACCTCCGAAAGCTTCCGTCTCTTCTTAGCATCTATGATGCCTTGGTTCTATCTCAAGAGCTTAGAGATATTCTCATTCATGCTCTACAAAACCCTGAGCGGTATCAGGCTCGCTTTGCGGAAATTAATATGAAAAAAGCTCAGTACACTTTGCAAGCCGCTGCAGTCACGTTTAAGGATGAAGACTTGCTACTGGGAACGGCTGAGCATAATCAGCCGCTTTACGTGACCGGGTACAGCGACGGAGATCGGATTAATCGCATATTGATTGATCCGGGATCCTCAGTGAACATCATAAACTTGCGGACTCTGAAGAGTTTGTCAATGGATGTCCGACACCTGTCAAGGGAAAGGATTGTTATTAAGGCTTCAATCAAAACTGCCAGCAAGTTCTGGGGTCTATAGCTTTGCCAATCAAATTCGGGGATCTGCAAACTGAAATTAAGATATACATGATCGACACTGACACGTCTTATAAAATTCTCTTGGGATGGCCGTGGCTCCACGATTACGGCATCGTTCCATCAACTCTCCATCAATACATGAAGTATATTAGAAATGGCGAAGAAAGACGCATTGACGGAGACATCCAGCCGTTCGGTGTGCATGAAATCCGATATGAAGATTCTCGGTACTTTGTGAGCTTCCAAAGCGCTGAGCCACAGCTGACTAAAGACAGAACAGCCCCGAAACTCAAAAGCAAGTCTGAGCCGGCTGTCACTTTCAAAAGAAGAAACCCCCAAGTGCGCCCGCATTTCGATAGCGACACTGATGAATCCGATGCTGGAAGTCCGTCCTTCCATAAAACTCGCCCTCATTTCGTTAGCGATACGGACGAATTTGATACTGAAGGCCCATCCGACAGCAAAATCCGCCCTCGTTTAGGCAGTGACACTGAACAATCAGAAGAAGAGGATCCGTCTTGCAACAGCTGTGCAAACTGGGCTATCGTGCGAACAGCGAAGCTATGAGAGACCTTCGAAGTTATAGAAGGGTCCCTAACCGTCACAAGGGTGCCGGAGCAGATGTGCAAAGAGCTCGATGCATTGTCAGTCTCCACCGTGGACCGGCTGAAAACTTTCTACGTTCCCGGAAGGAAGAATGGACAGAAGGGCATCCTGTTTTATGGGTCAAACCCTGTTGTGCACCCGGACGATTTGTCTGTCGCATGCCTTCCCTATGAGAGAGGCATAAGGGTCGTCCTCAATCCCAGATACTATGCGCCCGAGATGAGAGAATATTTCAAAAAGTGTGTATGCCGGTTATATCAAATGGAGTCCGAAGCAAAGTTTTACGAAGGGCTATGGCATCCGCCCCAGGTCTGGGCACTCATCGATGGACGAATTCCAGATAGACGGGGCATAGACTTCATTCAACTTGATTCCAAAGCGTGCTACATGATCCATGTTGGTGAAGCCAGCGAAAGATCAAATGATGATGACGATATAGCCGAGCCAGAAGAAGCTCCACAAGAGCTCGAAGATGGCGGACAAGCAACCTTTGACGAGCTAACCGAGATTGACTTAGGAACGCCCGATAATCCAAGGCCGACCTACATCAGCTCACTCTTGTCAGAGGAAATGAAAGAGCAGATAATTGCCCTGCTGCATGAGTTCGTTGACTGCTTCGCGTGGACATACAAAGAAATGCCTGGCCTATCCCCTGAACTGGCCGTGCATAAACTGGCTATATCTCCTGATGCTAAGCTAGTCAAACAAGCTCCTCGAAGAATGAGAATGGAACTAGAAGAAAAGGTCATCGAGGAAACCAAGAAGCTCATCGATGCCGGCTTCGTCAGGGAAGAGAAATATGCGGATTGGATCGCATGCATAGTCCCAGTGAAGAAGAAAAATGGGCAGATCCGAGTTTCTGTCGATTTCAGGGACCTCAACAAGGCATGTCCTAAAGACGACTTCCCGCTACCGGTCATGAAAATGATGGTCGATGACACGGGCTGTTCACCTTTATGGATGGCTCGTCTGGATATAATCAGATCAAGATGCCGCCTGAGGATGAGAAACACACAGCATTTCGAACCCCAATCGGAATATACTGCTACAAAGTGATGCCGTTCAGACTGAAGAACGTAGATGCTACATATCAAAGGACAATGACCAATATCTTTGATGACCTAATCTATAAAGTCATCGAATGCTATGTTGATGACCTGGTCGTCAAGACTAAAGCCAAGGCCGACCACGTCCAAGATCTTAGGACCGTTCTCACCAGACTGAGGGAATCCTCTGAAGTGCGCTTTTGGCGTATTATCGGGAAAATTCCTGGGCTTTATAGTCCGACATCGGGGGATCGAAGTTGACCCATCCAAGATAAAGGCCATCATGGAAATGCCCCCTCCGAAGGATCTGACACAGATGGGATCTTTTCAAGGAAAGCTTGCTTATATACGAAGGTTTATCTCAAATTTGTCGAGGAGAACCCTTCTCAAAGCTCATGAAGAAAGGAGCTCCTTTTTTCTGGGATGCCGAATGTCAAGAAGCGTTCGAAAGCATTAAACAATACTTGTTGCGCCCTCCAGTGCTGGCCGCTCCCATTCCAAATAAACCGCTGATTCTCTACACTGCCACACTAAATGAGACACTCGGTGCACTCCTTGCCCGAAACAACGAGGAGGGAAAAGAAAATGCCCTCTACTACCTCAGTCGAACTCTAGTTGAGGCGGAACACAACTATACCCCGATCAAAAAGCAATGCCTAGCCCTGATATTTGCTGTGAAGAAGCTGCAGCACTATCTGCTCGATCATCGGGTTATGCTGATCTCCAAGGTCGACCCGCTCAAACACTTGATAACCAAAGCAAGCCTAGCCGGCAGAATAGCAAGATGGGCTGTCATGCTACTTGAGTTTGACATAGTTTATACTCCTCAGAAAGCAGTAAAAGGGTAAGCTCTTGCAGACTTCTTTGCTGCTCATCCCGTATCAGAGGGGTCACCGCTTAATTGCAAGCTACCTGACAAACAAGCGCTGCACCTCGAGGAAGATAAGCCATGGTGGGAGCTCTACTTCGATGGAGCCTCATCGATAAGGACCTCCAGTAAATCAAGCGTCCCGGAGATAAAAGCAGGGATAGGGTTGGTGTTCATCACGCCATCAATGGGAACCCTATGGCGTTCTTTTGCTCTCAACGAGCCTCGCACAAACAATGAGCCTGAGTATGAAGCTCTGATAGCTGGTTTGGAACTCACCATAGAAATGGAAATCCTTCGGCTACGGGTTTACGGTGACTCCCAGCTTGTCGTCAACCAAGTAAGCGGCGACTATAAGATATACAAACCCGAGTTAGCTTGGTACAGAGGCCGAGTGGTGGAACTCATGAAATGGTTCACTTACATTGAACTAATGAGAGTCCTTAGAACGTTGAATGGAAAGGCTGACGTACTCGCTCGCTCGGCCAAGGAGCTGGCTGATCCTGACATGGACGAAATTCTGATCACAGTCAGGAGCCGGCAAATTCTACCCCTAATCTTTCTACGAGAAGAGGAAAGCACGGAACAGAAGAGCAGTCCTGCCGAAGAAGCTTCGATCATCCAAGACGAGCCCGATTGGAGAGAACCCTTCATAGAGTACCTCCGATACGACAAGCTGCCCGAAGGAAAATCTGCAAGGATTCAGCTGAAAAAAAGAGCTCTCCAATACGTGTTTGTAAATGACACGATATACCGTAGGTCATATGACCAACTCTGGCTCAGGTGCTTGTCATCGGCCGAAGCCCAAAAAGTTATGAAAGAAGTTCACTCAAGCATCTGCAGGGCTCACCAGTCCGGCCCCAAAATGCGGCTTCAGATTAAACGGCTTGGATATTACTGGCCCACCATGATACGGGATTGCGGAGAGCATGCAAAGAAATGTTATATCTGCCAAATTCACGGTGATTTCATTCACAAGCATCCCAATCCATTGCATCCTACGGTGGCGTCGTGGCCCTTCGAAATCTGCGGAACCGACATAGTTGGCCCAATTGATCCTCTGTCATCTAGAGACCACCGGTTCATACTGGCTGCAACAGACTACTTCTCCAGATGAGCTGAAACTGTCCCGCTAAAAGAAGTCAAGACAGAAGATATTCTGACATTCTTCCAGCATAATATTCTATACCGCTTCGGTACACCAAGAAGAATCATTTCTGACAACGGGCTTTCTTTCAAGAGCTTCAAAGTCTCAAGGTTCGCTACTCAGCATAAGATAGATTGGAGATATTCCTCCATCTATAATCCAAGAGTCAATGGGCTAGCCGAGGCCTTCAATAAGACTCTATGCAAGCTCCTGAGGAAAAATACTTCAGCCAACAAGAGAGACTGGAATCTCAAACTTCACGAGACGTTGTGGGCATATCGTTCCACACACCATACTTCAACTCAGTCCACTCCATACTCATTGCTCTTCGGAGTGGAGGCGGTCCTCCCCCTCGAAGTCGAAGTTCCAAGCTTAAGAATAGTCGTTCAGCATGAGTTGACGGAGGAGGAAAACATGCTCCTTCGGCTTGAAGAGCTCGACGCCCTCGAAGAAAAGAGTCTCGCTGTGCAGCAAAATCTGGAGCTATACCGATCCCAAATGTCACGGGCCTATGACAAGATAACCCGTCTCCGCGCTTTCAAGAAAGGTGAATTGGTGTTGGTCCTCAAAAGACCGATCATCCCTAATCGACATGCCAAGGGGAAAATTCGAGCCAAACTAGGAAGGACCATACGTCATCGAGAAAGTGTTCGACGGAGAATCCTACCAACTAATAAGTGCCGAGAGAGAAAGGCCCATGCCACCCATCAATGGCCGATATCTCAAGAAATACTACGCGTGAATGCTCCAAGTCGCAGGAGAATTGAGCACACCAGCCCTACGGTCTGGATCATACATCCTGCAAAACCGTATACAATCCACAGGCGTAAACGACCCCTATCTATCCCAAGTCCTGCCGATGAGACTACTTTTAAAAAGTCCTACCAGTTTTTTAAAAAAACGGTATGTCCACAAGCAAAACGGGCACAGATGAAAACCCGAAAGGGCTCCGTGAGTAAAAACAGCAGGACTGCCGGCGAGTTTGCGAAAACCCGAAAGGGCGCAAACTCGTGAAAAGAGATAAAACACACTCGCAAAGTCCTCTCGACCTTGTGAGGAGAAAATCCCCGCGTGAGATCCTTACGACTCACAAAGGGGCAACACACTTAGGAATCCTCACGATTCCTAAGGAGAACATACACCTACGAGATCCTCTCGACTCGTAGGGAGAAAATGCTTTTATGAGACCCTTACGGCTCATAAAATTGAAAAGCCTTAGGTGATAGGGACCTAAACCTGTCTCATAAGCCATCGTTCCCCAACGGGCAATGACAAATGATGAGTCGCTCCTGGCGTTACGCTTCAGTGTTAGCGGTGCTGATGCCGACCCAAAAACCAAATCCCAAGTCCTCCCAAGCAAATGATGAGTTGCTCCTGGCATTATTCCAGTGCAGCAATCCTGATGCCAAACAAGATCCAAACTCCAAGTCCCCAAACGACGAATGATGAGTCGCTCCTGATATCATATTCCAATGCAGCGATGCAGACGCCGACCAAAATCCAATTTCTCAAAATTCTTCCAGCCCTACGGTTAGTCCCCAAATTGACTACCGTATACAATCCACGAGCTCAAATAATTCCCATCATACCTATACCCCACTGCAATCACCAGTCCAGCGGCCGGTCTTCACCCTTGGACTTATGCTCCATTTTGGATGACCCCCTCATGTGTCCTCACGATACATGAGGAGAACCAACTTATGGGATCCTCACGACTCGTAAGAAAACACTTTCGTGGGATCCTTACGACTTACAAAATAAAAACACACTTGGGAGTCCCCACGACTCCTAAGGAGAAAGTGCACCTGCGAGATCCTTTCGACTCGTAGGGAGAAAATGCTTTTATGAGACCCTTACGACTCATAAAATTGAAAAGCCTTAGGTGATAGGGACCTAAACCTGTCTCTAAGCCACCGCTTCCCAACAGGAAAGGGCAAATGATGAATTGCTCCTGGCACATGTGCTTCAGTGCTAGCAACGCTGATACTTACCATAACCCCAAAATCCCAAAACTCCAATCCAATAGACCCCTAAGTTTTTAAACTGGGAACAGATGACCTCTAAGTCGTTAAATTGGGAACAGATGACCCCTAAGTCGTTAAACTGGGAAAGAGGGAAATCGCCTCATGACAAATGATGATTCGCTCCTGGTACCATATTCCAGTGCAGTAGTGTTGATGTCAACCCAAATCATATCGAATCAGCAAGTCAACTTCGACCCTGATACCGCAAGAAGCGGAGCAAGTCAAATCAAGTATCGACCGTCCAAATCGCAAAAAGGGAAGAACCGACCGTCCACGTCGCTAAAAGGGCAGCACCGACAGTCCACGTCGCTAAAAGGGCAGCACCGACCGTCCACATCGTTAAAAGGGCAGCACCGACCGTCCAAGTCGCTAAAAGGGCAGAACCGACCGTCCACATCGTGAAAAAGGCAGCACCGACCTTCCAAGTCGCAAAAAGGGCAGCACCGACCGTCCACGTTGCAAAAAGGGCAGAATCGACCGTCCAGGTCACAAAAAGGCAGAACCGACCGTCCACGTCGCTAAAAGGGCAGCACCGATCGTCCAAGTCGCAAAAAGGGCAGCACCGACCGTCCAAGTCGCTAAAAGGGCAGCACCGACCGTCCAAGTTGCTAAAAAGGCAGCACCGACCGTCCAAGTCGCAAAAAGGGTAGAACCGACCGTCCAAGTCGCAAAAAGAGCATCACCGACCTTCCACGTCGCTAAAAGGGAAGCACCGACCGTCCAAGTCGCTAAAAGGGCAGAACCGACCGTCCAAGTCACTAAAAGGGCAGCACCGACCGTCCAAGTCACAAAAAGGGCAGCACCGACGGTCCACGTCGCAAAAAGGGCAGCACCGACCGTCCACATCGCTAAAAGGGCAGCACCGGCCGTTCATGTCGCAAAAAGGGCAGCACCGACCGTCCATGTCGCTAAAAGGGCAGAACCGACCGTCCTAGTCGCAAAAAGGGCAGAACCGACCGTCCATGTCTCAAAAAGGGCAACACCGACCATCCACGTCGCAAAAAGGACAGCATCGACCGTCCACGTCGTTAAAATGGCAGCATCGACCGTCCATTTCATAAAAAGGGCAGTGCCAGCTTCCCAAAAAGCGGGAACCGAATCAAGTCGCCTCCACGTGAAAGAAGATCCATCAATTTCATGCACACGACCCACATATGCAGTGTGCATTTATTGATGGGGGCAATTTGTTGGGGTAAAAATTTACACCCCGGTTGACCAAGTCAAAATCAAAATCAAACCCAAGCCAGGTGGGCCCAAGCCCAGGTCAAGTGGGCCAATACCCGGGTCGAGCCCGAACATGAAGCGGCCGGCCTCCCCCCATGCCAAAATAAAATTTTTGTTGTATTTCTTTTATTTTATTTTATGAATAAATGTAAGAAAATGGGCATAAAGCCAAATTTTTGTAAAGCCCATGGCTTATGTGCAAAAAAGAAATGGCACATGAGCCATGGGATGGGCAAAATACCATTTTTGTAGAGCCCAAGGGGCTATATGTAAAGTGTATAGCCTATAAAGGAAAGGATAATGAAAATATCCCAACAACTTTTTCTCTCTCCAAAAAGGAATCCAGATCTGAGATTTTTCTCCTTCCTCAAGGTTCTAAAACCTTCTTCTTTCTCTTGAATTAAATCAAGAGTTTTACTCTTCCTTTTAAAAAACAAAATAACTTTTCACCATAAAACCCACAAAGGGGAACCCAGATCTTCCATCAGATCTCAGAAAAGAAAGATTTTTAAAATCTCATACTTCTTGATTTTCAAGATCCGGCCAACAAAGGAAGAAGAAGGAGACCCATCTCCAGAAAGCCCACTTTGGGGAATACCGAGGGCTCAAGGGGAGAAGCCCCCCTTTCATCAGCTTCAAAATATCCTAGGAGTTTAACTCCTCTCTCTCACACATACACACACACATAAAATAATAAGTGTGCCTTTCTGGGAGTACAACTCCTATTGCAGGGACCAAGTCTCTCTTGCGCCCAAAGCGCTAGCGCCCGAGCGCCCACGTGCCTGACACGTAGGGCACTAGCGCCCGAGCGCCTGACACGTGGGGCGCTAGCGCTCAAAGCGCTAGCGCCCAAAACGCTAGCGCCCGAGCGCCTGACACGTGGGGCACTAGCGCTCAAAGCGCTCTTGCGCTCAAAGCGCTAGCGCCCGAGCGCCCACGTGCCTGACACGTGGGGCGCTAGCGCCCACATGCCTGGCACGTGGGGCGCTAGCGCCCTAGCGCCCAAAGCGCTAGCTTCCGAGCACTTTCTCCCACGCATCCTTTGAATGCCTTTTCCCCTTTATACACACACACACACACTCCACGACACTGTCCCTGTTAGAAAAAAATTCTAACGGGGGTTGCCCTGCACCCCGGAAGGGGGCTGCTAGCTCCCTTGACACCCAGCCCGCTATCCGGGTAGCGGGACCCCCGTAAAAACTCTGCGGGCCCCCGATATGTCCAAAACCCCCTTCTAAAACACAACACACATACACTGCACATTGAGTTCGCATGACCTGTTTGACCCGTTAATCGGAGGTTCCCTCGTTCCAAAGGCCAGGGGTAATTAACGGCAGCTTAGTCAGCGGCTGCCGGAGATTTGGATCCTCGTAATCAATAAACCCCAGCCTACCCTAGGCAGGGGGAGTCTGTAATGCACCTGATAAGCGCACGCGCATTCCTATCTCAATGGGGTGACGAAAAACACCCTACAGGCACGTCTGCCGAGGAAGCCGCTCAGTTGGCCGAAGCCTTGAAGCGATCGCATGATGAAAATGAAAATATGCGCCGAAGAAAGGAGGCTTTCCCCCTGTCGTATTCTATGACGTTGATCCGTTATTACCTAGATTACCAATGGGTCCTCTGACAATGGAAGAAGAACGGGCTCTCAAACAGCCCATCTCGGCCGTTTCTGAAGACGAGGCTACTCTGAAGACGGGCAGGCATTTGCTTTCGATTGAAACCCGACGAGCGCATTTGATCAGAAAAGAGCAGCGGCTCGAAAAGGCCATACTTCAGGCTCCCTGGCATATTGGTATGCATATTTTTCGTATCTTTCGGCAAATAATTCATATTACTTTCATGTCGCATTATTTTTATGAAAAATTTTGTAGGGACTTCTGCAACGAGAGTAGTTTCGAGCTCGGATCACGCCACAGACAGATTCTACGCTTATCTCCCATGACACACCGGAGGGTGTAGAAGAGATTACTGGAGCTACTATCCCCGCTGTAGAGCTTCTGGTGATGGCTTCTATTCCTCCAGCAGAGATTGCCACATCGGCGATAGATCCCATGGATATCTCTAGTGATGCACCGAAGGGTGCAGAGGAGATTTTCGAAGCTGATGTCCCTGTCTCGAGGCCTCTAGCGATGGCTTTTATCTTTCTATTGGAGGCTATCACGCCGGCCATAGACTTCACGCATATCTCCAGTGACGCACTTGAGGGTGTAGAGGAGATTGCCGAAGCTGTCATCCCTCCAGTTCAGAGCGGGCGAAGTATCGAAGGTAATATTATCTATATTTTGTTTAATGACCCCTCCATATATTTGAACCTTTCATTCCTTCAGAATTGCGGGAGTTGGCGTTTTCTATTATGGACCTTTCTCTAAGGAAAACCTTCCGGCGTTTACGTGACATGGCGGCCCCGCAAGCGATACCTCCACAAAGCATAGTCCTTCTGGCCAGGATTGGTATTCTTTTGCCTTTTCATTTTATATTTTCATAATGATGCTGATACGCCTTCTACTTAAACCGCAGTCCTTGAAGCTGATGACGAAGTCGAAATTCTTGATGGACCTGGGGATTTCTTAAACCCGCCTTCCGTGGGTAAGTGACACTTTAGCATTGGCGTTCTTTTACTTGTTTTATGTTTAGAAAGGCGACTAACCATCCATGTATGCTTATAGCTTTGCTAATCCTGACCCCTTTGGAATCCCGGATCTCCGTGTCATCAGGCCCTTACGCCCGACTCGTGTTTGAGAGGATGGAAAAACAGAGCATTCATTCATTGGCGATTCTTATCAAAGATCTTCGCGCTGGTAATCCTGTCACGGCCGAAGAATTCGCTGTTGAAACCAACGCCTCTTTGTTTGTTCTTTCCACTTATTATGACGAGGCACTGGTGTGTACTTGGGTCGAGTATTGCCGTCGAGTGGAGGCCTGCCTACATGGGATTGAACGCGTACGCCTTCCCTCTGACATCTTGTCTATAAAGGATAGCCTGCGTGGATGGATCGACCGATGCACAGACAATCTCCAGTCTTGTGAGAAGAGACTCAACCGAAAGTTTTCGGTGAGGGAACTGGCTTCCAAAGCTTTAGGGGAACTTCAAGCCCAACTTACCGCCAAAACTACTCGTGCTTATGAAATTTGGCGAGTTCTTCAGGAGGCCATTACGGAGGTGGCGGCTCTTGATAAAGCCGTTATTTTCACACGCGAGATGATCGAGGCTCACAAGGCTGCCGAGAAAGAGCCCAAGAGTCGATTTTCTTCATACCAGAATCAACAGGCACAGGCAGGGACTCAGCTCGCGGCGTTGATAGAGCTCGAAGCAGAAGTCCGGCGGAAGAATGACAAACATGTCGGCTTATTGAACCGCCCACCAGTTTAAAAAACATATTTCAGTTCATACTTGTGCCTCTCTGTCTTGACTTGACGTAAAGTAGTTTATGTACTTATCTCGGAGTTAGTAGTTTATTCACTCGTTTCGGAGTTTGTAGTTTATTCACTCATTTCGGAGTCTCTAGTTTACGTACTCATTTCGGAGTTTGTAGTTTATACGCTCATTTCAAAGTCTCTAATTTACGTACTTATTTCGGAATTTATTTAGTTTACCTCCCTTGGATTTATGGGCAAACTTATTCTGACGTTGTGTATAGATAACCTCCATTCTTTGCGACAGAGGTCCGTTAGATTTTGTAGTACTAGCGTTTTGGTCCGTGGTAACGTCGCGTTGGCTGATGTATTCCTCGATATGTGGTCTTTAAGCCGTTGTTTGAGTAGCCGTGCGACTGTCGTATCTCTAATCCCTTCGGGGGCTGGACAAGACGTTTTCAAGTAATCTCCTTAAGCTATATGACCATCTGAAGAGCAAGCGTTAGGAATATTCCATGTCGCTTTTTACTTAAGATTAGGCTCAGTTTGGAACCCCGATGAGTCATAACCACTCCGCGCTGGTGTGGGATGATTCCCAATAGTCTTTTAGGCTTTATATAAGTTGTCGTCAAGACCCTGAAGCTAGGAATTCGCCATCGCTTCATTTTTGTTTGACGATGTCATGCTGTTTCTTTGCTGAAGTATGGTAAATATCTGTAGGACCTCTATGCTGTACATAGTGCAGTTGAAGTCCGGAGCTAGGAATATGCGTTTGCTCTAATTTAATTTGGCTCGTTGGAGCTTTGTTGACGTCACGTCTGCATCCTGATGGAATTTGCCATGGCTCCATTTTTTATTTGACCCTTGGGTCTTTATTGACGTCGTGTCTGTATCCTGATGGAATGAGAAGGTATGTCGTGGGAGTCTTTAGGTTGTATATGAACCGTCAAGACTTAGAGCTAGGAATTTGCCATGGTTCCGTTTTTTGTTCGACCGCTTGGGTCTTTATTGACGTCGAGCATGCATCCTGCTGGAATGAGAAGGAACGCCATGAGAGTCTTTAGATTGTGTATGAACCGTCAAGACTTGGAGCTAGAAATTTGCCATGGCTCCGTTTTTTGTTCAACCGCTTGGGTCTTTGTTGACGTCGTGCCTGCATCCTGCTAGAATGAGAAGGAACGCCGGGATAGTCTGTAAGTTGTATATGAACCATCGAGATTTGGCTCTCTCTTTGACGGAGCCTGATGGGAAAACATGGTTCCCTTTTTTATTTGTGCCCATGGATTGTATACAGGGGTCGGTGTATACTCACTTGCAGGGCAAATAAAATTTCCTTTTATTTTATTTTATTTTTGATTTCCGCGATGCTCTATCTTTTCAGTTTTTCATATCGCAAAATTTGCGATCGCCCAATCATTTCGGCTTTTATCCGCGGTGCCCAATCATTTCAGCTATATCGTTTTTTTTTGCTCGCTATTTTTTATTGCGAATTGCCCAAACATTTCGACTGTTTCGTATGCATATATATTTTTTTGCTCGCTAATTTTTATTGTGAGTTGCCCCATCATTTCGGCTATTTCATATGCATTTTTTTTGCTCGTTAATTTTTTATTGCAAGTTTGGAATCTGATACCAACTTTGTCATCGGCATCGCTACAACTGGAATATTGCCAGGAGCGAATCATCATGTGCCGTGAAAGGACTTGGAGTTTGACACCTGTATAGGCATTAGCATCGCTACTACTCGAATATTGCCAGGAGCGAATCATCATGTGCCTTTGTCGATTTGAACAAAGATGGCTTAGTAAACAGGGTTAGGATCCTGTCGACTTAGACTTTTCGACTTTATGAGCCGTAAGGATCTCATAAAGTTATTTCTTCCTACAAGTCGTGAGGATCTCGTATGTGTATTTTTTCCTTAGATATCGTGGGGATTCCTAATTGTGTATTCTCCCTTGCAAGTCGTAAAGATTTTGCAAGAGTGTTTTCTCCTTATAAGTGGAGAGGGCCTACAAGTGTTGTTCACTATATGGGGACATTTCGCGCCATTGGTGGAACTAGGTGAGGTCTATATTTATTTGTGCCTATAGATTGTATACAAGGACCAATATTGGACCGCCTGTAGGACAACTTGGGGGATACGATGGCTTAATGTTTGGATCCCTGTAGCTTAAGGCTTTTGAATCCTATGAGCCGTGAAGGTCTTATAGGGGGAGTTCTCCTTACGAGTCGAGAGGATCTCGTAAGTGAAAATTTTACGAGATTGCGTCCTTCCGGGTTTTCACAAACTCGCCGGTGACCCTGCTGTTTTTACTCACGGCACCCTTTTGGGTTTTCATCTGTGCCCATTTTCCTTGTAGACATACTTTTTTTAATAAGATTGCGCCCTTCCGGGTTTTCAGAAGCTCGCCGGTAGCCCTGCTATTTTTACTCACGGCGCCCTTTCGGGTTTTCATCCGTGCCCATTTTGCTTGTGGACATACCTTTTTTTTTTGCGACCCATCTATTTGCCAATGGGACTTAGAGATGACTTCACCGCTGGAGTAGTTGTGTAGTCAGTGGGACTTGAGTTGCAGTCTTCACCGTTGGAGTTTTGATTGCAGTATAGATCTCAAGAGAGCACATCATCGTTTTGGAAGCGATGTGCTAGTTTAGGGACATCTCGGTCCGTTATCGCCATGTTTGAGGTGCCATTTAGTTTAAGGACATCTCGGTCCGTTATCGCCATGTTTGAAGCGACGGAGATTCTTTATATGCTACTCTCAGAGTTTTTGACTCAGGAAGATAGCGAGTGAACACGAGCATCGTCATCTACCATTGACCCAGGTTGTAACCCGTTATGCGTAGTATTTTTTGAGGAATCGGCTGTTTATTGGCCGGAATGGTCTTTCGCCATGCATATCCATGAGTAGGTAGGCTCCACCTTGGTAGACTTTGTCTATGATGTACGGGCCTTCATAGTTCGACTCGAATTTCTCCCGTTTTGCACAGTTGGGAATCATAGGTCTTTTGACTATTAGCACGAGTTCGTCTTGGTGGAATGTTCTCGGTTTGGTCAGTTTTTCATATGACCGCGTCATCCTTGCCTTATAAGCTTCCAAGTTCTGCTGTGCTATAAGACGGGTTTCGTCGAGGGCGTCGAGCTCCTCAAGCCAGAGATGAGTGTTTCTTCATCTGTCAGCTCGTATCGAACCGCTACTCGAAGAGAAGGGAGTTCTATTTCTAGAGGAAGCACTGCTTCCGTGCCGAATACTAACGCGCATAAGGTCGTATTCGTGGTTGTTTTGAACGTCGTTCGGTATGCCCAGAGAGCTTTGTGCAGCCTTTCGTGCCATCTTTTTTGTTTCTTGACACCGTTTTCTTTATAATCTTTGTTAAGGTCTTGTTGACAGCTTCAGCTAGACCGTTAGCTCGAGAATTATAGACGGAAGAGTATCTCCAGTCTATTTTATGTTGTTCTGCGAAGAGGCTGATTTTATAGCTCCTGTAGGCTGGTCCATTATCCGTCGCAGAGTGCCGAACCGGTAGATGACATATGTCTTGAAGAAATGGAGAATATTCTCTGTCTTTACTTCCCTTAGTGGTACTGCTTCTGCCCACTTAGAAAAGTAATTAGTCGTTGCTAGAACGAACCGATGTCCTTTGAATGATGTCGGTTCAATGGGGCCAATTATGTCGGTTCTTCACATTTCGAACGGCTAGCTAGCCACTGTTGGGTGTAGCGGATTTGGATGTTGGTGGATGAAGTCCCCGTGAATCTGGCACGAGTGACACTGCTTCGCATATTCGAGACAGTCATGAATCATTGTGGGACAATAGTAACCCATTCTTTTAATCTTTAGTTTCATCTTTGACCCGGCTTGATGAGAACCGCAGAATCCGTTGTGAGTTTCTTAGACGACTCTCTTTGCTTCTTCTGGACCCAAGCACCTTAACCACAAACAGTCAAGCGACCTCTTGTATAGAATATTATTGACGAAGGCGAAATACAGAGCTTGTTTCATGAGCTGATGTCTAGAAAATGTGTTTCGGGCATTCGTCGAGATTTGAAGTAGTCTATGAAGACTTCCCTCCAATCCTTGACCTTTTCTTCGTTCTCTATTTGGAGGGCTGCTTGTTTGGTCATTTCTTTTCCTTCGGATGGCCCTATTGAATCCTCCGAAGATATTTCTGCTAGCACGAGAACTCTACGGGTTTGCACGGTGATCCTTACGTCGTCGAGGCCTTCATTGGCCAATTCCTTAGCCAGCTTGGCCAATGCATACGCCTTACTATTTTCTGCACACGGTATGCTCTCTAAGATGTAAGAGGGGATTTGCGTCAGCAGTTGTTACACTCTTTTACCGTATTTTATCAAGTCTGGTTTGCACGTCTGATAGTCACCATTTACTTAGCTAACGATCAGCTGGGAGTCTCCGTATATGAGGAGGTCTTTGATTCCCATGTCAACAGCGATCTCGAGACCTGCTATCAAAGCTTCATATTCAGCTTCGTTATTAGTCCTTGGTTCCGTTAAAGAGAAGACATAGCGTAGTATCCCTCCTTGCGGAGTCACAAAGATAAAGCCCATCCCAGCTTTGATTATGGGGGTGTTGTGCTTTCGCCTTTTCATGAAAGATGCTCCATCGAAATAGAGTTCCCATCGGGCATCATTCTCTTCTTCCTTTGTTTCGAATGCATGTTCATCCGGTAACTCGCAATTTAAGGGGGAGTCGGCTGGTATCGAATGCTCGGTGAGAAAGTCGGCGATGGCCTGGCCCTTCACTGCTTTGAGGGGTCGATACGTTATCGAGAACTCCATTAAGAGGAGGGCCCATTTGGCAAACCTTCCTGTTAGAATGGCCCTTGACATCAGATATTTAAGGAGATCTACCTTTGATATGAGATAGACCTCATATGCCAAGGCGTAATGTCTGAACTTCGTTATTGCGAAGATCAGTGCCAGGAAATGCTTTCCGAGGGGGAAGTAGTTGTTTTCTGCCCCAACCAGAACTAGACAAAAATAGTACAGAGCTCTCTCATTTCCCTGGTCGTTCTCTTGTGCCCATAGCCTATCCAGAGAACCTTCAAGGGCCGTTGTGTATAGGATGAGGGGCCTTCCTCTAACCGGGGCGGTCAGTATTGGTGGATTTTGCAAGTACTGCTTAATCTCGTCTAGTGCATTCTGGCATTTTTTTATCCCAGACAAATGGGGTCCCCTTCTTCATTAGATGACTGTAGGGACGGCATTTTTCTGAAAGGTTGGCTATGAACCGTCAGATATACGCGAGTTTTCCTTGAAGGGATCGCAACTGCTTGAGAGTCTTTGGCGTGGGCATCTCCATAATCACCTTGATCTTCGAAGGGTCGATTTCGATACCCCGGTGCCGTATGATGAATCCTAGGAATTTGCCTGAGAAGACTCCAAACGCGCATTTTAAAGGATTTATCTTCATATTATACTTTCGAAGACGTTGGAACACTATGTCTAGATGTTCCCGATGTTCCTCGTAAAACTTGCTTTTGAACACCAGATCGTTGATGTAGCATTCGACAATCTCATGGATGAGGTCATCGAAGATCTTCATCATGGCCCTCTGGTAGGTAGCGCCAGCGTTCTTTAAACCAAAAGGCATCACTTTGTAGCAGAATATGCCCAGCGGGTTCCAAAAGGCGGTATACTTTTGGTCTTCAATATGCATTTTTATTTGATTGTACCCTGAAGATGCATCCATGAAAGAGAAAATCTCGTGGGTAGACGTGTTATCGATCATCGGCTCGGTAACAGATACTGGGAAATTATCTTTCGGGCAAGCTTTGTTAAGGTCCCAAAACTCCATTCAGATATGCATTGACCCATTTTTCTTCATCACTGGAACGATATTATCGATCCAGTTAGGGTATTGAACTTCTTGGATGAAGCCGGAGTTGATTAGCTTCTTGACTTCAGCATTGATGCTCATCTTGAGTTCGAGTCGCATCCTCATCGGCGCTTGTTTGACTGGTTTTATCTCCGGCAATATGGCCAGTTTATGTACTGCTACTTCTGGATCTAGACCTGGAATTTCGGAATAGTTCCACGTGAAGCAATCTTTATACTGCATGAGTAGATCTTTTAAAGTGGCCACCTACTTTTTAGATAGCAGCTCACTGACAAACGTCGGTATCGGATCGTTTTCCGTCTCTAAGTCAATTTTCCTTAGGTTATTCGCCGTAGTGTGTATCCCATCTTCTAGCTCTTTTGGTGCCGGTGGAAATTCTGAGATCACTTCATCCTCGTCTTCATTTTCAAAGCACTTGAAAAGGTCATCCATAGCCTCGTGCCCTTCCTCCTTCGAGAGTGTTATCATATGACAGGTACGAGTTCGCTTCCATTCTTGACGTTGAACTGGTCCTATCCTCGTAGTGTAGGTCCTCTTTGGTTCATGCTTTTGCGGCGGGGTTACCTTCCAGCTGTCAGATAAAGTGAACCTGCCTTGTCAGTATTGGTCTTCTACCCAGTCTTTGAAGGTAAAGCAGACTTCAATGGGATGGCCTATTGCTCGGTGATAGGAACAATAATCCGGATGATGGACCTAGTTTATTTGTTCGGGATGCCGAGGCTCCGGAAGCGTCATCATTTGGTGCTTCATGACAAGGTTAAATATTTTCCTTGTCTTGTCTTGAGGGAAAGAGTATTTCCGGCCCATCTTCTTCATAAAGGACGGGTTCCAGCTGGCTATTCCTCGAGCGTACGGCTTCTTGGATCCGTTTGGCCGTTTTCGGGCATTGTTTGCTTTCTTTGCCTTGTTTTTTCCTCTATTTCGGGATTTTCCTTCGAGGCGAGAACGTACAGGTAGCTGGGGATGAAAGGTATTGTAGTCTTCTTTCTCCGCGGACTGTTGGTTGAGACGTTCCATGCTGGCCTTTTCATAGATAGCTATTTCGTGTCTGCAGTCGTCCCGGATCTTTTGACAAGCTTCTTGTATTAGCCTGTCAACTTGTTCTTCGAACGATGAATTTGACATTTTTAGAGCGGGATTTTGCTTTGTTTCAACGTCACGGCTATTTGGAAGAGCATTCCTTTCTTCACCGGAGTTGTTTATGACGCGGCAGCTGCGGAATCGCTCCCGTTTCTTGAACCGAACGTATCCGAGCCCGGTTGTCTCCAACTTCCCATTGAGCATCTTTCTCTAGGTCCCAGAGATATCCCAAATCTTCTTATAGAATTAGGATTGTCGATCAGTTTGTTCGAGGGATACACCTTGATATCTTAACAGCCTTTTCAGTCCCTCCGCTAGTATCTTGGTAGACGGATTGGTTGGAGCCTGTCGAGTACAAGATCGGCACCATGCCAGACTTCCTTTTCTACTCTGGTCTTCGTAGATTGGTAGAAAGGGATCGCTTTTTCACCTCTTCTCCTGAGAGGTACGTAGAAAGTCTGTAGCTCTTGCACATTGTATGTATCGAGCGCATTGAGTTCCTTATAATCCCGAAGCGGAACCATGGTGATTTGTAAACTCTGATCGGCCTTAGTAAAAGTTTGTGCTGACGGGCGGACGGAGAACACGGCGTTGGCCTTGTCCTTAGAGTCACTGCCAAAGACCAAAATAAGAGTAGATGGTCCGGACTTGTTGCCTTGGGGTTGCCCCGAGTAGACTATTTCTTCATCTTTCTCGGTGTCGCTCCCAAAATTCGGGATGGTGGCGACGGGCTTCTATTTAACCTCCGGCCTATGACACCTTTCCGTATTCTCGAAGTCTGGTCGGAAGTACTTTGCGTCTTCATATTTCCGGACTTCGTTTACCGAGAACGAATTTAGTTCCCCCGTAACGGTGTATTCCAATCCGTCTTTGAAATACTTCATACACTGATGTTGTGTAGAAGGGATGACGTTATACTCGTGTAATGAAGGCCTGCCGAGCAGAGCATTATAGCAAGTCTTGGCGTCAATGACGTGAAATTTGATGTCAGTGACGAGCAAGCCATAGCGTAACGTCAGAATTACGGACCCAAGCGTCTGCGACGACTGTGAATCGAACCCGGAGATGGTAATTTTGTTCCGAGCGAGGTGCTGAATGTTCATGCAAATCTCCTTTAGCACCTTCATGTTGAGAAGGTTGACGGAGGACCCGTTGTCGATAAGGATTTTGCCTATCTTGATATCGTGGCAATACCCGGTGACGTATAGAGGACGGTTGTGCTCGCATGTTCCGAGGAGGTGATCCTCGTCGCTGAATGTGATGTCAGCTGTGTGAACCTCTGCCAGCTCGTCCTTCATCTTCTCTTCTGCAAGGAAAACTTGGAACTGATCGGGCTCTTGTAATAACTTGATCAGAGAATCTCGTGCCTCTTTGGACAGGAGAAGAGCATCCAATATGCTCAGTTATGAGGGTATTTTCCTCAGATGTGTCAGGACGTTGTAATCCACCTTGTTTTTCTTGGGTGGGTCCTTGGCTGCGAGCTTTTTGACAACTCGATCATCGAGGGCAATTTCCTAAGAGATTTTCTCTTTCCCTTTGTCTCTTTTGTTCGAACCTTTGTTTGTAGGGCCGAGGTTCTTTTCTGGCAGAGTGCGGTTATGCAGCTGAATGTTCTCACAGTTCTTCTCCTCCTCTTCTTTTCCGGAGGTGGAGTCCCAGAAGAGAGGACCGAGGGTCATTTATTGCTCGGAATCGCTCCCGAAGGTAAGAACTTTGAGTTTTTCCTTTTCCGAACTCGTATCAACCATATGACAGTTGCCAATCATTTTCTCACGCGCATTCGTAGCATTTTTCCGCTGTCGACGAGCTTCATACTTCATCCTCTTGAAGTGTTGTTGATGGGAAACGTATCCTTACCACCACTTCTTGAAGGCACTGCATTCTTCGGTGGGATGAGTAACCCTCTGATGATATAGGAAGTAGTTCGGATATGAGTCCTCTCCGTTGAGGCTTATGACCCCGGGCGTGTTTCCTTTGAGAGGTGGCGGCTTCATTCCCACTGACAGGGCTTTGGCGAACCGCTTTTCTGTCTTGATTCTGCTCTTGTTTGCCGCAGGTGTACTTTGGTCTGGTCGGAGTACTTTACGACTCCTCCTTGCCGCAGCTTGTTCATCCTGACGCTTAGCCTTTTCATATATGGTTGTTTCGCATTCTCGGCCAGCTTTGCTTTTTCGAAAGGTTTCGTTTAACAGCCTATCGATTGGGTCTTCCGACAGTTTCGAGGATTTTGGCGCCAATCCTGCCCCCAGTTCCCCTGCATTTTTTCTGCCGTTGAGGGGGCTTCTTCGTCATTTAACGACGAATGGGAAACCATGTGGCAACTTGCTACATGGTCTTCGATTTCTGATAAGTCATTTTCCTCATCGTTGTCACTATCTTCGTTCTTAAGAAAATGCTTGAGGAACACTTCGAGGGTGACCGGTGTTCGCGCCTTCTGGTTGTAGTCCTCTAGCGCGTCAATGTCCCTTTGTAGGCAGGTCACACAGGTTTCTTGGTCTTCTTCTTTTTCTTCAAAGACTTTGAAGGCTTGACTTGGGGATTTTTCCCTTTGTCGACGGTTTTCGGTACGGGACACGATTTTAACATCCCTTCAATGATTTCCGGTTCAAGTGAGCTTCTTCACCTGACTGCCGGACATGCATGGAGATCCTTCAACATTCTTTTAGTTTTAGCTGAGAGAACGACTTCCTATGGAGCTTCTTCCACGAGCGAGCATGATGCCCCCGGTGCATCCACCTTTTTGGGAGTGCTTCTGTGGCGGGTTCACCCTCCAGTTCTCAGAAAGTGCGAACTTCCCTTGTTGATACTGGTCCTCGACCTAGTTCTTAAAGACCTAGCACTCCTCAATTGGGTGGCTCACCATTCTGTGATAGGAGCAGTAGTTGGGATTGTTGACGTCGCCAGGTTGTGGTGGACATTGCGGGTCTGGCAATGTAATGAGTTTTTTGCGCACTGCCAGCTCGAACAGTCTCCTCGTCTTGTCATGGGGAAACGAGTAAGCACGTCCTAACCTTTCTTCCAGGGATATGCGTGGACGCATGTTGTTTTGGTGAGCAACAGGTTTCGGGTCACTCGGTTGCTGTTGAGTGTTGGCAACGAAGGCCGATTTCCCTTTACTCTTGGCATTTCGAGGGTCCATTTTTTAGGAGGAAGACCCGTGGCCCATTTGGTCCATTTGGGCCAGTTTGTCGATTAGAGCCTGGAAGATGGTCGTCTTGAAGAACGTCATGAACTGGGACACAGTCGTTTGAAGATCAAGAGTCCCGATGAACATGCCTACGGCAGAGGATTCTTTGATGCGTTGTTCGCACTTTGACCATAGGTTCCGCCACCGGATCGCGTATTGGACCCAGGTTTCTCCTGACTTTACCCTGGCATTAATTAAAGCTGTGCTCGGGGTGCGCTCGCTTGCGCTGGCGAACTGCTATGTGAACAGCAGATCCATCTCTGTGAATGTCTTTATGGAGTCATTTGGGAGTCCGAGTACCATTCAAAAGCCGTCTCTGACAGGCCGCCAACGAACTGGCGAAACAGCAGTTTGTCATCACCTCCAGTGTTGCTGCACAAAGCTCTGAACTGAGTGACGTGCTGGTGTGTATTTCCCGTCCCTTTATACACATGGAACATAGAGATCGTATATCCCGGCGGGTACTTGATTTGATCATACCAGCCTGGATACGGTCGCCCAGTTTTGACAGTTTGACCGGCCGCTTCATTTGCTTGATGAGCTCGTATTTGTTGAACGATGTAATCATCAAGAGCAGCCTTGGAGATCGTTTCCTCCTTAGCAGTTGATAAAGTGGGAAGTGGGTTTGATGTTTCCCTTCTATCATCCTCGATAACTATCGGCGGATCTTCGGCTGGAGGTTCTGGCTGGATCATCATTCCAACTATGTCCTGGAATAGAAGCGCCATCTGCTTTATGTTAGCAGTTTGTTCCACGACCTCCTTATCCTTCCTTTCAAGCACCCTTCGCAGGAACTCTGTATCAGGTCTCCTGCTCTTGACGCTGTTCAGATGACGATTCTGGACTTTCTTTCTGCCCGATAAGTGCTGACATTTTGATCAGCATTTCCTGGAGCTTTTATTGTTGCTCCTGAGCTTTTGTCAACGACCGAGTTTGCGGCCGATGACCCACAGAAGCACGGCTTTCCTCTTTCCCGGAAGCCATGTAAACCGTGTGTACGATCATGCCCCCAGACTTAGGGCGTTTGGGTCCAGCGCCTTTGGAATTTGCTGCTGGCGGTGAGATTTTCTTCGTCCTCGTCTTTTTGTAGGAGGTCGAAGTTGAAGGAGCCATTGTAACGGTCACCCGTATGGAAGAAGCCCCTCGCTGTATGGTGGAGGGATGGTCTTCATCTTGCCGAGCCTTTAATTTCTTCGGTCGACGAGAGTAGTTCTGGTCAATCACGGAGTCCTGGACTTTTCACCAGACTCTGTGAATTTAGGAGGAGAGCCGTTGATGAGGGCACTCCGGCTTTGTCTGCATTATGGTTTCTGCAGACGGGGGAGATTTCTTAAGCACCGTGATTGGAGGGTTCTTTCGCACCCTCCTAAGTAGATCAAAATTGTTCCCGGTTGGAACAGCAGTATCAACTTCCACCATTAGAATCGGCGGAGAGAATCCAGAGGGGGAGTTGCCCCCAGCTTTTCTCACTTGGCGCCAGTGGCGATGTCGAGCGTGTCTTGCAGATGGGACCGCCTCAATTTGGGAAGCGGCTTCTTTATGTCCCTGGCTTTGATGAGGGACAGTTGCCAGTGCTAGCCTGTTGAAGATTGACGTTCTTGGCAGGGTTTGAGGATGGCCGGCCAATCTTTCAAAGGCTGACTTTCTGGTAGGGGAAGCACCTTTGACGGCTTCACCTGTAGAGGAGTTGGGAGGGCTATCCGTTTTGGGACAGCCATTTAGATATCATGAGCATTTTTACGTGCCCGTTTTGGTTCTTGCTCAGTCTGTTGAAGAATGAGACGTCTGAGCTTCGGCCCAGCCTGTTGAAGACTGAGACGTCGGATTTGGACGACCTATTGAGAGGGGCCATTGTGGTTGCAAGTCGATCGAAGACCGACTTCTTGGAAGCTTCTTCTTGCGGCGCTGGGGAGCTGAAACTCGTTGGTGGGATCATGTTCCCGAAGAACAATCCGATAGTGACTTGAGTTACTTACCCCACCGGCATTGAAAAGATGGAGACCACATTGAGCCCATAAGTCACTCCTCCAGTTGGGACGGAGCGGGAGTTGCCGTTGCAAGTTGTGCAGCTGGAAGCCATTGATGTTCTCTTCTTCTCTCTGCACAGGAACACGACACCAAATCTTAGTACCTCGAATCCAATAGCAATCATAGCGAACCGTGATTTTTTTCGCGAAACACGACACACGAAGTGTGGAGTGGAAAGAGAAAAAGGTCCCACCAGACGTGCCAGAATCTGTTCACCGTCGGAAGATGGACCGGGATGTTGGGACGTATGGCCTAAATCCTTGGGGCAGATGCTATTTGGATTTATCCGTCCACCTCTCTGAAGATGCCAAGTTGATTTATGGCACCGTACATCGGAGGTTTGGACGGACGCGACCGTTGTAGCAGACTTAACCAGATTCTCCCTCGTTTGCGAGGGTTTTTTTGATTATGGGGACGCTCTTCCCTGCAGGAGCAAGCTCCTGCAGTTAATTATATTACCGCATCGCGATAACCACATTCTTCTGCTCCGGAAGTGCACTTCGTGTTGTGTGTGTTTTTGTTTGTTTAGATTGCCTGTGGATTGTATACGGAAACTAATTTATGTTGTCGCCCGTAGGGAGTGGATTAGTTCAAATCCATATATCTTAGATTTGGGGTTTTTATTTAAGAACCGTTAATCTATTTTTAGATTAAAATCGATTTAAATGTATGTGAGCATTTGTGGCTCAATTTATTTTTGTTAAGGATACATTAGTCCAATTTGAGACTAAGATCCACTTAACGAGAATTCAGGATCATTTTTATTTTGGATCCAACAAAAGAGCATTTGGTCTCTATTATTTTAGTTTAAGAACGTTTCGGTCCATTATCGCCATTTTGGAGGCGAATATAGTTTAGGAACATTTCGGTCCGTTATTGCCATTTTGAAGGCGAATATTAGTTTAGGGACATTTCGGTCCATTTTCCATCTTACACACACGTGTATTTATTACGTGACAAAGCGAATAATGGTAATATGGAATGCACCCAATTTGGGGTACGATCCGATTTGAGGCGTGCACGTCAGTTTGGAAATGCATCAACGTGTTGTTGGTTGTCGGGACCCGCCACCTCTCTGAATACGTTGAAGAATTACAACGATATATATCAGAGATGTACCCTTAGACCAAATCCCGTATTTGAGGGAGAAAGGGGCTGTTGTAGACCTAAGAAATGTTAACCATGTTTGAGACTAAAATTATCTTTAGGAGATATAAGATGAATATCATTTGGGATATCATCAATTAGACACCACTAGTTATTTTTGAGACTAAGGTCAGTTTGGGAAAACTTGAGCAATATGGGCTCGGTTGTTTTAGAATCCTTTAGGAAACTTTAGCCAATTTGGGCCGAGATTGAGTCTCCATAATTACCCAACAGTGCTAAGCACGTGCGTTTCACGTGGGCTATAAGTGCTAAGCACTTAATTCTTGTGGCGCTCACGTGTGAAACACGTGAAGCACCACAAATATGGGCGCCGCCCATATGGCTTTATCTTCCCCTTTTATATATAAGTGCTAAGCACTTGGCTAGAGTTCTCGTACAAAGCACGTGGCTGTCTCTTTTTTTTTATACCGGGGTGCTTTTTAACACTCGTGTGGGAAACACGTGAAGCAGTTTTGGTTGTGCTCTTTGTTCGTTTGAAGCGCTCACATAGGAAAACACGTGAGGCTTCAAGATAGTGCTAAGCACCAATGATTTTGGTTTTGAAGATCTTGGACCATCATCACCGTTGTTGTTTGTTTCTTTTTTTATATTGAAAAACTAAGTTTTTTATGTAGGGTTAAACCCTAATTTTTGGAGGAATTAAATTCCTATATGTTCTCGTTCTTCTTCTCTCATCTTTTTTTTATAACTCAACTCTTTTCCCCCAGGTTTTGAATCTGCAGAGCAAAATCTTCCCGATGAGAATTAAATTCTCAATTTGTGGGGAGATTTGCTTCTGCAAATCTCAATTGGGAAAGAACCGAGTTTCTTAAATGAAGGGTTAAACCCTTAGATAGGTAAAGAATAAATAATATGATCTCTATTTTTTTTACCTCTGGTTTCAATGGGGAAAGTCTTCTTCTTTGAGAATTAAATTCTCTTGTTCTCTCAAGATCTCACTGTGCCCTTTTCTTTTTTCGCAGAAGCTTGTGTGGGATTCTTTTCGTGCCTCTCCTCTCTTTTTTCCTTTTAATCTCTGTCACGCCCCGCTTCCCAGAGTATGCTAAAAATGGGCACGTGACATAGCCAACCATGCTACCTGTGGGTAGGAAGTATCCATCCACAGTCACATTACGGCTGTAGGGATATCAAGAACAAAATAAAACTATCTAAAACATGTCCATAATCCAAGATAACAGGAGTCAATAATAAATAAATGCGGAAGCAAATGATCCAATACAAATAACTGAAATGTATGTCTCATAATGCGGGCTCACATCAGGAATAAACTGCAGGAAATAAAAACTAACTAATACTGACACCTCACAGCTCAGCCTGCTGGCTGAAGTACTCCTGCTCGGACTGCAACAGCGGTACAGAATTTGGGCCATGCAAAACCCAGACGTCAGCGCGTCATGTCATCAAGTAATATAATATGAACGGTGTAGCAGGCAATGCAATATAAACATGAATAAAACGAGAGTAACAATAATATAAGTCAAAGCAGTGCGGGGTAGTGTGCTATGGGTAAACTAAACTGTTCTATCAGGTTTTCTATTCTAAGTCTTTGAAACCAAATTGATGGATCGTCGATGTAACTCAATAGTATCCCGTGCATGCCCGGGATCACGGTCTAAGACTCTCGGGCTGAAACCGAGACGTGCCGCTAGGCAGTAAAAGGTAGCAGGTACAGGCGAGTGATGTCAGCATCATCACTCCGGGGCTGGCTTAGCCCGTAGGACTGATCAGAACAGGTATCGAACTGTTGAGTTACAAGTCAGGTTTCACCTTTGATTTCCCCATACCCCCAAGTTATGTATGTCAAGTCAGGTATTCAGTAATCAAGAACTACTGCCAACACAGGATCAGGTAAAAGCAGGTTTGTCTGGATAGACAACAGGAACGGTCCATGAGGACTACATATCAAGTTTGTTGGCATTAGACACAGGATCAGGTAACGGGTCAGGTCATGGTACATCAGGTCAAGTCAATAGTATACGGTACCATATTGGGTCAAGCACTATGTATGTAGCAAGTCAGGTCAAGAGGTAAACAATATCATGGGTGTGCTCACAATCAGTTATATAATCAAGCATGGTCATCAACAACATGATATAAGTAATGAATTAAGCAATAGGCAGATTCATTTGATTTGCAATACAGTTATCAATTGTGTCACAGAGATGATTTCAACATTACAAGAGTGCAGTAAGACAAGTATAGCCGTTTAGTCATGTTAACAAGTTTAGGAACCTTTAGAGGTGCAATGATTCATATAACGGTTCAGTACAGCTATTCAGGTTAAAATTGCATACGAGTGTCCGAATGGAACAAAACTACAGAGATAGATGCCGTATGCTATGTCAATATTAAAAATTTGATTAAGCAGATAAATGTGGTTATCTGGTTCAATTGCAAACTGTAAGTTCCAAGTTTAAAGATAAAATGATATATAACAATATTTTACATGAAAATGGGAAATGATTGTACCAAGCTAAATTTACAGGTTTAGGGTGTCATCATATATATGTAAATATTGTATAGCATGTAGCAAGGGGTACTTGCCTCGACGGATCGCGAACCGGGAAAAACGGAACGTAAAATATCGGCGGGGAAACTCGCGACGGGCGCACGGTTCACGGAATGTACCCAAACGACGAACAATGGAACCACGCGGGTCGGGGTATCTCGCTGGAATGTCGGGTCACGCCGTCGGCATCGTCGGATTCCGGCCGAAGAACCAACAGTGGACAAAACATCAAGGTATGCAACAAGGAAGAAAGAAACACAAGGAAATATAAAGGAGGGAAAGAGGATCTGAGCAGGGGTGCTTACGATGATCAGTAAAAGGGTCGAGGTCGCTGGTCGCGACGACGGTGCTCCGGCGGTGAACAGTAGCACCTTCAAGAACCCAAAGCAGTAAATATCCAAGAAGCTAGTATAGATGAAAAAGGAAGAATGAGATGGAGCAAGCGGTCACCGAGGGTTGCACGAGGCAGGGGAGAACGGAGACGGGGTCACCGGCGGCGAGAAGCAGAAGCGGGTGCAGGTGGTCGCGGCGGGGTGTGCAGGTGACTGGAAACGCGGGGACTGGAGGAAGGAGGTGGACGTGGCTGCGACGAGGGTGAGGAGACGAAAAGCCCGGCGGTGCTGGCGCCGGAGATGGGGTTGCGGCGGCGACGGAGGGCGAGGCGGCTGCGCAGTGCAATGGGTTAGGGTTGCGTTTTGAAAAAATAAGAAAGAAGAGAGAATACATAAGAGAGAGAGAGAGAGATTTAGGGGAGAGAGGAAGTTAGAGAGAAAGAGAGAGATATGGGATAGAGAGATACGTGAGAGAGATAGAGAGATAAGAGTACTGGAGTGGGGCCCACGGGAAGATTATGAAGGCTGCGATTGGTTGGATTGGTTGGCAAGGAAAAAATATTAAAGATTTAAACAGTGAAAATCTTATAAGTTAAGGAAAAATATTCGATGATTAAAGTATAATAAAATTTGGGGGTTTGGCGCAAAATAAAACATTTTCAAATCGCGCCCGGGTCGGTCCAAAAATTTGAAATTGAAATAATAGGATTTTAAGCGGGATCCAAAATTTAAAATGAAGTGTTTTATGATTAAAAAGCATACCCCCAAAACGGACACACGTACGTGCACGTAGCCGTCCAAACTCGCCTGTTTCACTGAACGGGACGAGAACACGACACACGAACGCTACAACAGGGTTAGGGGTGGCAAGCAGGCCAAGATGAATATTTTTAATTTTATTTTAGATGCAAAAATTGTTATATGCAGAAATGAATTTGCCGTGTAAAATCTATAATAAGTAACAATCAAGCAAGATAAAAGAAATAAGTGCCACACTACGTTCAAACGGTAACAGGAATTAGTAGCATTGGGCTCGGGTGTTACATTATACCCAACTACAAAAAGAATTTCGTCCTCGAAATTCCAAGAATACAAAGATAGATAACTACAAGAAAAGGTGAGGAAACTTCTGCCAGATTTCATCTTCTCGTTCTCAGGTGGACTCTCCATGCGAGCGATTACCCCAAGAAATAAGTACAAGAGGGATAACCTTGTTCTTAAGAACATTTTCCCTTCGATCCACAACTTCAATCGGTCGCTCCTCAAAAGTCAAGTCTTCCCGTACCGTTAGCTCCGAATGATCCAATACATGTGTTTCATCTCTAACATGCTTACGGAGTTGAGATACGTGAAACACATCGTGTACATTAGCCGAGGACTACGGTAACGCCAAACGATACGCTACCTCACCAACACGCTCCAAGATCTCAAAGGGTCCAACGAATCGAGGACTAAGATTTCCTCGACTTCCAAAACGAATCACCCCTCTAGTCGGTGATATCTTCAAGAACACCAAATCACCCACGGCGAACTCTAGAGGTCTTCTTGATGTGTCTTCCCAACTCTTCTGTCGGTCTTGTGCTGCCTTCATATGACTTCTGATAGTGTTAACCTTCTTAACTGTCTGCACAACCAAATCTGGTCCCAATAATCTTCGTTCACCGACATCATCCCAGCAAACAGGTGAACGACACTTACGACCATACAAAGCTTCAAACGGAGCCATCTGGATAGTTGCCTGAAAACTGTTGTTGTAAGAAAACTCCACCAAATGCAGATGATCCTCCCAGGAACCCTTGAAATCCAACATGCATGCTCTCAGCATATCCTCAAGAGTTTAGACCGTTCTTTCCGACTGACCATCAGTTTGAGGATGATAAGCTGTGCTAAACTTCAATCGAGTCCCCAAACTTTCCTGTAAACTCCGCCAAAAGTGGGATAAGAACCGAGTGTCCCGATCGGACACAATACTCACCGGTACTCCATGCAATCTTACAATCTCTTGCATGTACCGCTCAGCCAAAGTCTCTGTTGATTGACCAACCCGAAAAGGAATAAAGTGAGCTGCCTTGGTCAACCGATCAACAATCACCCATACTGCATTGTTGCCTTTTGGACTCCACGGTAAAGCCATCACGAAATCCATGGTTATATGTTCCCACTTCCACTGAGGAATCGGAAGTGGTTGCAATAAACCAGCAACCCTTTGATGTTCAGCTTTAACTTGCTGACACACCAAGCACTTTGCCACAAAGCGAGCAATCTCCCGCTTCATGCCTTCCCACCAGAAATGCTGTCGAATATCTCGGTACATCTTTGTGCCTCCTGGATGTACAGAATAAGCTGAACTCTGTGCCTCCTTCATAAGCTCCTCACGAATATCTCCCTTTGGCACACACAAACGGCTACCATACCTCAACGAACCATCTTCGTGGATCAGTAAATCTGTTCGTAGTCCGGCTTCAACCTGCCCTCGAAACTTTTGCAGTCTAGGATCCTGCGATTGTGCTGCTTTAATATTCTCGATCAATGACAAATGTACTTGCAGCTGCAACAACTGTCCCGTATAATGCGGTAGCACAACCTCCAAGTCAAATCTTCGAAAGTCTGCAACGATCTCCTTCTGCGTAGTTAACACCTGAATTGCTGGTAACCGACTAAGCGCATCCGGCACGACATTAACCTTCCCCGGATGGTACTTAAGATTAATATCGTAGTCAGCTATCAGCTCCAACCATCTACGTTGCCTCATATTAAGCTCCTTCTGTGTGAACACATACTTCAAGCTCTTATGATCAGTAAAAACTTCGACTCTTTCGCCCAAAAGGTAGTGTCTCCAAATCTTCAAAGCGAAAATCACAGCCGCAAGTTCCAAGTCATGAGTTGGATAATTCTTCTCATGGGTCTTCAACTGTCTCGATGCGTACGCTACAACCTTCCCATGCTGCATCAAAACACATCCCAATCCTTTCCCAGATGCATCGCTGTGAATTACCAATCCTCCGAAATTGTCTGGCACGGTCAGAATAGGGACGGTTATCAACTTCTGCTTCAACGTCTCAAAAGCTATCGCACATCCGTCCGTCCATACAAAAGGTACCTCCTTGCGCGTAAGCTTGGTTAACGGCTCCGCCAGACGAGCAAAGTTCTCCACAAATCTTCTGTAGTATCCGGCGAGTCCAAGAAAACTTCTTATCTCAGCAACATTCTTTGGAATCAGCCAATCTCAAACTGCTACAATCATTTCTGGATCGATGGCAATTCCATCGCCAGACACAACATGCCCCAAAAACTTTACTTCTTCCAGCCAAAACTCGCACTTACTCATCTTCGCATAAAGCTTCTCCTGTCTCAACGTCTGTAGCGCGATATTCAAATGCTCAGCATGCTCCTCAAAACTCTTCGAGTAAACCAGAATATCGTCAATGAATACCACAATAAACTGATCCAAGAACGGTGAAAAGATTCGGTTCATCAAGTCCATGAATACTGCCGGCGCATTCGTTACTCCGAAGGGCATCACTAAGTATTCGTAATGTCCGTACCGAGTCCGGAACGCCGTCTTGCAAATATCTTCTGCTTTCACTCGGACCTGATGATATCCGGATTGCAAATCCAGCTTCGAGAATACCCTTGCGCCACTAAGCTACTCAAAAAGTTCTCCAATACGAGGGATAGGGTACTTGTTCTTAATAGTCACCCGGTTTAATTCTCGATAGTCGATGCACATCCTTCTTGTGCCATCCTTCTTCTTTACTAGAAGAACTAGAGCTCCCCAAGGCGAGTTACTGCTTCGAATCCAACCCTTCTCAAGCAATTCAGCAACTTGTTTCTTGACTTCTTCCAACTCTACTGGTGCCATTGGATAATACGCTTTGGATACTGGCGCTGCACCAGGAATAAGATCAATTGCGAACTCCACGTCACGCTTCGGCGGTAAACCCGATATATCTTCAAGCACGTCCATAAAATCGCGAACAACAGCCGGCTCTTCACTATTATCAACTTCCATTGCTGCAAGAATATTGTTTGTCGGCCTAGCCCTAAACTCGACTGGCCCGACAGAACTGCTTCCTCCAGTAAAGGTAAACTCGGGATGTCCGGGAATCTGGAAAATTACTTTCTTTACCCTACAATCAATGTGAGCGTGGAAAGTGCCAAGAAAATCCATTCCCAAGACGACTTCGTAGCTGCCCGTATCAATCACCAAGAAATCTGCAAAAAGCTCCCGTCCGCACACAACAACTGTACAATCTTTACATTGCCTACTAGCTATGATTTTCCCATTCCCAGTGTGTATGTCCCAAAAACTAGACAGGGTCGTGTAGTCAATCAAGTGTGTAGTTATAAACTTGGATGACATAAAACAATGGGATGCACCAGAATCAAATAACGCCAATGCGGGAAAACCATGAACGAGTAAAGTACCTGAAACAACTTCTCCTGACGCCTTAGCTTCTTCTGCTGTCAAGGTAAAAGCTCTAGCCTGGTTAGGTCCTTGAGTCAGCTGTTTCTGTTCCTGAAACGGTTTCTGTGGAGGCTTCTGAATATCATCCCTTGTACGAAGCTTCGACGGACAAGCACTGACATTGTGATCTGCCGCTCCACAAACTAAACAGAGTCCCTGCCTCCTCCGACACTCCCTCTGCACGTGCCCAGGTAAACAGCAGTAGTCACAAATCACGCTCCTTCTTCGATCAACGATCACAGGCTTCTTCATTGGTGCTACACCACGACGGACCACTGGAATACCCTTGCGACCATGAGCTCGGTTTGGTACAAATGCTGGCTTCCTTACCGCAACTGCTGTCTGC